>CM026566.1:8860099-9582229 GCA_015143295.1 Tetracentron sinense | reverse complement strand
CTGAACCAAACAAAAAAAAAAAACAAGTGGAAAATTTCTTAAATTGGGAGCGCGTAATGAACCTCATATAAGTTGAGGTACAAAATCATTTATAAGTGAGGAATTCGTACTGGCCATGCGTTCCCTAATGATTAAATTTGCCTAGACTTTCTATTTAATGTTAAAATTTTCATTATTATGACCAGATCCTAGTCTCAAATGTATTAGATGGATTATTAGAGATGGTTCTAACGATTTCTCTTTTGGTGTGGATATTAGAGATTAGAGTTGATTACACAGGATTGAAAACACTATCAATTCGGACCTTAAAAGTGGGCGACTCATTATGGGGAAGAGGCACTGAATTAAAACACTTATGTGAAGGGAAGTCACATGAGGAATATGGTTGGAAATTCAAACAAACATATATCTTTTTTGATACCGGTGATATCCTGAGGCCTTGAAAGCTCAGCTAGTTCACAGGGCTAAATAGGGAATACCCCCCACCCCATGCAGCCGTTATTGCAGGGGAGCCAGTGACGAATCGAAGCCCTCTGGCTTAACAATTTCGTCCAAGTGACCAGGCGAGGAATAGAATAGAAGCTTTTATATCTCTTTTTATTTTGTGGTCTTTGGCAATTGAACAGGGGTTCTTAAATCCACCTTTCAAAAAAAAATAGGGGGGGGTTCTTAAATTCCACGTGCTATAAGAGTACAAAATTGTTCTTCAAAACATCTGCTGAAATTACCCACAAAAAAATATATGTTGAGGACAAAATTGGCCCTCCTATATTATAATGTTCTACTTGGCACCGAAATTTAAGTTTTGCAAAGGAGAAATTTTTTTTTTTAGTATTTTGAAAACCTAGACCAACACAGGACACGAACACCTCAAGGGTCTAGTTCAAACTTTTTATGGGTCAAAGGTGTGACTCGAGATGAACCAATTGCTTGGACTGGTGTGACCCAAAAGATTTTGTTTGAAGCATCTAAGGGCCCGTTTGGCATTGTTCCGGATTAGAAACTGATTTTGTTCCTTGGAACAATCTGGATTTTTTTGAATAGTTCTGTTCTTAGAACCCGTTTGGAAATGCCGAAAGTAAACCTTTCAAATGTATGAGACCTCATCTCATTATAGCCAATGAGTGGCTCAAGTTGATCATAGAATCAACTCCAAAGAATCTATTGAGCCCGAGTTTGAAAATATCATACTAATATAACTATGCAAAAAAAAATAATTACGAATTTCATAACAAAACTCATATGAAAGAGAAATAAAAAATAAAATCTACTAAGAAGAGAATGTGAAGAGGAAGAAAGTGGATGTGAGAAAGTTTAGAGAATAAGAGGGGGAGCTCAACCAAGTATATATAAGTAATCACTAGAACAAATTTATCGATCAGCAACGGATGATTACAGACGATTTCTGTAAAACCCCAAATCTTGATGGCTTAGTATGATGAATGATATCATGTATTAAAAGCCTTAAGAATATATTTTTGGTATATGGGTGTTTGGATGAAGAAAGTAAGAGTATAGAATACTATTAACTATCAATAAGGGTGATGCCTTTGCATACCCTCAACTTTGAAAAGCTCTAGTTCTCTCACCGCTGATTGGAAAATAGCGATTCCAGAGAGCCTATTTTGAACCGGTCGACCGAACCTCGCAATTTTGGCCATTTTTGGTCATTTTTAAGCCAATTCATTAAGGGTATGTTGGTCTTTGACCATCCCATTGCCCTTATATACCCAAATTTCGTGGGTTAGGGTTTCATAAACCCTCTCAGACAAAATTGGAGAGATTTTAGAGAGGAAGAAGGGGAGAAGTTAGGGTTTTGCTCAAGGGGAGTTTGGGGTATCAAGTGGAGGTTAAGTCCAAGCTTCCACAAGCCTGGATCTTCATCGTTGAGTGTGGATATCCATTTTCAAGCTCAAGCTTGTGTTCAATCGTCCTTCCAAGCCAAGATTTAAACCTTGCAAGTAAGTGAAAGTATGCCTCTTTTTAATTTTAGAAACACAGTTCTTGGGGGGCATACATCGAATCCCAAGATCTGACTAAGATTCTAATTGATTTTTATTCAATGAAGGTTAGAATAACATTCACCTTTGCGACTTTGAAATTGTTAAGTCAAATCCACGTTAGAATAGTACTCGCAAAACTTCACAAGTGTCAAGTCTCCTGTCGATTCACACGAACCTTCTTTTTCCTTTAAAGCTTTCTCTAATGGAAGCTAATGGCCCTTCCAAATTTCCAGCTCTAGGAATCTTGAATAAAGATCCAATCTTTATTGATCAAGAACTTTTCTTGATGAACAAGATGGAATTCTTGCTTTTCCTCAAGATCCAATCAAGAAGACAAAAGAAGAGAGAGATGGGTGTGACCGTACACCTCAAGGAGAGAGAGGGGAGGGTGTGAGGTTTTTTAGGAGAGGGAGAGAAGAAAAAATTCTGGAGAATTATGTATATTAAAGGGCTGGGCATCCAATCCTTTATATAAGTTCTCTCTTGGTTGCTTGAATTGTAATCCAATTATAATTCATTAACCTTATCCTAATCCAATTAGGATTCCTCAATAGTTTCCTTTATTGATTATTCTCCTAATCCAATTAGGATTAATCTTAAAAGAAACCAACCTTATCCATTATTAACCAATCTTATCCTTATCCAATAAGGAATCTTGAATTAGTAACTAACTAATGGAATCCCTAACAATTAGGGAATCTTTAATTAGTAACTAACTAACTAACTAACCTTATCCAATAAGGTGTTAATTAATTAGAAACTAATTAAAATAATAACAATTATTATTCCTCCTTGAAGTGGGCGTCCCACCCTAGGTGGGTCCCACCCTACACGCCTAAAGGGTTTCCAAAACCCTCTTGGTCACTTGAATTATTCTTTTATAATAATTCCCAATGGGTCCTACCCATTTGGTTTTTCACATCTAATGTGATTCCACCTTTTAGAGCTTCACTATACCATATAGTGATTACTTAGAGAAATTAATTAATTTAATTATAAATTAAATTAAATACTTTAAGAAGGTCCTTGTGTGTGGGATCTAAAGGGATCTCCTATTTCCGGTTGTGGGACCAAGTACTTCACCTTTTTGGTTGAAGCATTGTTACTAGGAAACACCTTTCCTAAAACTCCATTAGGATCATAGAATGTTATCTAAGTCCCTGGACTTCCACCAATCACAATTAATGTCCATTAACACAATGTGATTAACCTCCAGAAATTAGAGAATTGCTTGTAAGTACCATCTCACAATATATTTACAAATAAATCATTCCACATTCCGATATCACTTGTAAGCTTCCGGGATTGGAACTATTCCACTGTCTTAGTCCCTAGCTTATGAATAGAACTCTTTCTCATGATTACTTTTCATTGAACTGAACCTCCAAAACATTTTTGAAGAAAACATTAGAAAAGAACTGACATATATATTTATATATATACTTTTCCATATTAAAAATATCAACTTCAATAAAGACCATTTTACCGAAAAGCACCAGTACTGGATTTAACAGTTCAGTTCAACAAGTATCACCTTGATATCATTATCTCCAATTAAGGAGTTGTGGATTCCTTATTGAGTGTTTACACACTTCTCCAAACATAGTGTACATGACCCAACGTACCCGGAGTTATTCCTGTGTATTGGACATTGCCGATTGGCACATCAAAGCCATATAGACAAATGTCTGAGAAGATGTTAACCTCTCAGGTCTAAGGACAATTTTTCAAATGGATAACCCTAATACAATCTGACAGTGTATTCCATAGGGTATCCACTAGTGACCCCGTTCAGTATTATGTACTTGCTACATATACTCACATGTTAGTCAAGAGTTACCACTCTCTGTGAATGAGATTCATCACACTATCTCATAGAACTACACATGTGCAAGCCATGATGAAGTACGGCGCCCAACCAGTACTCTAGAGGCTTCGAACAATATTAGGTTTACAAGGAACCGGAAAATCATATCTCCTCGCAACCTTTGCATGATTTTCCTACAATGTTACCTATGGAACTTTATGTCATCATCATATGAGACAGTAATTAATATAAATACCCTTTATAGTTGGTTGTGTGAATATGATGTTTGTCTAATCAACATAGAAAAGTCTCTTATTGGCTTTCGAGGGCATATATGTCCAACAGTAAGTAAACCTACTATCTAGCCTTGTTATCATACCAAGATGGGAAAAGATGATTAAATAGGTGATTTTAGCTTTAAATGCTAGAAATGGTAAATGAGGGATTATGGGTAAACTAGATTATGATCAAATGATGTAAATAAGGGTTTATGAATTGGGGGTTTTTCCATGAAGATGATTAATATGGCTATATCTTTAAGTAAATGTTATTATCTCTAAATAAACCATGATTTCAAGTATGATGTGATGAATTAGGCTTAAAAGCCATGGTTTTGATGATATGGAATGGAAAATATGCTATGTTTCTAGAATTATTCTAGTATACTATAATGCGAACATGTCTTGTATGAATTTATGTGAATTGTTAAGGCTTTCCATATGGACATGAGAATACTCACAAGCACTCCACGCATGATAAGTTTTGCATGATCGAGTTTTCGCATAAGCATTTGACAAAGCCAAACTTTGGGTTGGTATTTCTAAGATCAGTCACTTAAAGAACTCATAAGAAGTTCCTAAGTCTAAGATCTTGCATATATCTCCAAGAATCATAAGCTCACAAGAATAAACTCATAAGAACTTGTAAGAACTCGTAAGCTAGTGGGACGGCCCGAGGAGTGCAACTAACCATTTGATATTCCCAAGCTACTTTGGGTGGGTGTTTAGTGGGATGGTACGAAGGGCGCCACTATGGAAGAACTTGTAAGAACTCGTAAGTTAGTGAGACGGACCAAGGAGCGCCACTAATCATCTGATATTCCCAAGCTACTTTGTGTGGGTGTTTAGTGGGATGGTACGAAGGGCGCCACTAGTGAAGAACTCATAAGAACTCGTATGCTCACAAGAAAAGTTATAAGAACTCGAAAGCTCACAAGAACTCATAAGAAAACACGATACTCACAAGCATTCATAAGATTCATAAGCATGCATAAGACGGTTTGCTTTTGTCGTGACCCAAAATACCCCCTAGGAGTTAGGGATACTTTAGTTCGTGACCATCATGTCAAACCATCCTGTATGACACATAAGGCATACTTAACACCCTGTCAGAGCGCACAAGTTATACATAGACCTAAAACATAGCGGAAGCAATTCAAAATAACGTACTCCTATCAGGTTCAAGTTTGAATCACAGAACATATTAAACTTTAAGTAGGAAGTGGACAAGTCCCACCCTCAATACTCTCAAAATATATAATCTAAAGTGGACATTTCCCACTTTCAAAATACATGACCTTCTGTCTCACATCACTCAACAATAGTCTACATAGGGCCCCCTATCTAGAGCTCCGTCATCTTGGTAGTGATCCATAGCAGGCTCAGGCTCGTAGTACTCCTCCTCTATCTAAGGCTCGGGAGCAGGTGAATCCACAAAACCTACCGAAGTCAACAATTTGGCTGAGCATGGAATACTCAGTGGGTACAAAATACGAGCTAAGAGTGTTATAAAGCAACAATATCATGCGAGCACATAGAGGGTTAACAATTCATACTTCATGCTTTAAACCGAACTTGAAAGTTATACTTTCACATTTAAACCTTGTCTCTTGAGTTTTCGTAAAAACAAAACGTATCTTATGAGGTCGTTCGTAAATTAGTCGCATATGAGTTCTTCAGAGTGCTTATGAGTACTTATGAAACCTTATGAGTCGTGCGAGCCACATATGATGCCTTGTGAGATATGAATGATGCCTTGCAAGATATGAATGATGCCTTGCGAGATATGTATGATGCCTTTTGAGATATGAATGATGCCTTGCGAGAAATGAATGAGCTTTTGAGATACTTGTGAGCATGTATGATCCCGTAAAATCACTTGTGAGTTCTTATGAGGTTTTCTTAAACACTTCTTATGAATTTTGAAACATCCAACTTATGAGAAATTCGATTCATGCGAGACTAGTGTACATGCGAGACTTATGAATATCTATAGTAGACATAGAAAACCCTTTGACATAATAGCGTAATCCTTTGAAAACTTGGAATATAACGTGTGAGAACTTTGAGTATCATGTTAGACTTAGAATCTCTTAAACATAGCACATAGCTCTTGTAAGTATCATGGAAATCATAAAATAACTTAATAGCATTGAGGCATACACATAAAGTATCATACATCATCGAAATCTAAACTTTCTTAAACATAGAGGATTTATTTTGTAGGAAACATCATAGAGTGAAAAACAAAGGGAATTCATAACAAAGCTAGATAGTAGATTATATCTACCTCACCAAAACCGATTCCCTACGGTTTACTCACTTAAGAATACTCCGTAGAAGCAAGAGAAAGCTTTGAGGAAGCTTGTGGAATCAATTCCAACTTGGGAAAGCTTGAGAAAGTGAAGATCGCACTTCAAGAAGCTAAACAAGCTTCACTCTAAGCCTTGACAACCACCTTTAGCAAAACCCCCTTCACAAACCATAACTTCGCTCCCGTTTCTCTCAAAATCTGGTCTATGGGTTGTGTAAACCCTTACCCACGAGTGTGGGGCTTTATATAGGCAAAGGGGTTGTCAAAAAGCCCATATACCCTTCAAAATATCTCCCCCAAGGTCGGTTTAGGCACCAAAAAGCATGGAGGGATCGACCGGAGGCGTCCACCGGTCGACCGGTTCAATTAGGGGGTTCTGGAATAAACCCCCATACAAAATAGTGCGAGACCGGTCGACCCTTAGTGGAGGGGTCGACCTCTCGTCTCCCGCTCATGCTGTTCGGTTTTGTCTGCCTTGATGTTTTGGCCATAACTTTTGACTCAGTGATCTGATTTTGAAAATTCAAATTGTGTTAGATCCTACATTCAAACAAGTACAACTTTCATGTTTTACACAAAGCCCAATTCTGAGTTTTAAAGGGTCTAAATGGGCCCACAATTGGACTGGTCCAAACTGTTCCAGGAATTCTCAGTAGACCAAGTTCCGGAAATCCCACGTTTGACTTAACTGCTATTCTAAATCTCAAAAAGTAATAAACATGAACTTTAAAGAGGGGTTCAATATCTTTCTAATGGTTCAAGGATCAATCGATTCCAATAAGATATGACCCAATAAGCGCTCCCTCAATTTGAAGTTATGGTAAGACATCTACCCTCTTGACACTTAGAACATTTCCCCTTTTTACTTTCACACCCATGACATCAAGGATGGTTATTTAGTACCCTCACACACCATAAAACCTATACTCATTGACTTAATAAACTCGTCACCTAATTCACAAGCACAAAGAGAACTTTGAGCCTCACAAGCACTATTCACCGCGCTCTTTACTTATGACCCCTTAAGCACTTAGGGTATTTTATACCCTTGAATTTTACCCACTTAGAGTCTACTCATACTCTCTCTTTGAGCCTCAACACACATACCTAAAATACTTACTTGACTCACCATACAACCAAGAACAAGATGGAAGGCTCTAAGCCTTTACACACACCATACAAGGACACTATTCACTGACACTATTCATAGCACAGTGAACCCAAATTCCGGGGCTCTACATCCTCCCCTCCTTATAAGAATTTCTTCCGCGAAATTAAGACAACACACAAGCAAGCGAGGATTCTTTCCCACACTTCACCTTGCTCAACTGAGCATACTAACTTGACAATGTCACACATAACCAAAAGGATGTATCAATCTCAAGTCAGCCAGTCGCCCGGCTAAGCACACGTTACACACAAAATTTTCAACAATGCATATCAAATACACATAGATTATACGTAGCATGTTCATACACACATATAAGCATATATCACATACTATCAATAATTTACAGTTCAACAACTCTGACTTAAGTGTATCTTGCACAACATCCTCAGATGCATGTGGGTCTCTCCTAGATAAGGCGAAGGCTCTGCCTTGACTCGCCTGTTGAGGCTGCTGGGTTGGCTGCAATGGTTTATAAGTCTGAGAAGACCCCTGTTGTGGGGCCTGTCGAACTGGGGGCCTACTTCCCTGAGAATGGACTGGCTGCATCTGCCTCCTTGGACAATCTCTGATCATGTGCCCCAAAGCGCCACAGTGGAAACAACCACCAGAGAGTCTACGGCAGTCTCTAACCTTATGCCTCTTGCCACAAGATGTGCAAACCTCTAATGAAAATGCTGAGGTTGCGGCCGGCACATATCCAGTGGCTTGCGTCATAGAGGGGCGAGGTGTCTGTGGAACAAAATGAGGCCTCTGAGCCTTAGTAGGTGGAGAATTCTGAAAGGGAGCAGTTCTGGCCTTCTTCTCAGGCGGTGCTGAGCCAATGAACAGTCCTTCAAACATGCCTCTCCCTAGACTACTGTCTCTCCTCTTGAGCAACTCCTCGGAAGTCCACTCAGCAATCCTTGCCTTGCCCACAATATCCTTCCAGGTTTCTACCTGAAGAATGGAAACCCGATCCCGGATGAAATATTTCAGCCCCGTCTCGAACTTTCTGACCCGCATACCCTCTGTAGCGATCATATGCGGAGTAAATCTCGACAAGCCGATGAACTTAGCCTCATACGCGGCTACGCTCATCTCTCCCTGCTCCAAAAGCATAAATTCTCTTTCCTTTTGTTCCCTGATAAACCTGGGAAAGTACTGCTCATAGAACATATCCAAAAACTCTCCCCATGTCCAGGGTTACCCCTGCCTTTGCGGTATCCCTCTGCCTCTGGGCAGCTCTCCACCAGTGCTTGGCTTCACCTTTCATCACAAAGGAAGCCCACTCAACGCGCTGCTCATCAGTACAGTGGAGCACTGTGAAAGTCTTCTCCAGTTGCATGATCCATGCTTCTGCAGTCGTGGGATCAAGAGTCCCATAGAAGGTAGGAGGCTTCAATCTCCTAAACGCTTCGAGTCCTTTTGTGTGGTGTACAGGAGGAGGTGTAGGTGCAGCAGCTACAATAGGAGTATTAGCCCTATCTACAAGCATAGCCATAGTCGCTGCTATAGCCTCAAGGATTTGAGTCAAGTCTGGCTGCTAATCTCCCACTGGAATCTCACCCCTATTTCCTCGGGTCTGATACCCTCTACCTCGGATGCCACGCCTCATGATCAAATACTGAGGACAATAGCAAAGCGTGAGTCGAACGGGAAATTAAGCTCTTTGAACATAGCAATTCAACGAGCATATCTCGCCTATATAAGCGCATAGTATACATCAAGGTATACACATAATAGTATAATCATACAACTTGGTTTCCTAGCGATGCTAAGTTCTCACGTTTGGTTAAGACATTAACTGACTTACGGCTAAGACTAAATATTCGTTGATACTTGGAATACGACTCCTAACTTCCTCTCCGCTTAGAAGACAGCCTAACCCAAGGAAACCAAATTTCCTTAGCTTGACACCCACTATGTTGCTATCTCAACCTACAATAAGAACAAACTCAAATTCGAAGGAGATATGTTTTCCTTGAAGAACAACCTCGACCCTAGGGATTCAAATTCCTAAGTATTGATACAAATCTTGTCTTAGTATCAACATATAAGGTAGGATTCATCTGAGTTCTAAGTTCAACTCAAAGAACACCCTTAAATACCTATGGGTCTAATGCCTAAACTCTGATACCAAGTTTGTCGTGACCCAAAATACCCCCTAAGAGTTAGGGATACTTTAGTTCGTGACCACCGTGTCAAACCATCCTGTATGACACATAAGGCATACTTAACACCCTGTCAGAGTGCACAAGTTATACATAGAACTAAAACATAGCGGAAGTAATTCAAAATAACGTACTCCTATCAGGTTCAAGTTTGAACCACAGAACATAGTAAACTTTAAGTAGGAAGTGGACAAGTCCCACCCTCAATACTCTCAAAATACATAATCTGAAGTGGACATTTCCCACTTTCAAAATACATGACCTTCTATCTCACATCACTCAACAATAGTCTAGATAGGGCCCCTTATCTAGAGCTCCGTCATCTTGGTAGTGATCCATTGCAGGCTCAGGCTCGTAGTACTCCTCCTCTATCCAAGGCTCGGGAGCAGGTACATCCACAAAACCTACCGAAGTCAACAATTCGGCTGAGCATGGAATACATAGTGGGTACAAAATACTAGCTAATAGTGTTATAAAGCAACAATATCATGTGAGCACATAAAGGGTTAACAATTCATATTTCATGCTTTAAACCGAACTAGGAAATCATACTTTTACATTTAAACCTTATCTTTTGAGCTTTCATTAAAACAAAACGTATCTTATGAGGTCGTTTGTAAATCAGTTGCTTATGAGTTCTTAAGAGTGCTTATGAGTACTAATGAAACCTTATGAGTCGTGCGAGCCACATATGATGCCTTGTGAGATATGCATGATGCCTTGCGAAATATGAATGATCCCTTGCGAGATATTAACGATGCCTTGTGAGATATGTATGATGCCTTGTGAGATATGAATGATGCCTAGTGAGATATGTATGATGCCTTTTGAGATATGAATGATGCCTTGCGAGATATGAATGAGCTTTTGAGATACTTTTGAGCATGTATGATCCCGGAAAATCACTTATGAGTTCTTATGAGGTTTTCTTAAACAATTCTTATGAATTTTGAAACATCCAACTTATGAGAAATCCGATTCATGCGAGACTAGTGTACATGCGAGACATATGAACATCTATAGTAAACTTAGAAAACCTTTTGACATAATAGCGTAATCCTTTGAAAACTTGGAATATAACGTGTGAGAACTTTGAGTATCATGTTAGACTTAGAATCTCTTAAACATAGCACATAGCTCTTGTAAGTATCATGAAAATCATAAAATAACTTAATAGAATTGAGGCATACGCATAAAGTATCATACATCATTGAAATCTAAAATTTCTTAAACATAGAGGATTTATTTTGTAGGAAACATCATAGAGTGAAAAACAAAGGGAATTCATAACAAAGCTAGATAGTAGATTATATCTACCTCACCAAAACCGATTCCCTACGGTTTACTCGCTTAAGAATACTCCGTAGAAGCAAGAGAAAGCTTTGAGGAAGCTTGTGGAATCAATTCCAACTTGGGAAAGCTTGAGAAAGTGAAGATCGCACTTCAAGAAGCTAAACAAGCTTCACTCTAACCCTTGACAACCACCTTTAGCAAAACCCCCTTCATAAACCCTAACTTCGCTCCCGTTTCTCTCAAAATCTGGTCTATGGGTTGTGTAAACCCTTACCCACGAGTGTGGGGCTTTATATAGGCAAAGGGGTTGTCAAAAAGCCCATATACCCTTCAAAATATCTCCCCCAAGGTCGGTTTAGGCACCAAAAAGCATGGAGGGATTGACCAGAGGTGTCCACTGGTCGACCGGTTCAATTAGGGGGTTCTGGAATAAACCCCCATACAAAATAGTGCGAGACCAGTCGACCCCTGGTTTGACCGGTCGACCCTTAGTGGAGGGGTCTCCCGCTCGTCTCCCGCTCGTCTCCCGCTCATGCTGTTCGGTTTTGTTTGTCTCGATGTTTTGGCCATAACTTTTGACTCGGTGATCTAATTTTGACGATTCAACTTGCGTTGGATTCTACATTCAATGTAGAACAACTTTAATGTTTTAGAAAAAGCCCAATTCTGAGTTTTAAAAGGTCTAAATGATCCCACAAGTGGACTGGTCCAAACTGTTCCAGGAATTCTCAGCAGACCAAGTTCCGGAAATCCCACATTTGACTTAACTTCTGTTCTAAATTGAAAAAAGTGATAAACATGAACTTTAAAGAGGGGTTCAATATATTTCTAATGGTTTAAGAATCTCTCGATTCCAATAAGATATGACCCAACTAGAGCTCCCTCAAGTTGAGGTTATGGTAAGAAATCTACCCTCTTAACACTTAAAACATTTCCCCTTTTTATTTTAACACCCATAAACATCAAGGATGGTTATTTAGTACCCACACACACCATAAAACCTATACTCATTGACTTAATAAACTCGTCACCTAATTCACAAGCACATAGAGAACTTTGAGCCTCACAAGCACTATTCACAGCACTATTCACCGCACTCTTTACTTATGACCCTTTAAGCACTTAGGGTATTTTATACCCTTGATTTTTACCCACTTAGAGTCTACTCATACTCTGCACACATACCTAAAATACTTACTTGACTCACCATACAACCAAGAACAAGATGGAAGGCTCTAAGCCTTTACATACACCATACAAGGACACTATTCACTAAAACTATTCATAGCACAGTGAACCCAAATTTTGGGGCTCTATAGCTTTCCATGAAAAGAACAAGTTTTATGAAAGATTTTCCATGATAGGGTTTTTAAGCATGAACTTGTGCACTTGCATTTAATATTACAATTATGATATCACTGTTAGCTAGTAGTTTTGGCTTGCCAAGTATTCCATACTCAGCCGTACATTTTATGTCGGTAGGTTCCTTTAACTTTTGCTACCCGGAACCATGGGTTGAAGAAGAGTACGAAGAAGAAAGGGATCTGCCTATCCCGATGCAGTCATAGGAGGATAGAGATCTAGATAGGTGGCCCTATCTAGACTACTGCTGAGTGAAGAAACTATGAGGTTTCTTTTTGTGGTTTGATAGGTGGGCATGTCCACCTTTACTTTTGATTATGAATGTACAAACTTGGAATACAGAGTTTATAAAGAAAAAGAAATTTTTGAGTTACGCTTCCGCACTTTGATATAAGCTTCCGCATTACTTTATGATTTCATTATGTTATGCCTTGGGTATTATTGCAGGATGGTTTGGTATGGGATACGGCACATCACGAGTCAAAGTATCCCTAACTCCTAGGGGCTATTTTGGGTCGCGACAGAGGTGGTATCAGAGCTTAGGCATTAGAACTCCTAGGGTAACTTAGAATCCAATATGATGATTTAAATCAGGCATTAGAATAAGGAATGAGTTGTATTCCAAGTATAGACTAATCACTTAGTCTTAGTCCATAGCCAGTTGGGTTACAACCGAACTTAGTACCCTATGCTAGAACCACACATTGTATGTTTATCTATTGCAATGTATTACTATTATGTATCATATGAATGTAGAATGAGTTTGAAGTTTTGATTGAAATGAAATTGGTTTCCAAGTTAGAATCATGTTCATCTACTGTTCTCAGGATTTATCATGAGACGTGGCAGTGGATGGGGTCACGGTTACCAAACTTGGGGCAATGGTAATGGAGGAGACCCTTCCTCGGGTGATGATCAACCTGACATATCTCAGTTGCTAAATACTATGGTTGAGACCATAACCTTACTAGCAGCCCGACAGCCTGCTGCTACTACTGCATTGGTGCATCCACATCCGCCTCACCACACTTCGGGACTCGAGGCATTCCGAAGGCTTCATCCACCTACCTTCTATGGAACTACAGATCCCATGGTGGCAAAGGCATGGATCATGCAACTGGAGAAGATCTTTCGTGCTCTTCGCTGCACAGATGAGTAAAGAGTAGATTGGGCTACCTTCATGATGGAAGGAGAGGCTGATCATTGGTGGAGAGCGACGTTGAGGCAGAAAGACACTGCTAGGGCGGGAGAGCCATGGACTTAGGGTGAATTCCTTGATGCCTTCTATGGGCAATACTTTCCCAAGATCGTCAGACAACAAAAAAAGATGGAGTTCATGACCTTAGTACAAGGAGACATGAGTGTGGCCGAGTATGAGGCCAAGTTTGTTGACTTATCCCGATTCGCACCACACTTGATCACGACGAAGGAGATGCGAGTCCGGAAATTTGAGAATGGGTTGAAACCCTTCATCAAGGACCGAGTTTCTATACTCCAGGTGGAATCTTGGAGGGAGATTGTGGGAAAGGCAAGGATCGCCGAGAGGAACTTAGAGGAGTTTCTTAAGAGAAGAGAGAGCGGATATGGGAGAGTTATGCAGAAGGGTCATTCTAGTGGCTCAGCACTACTGGAGAAGAGAGCTAGGATGTCCCCGTACCCAGCTCCTAGGCCTACATTGACACAGAGGCCTTCTCTTGCACCGACAGCACCTCGTCCTACTACTTCACATGCACCTCACCCTGCTTTTTCTCAGGGCACTAGACATGTGCTGCCTGCATCCTCTTCATCTTTTGAGGAGTGTGACTATTGTGGTCGAAGACACCCGACTAGAGAGTGTTAGAGATCATTGGGAGGATGCTTCCATTGTGGCGAGCAAGGCCACATGATGAGAGATTGCCTACGCCGACAGTCAAGGGTTCAACCTCAGGGAGGCAGGCCCCTAGTTCGGCAGAATGCTCCGCAAGGGTCTTCATAGGCTTCTATATTTAGACACGCGTGGCCCACTCAAATCATATAGTAGCCTCGTAAGGCGAACCAGGGTCGGGTCTTTGCCTTGACTGAGAGAGACGCATAAGCATCAGACGATGTTGTGCAAGGTACGCTAAATTTCTAAATTATTGAAGTATGAATTAATGGGTATTATATTTTATATGTCTGTTTACGTGTATATTATTCCACCTATACTTGATGTATGTTTTGCTTGAAATCTATTGATATAGTTAATTATAATGCACAGGCTTTTTGCTAGTGAACGAGTGTTTAGCTCGTGTGTTGATCGACACGGGATCGACACATTCCTTTGTGTCACCTAGCTTCGCCAAAGGTTTCACGTTTGAGCCGAGTCGCCTACGTCATAAGTTAACCATTTTGAGTCCGCTTGGCAAGTCGGTTTATACAAACTGAGGATGCCGAAACTGTATAGTTCAAGTCGGGCAGTATGAATTGCTGATCAATCTAATCATCCTAGAGTTCCAAGACTTGGACTTCGATGTTATTCTTGGAATGGATTGGCTAGCTGCACACCACATGCATGTGGCTTGTTTTGAGAAGATGGCGAAGTTTAAGCCAGAGGGTGTCAAGCCATTCCACTTTTATGGACTTCGAAGGAGAGATATAGCCTGTCTAGTGGCTCTAAGTCTTGCAAATCCAGAGGCACGAGACTCCTCAGCCATCCCAATTGTGAGTGAGTATTTGGATGTATTTTCTGAGGACTTACTGGGGTTGTCTCCAGATAGGGAGATAGAGTTTGCAATAGAGCTTGCTCTAGGAATGGCTCCGATTTCTAAGGCTCCATACAGAATGGCCCCAATTGAACTTAAAGAATTGAAGAAGCAAATTGAAGAGTTGCAACAACTTGGTTTCATCTGACCAAGTGTCTCACCGTGGGGAGCACCGGTACTCTTCGTGAAGAAGAAGAATGGGTCAATGATGATGTGCATCGACTATAGACAATTGAACAAGTTTACCATAAAAAATCGTTATCCATTACCACGGATAGACGATTTGTTTGATCAACTGAAGGGAGCAAGGTTCTTCTCCAAGATTGATCTACGATCAAGTTATTATCAGTTGAAGATCAAGGCCAAAGATGTTCCAAAGACTACCTTTAGGAATCGGTACAAACATTACGAGTTCTTGGTCATGCCTTTTGGTCTAACGAATGCACTGGCAGCATTTACGGATTTGATGAACCGGGTGTTCAAGCCTTGTCTCGACAGATGTGTTATCATCTTTGTTGATGATATCTTAGTGTATTCCCCGATACGGGAGGATCATGATCGAGACTTTCGCCTTACACTTGCGACTCTTCAAGAGCATAGACTGTATGCCAAGTTGAGTAAGTGCGAATTTTAGTTGGAGAAAGTGGCGTTCCTTGGCCAGATGGTATCTGGCGAGGGTATTTCAGTGGACCCAGCAAAGATAGAAGCAGTGATGAAATGGGAGAGACCTAGGAGTGTTACCGAGATACGCAACTTCATCGGTTTGGGTGGATACTACAGGAGATTCGTAGAGGGATTCTCCAGCTTAGCAGCACCACTCATGTATTTGATGCAGAAAAATGCCAAGTTCGCTTGGAGTGACAAATGTGAAGTGAGTTTCATGGAGGTGAAGAAGAGGCTTACTATGGCCCCCGTTCTCATAGTGCCATCTGGGAGTGGAGGTGTCGTGGTCTACAGTGATGCCTCGACTGTTGGGCTAGGATGTGTTCTTATGCAGCGCGGGAATGTCATCGCCTATGCTTCCCGACAGTTGAAGGACCATGAAAAGAACTATCCTACTCATGACTTGGAGTTGGCCGCGGTGGTATTCGAATGAAAGATTTGGCAGCATTACCTTTATAGGGAAGAATTTGATGTTTTCACGGATCACAAAAGCTTAAAATATCTATTTTTTCAAAAGGAATTGAATATACGACAGTGCCGATGGATGGAATTCTTAAAGGACTACGAATGTTCTATCTAGTACCATCCGGGTAAGGCTAATGTGGTGGCAGATGCCTCGAGCAGAAAACCTAATAGACTTGTAGCCCACATGATGATTCATGAATGGAAGATGTTGGAGGTCATGGAAAATCTCGATACTAGCTTCAGTATTCCTACATTTGGGCCAGTCATGGCTAATCTCACAGTCAGGCCTTATATCCTAGCTTGGATCCGAGAGTTGCAGGATTCGGATGCGGAGCTACTTGCTTACAAAGATAAGGCCGTTAGCAAGGGCAGTGATGAGTTCTCTTTGAACGGTAACAAAGCGATAACATTTAAAGGAAGGTTGTGTGTTCCTACGGATGTGGAGTTGAAGAGAAAAATCCTAGATGAAGCTCACCGGTCCAAAGACACTGTTCATCCTGGTGGTACTAAGATGCACCAGAATCTAAAGAAGCACTATTGGTGGCGGAACATGAAGAGCGAAGTTGCCGAGTATGTGTCAAGATGCTTGATATGCCCACAGGTGAAAGCTGAACATATGAGGCCAGCAGGGCTTTTGCAATCCCTTCCTATTCTGAGTGGAAATGGGAGAACATCTCCATAGATTTTATAGTTAGATTGCCAAGGACGGTGAAGAACTCCGATGCAATTTGGTTAATGGTTGATCGTTTGACAAAGTCTGCCCAATTCTTGCCTTATCGGACTACGTTCAATGCGAACCAGTTGGTTGCATTGTACATCAAAGAAGTGGTTCGATTGCACAGGGTTCCAGTCAGCATTGTTTCAGATAGGGATCCGAGATTCACTTCTAGGTTCTAGAAGAGCTTTCAAAGCGCTATGGGTTCCCGTTTGGACTTTAGCACCGCCTTTCATCCTCAAACATATAGGCAGACTGAGAGGGTGAACTAGATTATAGAGGACATACTCTGAGCTTGCATGTTGGACTTCAAGGGCAGTGGGAGGATCATTTACCATTGGTTGAGTTTGCTTGCAATAACAGCTATCAAGTGAGCATCCAAATGACACCTTTCGAAGCCTTGTACGGTCGAAATTGTAGATCTCCCCTATATTAGGATGAAGTTGGAGAGAGAAATATATTGGGCCCGAAGTTGGTCGAGCAGACCGTGGATAAGATCAAGATCATTAGAGAAAGATTGAAGACGGCTCAGGACAGGCAGAAGAGCTATGCTGACACCCATAGACGAGATCTTGAGTTTTGTGCTGGCGATATGGTATTTGTGAAGGTTTCACCGACAAAGGGTGTTATGAGGTTTGGAAAAAGAGGAAAGCTCAGCCCGAGGTATGTGGGTCCGCTTGAGATTGTCACCCGAGTTGGTGAAGTTGTATATTAGGTTGCTCTACCCACTCACATGGCGGCGGTTCACAACGTCTTCCATGTGGCCATGCTCCAAAAGTACATCCCAAATCCATCTCATGTCATTGATCTTAATCCGTTGGAAATCCAGGAGGATCTCACATTAGTGGAAGAGCCGGTTCAGATTTTGGAACGTAGAGATCAAGTTTTGCGCAATAAGGTTATTCCCTTGGTTCTCATTCGGTGGCAACATCACTCTAGGGAAGAATCTGCATGGGAACACGAAGCATAAGTGAGGGAAAAGTATCCCCATTTATTTGTATAATCGATGTTTATGTAAATTTTGTTCTTTATCATTCCTATGTATCGTTCAAATTTCGAGGACGAAATTTCTGTAAGGGGGAGGATGTAAAACCCCGAATCTTGATGGCCTAGTATGATGAATGATATCATGTATTAAAAGCCTTAAGAATATATTTTTGGTATATGGGTGTTTGGAATGAAGAATATAAGAGTATAGAATACTCTTAAGTATCAATAAGGGTTATGCCTTTGCATACCCTCAACTTTGAAAAGCTCTAATTCTCTCACCGCTGATCAGAAAAGAGCGATTCTTGAATTTTTCGAAAGTTATTAGAACCATATTTGAGGTTCATGTTGATCCCTTTTCCTGATTTTGAGTTGGGGATGAGTCAAAAGTCCAATTTCCAAAGTCGGATCTGCTAAAAATACAAGTTGCTGAAACCCATTTCCAGACCAGTTGGATTTAGAGCCCATTAAGGTAATTAAAAACTCAAAAATTAGGATTTGGACATTAGATACAAAATTTTTCCCCTTTTAATAATGAAGCCAACGCAAGTTAAATCGTTAAAATCCGAGTAGCGATTCAAACGTTATGGCTAAAATACCAAAGTGGGTCAGCAACCAGTTGATAGTGAACACAAATCCGGTCGACCGACCCTCCTATCTGGTCGACCGAACCTCACTACCGGTTAACCAAACCGACCAAAAATTGTATGGTAAATTATTCCAGAGAGCCTATTTTGAATCGATTGACCAAACCTCGCAATTTTGGCCATTTTTGGTCATTTTTAAGCCAATTCATTAAGGGTATGTTGGTCGTTGACCACCCCATTGCCCTTATATACCCAAATTTCGTGGGTTAGGGGTTCATAAACCCTCTAAGACAAAATTGGAGAGATTTTAGAGAGGAAGAAGGGGAGAAGTTAGGGTTTTTCTCAAGGGGAGTTTGGGTTATCAAGTGGAGGTCAGATCCAAGCTTCCACTAGCTTGGATCTTCATCATTGAGTGTGGATATCCATTTTCAAGCTCAAGCTTGTGTTCAATCGTCCTTCCAAGCCAAGATTTGAGCCTCGCAATTAAGTAAACCTACTATCTAGCCTTGTTATCATACCAAGATCGGAAAAGATGATTAATATGACTATGTCTTTAAGTAAAGGTTATTATCTCTAAATAAACCATGATTTTAAGTATGATGTGATGAATTAGACTTAAAAGCCATGGTTTTGATGATATGATCAAATGAATGGGAAATATGCTATGTTTCTAGAATTATTAAAGTATACTATAATACGAACATGTCTTGTATGAATTTATGTGAATTGTTAAGGCTTTCCATATGGACATGAGAATGCTCACATGCACTCCACGCACGATAAGTTTTGCATGATCGAGTTTTTGCATAAGCATTTGACAAAGCCAAACTTTGGGTTGGTATTTCTAAGATCGGTCACTTCAAGAACTCATAAGAATTTCCTAAGTCTAAGATCTTGCATATATCTCCAAGGATCATAAGCTCACAAGAATAAACTCGTAAGAACTCGTAAGCTAGTGGGATGGCCCGAGGAGCGCCACTAACCATCTGATATTCCCAAGCTACTTTAGGTGGGTGTTTAGTGGGTGGTACGAAGGGCACCACTAGTGAAGAACTCATAAGAACTCGTATGCACACAAGAAACGTTATAAGAACTCGAAAGCTCATAAGAACTCATAAGAAAACACAAGACTCAGAAGCATTCATAAGAATTCATAAGCATGCATAAGACGGTTTGTTTTCCTTGAAAAGAACAAGTTTAATGAAATATTTTCCATGACGGAGTTTTTAAGGATGAACTTATGATTTGTATTTCCTCTTGCACCTGTATTTAATATTACAATTATGATATCACTGTTAGCTAGTAGTTTTGGCTCGCTGAGTTTTCCATGCTTAGCCGTACATTTTATGTTGGTAGGTTCTGTAACGCCCCGAAATACCCCCTAGGAGTTTAGGGATATTTTAGGTATCACACTGCGTACCTATCAAACCATCCTGTAATGCACAAGATAAAATACAGTACTAATAACGATAATCAGAGCGCGGAAGCTATCATATATGCGGAAGCGTAAACAAATTTTCATTTCTTCGGATGATCCAAAATAGTATTCCAAGTTAACATAAATACAAGACATGTCTAAGTCTAAGGTGGACAGGCCCACCTATCAAAATATCAAAATACACAAAGACCCTCTCATACTCTCCCCTCAACAGTAGTCGAGGTATGGCCACGCATTGAGGTCTCGGTCCGCCTGAGACTGTAATGGAATAGTCGGCTCTCTCTCCTCTATATACTCTTCCTCGACCCAAGGCTCCGGGTCGAGGGCTCCCTCAGTACCTACCGACATGAAAGTACGGCTGAGCATGGAATACTCAGCGAGTAAAAGCTACTAGCAGACCATAACAATAATAAAACACACAATAGTAATATCATACAAGCAGTAATAGAACATCACAAAGAAACAGTATAGGGCATGACACAATACAAGCATCCTGACGTGCGTACATGAATGCGAAAACGCCGATAAAACTCATGCTTGGAAACCCCTGTCATGTCCCGGTATGCCTCGTAGAAATCATGTATGCGTGCATGCATGAATGCATGATCATCATCTTGTAAACTTCCATCTTGTAACTTGTGAGCCAGAGGCTAGCACCCAAATGTCCCTGGGCTACCAACCTCCTTGTTATGAAATGCATGGTTTTCTTGTGAGCCAGAGGTTAGTACCCGAATGTCCCTGGGCTACCAACCTCCTTGTTATGCAATGCACTTGTGAGCCAGAGGCTAGCACCCGAATGTCTCTGGGCTACCAACCTCCTTGACAATAGGTGTTTTAGGGGTTATCTTGTGAGCCAGAGGTTAGTACCCGAATCCTCCCTGGGCTACCAACCTCCTTGACATGTAATATTTTCTTGTTGTTTATTATATGCACATGCTCTTGAAATCACGGTTCATGCTATCATGCGTGCTTGTGTACGTGTCCATAGTGGCAATGATGATAGTGGGAATAACCAAGATATGACATTATAATTCAATTCATGATATGAACATAGGTAACTTAAGTAGTTTGCATAACATTTGATCAATTTATCATTTATAGGAACGCATGCATAAAACCCATTTCTATACTCTTCATTGAGATCATTTATTCATAGTTTAGGTATTTTGTCAAACACTTTCATACATTATTCCTTAGTAGTTTATCTTCTTCTTTTTAATGCATATTTTTCATTCAATCACACAATGGTAAGTTTGTTATTTGTACAATGCCCATCCTCCATTTTCCAATCCACAACCCACACATCATACATCACACATTTGGCATCCAATTGCCGTATCCAACCTCCATCCAAGCATCCCTACCCTTTCTTTATCTTGTTTATATTTATTATAGATGACACATTTTGCAAGGAATAAAACATACTAACAAGAATCATATTTCATAAGGAAAGCCTAGATTTATTGCTAGGGTAAGTTAGTAGGGTGTACTAACCTTAGATCAAGGCTTGATCTTGAAGAAACCTTGAAACAAAAGCTCTATTTGGAAGGAGGAAGCCTTTGCTTGAAGGGGACTTGAGTTGGGGAAGAAACCCCTTTCAAAACGCCGTAGGATCGCTGCCCTAGCTTGGAGAATGAGTCCCCACACGAGCTTGAGCCTTGAACTTGAAGCAACTCGAGTTGGGGTGAGCTAGGGTTCTTAAACCCCCCTTGATTTCCTTCTCAAAACCAAACCCTAGGTTAGAGCTTCCTTCTCTTCTCTCTCTATCTCTCAAAATCTCTCAAATGTTGGAAATGATCCCTAAGGCTCGGGCAAGTCTTAAGAAGAAAGGGTTTAACCCCCAAAAGATGAAAAAGCCCTTAATGAAATTTCTGCAAAAATGCGAAGACCGAGCGATCGGTGGTTATGACCGATCGATCGGTTGCCTACCGAGCGATCGGTGTTTATGACCGATCGACCGATCAAAAACTCACTCTCTGGAAAATTTTCCCATACAAAATTTATGACCGTGCGATAGCTACCGATCGATCGGTTATAGACCGATCGATCGCTGACTGGACCGAGCGATCGGTGCTCTGTATGTCTGGACTGTTTTGACCATATCTTTTGACTCGCTCGTCAGATTTCGACGATTCAACTTGCGTTGGATCCGTCTTTCGAAAATGAACATTTCTAGCATTTCGGAATTTCCGATTTCTCCCTTATTTATTAATTACACTACAAAAACGGCCAATTAGCTACGAAGGTGCTATTCATTAAGGATGAAAAAGTCCGGGGTGCTACAGGTTCCTTTAACATTCGTAACCCGGAACCATGGGTTGAAGAAGAGTACGAAGAAGAAAAGGATCCGCCTATCCCGATGCAGTCACAAGAGGATAGAGATCTAAATAGGTGGCCCTATCTAGACTACTGCTGAGTGGAGAGACTGTGAGGTTTCTTTTTGTATTTTGATAGGTGGGCATGTCCACCTTTACTTTTGATTATGTATGTACAACCTTGGAATACAGAGTATATATAGAAAAAGAAATTTTTGGGTTAAGCTTCTGCACTTTGATATAAGCTTCCGCATTACTTTATGATTTCATTATGTCATGCCTTAGGTATTATTGCAGAATGGTTTGGTATCGGATACGGCACATCATGATTCAAAGTATCCCTAACTCCTAGGGGGTATTTTGGGTCGTGAAAATTTCCATCTCTAAAAGTCCGTTTTTCGTCGCTAATGGTATTAGTGACGAAAATTTTGTCCGTTCTGATGAGATTGTGGCTAATGGGTTTTAGAGACGGTAATAATTTTTCGTCACTAATTAGCAATGGAATATTTCCGTCACTAGTGGGTTGATTTTAGTCGAAGAGAATTAGAGATGGAATTTGAATTTACTTTTAGGGATAGAAAATTTCCATCCCTAAAACTGATTTTTTTAAATACAACCCTCACGTTTCTTCGTTTGGCACGATTTCCAGTTCCTATTTGAAGAGTAATGGCGAATTTCCGCTCTCTAGGGTTTCTAGAATAGTTGCCGAGCGAAAGAGAGTGTGGGGATTAGAATATTTGAAACAAGAGATGCTGTTTAGGCAAAAGCATTCCAATATGGTGGCCTGGTTTGGTTTCCAACAAGGGCCCTTGTGGGGTTTCAATCTCATTTTTCAATTTTAAAAGAATTCGATGTTTTTGGGAATCAGAAATCTATTCATTCGAAGAGAGAGAGAGAGAGAGAGAGAGAGAGAGAGCACCACTGATTCCCAATCTACCATTTCCCCCTTTTTTCTTTTTTTTCTTTTACCTCTCTATCTCAGGACCAAATATAGAAGAAGACTTGATTGAGAAGAAAATGGATCAGAAAATGGCTAAATAGGCAAACGAGAGAGAGAGAGAGAGAGAGAGGAAAAAAGAAGCACAAGAGGGGATAATTTAATTTTTTTCGGGAAAAAGCTCAATTTAAATTTGAGACAACTTTCTGTTATTCATGCTATCAATCATCTAACGCCTGCGATCGATCGCTACGAGGTTTTTAATAATTTTTTTTTTTGCTATTTTCTTAATTGCTTCATTATCATGCACTTTGTAGAACCCCAGATCTCACTTTCATAGCCTATGAATAGTGCTGTGAATAGTGTGTAAATAGTGCTTTTGCACAAGGCTTGTTCGAGCCAAGGTCTTCTATGTGACCTTGGTAATTCATTTCATAAATGAGGGTTTTACTATGACCCTAAGTGTTGAGTAGGTGAGTGTTTTAAAGTGTGGGTGGTATTGTTATAGGTGTTTAGGGATGAAGGAACTAGAGTATCAAATACTCTAAGTATCAAAGAAGAGGGATTTCTTCACATACCCTCAACTTGTGGAAGCTCTATTTTGGTCACCACTCATTGGAATTGAGTAATTATTGAGTCACTAGAAAGATGTTGAAACCCTCTTTCAGTTTTATGTTTATCACTTTTTCAGATTTTGAGTCGAAGTTAGTTCAAACATGGAATTTCTGGAAACTGGTCTGCTGAGAATTCCTGGAACAGTTTGGACCAGTCCACTTGTGAGCTCATTTTGACCCCTTAAAACTAAGAATTGGGATTTGTTCAAAACATGAAAGTTGTTCCCCTTTGAACGTAGAATCCAGCTCAAGTTGAATTGTCAAAATTAGATCACCGAGTCAAAAGTTATGTCTGAAACACTGAGGTAGACAAAACAGGGAAGCATGAGCAGGAGACCAGCGGTCGACCCCTCCACTAAGGGTCGACCAGTCAGACCAAGGGTCGACCGCTCCAGCACTTTTTTGTATGGGGGTTTATTCCAGAACCCCCCAAATACAACTGGTCGACCGGTCACACCTCCGGTCGACCACTCCATGCTTTTTGGTGCCTAAATTGACCTTGGGAGATCTTTCTGAGAGGTTTAGGGGTCTTTTACCAACCCCTTAGCCTATTTAAGCACCTATTTTCGTGGGTAAGGGTATACAAAACCCTTAGAGAAGGTTTTGAGAGAAAGGAGAGAGAAGTTAGGGTTTGTGAAGGGGGTTTTGCTAAAGGTGGTTGCCAAAGCTAAAGTGAAGCTTGTTTAGCTTCTAGAAGTGCGATCTTCACTTCCTCGGTGCATTCTCAAGTGAATTAGATCAAGGGATTGATCTAGGAAAGGTAGAACAATCTACTAACCATTTTTTTATGATTCATTCATGCTTAGTGCTTATTAAAGCATAGTTTTTGGTAGAAATTGAGGCGTATAGCCTTGTTAGTAAGCCTTGTTGCATGATATTTGAGGAAACCAAGGCTTGTAGCCTTATATGTATATAAAGGAAAGCTAAAAGAGAGGGGTTTTGATAAGAGAGTGTGAATACCCTCTCCTACTTGGATTTTTAAACCTTCCTTATACTTAGTAAGATTAAAGGCTTGGGTTTTGATGCAAAGAGTGTACATACACTCTACTAACTATCTTGTATGATTCATTGCTACCTTGTAGGCTTAGATGCATGATTTTGGGTTGTATGTATATACTATTGACATGAATGAAATGAAATAATAGGTATTGATGTATGTTTTTGAGAAAATTAAGGCATATAGCCTTATATGCATATACTATTGAAGAAATGAAGTGAAATTGGGAATTTTACTATACATGATGATTTCCTTGCTTAACCTATTGATCACAAATGATGTATATCATCACCATGCTTTTATGATAAATTTTGTGTTAAGTATAAGTATCAAAAGGGTGGTTTTACCTAAAAGTAAGTTTATAATTATGATTTGACAAAATGGGCTAAGTAACCCATGTATATGCTATGATAACTACATAAGTGAATTCCATGATCTATTACAATGTTTTCAATACTCTCTACTATGATGCTCATAAGTATTCTATGCATATGAATAAATGTTTAAAAGCTTTCCATGATCTCTATGATGCTTACATGCACTCGATGATGCTCACAAGCACTCTATGCACATGTATGACGTGTATGACCGAGATTTCTCATAAGAATAAGAAAGTAAAAGCTCATAAGACTCACAAGAAAATGCTCAAAAGTTCACAGTAAGTATGAGAGGATACTGGTATACTATGACCAGGTACGGGTACTAGTATCTGTCTCCAAGTAAAATAAAGAATATGAAAGGATCTAGTGTACTATGACTAGGTACGGGCACTAGTATCTGTTTCCAAGAATTAAGGAAGGATGTTTTAGTGTACTATGACCAGGTACGGGCACTATTATCTATTCCATGAAAGCAAGAGAGAATGTTAGTATACTATGACCAGGTACGGGTACTAGCATTTGTCTCTAAATAAGTATAAGATAAGTGAAAAGTATGGTCTCATAAGAACTCACAAGATGCTAATAAGCTCATAAGACTCTCATAAGCAACGCATAAGAAACTCATAATGAACTTTCAAGAATCATAAGATATTTGAAATGTGTTTTGTTAAAGTACGAACTCAATTATGGTTTAAAGGATGCTTTTTTGGAATATGCAATTGTTATATTGTCTTAAACTTCCGCACTCTGACTATGCATATAATCTGTTGAACTGTACTCTGTATGACATGTTAATGTTTTATAACATTGTCAGTTAGTAGTTTGTATACACTAAGTATTCAATGCTCAGCCAAATTGTTATTTTGGTAGGTTCCAGGTTGGATGATCGTGCTCCGAAACTGAGGGTCGAGCAGGAGCTTGCTTGGGATCATCATGTTGATGATAGGTGCCTGGACATGTGGCCTTCTGGTTGAGAGAGAGCGACATGTATTTAGGTTTTCATTTTGGGGGTTTTTGCATCGGACTTGAGTTGGTAACTCAAGGGATGGATTTTGTATAAAAGGTTTAGTTCTCATTTAGTCCTAGTTGACTCTTGTACATGGAACCTTATTACATAGAAGAAATTTTCAGGTTCACTATTTACTATGCCTTATGTGTCATATAGGATGGTATGTCACGGCGGTCATGAGCTAAAGTATCCCTAACTCCTAAGGGGTATTTTGGGTCGCAACACACTTAAATCATAAAAAGGACTAATAACGAACGAAAGAATTGGGTTTTCACTTCTAAAAATTCCACATTAAACACATTTTTCTAGGGAATTAATTAAATAGCACGAATACCAAGGAAATAAATTTCTCAACAAAAACTTGCAATACAAAAGCACCATTGACAAAAAACTTCAAACTTTCATTTCACAGATCTTTTTTTACTGGGACTTTGATGTTGATAGTTCAGATAATATAATGTTGACATAGATGGTGGATAATTTGCCTCATCTAAAGCCCTATTCAAATCAAACCAAAAAGGGCATGGCCATTTGATGCGGACATCAAATCATTGGATTTTGTTTATGATGAAGATAAACTATTGGATCATGAATTAGAGGAAGATCGGCCGTCGGATCGAGAGTTGGGGATCGGAGTACTGAGATCAGGCCATAGATGGGCATGGGCAATCATAGTGGCTGACCCATCCTTTTGAAGGGAATCAAGATAAAAAATATGCAGAATACTGGATCCTGAAGATCTTTACACCAAAGATAGCATTTAAAATAATCTACATGAGAGTAGAAGAATACCTCGGTGAATGATGTTCACCGGTGTCGCACAAAAATGATAGAACTTCATAACTCTTTGTAGAGATTTATCGAATAAATACTTTAAGGTCGATCCTCACTCTTTGCTATCTCTACGAAGCTTTTGAATCTTTTCTTGGCTTTAGAAGAACAAAATAATCCTTGGATCAAAAGGAGATGAAGGAGATTATGGAGTTCTAACAACTTCGAACCCCACAAGCAAACCCACGAAAATCCCTTGGGTGAATACCTTTCCTCACAAAAAGCCCTTGTTGGATGATCTCCTCTAGCTCATGAAAATCTTGAATGATTTATTAATCTCTCTCTCCCTCACGGTTTGGTTGGTATTTATAGATGTGGATCTAATCCACATCTTGATCATTATCTTATAATGATAACCCTTATCATTTAGAGTTTCTAATAATGATAACACTTATCATTAATAGATTCTAGTTTATCCACAGTAGATTGTTTTCACAAAACTTCTAATTTAGGTTTCCTTTTCCAAAAGGGATTCCTAAATAATAGGGATATAACTAACTCCCTAAAAGATAGGGATCTAACCAACTCCCTAATAAATAGGGATTAAATAATCTAGACAATCTAGATTAACCACAAGAGGGGGGGGGGGGGGGTGAGCTACAATGTAGGGATAAGGGATTATCCTTATCTGTTTTGTTTCTTCAAAGCCAAATAATGTTATAATCAAATTAGAAAAGGTATAATTAATTAATAATTATCTACTAACCAAAGTCCCTTAAACATAGGGATCAATAAAGTAGGCGCCACTTTGGGGTTCTATCCCATGGGCTTTGGGCCCACCAATAAGGTCCATCTTATATGGGCTTTTAGGAATATGGGTAAAACTCATATTCCCTTATATTTGGTTGATTAAATAATAATTATTATTGTCCTTTAAATTAGATTAACATTTATTCTAAACTATAGATTAACATTTAATCTATTTTATTGCGAGCATGTATTTCTTTTATGAGCATCTCCACAGATTGCTCTGGGACATTCTTACCCTGGCTTACCCAGTGTTATCACATTGACCCTTTAATAGGAAGGAGGACTTTGGAATTGCAAGTGACGTGAGATATCCATGTTGTAATTGAATCCCAGCATAAGAACATAAACCAATAAGGATCCCACCACATGAACTAATGCATTCGATTGATCCTTCTAATAATATTATCCCTAATAGGCCTTCGAGATTAATATACTATCTAACTCATAGCCCATTGTACATCATCCGGGTTTCGAAGACATTTGATTAAGCCATGAGAAACTATTTCTCATGTTAAAATATTTTGAAAAAAATCTTTTATTTAATATAATATATTTTATTAAAATATATTTCTAACATATTTGATCTCAAAATCACCTACGCAGGCTTTAAGCTTAATGGACTGTCTTACCTCGGAACTTGGATAATCTCTCAATTTAATGAGTATGTATTTCTTGTTTGAAATTCATAATGACTCGAACAACTTTCTAATTATGCAACTGTCACCTTATCGTAGTCTCTTAGGTAGAGAGTACTTAGGTGCAATCAAAACAGTTAGATCACTGTTCAGTTATAAATGAACTCATCAGATCTTAGGATCATCAAAACTGTTCAATGTGAATGAGAGACCAACTATCTGATAGTATGTTTATGCAAGAGGTCTCTCATTGCATGCAATCAGTCAATGTATATTTAAGCACCCATATGCCGATGTGTAGTCTTCACAACAATAGTTTGAGATAAAACTACATCTCAACCATTGAGAACATCTAAGCATTGTGGCAGCCATATAAGTGAAATGCCCAGCTTCACCCATAGCTATGACTCTATAAGGTATAAGGAACTAGAAAGCTATATCTCCCTATCATAGTCCTAACCAATCACATAGCTTTCCAACAATATATCCTAGGGACCTTATTCGATATCTCATATCATTTAGATCATCTCATGATCATGGTCAATTACCCATTATGAATTCTCAATAGATAAAGAAGATGTCTGTATTAATCTAATAAATAAAAATCTTACAATCTAAATGACTTTTATGGCATAATGTCCAACAATCACCCACTTGCCCTTAAAGTGTAACGCCCCGAAATACCCCCTAGGAGTTTAGGGATATTTTAGGTGTCACACTGCGTACCTATCAAACCATCCTGTAATGCACAAGATAAAATACAATACTAACAACGATAATTAGAGCGCGGAAGCTATCATATATGCGGAAGCGTAAACAAATTTTCATTTCTTCTGATGATCCAAAATAGTATTCCAAGTTAACATAAATACAAGACATGTCTAAGTCTAAGGTGGATAGGCCCACCTATCAAAATATCAAAATACACAAGACCCTCTCATACTCTCCCCTCAACAGTAGTCGAGGTATGGCCACGCATTGAGGTCTCGGTCCGCCTGAGACTGTAATGGAATAGCCGGCTCTCTCTCCTCTATATACTCTTCCTCGACCCAAGGCTCCGGGTCGAGGGCTCCCTCAGTACCTGCCGACATGAAAGTACGGCTGAGCATAGAATACCCAGCGAGTACAAGCTACTAGCAGACCATAACAATAATAAAACACACAATAGTAATATCATACAAGCAGTAATAGAAACATCACAAAGAAACAGTATAGGGCATGACACAATACAAGCATCCTGACGTGTGTACATGACTGCGAAAACGCCGATAAAACTCATGCTTGAAAACCCCTGTCATGTCCCAGTATGCCTCGTAGAAATCATGTATGCGTGTATGCATGAATGCATGATCATCATCTTGTAAACCTCCATCTTGTAACTTGTGAGCCAGAGGCTAGCACCCGAATCTCCCTGGGCTGCCAACCTCCTTGATATGCAATGCACTTGTGAGCCAGAGGCTAGCACCCGAATGTCCCTGGGCTACCAACCTCCTTGATATGCAATGCACTTGTGAGCCAGAGGCTAGCACCCGAATGTCCCTGGGCTACCATCCTCTTTGTTATGAAATGCATGGTTTTCTTGTGAGCCAGAGGTTAGTACCCGAATGTCCCTGGGCTACCAACCTCCTTAACAATAGGTGATTTTTATTACTTGTTTAGTTTTCTTGTGAGCCAGAGGCTAGTACCCGAATGTCCCTGGGCTACCAACCTCCTTGACAATAGGTGTTTTAGGGGTTATCTTGTGAGCCAGAGGTTAGTACCCGAATCCTCCCTGGGCTACCAACCTCATTGACATGCAATATTTTCTTGTTGTTTATTATATGCACATGCTCTTGAAATCACGGTTCATGCTATCATGCGTGCTCGTGTACGTGTCCATAGTGACAATCATGATAATGGGAATAACCAAAATATGACATTATAATTCAATTCATGATATGAACATAGGTAACATAAGTAGTTTGCATAACATTTGATCAATTTATCATTTATAAGAACGCATGCATAAAACTCATTTCTATATTCTTTATTGAGATCATTTATTCATAGTTTAGGTATTTTGTCAAACACTTTCATACATTATTCCTTAGTAGTTTATCTCCTTCTTTTAAATGCATATTTTCCATTCAATCACACAATGGTAAGTTTGTTATTTGTACTATGCCCATCCTCCATTTTCCAATCCACAACCCACACATCATACATCACACATTCGACATCCAATCGCCGTATCCAACCTCCATCCAAGCATCCCTACCCTTTCTTTATCTTGTTTATATTTATTATAGATGACACATTTTGCAAGGAATAAAACATACTAACAAGAATCATATTTCATAAGGAAAACCTAGATTTATTGCTAGGGTAAGTTAGTAGGGTGTACTAACCTTAGATCAAGGCTTGATCCTTGATAGAAACCTTGATTGAAGCTCCAACTTGAAAGAAGAACACCTTTGCTTGAAGGAGACTTGAGTTGGGGAAGAAACCCCTTTCAAAACGTACGTGAGATGGCTGCCCTAGCTTGGAGAGTGGCTCCCACACGAGCTTGAGCCTCGATTTTGAAGTAACTCGAGTTGGGGTGAGCTATGGTTCTTAAACCCCCTTTGATTTCCTTCTCAAAACCAAACCCTAGGTTAGAGCTTTCTCCTCTTCTCTCTCTATCTCTCAAAATCCCTCAAATGTTGCAAGTGAGGCCTCAAAGGGTCGAGCAAACCCTTATGGGTAAGGGTTTAACACCCAAAAGACGAAAACGCCCTTACTGAAATTTTTGCAAAAACGCGAGGACCGAGCGATCGGTGGTTATGACCGATCGATCGGTTGATTGACCGAGATCTCGGTCAAAAATCAACTCTCTGGAAAATTTCCCCATGCAAATTTTTTGACCGTGCGATAGCTACCGATCGATCGGTTATGGACCGATCGATCGCTGACTGGACTGAGCGATCGATTCTCTGTATGTTAGGACTGTTTTGACCATATCTTTTGACTCGCTCGTCGGATTTTGACGATTCAACTTGCGTTGGGTTCGTCTTTCGAAAACACACATTTCTAACATTTTGGAATTTCCGATTTCTCTCTTATTTATTAATTAGACTATGAGGAAGGCCAATTAGTTACGAAAACGGTATTCATTAAGTATAGAAAAATCCGGGGTGCTACATTCTCCCCCCCTTACAAAAATTTCGTCCCCGAAATTTGGACAATACATTCATGCACAAAATCAAAACAAAATTACAAGCCATATGCACAAGTCTATTCAAACAACTCGGGATACTTTGCTTTGACTTCGGCTTCACGCTCCCACGTGGCTTCTTCTCTCGAGTGATGTTGCCATTGCACTAGGACTAGCGGTATGGTCTTGTTGCGAAGCACTTGGTCTCTTTGATCCAATATGTGAATCGGCTTCTCAACCAACGTGAGGTCCTCTCGGATCTCTATCGTATCAAGTTCGACGACATGTGAAGGATCCGGGATATACTTCCAGAGCATGGAGATGTGGAACACGTTGTGGACCGCCGCCATATGAGCGGGTAAAGCAACCCGGTAAGCTACCTCACCAACTCGAGCAATGATCTCGAACAGACCCACATATCTCGGGCTAAGCTTGCCTCTCTTCCTGAATCGCATAACACCTTTGGTCGGTGAAATCCTTACAAACACAAAATCACCGACTCGGAATTCAAGATCCCTCCTTTGGTTGTCGGCATAGCTTTTCTGTCTATCTTGTACGGTCTTTAACCTCTCCCGGATAAGCTTGACCCTATCCGCGCTTTGTTCAATTAACTCGGGGCCCAAAATCTTTCTTTCTCCCACTTCATCCCAATACAACGGGGATCTACAACTCCTTCTGTACAAAGCCTCGAAAGGCGCCATTTGTATGCTCTCTTGATAGTCTATACACATTCTCATCGACCCGTCTTTCTTCTTTACAAAAAGGACCGGAGCTCCCCACGGTGACACACTTGGTTGGATGAAACCAAGTTGTTGTAACTCCTCAATTTGCTTCTTCAATTCTTCAAGCTCTATCGGGGCCATTCTATATGGGGCTCTTGAAATTGGAGCGGTGCCCGGAGTAAGCTCTATAGCGAACTCAATCTCCCGATTCGGAGGTAACCCGGGAAGTTCCTCCGGAAACATGTCCAAGAAATCACTCACGACTGGAATGGCCGATTGTTTTGTGCTTCTAGGTTTGCTACACTCAAGGCTGCGAGGCGAGCAATGTCCCTCTCTCTTAATCCTCGGAAGTGAAAAGGCTTATGTTGAGCCCCGAACTTTTGACATTTATGCATGACACTTTCGTAGCCATTTTTCCTTTAAAGTAGTGCAATTAATAAATAAGGAAGAAATTGGAAATTCCAAAATGTCAGAAATGTTCCTTTTCGGAGTACGAACCCAACGCAAGTTGAATCGTCGAAATCCGACGAGCGAGTCAAAAGTTATGGCCGAAACAAGAAGGAGGAAAAATATGGAATTTTGCTGCAAGTTACGACCGATCGTACACACCCTACGAACGATCGTAGGTGAGTTACGATCGATCGTAGAGGTTACGATCGATCGTAGAATCTCAGGAATTGACAAAAGTTTCGGGTCGATATACGATCGATCGTGGATAATTTACGATGGATCGTAGTACAACCTACGATCGATCGTAGATCGCGAATCCAGAAATTTTAATCGGATTTTTAGGGTTTCTTCACTACCTATAAAGGTTGCTTTAGCCTTTAGGGCTCTCATTCACACACCTAGAGTATTTTGAGAGTTAGCGAGAAAGGAGAAGGGGATCCTAACCTAGGGTTTGTTCTTGAAGGAGAAATCAAGGGTTTGATACCCTAGATCACCCCAAGCTTCGGTCAAGCTCGGGAGGACCACGTTCTCCAAGCTCGGTAGCATCTCACGCACGTTTTTGCAAAGGTTTTCTTCCCTATCAAGGTTGGTACTCTTTGCTACCCTCCTAGTTATAGCTTCTCTTTTCCTTTATTTCTTCTTGTTTTCCTTCACTTATATATGTGTTATGAGATTGGTGGTATGAATGGTGAATGGAGGTGGATGTTGGCGAATGGGTGCCGTGTGGATGATGTGATGAATGAATGGGAAATGGCATTGTACTAATAATGAACATACAAGTGTGATGTGAGCATAACCCACCTAGAAAAGCATGATCTAGGTTTAAGTGAATAATCAACACACCCTATGTTTGATGAAATGCCAAGGTGAAAAAAATAAATGATAAATTAAGGGAACCCATGCTTAAGTACTCTTGAAATTTGTTAGGGTTCATGATAGTGTGTTTCTTACATTTCTTAAAATGTGTAGATTATTACTCACTTAATTTGTTATATGTTATGCTTTGTGAATTACCCCAAATTGCCATATTTAATTTCAAATGTAAGTATGCACACGATTTCACGAGCACGAATGCATGGCATGTTTTATCGGCGTTTTCAAGAACACGGTTTAGAGGTGGGGCATATCGTACGATATGTTTTACCTCGCTTTTGGCAAGGACAAGACAATCATGCATTATCATAAGAAGGGTCTCCCTTCCCTCGCAAGTACATACATATTATATGAAGGGTCTCCCTTCCATCGTAAGTGCATCTCACAAGGACATCTTACAAGTGAAAGGACACAAGCATGACAAGACATGGCATGACAAGCATGAGCATTCTAGGAAGAAGGGTCTCCCTTCCCTCACAAGTAGTTACTTTTCCAAGCAAGCATGACAAGACATGGCATGACAAGCATAAGCATTCTAGGAAGAAGGGTCTCCCTTCCCTCACAAGTAGTTTACTTTCCAAGCAAGCATGACATGACATGATACGTATGATACAAGCATGACACGCATGATACGGTAGACAAGGTTTCAAGCATAAAAAGGGTAATTTCAGTCAAGTCAAGTGCACAAGATTTCAAAGGTTTTACCGGCTTTTATGAATGCAACATGACGAATTATATTGCTTTACTTTATTGTCATGATTTGAATCATTCCTGCTTTATATGTGTGAATTGTTTCCTGCTTTATGTATGCTATCCATATGCTATAACTGTTGGTTAGTGCTTAGTACCCGCTGAGTATTCCATGCTCAGCCGTACTTCTTATGTCGGCAGGTTTTGAGGGAGCTGCTGCTCCATTTGATGTTTGTGCTCCTGGTCCATGGGTGGAAGAGGAGTACGTCGAGGAGCCTTTGGAGGAACCTCCCGTAGAGGGTTATCAGTAGGTGGTGTTAGATTCTGAGTGGATTAGCTGTGGGTGAGATGAGAGTTAGATTTATGTATTTTGGCGGGCATGTCTGCACTTTCTTATGGATTCTTTTTGTATAAACTTAGATTTACGTATGTATATACATAGAGGTTTGTTAGTCTTCCGCTGTGTTATATTAAAGCATGTTTCCGCTGTCTATATTCTCTATTGTATATGCTCTGTGGGTTTTTGCAGGTTAGTTTGTCAAGCAAGTCATGTAAGCCATGATTAGTCATCCAAAGTTCACTCTAACTCCTAGGGTGGGTTTTGGGTCGCGACAGAAGTGGTATCAGAGCTTAGGCTTTAGGTCTTTAGGGTCACTTAGAATCTAATACCACGGCTTGACAAGAGCATATGTTGGGAAACAATTAGGAAGGAAGTAAGTCAGAAGCGAGTCATGATTCCAAGTGTAAGACTAAACTTTAGTCTTGGTCCAAATGGTTGTTTCAACCAAGTACGGGTCCTAGGGACGCTAGAATACCAAAGTATAAGTATAATATTATGATACACTCTGATGACTTGATGTGATGTATACTAGTACTATAAAATTTATACAAGTTGAATTATTGTGAAATGGTACCGAGATAAATTGTGGTTTCAAGAAGACTCATGTGGTGTTATTATTCTCAGGACTTTAGTCATGAGACGGAACACACGGGGTCGTGGGCCACATACCAGAGCTTCCTCTTCTTCACGGGATGAGGATGAGTAGCCGGACCTCTCTCAGGTCTTAGGCTCCATTGCTGAGACACTTGCCATACTGACGGCTCGGCAAACTATACCGGCATCAGCGGCACCTACTCCACCGCCTGCAGCTCCAGTACATCGTACAGCTGGAGTTGAGGCATTCCGGAGATTGAGGCCTCCATCCGTCCACGGGAGTGTGGACCCTCTTACTGCGGAGGCTTGGATCCTCCAGGTTGAGAAGATATTTGCGGTGCTCTCTCCTACAGAGGAAGAGAAAGTGGCATAGGCAGTTTTTATGCTAGAGGGCGAAGCCCACCATTGGTGGTTGTCTGCATTGAGGACACGGGACTAGACCATGCAAAGTCAACCGTGGACTTGGGAGGAGTTTAAGGACACGTTCTATAAGAAGTATTTCCCGGTTGGAGCTTGGGAAAAGAAAGAGAGAGAATTCATCAACCTTGAGCAAGGTTCGATGTCGGTGGCCGCTTATGAGGCCATGTTCTCGGAGCTATCACGCTTCGCGACACATATGATTGCCACCGAGGCAATGAAGGCAAGGAGGTTTGAGCAAGGGCTCAAGGATGTCATCATGGAGAAAGTGTCGGTCTTCAGGCATGCCACTTACGCCGAAGTAGTGGATAAAGCCTTGTTGGTTGAGACCAATTTAGAGACCGTGTCCAAGAAGAGAGAATTGGCGAGAGGCCAATCTAGTGGTTCGGTACCTTTAGAGAGGCGGGCCCGGACTGGTCCTTATCAGTATACATGGCCAGCACCACAGATGAGGCCGACTTATGCGCCTCCAGCACCCCGGCAGTACGTGCCACAGGCACCTCGACCTGAGTCTCTTCCGGCCCCGCGGCCAGTTACTGTAGCACCCCGGACTTTTTCATCTTTAATGAATGGCACTTTCATAGCTAATTGGCTGTTTTCGTAGTCTAATTAATAAATAAGGGAGAAATTGGAAATTCCGAAATGTCAGAAATGTGCGTTTTCGAAAGACGAACCCAACGCAAGTTGAATCGTCGAAATCCGACGAGCGAGTCAAAAGATATGGTCAAAACAGTCCAGACATACAGAGCACCGATCGCTCGGTCCAGTCAGCGATCGATCGGTCCATAACCGATCGATCGGTAGCTATCGCACGGTCAGAAATTTTGTATGGGGAAATTTTCCAGAGAGTGAGTTTTTGACCGATCGATCGGTCATAAACACCGATCGCTCGGTAGGCAACCGATCGATCGGTCATAACCACCGATCGCTCGGTCTTCGCGTTTTTGCATAAATTTCAGTAAGGGCGTTTTCGTCTTTTGGGTGTTAAACCCTTACCCATAAGGGTTTGCTCGACCCTTTGAGGCCTCACTTACAACATTGAGGGATTTTGAGAGATAGAGAGAGAGGAGGAGAAAGCTCTAACCTAGGGTTTGGTTTTGAGAAGGAAATCAAAGGGGGTTTAAGAACCATAGCTCACCCCAACTGGAGTTGCTTCAAAATCGAGGCTCAAGCTCGTGTGTGAACCATTCTCCAAGCTAGGGCAGCAACCCAAGCACATTTTTGAAAGGGGTTTCTTCCCTAACTCGAATCTCCTTCAAGCAAAGGTGTTCATCTTTCAAGTTGGAGCTTCAATCAAGGTCCCTACCAAGGATCAAGCCTTGATTCAAGGTTAGTACACCCTACTAACTTTCCCTAGCAATAACCTAGGTTTTCTAGTGTAAATGGTGATTATATATATTATGCTTTTCCTTCCCTATGCATTGTATTAACTCAACAAATATAAACAAGATAAGGGGAATGGAATAAATGTGTGGATGGGATGTCGATTGAGGCGATTGGATGCCGTATGGATGTTGTGTGATGTGTGAAAAGGAAAATGGAAGATGGGCACTTTACAAATAACGAATGTACCTTGATGTCTTGATGAAAAATACGCACTAAATAAGGGAAATGGAAGGACTAAGAAATGTGGCCCACCGGGTGTTTGATAAAATGACTAAACAAGGGATAAATGGACTTAATGAAGAAAATGGAAATAGAAATTGTGTAAATGTTCTTAGAAATGATAAATTGCTCAAATGTGCTATATGTTGCCTAAATTTTCATACCACTATGTTAAGGATTGAAATGCCATAGTCATGTGATCCGCCCATTCAAGTATGTCATCATGATTACCACTATTGACAAGCACACAAGCACGCATGCATGCATGAAACCGGGTTTTTTTTTCCAAGATTGTATTTGTATATGAAATGAATCAAGAACATGACAAGGAGGTTGGTAGCCCCAGGAAGGGTGCTAGCCTCTGGCTCACAAGTGAAATGCAAGAGAGAACATGACAAGGAGGTTGGTAGCCCAAGGAAGGGTGCTAGCCTCTGGCTCACAAGAGAAATGAATCAAGAACATGACAAGGAGGTTGGTAGCCCAAGGAAGGGTGCTAGCCTCTGGCTCACAAGAGAAACGGAACAAGAACATGACAAGGAGGTTGGTAGCCCAAGGAAGGGTGCTAGCCTCTGGCTCACAAGAGAAACGGAACAAGAACATGACAAGGAGGTTGGTAGCCCAAGGAAGGGTGCTAGCCTCTGGCTCACAAGAGAAATGGAACAAGAACATGACAAGGAGGTTGGTAGCCCAAGGAAGGGTGCTAGCCTCTGGCTCACAAGTATACAAGTCAAGAACAAATCAAGACATGAAATACAAGACAAGACACGATACACATACATGATTTGACCGAGACACGAAAAAGGTTTCCGAGACATGAGTTTTACCGAGGTTTTTGCATTCATATACGTATGTCAAGATATGGCTATGTATCTTATGCTTTCACTATTGCTTTAAATTAATATCTTGTATTGCTCACTGTTGTTATGCGTTCGTTATTGTTATGGTTAGCTAGTAGTTTGTACTCGCTGAGTATTCCATGCTCAGCCGTACTTTTATGTCGGCAGGTACCGTGGATGTCCTCGACCCCGAGCCTTGGGTCGAGGAGGAGTATGTAGCGGAGAGGGAGCCACCTATCCCATGGCAGTCTCAAGAGGATGGGGACTTGGATGTGTGGCCATACCTCGACTACTGTTGAGAGGAGAGTGTTAGAGAGTTCCTTTTTGTATTTTGATAGGTGGGCATGTCCACCTTTACTTTGATTGTATTTAGTATATGTTAACTTGGAATACTATATGGAGTAATAGAAGAAAAGAAAAAGTTGGCTTATGCTTCCGCACTTATGTTTAGTTTCCGCGCTCTGATTATCATTGTATTATATTATGTTTAGCCTCTTGCATTACAGGATGGTTTGACAGGTACACGTAGTCACCTCTAAAGTATCCCTTAACTCCTAGGGGGTATTTTGGGGCGTGACAGAAGTGGTATTAGAGCCCTAGGTATTAGAGTCCCTAGGGTCACTTAGATGATTGAACAAGGTATTAGAATCACCTTAGAGAGTTGTATTCCAAGTATAGACTAACAAGTTAGTCTTAGTCAAAATGGGTTGAACTTCAACCGAACATAGAGTCCTACACTAGGAACACGGATTGTATGTTATGCTATTGTGTTATATACCATGTGTACATTATTGGTGTTGTACTTATTAAATGTGCTTGATGAATATGTATTGAGTGAATTGCGAAAAATTGTACTAAATGCGTATCCAAGTTAGACTCATGCTGTATTGTCGTTCTCAGGAGAAATCATGGGACGCAATACCCGGGGTCGCGGGTACAACACGAGGGGTAATGGAGGTGATGCTCCATCGGGTGATGATCAGCCCAACTTTGCCCAAGCATTCGCATCCATAGCCGAGACTTTGGCTATGTTGGCGGCAAGGCAACCGGCCACCCCGCCTAATGCGGCACTTATACCGGCTCCTCCTAACCGAGCCCAAGCCGGGATAGAAGCTTTCCGGAGGATGAGGCCTCCAACTTTTTGTGGAAGCATTGATCCACTTGTTGCCGAGGGTTGAATTCGGCAACTTGAGAAGATATTCTCAGTTTTGGCACCTACGGAAGTAGAAAGGGTCACATGGGCTGCCTTTATGCTTGAAGGCGAGGCCGACCATTGGTGGAAGTCTGCACTTCGGACCCGAGAGTTGACCCGGCAAGGCCAAGAATGGACATGGGGAGAATTCTTGGACGTTTTCTACAAGAAATACTTTCCGGTTGGGATGAAAGAAAAGAAAGAAATTTAATTTATTACCTTGGAGCAAGGTAATATGTCTGTAGCGGCTTACGAAGTCAAGTTCTCAGAGCTATCTCGATTTGCTCCACACATGATAGCTACCGAGGCTATGAAGGCCCGGAAATTCGAGAGGGGGTTGAAGGCCTACCTCAAGGATCGTGTCTCAATGTTCCGACATGAGACATATTCAGAAGTTGTGGACAAAGCATTGTTGGCCGAGTCTAATTCCGAAGAGTTCTTTAAGAGAAGAGGAATAGAGAAGGGACAGTCTAGTAGTTCAGGGGAGAAGAGAGCTAGGACTATGTCTTATCAGTCCGCAGGGCCGGCTCAGTCACAGAGGATGTACTCGGCACCACAGGCCCCCCGCCCTTTTACTCCACCGGCTTTTCGCCCGGCTACCTCGTATGCTCCTCGCCCCGCAGTGACTCAGGCTATGGGTTATACTCCTCTCACTTATTCACATGATGTCTGCACCCTTTGTGGAAGGAGGCATCCAGTAGGGGAATGTCGGAAGGCTACAGGAGGCTGTTTTCATTGTGGCGACCAGGGCCACATGATTCGGGATTGTCCCCGACGTCGATTGCCAGCTCAGTCTTCGGGGAGCAGGCCCCCGATTAGGCAGACATCTCAGCCTAGCTCTTCTCAGGCTTCGAGGGCCTCACAGTCTGCCCGGCCTCCTCGCCCAGCCACTCAGGGTCGAGTTTTTGCTCTATCGGAGAGAGACGCACGTGCATCCGACGATGTCGTGCAAGGTACGCGAGAATTTTGAGTTTAAGTTGTATAAAATTTCTGTGGCTTGTTATGCGGTTAGTTATACTAAGGGTTACCTATGTATGATGCTTGTTACTATTTGAAATCTACTGATATTAGTTACATAATCGCACAGGCGCTTTATTAGTGAACGAGTGTCTCGCTCGAGTGTTGATAGACACAGGATCTACTCACTCTTTTGTCTCCCCAAGTTTTGCAAAGGGCTTTTCGACTGAGGCTACTCCGTTGGAGCGGGAGTTGACCATTGCAACTCCACTCGGCAAGTCGGTTGATACGGACGAGATATTCAGGGATAGTGTGGTTCAAGTGGGGGAGAATGAATTGTTAGCCGACCTTATCGTCCTGGGTTTCCAAGATTTAGACTTTGAAGTCATTCTTGGTATGGATTGGTTGGCAAACCATCACGGGCATGTTGCGTGTTTTGAAAAGATGGTGAATTTCAAGCCGGAAGGGGGTAAGCCTTTTCACTTCCGAGGATTAAGAGAGAGGGACATTGCTCGCCTCGCAGCCTTGAGTATAGCACACCCAGAAGCACAAAATTCATCGGCTATTCCAGTTGTGAGTGAGTTCTTAGATGTGTTCCCGGAAGAACTTCCCGGATTACCTCCTGATAGAGAGATCGAATTCGCTATAGAGCTTGCTCCGGGTACCGCTCCGATTTCAAGGGCACCATATAGAATGGCCCCTATAGAGCTTGAAGAATTAAAGAAGCAGATTGAGGAGTTACAACAACTTGGTTTCATCCAACCAAGTGTCTCGCCGTGGGGAGCTCCGGTTCTCTTTGTGAAGAAGAAGGACGGGTCTATGAGGATGTGTATAGACTACCGTCAGTTGAACAAGGTAACTATCAAGAATCGTTATCCCTTGCCAAGGATAGACGACTTGTTTGACCAACTGAAGGGAGCGAGATTCTTCTCCAAAATTGATCTTAGATCGGGGTATCACCAATTAAGGATCAAGGCGGAAGATGTTCAGAAGACGGCTTTCAGGACTCGGTATGGGCATTACGAGTTCCTTGTCATGCCTTTTGGGCTGACGAATGCACCGGCGGCATTCATGGATTTGATGAACCGGGTGTTCCGATCTTACTTGGATCGATGCGTGATTGCATTCATTGATGACATTTTGGTGTATTCCCAGACACGGGAAGATCACGCACGAGACCTCCGTCTTGCTCTGGAGATGTTGAGAGAGCATAGGCTATATGCCAAGTTGAGTAAGTGCGAGTTCTGGCTAGAGAAAGTCGCATTTCTTGGACACGTGGTGTCGGCCGAGGGTATTTCTGTAGATCCAGCCAAGGTTGAGGCAGTCATGAGTTGGGAGAGGCCCAAGAGCGTTACGGAGATACGTAGTTTCCTCGGATTGGCAGGCTACTACCGGAGATTTGTGGAGGGATTCTCCAGTTTGGCTGCACCTCTCACCTACTTGACAAGAAAAAGTGCAAAGTTCAGTTGGAGTGACCGATGTGAAGTAAGTTTCCAAGAGTTGAAGAAACGCCTCACCACAGCCCCTGTCCTTACTGTGCCATCCGGACATGGTGGTTATGAGGTATATAGCGATGCTTCGCATATCGGACTTGGGTGTGTCCTTATGCAGCATAAGAAAGTCATTGCCTACGCATCAAGACAATTGAAGGAGCATGAAAAGAATTACCCCACTCATGACTTAGAACTCGCCGCAGTTGTGTTTGCATTGAAGATTTGGCGACATTATCTTTATGGGGAGCAATTTGAGGTATTCACAGATCATAAAAGCCTTAAGTATTTGTTTTCCCAGAAAGAGTTGAACCTGAGGCAAAGAAGATGGGTAGAATTTTTGAAAGACTATGAGTGCTCCATTCAATACCACCCGGGCAAGGCAAATGTAGTAGCCGATGCTCTTAGCCGAAAGCCTACTGGACTTTTGGCGCATATGATGCTGAAGGAGTGGAGATTGCTGGAGGATGCATCCAACCTCGACATCAGTTTTAGTCTCCCTACCTATGGGCCGGTAATGGCTAGCATCACAGTTAGGCCATTTATGTTGAGCATGATCCAGGAGTTGCAGGAAATGGATGCCGAACTACTTTCTTGCCGAGACAAGTCAGTTAAAAGTGACAGGAAGGACTTTACGGCGAGGGAAGATGGAATTATCACTTTCAAGGGAAGAGTATGTGTCCCAGCCGATGAGAAGCTTAAGCGAGAAATCTTGTACGAGGCTCACCGGTCCAAGTACACCGTTCACCCCGGGGGTACCAAAATGTATAGGGACTTGAAGAAGCATTTTTGGTGGCGGAACATGAAGCGAGAAATAGCGGAGTATGTGTCTAAATGCTTGGTGTGCCAACAAGTCAAAGCCGAACACAGGAGACCTGTCACGCCCCAGAACCCACCCTAGGAGTTAGAGTGAACTTTGGACGAATAATCATGACTTGCTTGACAACTAACCTGCAAAACCCACAGAGCATATACGATAGAGGACAAAACAGCGGAAACATGCTCTAACATGGCATAGCGGAAGTCTACCAAACCTCTATGTATATACATAATCAATCCAAGTTTATACAAAAAGAATTCAAAAGGAAGTGCGGACATGCCCGCCAAAATACATAAATCTGACTCTCGTCTCATCCACAGCTAATCTACTCAGAATCTACAACCACCTATTGGTAACCCTCTACTGGAGGTTCCTCCAAAGGCTCCTCGACATACTCCTCCTCCACCCATGGACCAGGAGCACAAACATCAAATGGAGTAGCAGCTCCCTCAGAACCTGCCGACATAAGAAGTACTGAATACTAACCAACAATTATAGCATAAACATGGCAATACATAATCAGGAGCAATTTATATATGTCAAACGGAAACAATTCACATCATCCAAGGAAGTAAAGCAGTTTATAATCATGCTTGTAATTCGTAGAAAACCGATAAATCCTCTTGAAATATCGTGCACTTGACTTGACTTGAAATATCTTTTTGTACTTGAAAGCTTGTCATGTCTATCTTGCTTGATTCTTGTATGTCGTGTCATGTCATGCATGTCATGCGTGCTTGCTTGTGATCATGTAACTTGTGAGATATTCTTGTGAGATGTCCTTGTGAGATGCCTTGAGAGGGAAGGGAGACCCTTCTTTATGCAATGCACTTGCGAGGGAAGGGAGACCCTTCTTTATGATATGTATGCACTTGCGAGGGAAGGGAGACCCTTCTTCATGATATGCACTTGTGAGTGAGGGGAGACCCCTCGTGGAATGTTGGTTCTTGTCTTCTTGTGAAAAGTGAGGTAAAACATATCGTAGGATATGTCCCACCTCTAACCATGCTCTTGAAAACCTCGATAAATCATGCCATGCATGCCGTGCTCGTGGGAACCGTGTACATACTTGCATTCAAATTTAAAGATGACATTTGGGTAATTTCACAACACATATAGCAACAAAGATTGAGTAATGTAATATTCATAGCATTATGGGAAAGCAGGAAACACACTATCATAGTGCCTAGCAATATTCATAATTTATTAGGCATGCATTTCCAGATTTTCAGCTCACTGTGTTCACCTTGGCATTTCATCAAACATGGTATGTTCATTATGGATTTATCCTACAACATGCTTTTCTAGATGGGTTTTACTCAAATCATACATGTACGTTCATTATTGGAACAATGCCCTTCCCCATTTGTTCATCACACACAACCATTGGCATCCAATCGCCCATCCCATCTCCATTCACCATTCACCATTTACTATTTACCATTCATCCATCTCATAGCACATGTGTAAATGAAAGAAAATGAAGAGGAAAGAAGGGGAAAGAGGAACTATAACTAGGAGGGTAGTAAAAAGTACCGACCTGAAGAAATGAGGAAGAAACCCTCTTTCCAAATGGCTGTGAGTTGCTGCCCTAGCTTGATTCGTGAGCTCCACGAATGCCTGCACCGAAATCTTGAAGAAAACGGGCTTGAGGTTGATCTAGGGTCTCAAAACCCTTTGATTTCTCTTCCAAAGACAAGCCCTAGGTTGGAATCGCCTTCTCCCCTTTCTCCTATTCTCTCAGACTCTCTAAGTGTCGAATGATGCCCTAAAGGCTCGGGCAAGACTCTTAAGGTAAGAGTAAACCGACCAAAAGACCGTAATACCCTTACTGGGATTTCTGCAATGACGCGAGGACCGTGAATAGTGCCAACTCGTGGTGGCGTGAATAGTGCCAACTCGTTGTGGCGTGAATAGTGCCAACTCGTGGTGGCGTGAATAGTGCAACTCGTGGTGCCGTGAATAGTGCCAACTCGTGGTGGCTGTGAATAGTGCCAACTCGTGGTGGCGTGAATAGTGCAACTCGTGGTGCCATGAATAGTGCAAACTCGTGGTGGCGTGAATAGTGCCAACTCGTGGTGGCGTGAATAGTGCAACTCGTGGTGGCGTGAATAGTGCAAACTCGTGGTGCCATGAATAGTGCCAACTCGTGGTGGCGTGAATAGTGCAAACTCGTGGTGGAGTGAATAGTGCAACTCGTGGTGAGCTGTACGAACGTGCCCGTGGTGAGTTGTACAACGTGCCCGTGGTGAGTTGTACAACGGATGCACACAGTATACGTTTTCCTACAGGTACAGACTGTTTTGGCCATATCTTTTGACTCGTTCGTCCGATTTTGACGATTCAACTTGCGTTGTGTTCGTACTTCGAAGAGGAACAATTCTGACATTTCGAAATTTCAAAGTTCTTCTTCATTCATTAATCATACCTCTTAAAAGGCGAGATGACCACGAAAGTGTCATGTATTAAGCTTGAAAAAAAATCTGGGGCTCTACAAGACCGGCTGGACTTTTGCAGTCCCTCCCTATTCCCGAGTGGAAATGGGAACGTATCTCTATGGACTTTATCGTGGGATTGCCGAAGACGGTCAAGAAGACCGATGCTATATGGGTAGTTATTGATAGACTCACGAAGTCCGCTCATTTCTTACCGTACCGGACTACATTCAACTCCAATCAGTTAGCGGAGCTATACATCAAGGAAATAGTCCGATTACACGGGGTGCCAGTGAGTATTGTGTCGGATAGAGACTCAAGATTCACATCCAGGTTTTGGAAAAGTTTTCAAGGTGCAATGGGCTCCCGATTAGACTTTAGCACAGCTTTCCACCCACAGACCGACGGGCAAACCGAGAGGGTGAATCAGGTTATTGAAGATATGCTCCGAGCATGTATGCTAGACTTCAAGGGAAGTTGGGAAGATCACCTACCTTTGGTGGAATTCTCTTACAACAATAGTTATCAAGAAAGCATACAAATGGCGCCTTTCGAGGCTTTGTACGGAAGGAGTTGCAGATCCCCGTTGTATTGGGATGAAGTGGGAGAAAGAAAGATTTTGGGCCCCGAGTTGATTGAACGAACCGCGGATAGGGTCAAGCTTATACGGGAGAGGTTGAAGACCGCACAAGATAGACAGAAAAGCTATGCCGACAACCGAAGGAGGGATCTTGAATTCCGAGTCGGTGATTTTGTGTTTGTAAGGATTTCACCGACCAAAGGTGTTATGCGATTCGGGAAGAGAGGCAAGCTTAGCCCGAGATATGTGGGTCCGTTCGAGATCATTACTCGAGTTGGCGAGGTGGCTTACCGTGTTGCTTTGCCCGCTCACATGGCGGCGGTCCACAACGTGTTTCATATCTCCCAGCTTCGGAAGTACATCCCGGATCCTTCTCACGTCATCGAGCTTGATCCGGTTGAGATTCGAGAGGATCTCACTTTGGTTGAGAAGCCGGTTCATATTTTGGATCGAAGAGACCAAGTACTTCGCAACAAGACTATTCCGCTAGTTCTCGTGCAATGGCAACATCACGCTCGAGAAGAGGCTACATGGGAACGTGAGGCCGAAGTCAAGGCGAAGTACCCCGAGTTGTTTGAATGATTTTGGGTATAACTTGTAATTTTGTTTCGAATTGTTATGCTAAGTTGTTAAATTTGTAAAGCACGCATTGTCCAAATTTCGAGGACGAAATTTTTGTAAGGGGGGGAGAATGTAGCACCCCGGACTTTTTCATCTTTAATGAATGGCACTTTCATAGCTAATTGGCCGTTTTCGTAGTCTAATTAATAAATAAGGGAGAAATTAGAAATTCCGAAACGTCAGAAATGTGCATTTTCGAAAGTCGAACCCAACGCAAGTTGAATCGTCGAAATCCGACGAGCGAGTCAAAAGATATGGTCAAAACAGTCCAGACATACAGAGCACCGATCCCTCGGTCCAGTCAGCGATCGATCGGTCCATAACCGATCGATCGGTAGCTATCGCACGGTCAGAAATTTTGTATGGGGAAATTTTCCAGAGAGTGAGTTTTTGACCGATCGATCGGTCATAAACACCGATCGCTCGGTAGGCAACCGATCGATCGGTCATAACCACCGATCGCTTGGTCTTCGCGTTTTTGCATAAATTTCAGTAAGGGCGTTTTCGTCTTTTGGGTGTTAAACCCTTACCCATAAGGGTTTGCTCGACCCTTTGAGGCCTCACTTACAACATTGAGGGATTTTGAGAGATAGAGAGAGAGAAGGAGAAAGCTCTAACCTAGGGTGTGGTTTTGAGAAGGAAATCAAAGGGGGTTTAAGAACCATAGCTCACCCCAACTGGAGTTGCTTCAAAATCGAGGCTCAAGCTCGTGTGTGAACCATTCTCCAAGCTAGGGCAGCAACCCAAGCACGTTTTTGAAAGGGGTTTCTTCCCTAACTTGAATCTCCTTCAAGCAAAGGTGTTCATCTTTCAAGTTGGAGCTTCAATCAAGGTCCCTACCAAGGATCAAGCCTTGATTCAAGGTTAGTAGACCCTACTAACTTTCCCTAGCAATAACCTAGGTTTTCTAGTGTAAATGGTGATTATATATATTATGCTTTTCCTTCCCTATGCATTGTATTAACTCAACAAATATAAACAAGATAAGGGGAATGGAATAAATGTGTGGATGGGATGTCGATTGAGGCGATTGGATGCCGTATGGATGTTGTGTGATGTGTGAAAAGGAAAATGGAAGATGGGCACTTTACAAATAACGAATGTACCTTGATGTCTTGATGAAAAATACGCACTAAATAAGGGAAATGGAAGGACTAAGAAATGTGGCCCACCGGGTGTTTGATAAAATGACTAAACAAGGGATAAATGGACTTAATGAAGAAAATGGAAATAGAAATTGTGTAAATGTTCTTAGAAATGATAAATTGCTCAAATGTGCTATATGTTGCCTAAATTTTCATACCACTATGTTAAGGATTGAAATGTCATAGTCATGTGATCCGCCCATTCAAGTATGTCATCATGATTACCACTATTGACAAGCACACAAGCACGCATGCATGCATGAAACCGGGTTTTTTTTTCCAAGATTGTATTTGTATATGAAATGAATCAAGAACATGACAAGGAGGTTGGTAGCCCCAGGAAGGGTGCTAGCCTCTGGCTCACAAGTGAAATGCAAGAGAGAACATGACAAGGAGGTTGGTAGCCCAAGGAAGGGTGCTAGCCTCTGGCTCACAAGAGAAATGAATCAAGAACATGACAAGGAGGTTGGTAGCCCAAGGAAGGGTGCTAGCCTCTGGCTCACAAGAGAAACGGAACAAGAACATGACAAGGAGGTTGGTAGCCCAAGGAAGGGTGCTAGCCTCTGGCTCACAAGAGAAATGGAACAAGAACATGACAAGGAGGTTGGTAGCCCAAGGAAGGGTGCTAGCCTCTGGCTCACAAGTATACAAGTCAAGAACAAATCAAGACATGAAATACAAGACAAGACACGATACACATACATGATTTGACCGAGACACGAAAAAGGTTTCCGAGACATGAGTTTTACCGAGGTTTTTGCATTCATATACGCATGTCAAGATATGGCTATGTATCTTATGCTTTCACTATTGCTTTAAATTAATATCTTGTATTGCTCACTGTTGTTATGCGTTCGTTATTGTTATGGTTAGCTAATAGTTTGTACTCGCTGAGTATTCCATGCTCAGCCGTACTTTTATGTCGGCAGGTACCGTGGATGTCCTCGACCCCGAGCCTTGGGTCGAGGAGGAGTATGTAGAGGAGAGGGAGCCACCTATCCCATGGCAGTCTCAAGAGGATGGGGACTTGGATGTGTGGCCATACCTCGACTACTGTTGAGAGGAGAGTGTTAGAGAGTTCCTTTTTGTATTTTGATAGGTGGGCATGTCCACCTTTACTTTGATTGTATTTAGTATTTGTTAACTTGGAATACTATATGGAGTAATAGAAGAAAAGAAAAAGTTGGCTTATGCTTCCGCACTTATGTTTAGTTTCCGCGCTCTGATTATCATTGTATTATATTATGTTTAGCCTCTTGCATTACAGGATGGTTTGACAGGTACACACGTAGTCACCTCTAAAGTATCCCTTAACTCCTAGGGGGTATTTTGGGGCGTGACAGTTACCCCTCAGGCAGCGAGGTATACACCACCTTCGGTCCCTCCGGCCTACACATATGAGGTCTGCACTTCATGCGGTAAAAGGCATCCGGCAGGAGATTGCCGAAGAGCATCTGGTGGATGTTATCATTGCGGTCACCAGGGCCACATGATCAGGGATTGCCCTAGCCGGCATTTACCAGGCCAGTCTCAGGGTAGTAGGCCCCTAGCACGCCCAACAGGATCATACCAGGCGTCATCTCAGACTACCCGGTCTACACCTCAGTCTCGCCAGGCAAACCAGGGGCGAGTTTTCGCCTTGACAGAGGGTGATGCACTTGCATCTGATGACGTGGTGCAAGGTACGCAGTTAGAGTTAATTTCTTTATTCGTGATTATTATGTTATGCTCTATTCTCTGTGTACGTACTTGGCATGTTCTATATGTATATATACCTACATGTATACGCTGTTGATGCATGGATTAACTCCGCTAGTTAAAATTTCAGGAACCCTACTAGTTAATGAGTATTTGGCTCGAGTATTGATTGATACCGGGTCTACTCATTCGTTTGTCTCGCTGAGTTTTTCAGAAGGCTTTTCTGTAGAGCCAAGTCAGCTAGAACTGGAGTTAGCCATTTCGACTCCTCTCGGCAAAACAGTATTGGCAGATAAAGTGTATAGAAATAGTGTGGTCCAAGTTGGAAGCCACGAGTTGGCGGTTGATCTCATCGTCCTGGGATTCCAAGACTTTGATGTTATATTTGGAATGGATTGGTTAGCAGCGCATCATGGGCATGTAGCTTGCTTTGAGAAGATGGTACTCTTCAAGCCGGTAGAAGGAAAACCATTTCACTTTCGGGGGTCGAAAGGTAGAGATATTGCTCGCTTTACGGCATTGTACCTAGCGAACCTCGAGGCAAAGGACTCTTCGACTATTCCGGTCATGAGTGAATTCCTAGATGTATTTCCAGAGGAGTTGCCAGGATTGCCTCCAGACAGGGAGATTGAGTTTGTGATCGAGCTTGCACCAGGCACAGCTCCCATCTTTCGGGCTCCGTATAGAATGGCCCCGGTAGAACTCAAGGAGTTGAAGACTCAGTTGGAAGAATTACAAGGCCTTGGCTTCATTCGACCAAGTGTCTCACCATGGGGTGCCCCGGTGTTGTTTGTTAAGAAGAAAGATGGTTCGATGCGAATGTGCGTCGATTACCGGTAATTGAACAAAGTCACTATAAAGAATAGGTATCCATTGCCTAGGATTGACGACTTGTTCGATCAGTTGAAGGGAGCGAGATTTTTCTCGAAGATAGACCTTCGATCGGGTTATCACCAGTTGAAGATTAAGGTGGAAGATGTTCCCAAAACTGCTTTCAGGACTCGTTATGGACACTACGAGTTCTTGGTGATGCCTTTTGGACTCACGAACGCGCCGGCAGCCTTTATGGATTTGATGAACCAGGTGTTCCGGCCATATCTTGATAGGTGCGTGATTGTATTTGTTGATGACATTTTGGTCTATTCCCAGACACGGGAAGATCACACACGCGACCTACGCCTTGCTTTGGAAATGCTAAGAGAGCACAAGCTATACGCCAAACTTAGCAAGTGTGAGTTTTGGTTGGAAGAGGTGGCATTCCTAGGCCACGATGTTTCTGCAGAAGGTATATCGGTAGATCCAAAGAAGATCGAAGCTGTTATGAGTTGGGTGAGGCCCAAGAGTGTTACTGAGATACACAGCTTTCTTGGGTTGGCAGGCTACTACAGGAGATTCGTAGAGGGTTTCTCTAGCCTTGCAGCACCGCTCACTTACCTGACAAGGAAGAACGCCAAGTTTGTATGGAGTGATAAGTGCGAGATCAGTTTCACGGAACTAAAGAAGAGGCTTACTACAGCCCCTGTCCTTACTGTGCCATCTGGACCTTATGGGTATGAGGTGTATAGTGATGCCTCACACATTGGACTTGGGTGTGTACTCATGCAGCACAAGAAAGTCATTGCCTATGCATCAAGGCAATTGAAGGAACATGAGAAGAATTATCCCACGCACGACTTGGAGCTTGCGGCGGTCGTGTTTGCACTTAAGATTTGGCGTCATTACCTTTATGGGGTGGAGTTCTATGTGTTTACCGATCACAAGAGTCTCAAGTATCTCTTTTCCCAAAAGGAGCTGAATCTAAGGCAACGGCGTTGGATGGAATTATTGAAAGACTATGACTGTACCATTCAATACCACCCGGGTAAAGCAAATGTAGTGGCTGATGCTTTGAGTAGAAGACCTCCAGGGTTATTAACATGCATGTTAGTGCAGGAATGGAAGCTACTTGAAGACTTGGCAAATCTGGACATTAGTGTGAACGACTCTGTCCGTAGTCCTATCTTGGCAAATGTCATGGTTTGGCCATACATTATAGATTTGATCCAAGAATACCAAGCCACGGATGCTGAATTGTTGGCTTATCGGGACAAGGAAGTTGCTAAGGGTAGTGAGGACTTCTCTCTCACTAGCCGAGGTGCTATCACATTCAAGGGAAGGCTGTGTGTTCCAGCCAATGCAAATCTTTGGAGGGAGATTATGGATGAAGCCCACCGGGCAAAGTACACTGTGCATCCAGGGGGTACGAAGATGTACCGGAACCTCAAGAGTCACTTTTGGTTGCGGAATATGAAGAGGGAGGTTGCGGAATATGTAGCACGGTGCTTAGTGTGCCAACAGGTAAAAGCATAACACATGCGGCCCGCCGGTCTATTGCATTCTCTTCCTATTCCCGAGTGGAAATGGGAGAACATATCCATGGATTTCATAGTTGGCTTGCCAAAAACGGCAAAGGGCTCAGATGCAATTTGGGTTGTAGTGGACCGTCCGACGAAGTCCGCTCACTTCTTACCTTACCGAACTACTTTCAACTCTAGTCAGTTGGCCGCTCTATACATCAAGGAAGTGGTGAGGTTGCACGGAGTGCCCGTCAGTATTGTGTCGGATCGGGATCCAAGATTCACGTCAAGATTTTGGAAAAGTTTCCAAGATGCTATGGGTTCCCGACTTGATTTCAGCACTGCTTTCATCCACAGACGGATGGACAAACCGAGAGAGTGAACCAAGTCATTGAAGACATGCTTCGGGCTTGTATGTTGGATTTCAGAGGCAGTTGGGAAGAGCACTTGCCTTTGGTTGAATTCGCCTATAATAACAGCTATCAGGCAAGTATCCAAATGGCACCATTTGAAGCCTTGTATGGGCGAAGTTGTAGGTCTCCTCTCTATTGGGATGAGGTAGGAGAAAGGAAAGTACTTGGTCCGGAGTTGATTGAGCAAACTGCAAACACAGTTAAGATCATTCGGGATCGATTGAAAGCCACTCAAGATCGCCAGAAAAGTTATGCGGACACGCGCCGTAGGGACTTGGAATTTCAAGTAAGGGATCAACTTTTTGTGAAAGTATCTCCTAGCAAAGGGATCATGAGATTTGGCAAGCGAGGCAAACTCAGTCCTCGGTATGTTGGGCCCTTTGAGATTATCACGCGAGTTGGTGAGGTTGCTTACAGGGTAGCTCTCCCACCTCACATGGCCGCGGTTCCCAACGTTTTCCACGTGTCTATGCTTCGGAAGTACATTGCGGACCCTTCACATGTACTAGAATTGGAACCGTTGGAAATTCGAGAAGATCTCACGTTGGTTGAGAGGCCGATTCACATATTGGATCGGAGAGATCAAGTGCTTCGCAACAAGACAATCCCTTTGGTTCTTGTGCAATGGCAACACCATGCTCGGGAAGAAGCTACACGGGAGCGTGAATCTGAAGTCAAAGCGAAGTACCCGGAATTGTTTGAATGAATTTTGTATATGTAGCTTGTAATATTGTTTGATTCTGTAATGCATGTCTCGTCCAAATTTCGAAGACGAAATTTTTGTAAGGGGGGGAGGATGTAGAGCCCCGAACTTTTGACATTTATGCATGACACTTTCGTAGCCATTTTTCCTTTAAAGTAGTGCAATTAATAAATAAGGAAGAAATTGGAAATTCCGAAATGTCAGAAATGTTCCTTTTCGGAGTACGAACCCAACGCAAGTTGAATCGTTGAAATCCGACGAGCGAGTCAAAAGTTATGGCTGAAACAAGAAGGAGGAAAAATATGGAATTTTGCTGCAAGTTACGACCGATCGTACACACCCTACGAACGATCGTAGGTGAGTTACGATCGATCGTAGAGGTTACGATCGATCGTAGAATCTTAGGAATTGACAAAAGTTTCGGGTCGATATACGATCGATCGTGGATAATTTACGATGGATCGTAGTACAACTTACGATCGATCGTAGACAAGTTACGATCGATCGTAGATCGCGAATCCAGAAATTTTAATCGGATTTTTAGGGTTTCTTCACTACCTATAAAGGTTTCCTGAGCCTTTAGGGCTCTCATTCACACACCTAGAGTATTTTGAGAGTTAGAGAGAAAGGAGAAGGGGATCCTAACCTAGGGTTTGTTCTTGAAGGAGAAATCAAGGGTTTGATACCCTAGATCACCCCAAGCTTCGGTCAAGCTCGAGAGGACCATGTTCTCCAAGCTCGGTAGCATCTCACGCACGTTTTTGCAAAGGTTTTCTTCCCTATCAAGGTCGGTACTCTTTGCTACCCTCCTAGTTATAGCTTCTCTTTTCCTTTATTTCTTCTTGTTTTCCTTCACTTATATATGTGTTATGAGATTGGTGGTATGAATGGTGAATGGAGGTGGATGTTGGCGAATGGGTGCCGTGTGGATGATGTGATGAATGAATGGGAAATGGCATTGTACTAATAATGAACATACAAGTGTGATGTGAGCATAACCCACCTAGAAAAGCATGATCTAGGTTTAAGTGAATAATCAACACACCCTATGTTTGATGAAATGCCAAGGTGAACAAAATAAATGATAAATTAAGGGAACCCATGCTTAAGTACTCTTGAAATTTGTTAGGGTTCATGATAGTGTGTTTCTTACATTTCTTAAAATGTGTAGATTATTACTCACTTAAATTGTTATATGTTATGCTTTGTGAATTACCCCAAATTGCCATATTTAATTCCAAATGTAAGTATGCACACGATTTCACGAGCACGAATGCATGGCATGTTTTATCGGCGTTTTCAAGAACACGGTTTAAAGGTGGGGCATATCGTACGATATGTTTTACCTCGCTTTTGGCAAGGACAAGACAATCATGCATTATCATAAGAAGGGTCTCCCTTCCCTCGCAAGTACATACATATTATATGAAGGGTCTCCCTTCCCTCGCAAGTGCATCTCACAAGGACATCTTACAAGTGAAAGGACACAAGCATGACAAGACATGGCATGACAAGCATGAGCATTCTAGGAAGAAGGGTCTCCCTTCCCTCACAAGTAGTTACTTTTCCAAGCAAGCATGACAAGACATGGCATGACAAGCATAAGCATTCTATGAAGAAGGGTCTCCCTTCCCTCACAAGTAGTTTACTTTCCAAGCAAGCATGACATGACATGACACGTATGATACAAGCATGACACGCATGATACAAGCATGACACGCATGATACGGTAGACAAGGTTTCAAGCATAAAAAGGGTAATTTCAGTCAAGTCAAGTACACAAGATTTCAAAGGTTTTACCGGCTTTTATGAATGCAACATGACGAATTATATTGCTTTACTTTATTGTCATGATTTGAATCATTCCTGCTTTATATGCGTGAATTGTTTCCTGCTTTATGTATGCTATCCGTATGCTATGACTGTTGGTTAGTGCTTAGTACCCGCTAAGTATTCCATGCTCAGCCGTACTTCTTATGTCGGCAGGTTTTGAGAGAGCTGCTGCTCCATTTGATGTTTGTGCTCCTGGTCCATGGGTGGAAGAGGAGTACGTCGAGGAGCCTTTGGAGGAACCTCCCGTAGAGGGTTATCAGTAGGTGGTGTTAGATTCTGAGTGGATTAGCTGTGGGTGAGATGAGAGTTAGATTTATGTATTTTGGCGGGCATGTCCGCACTTTCTTATGGATTCTTTTTGTATAAACTTAGATTTACGTATATATATACATAGAGGTTTGTTAGTCTTCCGCTGTGTTATATTAAAGCATGTTTCCGCTGTCTATATTCTCTATTGTATATGCTCTGTGGGTTTTTGCAGGTTAGTTTGTCAAGCAAGTCATGTAAGCCATGATTAGTCGTCCAAAGTTCACTCTAACTCCTAGGATGGGTTTTGGGTCGCGACAGCTTACCCCCTTCCGGCTTGAAATTCACCATCTTCTCAAAACACGCAACATGCCCGTGATGGTTTGACAACCAATCCATCCCTAAGATGACATCAAAATCCAAGTCTTGAAAATCTAGGACGACGAGATCGGCTAACAGTTCATTCTCCCCCACTTGAACCACACTATCCCTGAATATCTTGTCCGTATCAACTGACTTGCCGAGTGGAGTTGCAATGGTCAACTCCTGCTTTAACGGAGTAGCCTCAGTCAAAAATCCCTTTGCGAAACTAGGCGACACAAAGGAGTGAGTGGATCCTGTATCGATCAACACTCAGGCGAGACACTCGTTCATTAACAAAGCGCCTGTGCGATTAAGTAGTTACTATTAGTAGATTTCAAACAACAACAAGCATCATATATAGGTAACCCTTAGTATAAATAATCACATAATAAACCATAGAAATTTTACACAACTTAGACTCTAGAATTTTTGCGTACCTTGCACGACATCTTCGGATGCACGTGCGTCTCTCTCGGATAAGGCAAAGACTCGGCCCTGTGTGGCTGGGCGAGGAGGCCGGGTACACTGTGAGGCCCTCGAAGCCTGAGAAGAGCTAGGCTGAGATGTCTGCCTAATCGGGGGCCTGCTCCCTAAAGACTGAGCTGGCACTTGACGTCGGGGACAATCTCTAACCATGTGGCCAAGGTCACCACAATGGAAGCAACTTCCAGTAACCCTTCGGCATTCTCCCGCTGGATGCCTCCTTCCACAAAGAGTGCAGACATCATGCAAATAGGAGGAAGGAGCATATCCCGTAGCTTGAGTAACTGCGGGGCGAGGAGCATATGAGGTAGCCGGGCGAAAGGTGGATGGAGCAAAAGAGTGGGGAGCCTGTGGTGATGAATACATCCTCTGTGACTTAGCCGGCCCTGCTGACTGATACAAGCTCGTCCTTGCTCTTTTCTCCCCTGAACTACTCGATTGTCCTTTTTCCATTCCTCTCCTTTTGAAGAACTCCTCGGAGTTCGACTCGGCCAATAGTGCTTTATCAACAACTTCGGAATATGTCTCATGTCTAAACATCGAGACTCGGTCCTTGAGATAGGCCTTCAACACCCTCTCGAATTTCTGGGCCTTCATAGCCTCGGTCGCTATCATGTGTGGAGCAAATCGAGATAGCTCTAAAAATTTGGCTTCATAAGCCGCTACAGACATATTACCTTGCTCCAAGGTAATGAATTCGACTTCCATCTTTTCTTTCATCCCGACCGGAAAGTACTTCTTGTTGAAAACCTCCAAGAATTCCTCCCAAGTCCAATCTTGACCTTGCCGGGTCAACTCTCGGGTCCGAAGTGCAGACTTCCACCAATGATCGGCCTCGCCTTCAAGCATAAAGGCGGCCCATGTGGCCCTTTCCACTTCAGTAGGTGCTAATACCGAGAATATCTTCTCAAGTTGCCGGATCCAACCCTCGGCAACAAGTGGATCAATGCTTCCACAAAAAGTTGGAGGCCTCATCCTCCGAAAAGCTTCTACCCGGCTTGGGCTCGGTTAGGAGGAGCTGGTATGAGTGCCGCATTAGGCGGAGTGGCCGGTTGCCTTGCTGCCAACATAGCCAAAGTCTCGGCTATGGATGCGAATGCTTGGGCAAAGTCGGGTTGATCATCACCCGATGGAGCATCACCTCCATTACCCCTCGTGTTGTACCCGCGACCCCGGGTATTGCGTCTCATGATTTCTCCTGACAACGACAATACAACATGAGTCTAACTTGGATACGCATTTAGTACAATTTCGCAATTCACTTAATACATATTCATCAAGCACATTTAATAAGTACAACACAAATAATGTACACATGGTATACAACACAATAGCATAACATACAATCCGTGTTCCTAGCGTAGGACTCTATGTTCGGTTGAAGTTCAACCCATTTTGACTAAGACTAACTTGTTAGTCTATACTTGGAATACAACTCTCTAAGGTGATTCTAATTCCTTGTTCAATCATCTAAGTGACCCTAGGGACTCTAATGCCTAGAGCTCTAATACCACTCTGTAATGCCCCGAAATACCCCCTAGGAGTTTAGGGATATTTTAGGTGTCACACTGCGTACCTATCAAACCATCCTGTAATGCACAAGATAAAATACAATACTAACAACGATAATCAGAGCGCGGAAGCTATCATATATGCGGAAGCGTAAACAAATTTTCATTTCTTCTGATGATCCAAAATAGTATTCCAAGTTAACATAAATACAAGACATGTCTAAGTCTAAGGTGGACAGGCCCACCTATCAAAATATCAAAATACACAAGACCCTCTCATACTCTACCCTCAACAGTAGTCGAGGTATGGCCACGCATCGAGGTCTCGGTCCGCCTGAGACTGTAATGGAATAGCCGGCTCTCTCTCCTCTATATACTCTTCCTCGACCCAAGGCTCCGGGTCGAGGGCTCCCTTAGTACCTGCCGACATGAAAGTACGGCTGAGCATGGAATACTCAGCGAGTACAAGCTACTAGCAGACCATAACAATAATAAAACACACAATAGTAATATCATACAAGCAGTAATAGAAACATCACAAAGAAACAGTATAGGGCATGACACAATACTAGCATCCTGACGTGCGTACATGAATGCGAAAACGCCGATAAAACTCATGCTTGAAAACCCCTGTCATGTCCCGGTATGCCTCGTAGAAATCATGTATGCGTGCATGCATGAATGCATGATCATCATCTTGTAAACCTCCATCTTGTAACTTGTGAGCCAGAGGCTAGCACCCGAATCTCCCTGGGCTGCCAACCTCCTTGATATGCAATGCACTTGTGAGCCAGAGGCTAGCACCCGAATGTCCCTGGGCTACCAACCTCCTTGATATGCAATGCACTTGTGAGCCAGAGGCTAGCACCCGAATGTCCCTGGGCTACCAACCTCCTTGTTATGAAATGCATGGTTTTTTTGTGAGCCAGAGGTTAGTACCCGAATGTCCCTGGGCTACCAACCTCTTTGACAATAGGCGATTTTTATTACTTGTTTAGTTTTCTTGTGAGCCAGAGGCTAGTACCCGAATGTCCCTGGGCTACCAACCTCCTTGACAATAGGTGTTTTAGGGGTTATCTTGTGAGCCAGAGGTTAGTACCCGAATCCTCCCTGGGCTACCAACCTCATTGACATGCAATATTTTCTTGTTGTTTATTATATGCACATGCTCTTGAAATCACGGTTCATGCTATCATGTGTGCTCGTGTACGTGTCCATAGTGACAATCATGATAATGGGAATAACCAAAATATGACATTATAATTCAATTCATGATATGAACATAGGTAACATAAGTAGTTTGCATAACATTTGATCAATTTATCATTTATAAGAACGCATGCATAAAACCCATTTCTATATTCTTCATTGAGATCATTTATTCATAGTTTAGGTATTTTGTCAAACACTTTCATACATTATTCCTTAGTAGTTTATCTCCTTCTTTTAAATGCATATTTTTCATTCAATCACACAATGGTAAGTTTTTTATTTGTACTATGCCCATCCTCCATTTTCCAATCCACAACCCACACATCATACATCACACATTCGGCATCCAATCGCCGTATCCAACCTCCATCCAAGCATCCCTACCCTTTCTTTATCTTGTTTATATTTATTATAGATGACACATTTTGCAATGAATAAAACATACTAACAAGAATCATATTTCATAAGGAAAACCTAGATTTATTGCTAGGGTAAGTTAGTAGGGTGTACTAACCTTAGATCAAGGCTGGATCCTTGGTCGAAACCTTGATTGAAGCTCCAACTTGAAAGAAGAACACCTTTGCTTGAAGGAGACTTGAGTTGGGGAAGAAACCCCTTTCAAAACGTACGTGAGATGGCTGCCCTAGCTTGGAGAGTGGCTCCCACACGAGCTTGAGCCTCGATTTTGAAGTAACTCGAGTTGGGGTGAGATATGGTTCTTAAACCCCCTTTGATTTCCTTCTCAAAACCAAACCCTAGGTTAGAGCTTTCTCCTCTTCTCTCTCTATCTCTCAAAATCCCTCAAATGTTGTAAGTGAGGCCTCAAAGGGTCGAGCAAACCCTTATGGGTAAGGGTTTAATACCCAAAAGATGAAAACGCCCTTACTGAAATTTTTGCAAAAACGCGAGGACCGAGCGATCGGTGGTTATGACCGATCGATCGGTTGCCTACCGAGCGATCGGTTGATTGACCGAGATCTCGGTCAAAAATCAACTCTCTGGAAAATTTTCCCATACAAATTTTTTGACCGTGCGATAGCTACCGATCGATCGGTTATGGACCGATCGATCGCTGACTGGACCGAGCGATCGGTTCTCTGTATGTCTGGACTGTTTTGACCATATCTTTTGACTCGCTCGACGGATTTTGACGATTCAACTTACGTTGGGTTCGTCTTTCGAAAACGCACATTTCTAACATTTCGGAATTTCCGATTTCTCTCTTATTTATTAATTAGACTATGAGGAAGGCCAATTAGTTACGAAAACGGTATTCATTAAGTATAGAAAAATCCGGGGTGCAACATAAAGTCATTGTGACATAGATTTCAATCTCATACTATCTAAGTATGTTACAAATACTTTATCTGATAAAGCTTTTTGTCATCGGTCCTGCATCATTAAGTTGAGACCTAATCTTTGTAACAATAATGTCTTACCTCTCAATAATCTCACGAATGAGATGACACTTCCTCTCCACATGAGTTGAAAAGTAAGCACATAATCCCTAGTCCTTTTTAGGTACTTCATGATGTGCTTTACAACAGTCCAATGATTGACTCCTGGATTGCTTTGGAACCAACTAACAACTCCCACTGCATGACAAATTTTCTGTCTAGTACATAACATGGCATACATGAGGCTCCCAACTGCCGAAGCATATGGGCACCTCTTCATCTGCTCGATCTCATCAACTGACATAGGAGCCATCTTTTTAGATAAAGTAACACCATGTCTAAAATGAATGAGAGTTGTCTTACAACCACTCATATTGTACCTTGACAAGATCTTGTCAATGTAGGAAGCTTGGCTCAATCCCAACATCCGGCATTTTCTATCTCTCAGGATCTTAATTCTGAGAATATAGGATGCCTCTCCCAATTCTTTCATTGAGAAATATTGAGAAAGCTAAATCTTGACTGATGACAACATCCCTATATCATTCCCAATGAGTAGGATGTCATCTAAATAGAGAATAAGGTATACTACCGCTCTCCCACTGTCCTTGTAAATTCAAGATTCCTCTAAATTCTTTTGGAATCCAAATTCTTTGATCCAAAGATCAAATCTTTGGTTCCAGCTTCTAGAAGCTTGTTTCAAACCATATATTAACTTGTTTAGCTTGCATACCATGTTCTCATGGTTAGGAGCAATGAAGCCCTCAGGTTACTTCATGTAGATGTCTTTTTCTAACATTTCATTTAGGAAAGCAGTTTTGACATCCATTTGCCATATATCATAGTCATGGTGTGCAGTTATAGCTAGCAATATCCTGATGGATTTGAGCATAGCTAAAAGGTATCCTCATAATCAACTCCTTGAATTTGAGTGTAACCTTTAGCAACAACTCTTGCTTTATAGGTCTCCACGTTTCCATCGGCACCCTTCTTCCTTTTATAAATCTATTTGCATCAAATGGGCCTTATACCATCTGGTGGATGTACTAAAGTCCAGACACCGTTGTCATACATGGAATCTATTTCAACATTCATGGCTTTATTCCATTGAGATGCATCTACATCTAATGTAGCTTCCTGATAAGTATTAGCTGTATCCTCGTTATCAGGGGTAAATAGATAAACCTCACTATTGTAATATTGAAGTCTATCTGGTGATCTAGAAACACTTTCAAACCTTCTCAGTGGAATAGAATTACAAGAGTTTGTAGTGGAAGGATTTGGTTCATTTGGGATACTGGCTGTGTTGTCTTTCATCTCATGAAATCCAACTTTTTTAAGAAGATCCATTTCATCCTCCAAGAATGTGGCATGATTCCTAATAACAATTGTTTGGTCTACCTTAGAGTAGAAATAGAAACCCTTAGTTTCCTTTGGATACCCTACAAAATTCCATTTTTCTGTTCTAGATTCCAACTTGGTAGGTTCGAGCTTATGAACATGCGCAAGACAACCCCATACCCTTAGATGTTGTAAACTAGTTTTTCACCCAGTCCACAATTCATAGGGTGTAACCGGTATTGATTTAGAAGGAACCCGGTTCAGAATATAAATGGCCGTTTGTAAAGCATAACCCCAAAAATAGAGGTATATTGGCATGTCTCATCATAGATCGAATCATATCTAATAAGGTCTGGTTTCTTCTTTTAGAAACACCATTCTGTTGAGGTAACGCAGGACTTAACCATTGTGAGATAATCCCATTATCCTTTAAGTAATCCATAAAATCGTTGGTGAGGTATTCACCACCTCGATCTTATCAAAGTGTCTTAATGAATTTGTCTATTTGATTTTCAACTTTTAATCTGAATTCTTTGAACTTTTCAAAAATTTCAGATTTGTGTTACATCAAATAGACATATCCATATCTAGAATAGTTATCGATAAATGTAAAAAAATATCAGAATTGCCCTCATGCAACAATATTAAATGGACCACATACATCACTATGTATGAGTCTCAACTTTTTTTCAGCTCTTCCTACCTTTTTAGGGTAAGGCTTCTTGGTCATCTTCCCTTCGAGACATGACTCGGAAGTAGGGGGGGGTGGTTCTACCTTGAGAAATTCAAGGGGACCATCTTTTACCAACCTCTTGATCCTATCAAGATTAATGTGACCAAGTCTCTTATGCCAAAGATAAGTTGACTCTATGCAATGCCTCTTCATTCCAAACATTCTGGATGATGAGGCATTGTCACTTTGTAGACTTTCATTATTTACCAAATGAAATATCAAATAGAGATCGTTAATAAGATTACCAGTAATTAAGACCATTCCATCTTTCTTAATCTTAACAATTGAATTAAAAAAGACAGAGTAACCACAATGTAAAATTCTTGAAATTGATATCAAATTCCTATGTGGACTAGGCACATAAAAACAGTTTTCTAAAATTAAAGTTTTTCCTTGAGGTAAATAAAGAGTAAATACGCCTATTGACTTGACTGGAACATTTGCACCCGAGCCAACTCTAAGAAAAGCTCCTGTCTTGTCGATTTTCTGGTTTCCTTGAATCCCTGCAAATAATTGCAAACATGTACAGTTGATCCAGAATCCACGCACCATTAATTAGGGGGACCATCCACCCTTCTTAAGAGTTGTGAGGTAAGTCCTATAGTTCCTCTTCCAATGGTCTATCTTGCCATAATGGAAACATTTTCCCTTATTTTTGTTATCCTTGTCAGCATCTCCTGAAGAACCTTTGACAACTCTTGCCTTACCACTGTAGTCTTTAAACTTTCCTTTATCCTTGTTCATTTTCCTTTTTCTTTTCAGATACTAACAGAGTTATAAGTCTTTCAACAAACAGAATTTCACCATCAACATCCTTTCTGATTTGATCTTTCATAGCCAATAGTGAGTCTAATAACTCACTAAGAGTCATCTCAACTTGTTTATATTGTAATTCACACTACAAACAAGTTGAATGACCGAGGGAGTGACTGTAGAATTGTATTGATTTTGGTGATATGATCCATCTCTCCACCATTCATCTCCAGTTCATTAATATAACCCATCATTTTCATGACGTGTTCTCTTACTGGAGTTCCCTCTCTCATCGTGGTGGTAAGAAGAGATCTTAATGCTGTTTGTTTAGCAGACTTTTTCTCTACACCAAACATCTCATGTAGGTGTTTTAAAATGTCAAAATTATTATCCATATCCATATGATGATTATACAGAATATTGGATAAGGATGATAACACCCAATCTTTGGCTTTCTAATTAGAACAATTCTATAGACCAGCTTCAACCAACAGATCAGGTGATGAATCTGGAAAACTATAGGTTTAGGAGTTGTAAGACAAAGGTTAAGTTTCTCAGTAGAAAGTATCAAGTATATTCTAAATTCCCAGTCAGCATAGTTAGTTCCAACTAAATTCCCAGTCATGATCTATCAAATGACAAAATAAAGACAGTATTAGAGATCTATTGAATTCATTTAATACTATTAGATTTGGGGTCTATTTCTAATAGTATTGCCAAAATAGGAAGAATTATTTGGCATCAAATACCTAGTCACTGGCTTAATATAATCCCGCCTTTGGGCGCAATATTACATCGTCTTGAATAGGCAGATAGAATCTATCTTCTCCACTTTCATAGATCTTATCATAGCCCGTGACCGCCGTATCATACCATCTTGTATGACACATAAGGCATACATATCTCATCCTGTCAGAGTACACAAGTCATACACATAGCGGAAACAGTTCATAATAAAATACTCCTATCGTTAGGTTCAAGTATGAACCAACAAAATATATCAAAAAGGGATAGAGTGGACAAGTCCCACTCTCAACATACACAAATCTCTCTTCCTAGCTCCATTCCCAAAAGTCAAAATCGGGTCGCCTATCTAGTGCTCCTTAGTCCTGATAATGATCCATAGTAGGTTCCAGCTTGTAGTATTATTCCTCTATCCAAGGCTCCGAAGCACAAACGTCAAAAGGAACACATGCACCTGCCGAAGTTAATAATTCGGCTGAGCATGGAATACTCAGTCACATACAAACTACTAGCTAACTGTAAATCCCTAAATAGGTGTTGGCAAATTCCGTGATCATTAGATAGGTCATGTGAGTCGAGTCGTCGAGTCATGTTCAACTTGTCAGAAGAGAAGAGCTAAAGCTTAAAGAAGATTGAAGAAAGAGAAGAAAAAGCTTCTACTCTGGATCTAGACAGGTAATGGACTTAGAGACCCCTACCTAGGTTGGTTTTGGCTTAGATAACTCTAAACATAGCTAGGAGGATAGTTTTAAACCTAACAAAGTTGTTTGATCTTAGTTGAATCAAATAAACATAAAAAGACATATGGTTTGAACAAAATTCTGTCTCAACCGATCGCTTGGTATTGGGACCGATCGATCGGTGGCCTACCGAGCGATCGGTGGCCTACCGAGCGATCGGTAGCTATCGACTGGACAAAAAGTTTGTATGGGGTATTTTTCCAGAGAGATGATTTATAACCAAGCGATCCGTTTTGGACTGAGCGATCGGTAGTGAGCACCGATCGATCGGTCCCCGTAAAAAGAATTTTTCTTTTTCTGGATTCTTTTTTTAAACCCTATATAAACAACTTTTTGGAGACCTAATTTGTGTCTTTGATATTTTTGAAAAGTAGAGGTCTGAGAAACTCTTCTAGGGTTTTTCTTATTGCTTTTATTAGATCTTTGTTGATCCCTCCTCTTTCTTTGATCCTAGAGAATGCAAGTATAGATCTAAACCTTTGATCTTGCATTGTGTGATCTCAAATCTGTATGAGATCCCTCTAGGGTTTGAAATTTTCTAAATTGATTCACAACCCTACACCTTGTGTGTGTGTCCGGTGTTTGATCCGGAGCTTTCGTGGAAGGAGATCGATCGTGTGTGATCGTAGTTTTGAAGTAGCTTGAAAAGATTTGGTCGGTGTGGAACCGAAGCTGCTACGGCGGAGATCGAACCTGCTGGTTCGTGGAAATCAAGAGTAAGAGTCTATACCTAGGAACGTCGTTTCTGTTTTGGTAAGGTCTTGTCTTGTACTTGATATCTTTTCATAGTGAATTTTATTGTTGGACAAGGTTCCGTGGTTTTTTCCTGTTAGGGTTTTCCACGTAAAAATCTTCTGTGTTTGATTTGTGTGGATTGTCTGATTGACTTGTTCATTGATTTCTAAACATATTAATTGAAAAATTAAAATTGGTTAGAAATTATTAGATAGACCTATTCACCCCCCCTCTAGGTCTTAGAGATCATTGATCTGGATAAATTTCAATTGGTATCAGAGCTTGTTCACTTATAAGGCTAATCCCTTAAGTGTGATCCTGTATTATCCGTGATCATGAGTACTCTAAGAGAAGGAGGATCCGTCTCTCGTCCCCCACTTTTTGATGGAAATAATTATGCATACTGGAAAGCTAGAATGAGAGCCTTTCTCAAATCTATTGACGAGAGAATTTGGATGTCTATACAGAATGGGTGGACTACGCCCATAAAAACTGTAGGTGATTTGACTGTCGTCAAATATTCTGATGAATGGACCAAAGAAGAGCTTGGGTCAAGTGGAAGGAACACTAAAGGTCTTAATGCTATCTTTACTGCAGTCACTGCTGAGGAATTCAGACGAATTTCTTCCTGTGAAACAGCAAAGGAGGCTTGGGACATTCTTGAAATTACCCATGAGGGTACTACCACTGTTAAAATCTCAAAACTCCAAATGTTAACCACCAAATTTGAACATTTAAACATGGAAGACAATGACACTTTTGATGAATTCTATGCAAAACTTAGTGACATTGTCAACGCTAGTTTCAATTTAGGTGAGAAAATATCTGAGTCCAAAATAGTTAGAAAAGTCCTTAGATCTCTCCCAGAGAGATTTCAACCCAAAGTCACTGCAATCGAAGAGAGTAAAAATGTTGACTCTCTGAAGATTGAGGAATTGGTTGGTTCACTCCAAACCTATGAACTCAATCTCCGTCCATCCAAGAAGAACAAATCTTTAGCCTTGAAATCCATCAAGGAATCTTTGGATGAGGATGACAGTGATGGAGATATGAATGAGGAAGAAATGGCTCTCTTCGTTAAAAAATTTTGAAAATTTTTTAGAACGAAAAAGAGGTTCAATCCCAAACAGGGAGGAAAATCTTTTGAGAAGTCAAAGTCTAAGCCTTGGGAAAACAAGAAAAATTCCAAGAGTGACGACAAGAAATCCCAAGGTATTCAATGTTATGAATGCCATGGCTTCGGTCATATTTCACCTAACTGTCCTAACAAGAAGAAGAGTAAGGGCAAGGTGATGAATGCCTGTTGGGATGACAGTGATTCCGAGAATGAAGAATCGGACAGTTCCTCTTCAAGTGAAGATACTGGAAATCATACGGCTTTCACTGTTTCCCTTTCTGGGATTCTTGAGACTACCTCTGCGGTTGATGAAAAGGATAGAAGTGATGAGAGTGTTCATACTGAGTCTAGTGAGGACATACAGAAGAGTCAAACTGACTCTGAAAGTGATGAAGATTTGAAAAAAACTTATGATAAGTTCTATGCTGAAAGTTTGAAGCTGACTAAAACAAAAATCTCCTTGAGCAAAAAACTCAAAATCATTCAAAATGAAAGAGATATTTGTAAACTAGTAGCAGAAGAGAAGAGTGCACTAGTTAGTCAGTTGGAAAATGAAAAAGAAGCATTTGTTATAAAAGTTCAATGTCTTTTGGAAGAGAATGTCTCATTGACTAATGTGGTCAGAAAATTAGAAGTTGAAAGAGACACTTCCATGAAAGAAATTGAAGAGTTAAGAACTCTGCAAATGGAGCTAGAAACTTTTAAAGACTCTCTGGTTGATAAGGTGAAATTTCTTGAAAAAGAACATCAAATTACCCTTAAAGACAAGACTGACTTGATTCAGAAGGTCTATACTCTTGAAAAAGAAGTAAGAATGTTTGGTAACACTAGCTGCCTAGATGAATTAGTTAGAAAGTATGGATCAAATTCGAGTAGATCTAGGATAGGACATGCTGACACACCAGCTGGTCCTTTAGCTGTTGGTACAATGGCTAGTGCAGTGTTTGAGCCAATACATTCTGATCCTAAAGAAAATTTACCTTCTACATCAAGTACTAAGGCTTATACAAATTTTGTAAAGCCTAGAAATACAGCTCCTAGAGTGAATGCTTTGAGGAATCAAATTCCTATTAGAAGAAATCCTCCTCCTCTCCCAAGATTCATACCCACATGTCACTTGTGTGCTGTGAGAGGTCACATTCGACCTAATTGCAATGCTTTTAGGAGAGCTCCCCGAAATGGTTCATGGAACCAAAATCAAAGTCAAGGGACTCTTCAAATGCAGATTCAGGTTCTAGCTGAAAAGTCTAGAATGTTGAGCGATGATGTTAATAGAATTGCTCAAATCTCTAGGACAAGAACTGGTCAATTTATTCCAAATGATTATTCAAGAGGAAACAATTTGACTTATCAAAAAGCTAGAACTGAACAAAACAGAAAAAGGTCAAGGAGGACAAAAAGGAAAAAGGTCTCTACTACACAGATTAATGATCAAAGATCTAAACAAAGTTTAAAGACTGTGTATGTAAGAAAGGAAGACCTTAAGTGCTTTGTCATTCATACTACCTTGAAAGCCCAAAACACAGAAATGTGGTACTTCGACAGTGGGTGTTCTCGGCATATGACAGGTAACAAGTCCTTATTTATTCAATTTGAGGACTGTCCAGATGGGACTGTTACTTTTGGTGATGGAAGCAAGTCTTTAGTCAAAGGGAAGGGTATCATCGATTCACCAGGCATACCTAAATTGAAAGATGCCTTGTTTGTTGAAGGACTGAAAGCTAATTTAATTAGCATAAGTCAACTATGTGATGATAACCATGCTGTACACTTTACCCAAAATAAATGCTTAGTCATTAATGGTAAAGGTAAGTGTGTTCTAGAAGGATTGAGAACCACTGACAATTGCTACGGCTTAACTCCCAGTCCTAATCCCTCAAATGTCTGTTATAAGACTAAAATTGAGGAAGTTGATTTGTGGCACCGAAGACTAGGTCACATGAACTTCAAAGACCTATGCAAAATCTCTAAGCAAGAGCTTGTGAGAGGTGTTCCCAAACTAGGAAAGCCTTCTACTGCTGTGTGTGGGCCATGCCAAATTGGTAAACAAATTAGAACCCCACATAAGAAGACTTTAAGTATTGCTACTTCATATCCACTGGAATTAATTCATATGGATCTAATGGGTCCTACAAGAACTGAAAGTCTAGGTGGAAAGCGATACATCCTAGTCATGGTTGATGATTTCTCAAGAATGTCATGGGTGGCATTTATAAGGGAGAAATCCGATGCTTTTGACAATTTCAAAAGTATTTGCCTGAAAATTCAAAATGAGAAAAGATGCCCAATCACTCGAATTCGAAGTGATCATGGAAAAGAGTTTGAAAACTCTAAGTACAACGACTTTTGTGATGAGTCGGGTATCAAACATGAATTTTCTGCACCTATTACACCTCAGCAAAATGGTGTAGTAGAGAGGAAGAACAGGGTTCTCCAAGAGATGGCTAGAGTTATGCTTCATAGCAACAATCTAGCTTCTCATTTCTGGGCTGAGGCAGTTAACACTGCTTGCTATATAGTTAATAGAGTTTTTGTAAGACCTGGAACAAGGAAAACCCCATATGAGTTGTGGAATAACAAGAAACCTAGTGTCAAGTACTTTCGAGAATTCGGAAGTAAATGCTATATCCTTAAGGATAGAGAGCAACTGGGCAAATTTGAATCCCGGAGTGATGAAGGGATATTTCTTGGATATTCCACCAACAGTAGAGCTTATCGAGTTTATAACTTGAGATCCTCTACAATTATGGAGTCCATAAATGTAGTTGTGGATGACTCCGGTGTTGAAAATGTGCAACTTGAGGATGATGAAAGTGCTGATAATGAAAATGTTGAAACTGTTTCAACTCCACTTATTGATAAGCAAACATCTCCATCAAAACCTACACATCCTAGGGTAATGAGTCCTCACACCCCCACTGATATAATTAGTGATGTTGAAAGTGGAGTGAGAACGAGGAAACAAATTGAAAATGAAGTTAGCTATATTTGCTATACTTCATCTTTTGAACCCAAGAATGTAGCTGAAGCTCTTGCAGATGATAATTGGATAAATGCAATGCAAGAAGAGTTACTTCAGTTTACTAGGAATGATGTTTGGTATTTAGTACCTAGGCCTAACAATACAAATGTGATAGGTACCAAATAGATTTTCAAGAACAAATCTGATGAAAAAGGTACTATCATAAGAAATAAGGCTAGGTTAGTTGCACAAGGATACACCCAAATTGAAGGTATTGACTTCGATGAAACATTTGCTCCTGTAGCTAGGCTAGAATCAATAAGAATTCTTCTAGCTGTGGCTTGCCATATGAAATTCAAACTTTTTCAAATGGATGTTAAGAGTGCCTTTCTGAATGGCATTCTACATGAAGAAGTCTATGTGGAACAACCGAAAGGGTTTGAAGATCCACATCACCTTGATCAAGTCTATCGGCTAAAAAGGGCCCTCTATGGTTTAAAGCAAACTCCAAGAGCTTGGTATGAGAGGCTGACTACTTATCTCTTGGAAAACGGATTTTCGAGAGGGGGAGTAGACAGAACCCTTTTCATAAAAAATGTGAAAGGTGATATTGTCATCGCTCAGATATATGTTGATGACATTGTGTTTGGTTCCACATTAGACTTACATGCTCGTTCATTTGCTGAAAAAATGAAAAATGAATTTGAAATGAGCATGGTTGGTGAGCTAAGTTTCTTTCTTGGTCTTCAGATCAAGCAATTGGATTCTGGGATCTCAGTATCTCAAATCAAATATGCTAAAAATCTAGTGAAGAAATTTGGCATGAGCTCTGCTAAGCATGTAAGAACTTCTATGAGTTCTACTACAAAACTTAGTAAAGATACTACAGGCAAAGATGTTGATCAAACTTCTTATAGAAGCATGATTGGTAGTTTACTCTACCTAACTGCTACTAGACCTGACATAGCCTTTAGTGTTGGTGCTTGTGCCCGCTATCAAGCGAGCCCAAAAGAGTCTCACTTACTTGCAGTTAAGCGTATCATTCGATATGTGAGTGGAACTTTATCATTTGGCCTCTTGTATTCTTTTCATACAAATGCCACGATAGTTGGATATTCCGATGCCGATTGGGCTGGAAATGCTGATGATAGGAAAAGCACCTCAGGAGGATGTTTCTATATTGGAAACTGCTTAGTTGCTTGGCTTAGCAAAAAGCAGAATTCAATTTCATTGTCCACTGCAGAAGCTGAGTACAAAGCAGCTGGCAGTTGTTACACTCAACATCTGTGGATGAAGCAGATGTTGAATGATTACGGGATTGAACAGAGCACTATGACTGGGTATTGTGATAATTCTAGTGCTATCAATATTTCCAAAAATCCCGTTCAACATTCTCGCACAAAACACATAGACATAAGACATCACTTCATCCGTGATCTTGTTGAGCAAAAGATTGTGTCTATAGAGTATGTCCAAACAGAGAATCAATTTGCGGACATTCTAACAAAACCCTTAGATTCCCTTAGGTTTGAATTCCTTAGGAAATCCATAGGTTTGTGCGGATTTGAGTAAAGATGTACTTGTTTCATAGCCTATGTGTTCTTCATGTTCTATTTATGTCATAGAGCTATTTTTTTTATTTTCTTTAAGTAATAAAAATCCAAAAACATTCAAAAAATTGAAAAATATTGCAAAAAATAAAGTGTTTGTATGACCTTATTTGTCCTATCATTTTGCTTAATGTTATTTCCTTGAAATCATATTTAAACATATAATCCAAGGATAAATATTTCATAGGATTGAGTAATATAGGATAGTTCAATTGTTGGTTCGATCTTGTGATTGAATTTGGTCATACTAACAAATCTCAGTTAGAGTTGAGTAAACAAAGATGTTATCTAATGCACATGCACTCTGACTGATTCTTTAGATGGTATTAGTTCCTAATTAAAGGTTCTGATATTATACCATATGGTTCACTAGATTAATCAAATCTAGTATAACCAATGTCAAAAAAAAAAAAAAATTCCATAAGGTGAGCCCCCTAGTTATAAAAATTATTGACATGGAGAGGACTACCTGTGAGTTTGTGTGATAGCTACTAGTGAATGCAAACAGTGAGTAATGGCTACCTAGACAAACAGTAGGTATCTATATGGATTGCTAGTGTGAAAGCCCCCACTGTCATTAGAAAGAGCTACCTTCTCACTTGAGTGAAAGTCACCAATGTGCTAAAAACTATATATGTGTACTCCAAAAAGAATTTTCACAAGGAGTACAATTTGACTGAAAAAGAAATGAAATAAATCTGTTAGTCAAATTTGGGGTAAAAATTGCTCATCATATAAATATGGATGATTATTGGTTTTAAAACTAGTTTTTGAAAATTTTAGAGTCCCATTTGAGCCATAATGTCAAAATCTAGATTAAGGAAGGAAACCAATTCAAAGAGTCAAGTAATGAATTTTGAATTCACACTCACATTACTTCTAATTGTTTCTTGACTCTGATTGTGAATTTGATGCAAATACCATATTTAATCACCAGTGAAAATCAATTAATGTTTACATAATCCTTGTTTATGACTATACTTGATATATCAATTCTTGGGTGATTATTATTTATGATTTTAATGAAATCAATTGTTGCATATTTTTTGGTCAATTGGTCATTTTGAGGTAAACAATGAGTTTAAACCAAACCATAGGTTAAGGGGGAGAAATGGTTAAAATTGTAAAATTTTTGAAAATTTTCAGACCACCGATCGCTCGGTGCTAAAGACCGATCGATCGGTCTTTCGTGAACAGAGTTATAAAACCCTCATTTCTATTTTTTTTGTTCACTTGTTCTCCGATCTCCAGAGCGATCTCTCGGTTACCTCTCCTCCAAATCTTTCCTACGGTCATTCCATTCTATTCTAAAGGTTTACCAAGCATCTAAAAGGTAAGATTTGTGCATTTTCTTGGATTTAGATTGATTTTCTCATCTAGGGCATCGTTTTCTTGCATTTTCTTCCATGGCTTTCGTTTTGTCGTTAATCCTTCTTGCCTATCTCATGTCTGGCGTTCCCAAACGTCGGAGGTTAGTCCTCAACAACCAAGAGGATCCTCCTCAAGATGAGGAAAACCTAGAGCCATTTACTTTCACTCCAATAGGGCATGGTATTTCCATTGGGGACAGGCCAATTCGTAGAATGATTGATTCTACAATTGAGAATCGTCAAAAATCTTTGGCTGATAAAACTCGGAAAAATAAAGGTAAAGCTTCATCTTCCCAGTCCAGTAAGTTATCCCAGTTTATAAGTCCTACTGCTGCTCAACTCTATAGTGAGTATTTTAGCAAGAAAGGTGTTATGGTTGAAAGGGACATACATATTTCTGATTTTGGTGATTATTATCTTCCTACACTCATTTCAGATCGTCAATGGGAAGGTATACTTAGCTTATCCGGTCCTGCTTCTGTCCAGTTAGTTAGAGAATTTTACTCTAATTTTTCTGAAATCAACCAGAAAAAATGGTCATTCAAATCTCGAGCATTAGAACAATCTGTTGTCATAAATGCTGATTTGGTTTCTAAATTCCTTGGCTGTCCTCGAGTTCCAAATGCATATTATCCTTATATTTATAAGACTGATGAGGATAAAGACTCTATGGAATATGTTGTTACCTTTCTTAGTGGTACTCCTACGTTTTGGGTTGGGTCTCTTATTGAAGTGGCAAAACTCACTAAGGATGCTAGACTAGTAAACCTAGTTATGAGTGCAAATATCCATCCAAAGGTTCATACTGCGGACCTTAGGGAAGATAGAGCTAGATTTCTGTTTAGTCTTCTACATGGGCGTGATATTGATCTTGCCGCTCACATCATTGACTTGATGATCCAAGCCCATCAAACTAGTACAGCAGTTGGAGCCCTACCATTTGGTTCACTCATCACTAAACTTCTTGGTTCTCAAGGAGTTATCGCTCCTCCTGGTGTTCCTACTCGAGTTCCTAAGGGTCCAATCAACAAAAAGACCCTAGCTCAGAGTTTTTCACATGCCTCAGTTCGAGATACAGAGGAGGGAGCAGAAGTTGGTGCTGGGTCATCTCGTCCTCCTCCGACCACTATGGATGATCTTGGCAGGATGATGCGAGAGATGCAGATGGATCTCAGGACTCATGTTTCATCATACGAGGAGTTTACTACAGAGGTTCGTGGTAGACTTGGATCTCTCGATGCAGCGGTGCTGGGCGTATAGAGAGATGTTCGAGATTTTCGAGCTTACTATGAGTCCCAGCTCACTTCTGATGATGATCAGGAGGGATAGTTCGTGATTAGAGTTTATCTTAGTCGAGTGATAGTTTTTATTTGACATTTTGATGTATTTTGTCTTAGTTGTACTTAGTACAAACCTACTTGGATATTATTGACTTGTTATGGATGTATACATTTGAATGGTTTATGCTCATTATCTTTTATCTCATCTCATTTGGTTGATTATGCATTACTTTTCAAGTCCACCTTTGGCATTTCGAGCCAAAAAGGGGGAGAGTTATGATTAATGAATGTGTTAAAAGTGTATTTTGGTATTTTGGATGATGTTATGGAATGCTTAACCTGTTATGGATATAGTATTGTGGAATGGATATAGTATTGTGGAATTGTGGATGTTATGTTATACATATTTTCTTCAAATATTTTATCCTATATTTTATTTCCCATGCTTCACAGGTTTTTGATTTAGCATGTGCAGGCAAACAGGTTCTAAGTTTGGTGAATCATGACAAGCTAACATGTCAAAAGTCCTGTAATTATATTTTTGAGTCTTGTAAAGGTCAATTTTCCATTTTTGAATCAATTGGGAAAATTTGAACCTAGTATATGAGTTAGTCTTGTTTTGTCCCGGAATTGCCAAAGGGGGAGATTGTAAATCCCTAAATAGGTGTTGGCAAATTCCGTGATCATTAGATAGGTCATGTGAGTCGAGTCGTCGAGTCATGTTCAACTTGTCAGAAGAGAAGAGCTAAAGCTTAAAGAAGATTGAAGAAAGAGAAGAAAAAGCTTCTACTCTGGATCTAGACAGGTAATGGACTTAGAGACCCCTACCTAGGTTGGTTTTGGCTTAGATAACTCTAAACATACCTAGGAGGATAGTTTTAAACCTAACAAAGTTGTTTGATCTTAGTTGAATCAAATAAACATGAAAAGACATATGGTTTGAACAAAATTCTGTCTCAATCGATCGCTCGGTATTGGGACCGATCGATCGGTGGCCTATCGAGCGATCGGTAGCTATCGACTAGACAAAAAGTTTGTATGGAGTATTTTTCCAGAGAGATGATTTATAACCGAGTGATCGGTCATTTGGACCGAGCGATCCGTTTTGGACCGAGCGATCGGTAGTGAGCACCGATCGATCGGTCCCCATAAAAAGAATTTTTCTTTTTCTTGATTCTTTTTTTAAACCCTATATAAACAACTTTTTGGAGACCTAATTTGTGTCTTTGATATTTTTGAAAGAGTAGAGGTCTGAGAAACTCTTCTAGGGTTTTTCTTATTGCTTTTATTAGATCTTTGTTGATCCCTCCTCTTTCTTTGATCCTAGAGAATGCAAGTATAGATCTAAACCTTTGATCTTGCATTGTGTGATCTCAAATCTGTATGAGATCCCTCTAGGGTTTGAAATTTTCTAAATTGATTCACAACCCTACACCTTGTGTGTGTGTCCGGTGTTTGATCCGGAGCCTTCGTGGAAGGAGATCGATCGTGTGTGATCGTAGTTTTGAAGTAGCTTGAAAAGATTTGGTCGGTGTGGAACCGAAGCTGCTATGGCGGAGATCGAACCTGCTGGTTCGTGGAAATCAAGAGTAAGAGTCTATACCTAGGAACGTCGTTTCTATTTTGGTAAGGTCTTGTCTTGTACTTGATATCTTTTCATAGTGAAGTTTATTGTTGGACAAGGTCCCGTGGTTTTTTCCCGTTAGGGTTTTCCACGTAAAAATCTTCTGTGTTTGATTTGTGTGGATTGTCTGATTGACTTGTTCATTGATTTCTAAACATATTAATTGAAAAATTAAAATTGGTTAGAAATTATTAGATAGACCTATTCACCCCCCCTCTAGGTCTTAGAGATCATTGATCTGGATAAATTTCACTAACAATGAATAATATCATGAACATGCAAAAGCTTAGAGTATGTAATCCTTGCAAGTAGTTTCCCCAAAAACCCTTTCCTTAACAGTTTTCGTATGAAATCAAGACCATATAAATCTTGTGAAGTCTTATAATAATTATAGTCTCGTGAGTTCTTGTGAATTCTTACGAAAGTTGGGATTCCTTGTGAGCATGTGAGATCTGAGTAAGCATGATTTTCTTGTGAACTTGTAGACTTACGAATTTGTGAGCTTGTGAGACATGACTTCTTATGAGTCCATGTATAGTAGGATTCCTTGTGAGCTTTGAAACGATCTTAGAACACCAACCCAAAGTTTGGCCTCGTCACTTACCAACCCATAGTTTGGCCTTATCCATTCTTGTGAACTTGTGAGAATTCTTTTACAAAAAACCTTGCTTATGAAACTTTTAGAAAACACCTTTTCTTGTGAGAAATCATCAAATCATGCGGGACTTGTGAACATAAGGTGCATATAATACTTGTGAACATCATAGTGAACTTAGAAAACTTGTAAACATGGAGTCATATTCATAGAACATCAATAGTAGTGACAGTTTACGTACCATGTACAAATCATCATCCAACCAATCCAAGAACATACCTTAAAACATAGTTTTTTTCTAAAAATAATAGCACAAGGTTGGTAGTAGAGTGTATCGACCTTTCAAGATCAACCCTTTGATCTAAAACGCTTTAGTAAGGTTGAGAAGCGAGAAGGAACGCTTTTGTAGTTGAGAAATCAACTCAAGAATACCCAACAATCAAAATCCCCAAGCTTCTTTCTTCTTCCTCTTTATTATCTTCAACTTTCTCCCAAAAAATTTCTCTAAGGGTTGTGGTAACCCTAACCCACGAATTGTGGGTTTATATTGGGGTGAGCCAAAACCCCATAACACCTTTAAAAGATCTCAGGAGGTCGGCCATAGGCAAAAATAGCATGATCGGTCGACCGGAAAAGAGGTTCGGTCAATCGGTCAAAAGATCCCTCTCTGCCTGAAAACCCCATACAGTTTTTAGTGCCTTCGGTCGACTGGTAAGGAGGATCAGTCGACCGATCAAGGTTCGATTGACCGGTAGCAAAATTGGTCGACCGGTTTTGCCTGATTTTTCCTTTTCTTCTACTTACTCTTATACTTATTTTACTTTAAAACATTTAAGTTAATGGTTCATTAACTTTAAGTTTTTAAATTAAAATAAGAAAGTACCCCCCTTTTGAATCCAACAAAAATACTTAGAAAATCCAATTCCTTATAACTCAAAATCTGAATTTCCAGTTATAGGCAAAACCCGATAAATCCGGTTCGTCATAACTTTTTCCATTGTCCGGGAAACCATTCTAAACATACGAATAAAATCCCATAAAATTACCTAAGCTTAGTTAACTTATAAGCAACCATTTCCGGGACTTTTTATCTCTAAATTCAAAAAATTACATTACTTGGTCACTATTCACCGCACTATTCACAGGCTATGAAGGTGAGATCCGGGGTTCTACATCCTCCCCCCTACAGAAATTTCATCCTCAAAATTAAGACGATCCTGCATACATGGAAAAACAGAAAACAACTAACTTTACATACACCATCAAAATACTACTCAAATAGGTGAAGGTATTTTTACCTCACTTCAGCCTCGCGTTCCTATGTAGTTTCCTCCGTAGAATGGTGTTGCCACTTCACGAGGACTAGTGGAATCGTCTTGGTACACAAGACTTGATCTCTACGATCCAAGATCTGAGCCAGTTGATTTACTAGAGTGAGATCCTCTAGAATCTCCACCGGATCAAAATCAATGACATACGAAGGGTCCAGCACATATTTCCGAAGCATGGAAACATGAAAGACATTGTGGACTACCGGCATGTGAGGAGGTAAAGCCACTCTATAAGCAACCTCTTTGATGCGTGTGATCACCTCAAAAGGTCCCACATACCTCGGGCTAATCTTCCCCCTCTTCCCGAACCTCATGATTTCCTGACTCGGAGAAATCTTCACAAAGAATTGATCCCCAACCTGGAATTCCAAGTCTCAGCGACGAGTGTCAGCATAACTCTTCTATCGATCCTGGGTTGTCTTCAACCTCTCCCGAATGATCTTGACCCTATCTGTGGTCTGCTCAATCAACTCAGGACCCAATACCTTTCTCTCACCAACTTCATCCTAGTAAAGAGGAGCTCTGCAACTTCTCCCATATAAGGCCTCGAAAGGTGTCATCTAGATGCTTGCCTGGTAACTGTTGTTGTAGGAAAACTCAAACAAAGGCAAATGATCTTCCCAACTACCCTGAAAGTCAAACATGCAAGCTCTGAGCATATCCTCAATCACTTGGTTCACTCTCTCGGTCTGCCCATCAGTCTAATAATGAAAAGTGGTGCTGAAATCCAATCGAGAACCATAGCACTCTGAAAGTCCTTCCAGAACTTGGAAGTAAACTTCGGGTCCTGATCAGAAACAATGGTAACTGGTACCCCGTGTAACTGAAGCACCTCTTTGATCTTCCCAACTACCCTGGAAGTTAAACATGCAAGCTGACTCATGCTGTACGTAGTCAGATAGGGTAAGAAATATGCAGACTTTGTCAGTCGATCAACTACAACCCAGATAGCATCGAAGCCCCTTCCCATCCTTGGTAAACTAACTATAAAATCCATTGAGATGTTCTCCCATTTCCATTCCAGAATAGGGAGGGACTGTAAAAGACCTGCTGGCCTCTGATGCTCTGCCTTCACTTACTGGCACACCAAGCATTTAGAAACATACTCAGCGACTTCCTTCTTCATGTTTCGCCACCAGTAGTGCCCTTGAGATTCTGGTACATCTTAGTACCCCCAGGATGTACCGTGTACTTGGATCGATGTACCTCGTTCAAAATCTCACTCCTCAACACCGCGTCGGTGGGAACACACAACCTGCCTTTGAATGTGACGGCACCATCACCATTCAAAGCAAACTCCTGATTGCCACTGCTAATCGACTTGTCTCGGTAAGCAAGCAACTCTGCATCCGAATTCTGTGATTCCTTAAATTCATGTCTGGATACAAGGCCGGTCGTAAGATTAGCCATAACTAGTCCAAAGGTAGGAATACTGAAGCTAGTATCGAGGTTCGCCATTTCCTCCAACATCTTCCACTTGTAAACACCCCAATTTTTCACCCCCTTAATCACCTTGCACACCTCTAAAAAGTCTTTAAAAAATCCATTTTTAAAACCATCTTTCCATGTGCTTCGATTTCCGAGAAATGCCCCACAGGTAAAAATTGACCAAAATACCCCTCGGGTGAAAAAATGACCAAAATGCCCCTGAAAAAGTGCTAAAAAGTTTTCATTTTGTTTAAAATGATTTAATAAATTTTTTGATCAATTTTGGCTATTTTTGGAGTTGAATCGGACTTAAAACGGTTGAAAATGACTGAAATACCCCTATAGCGTAAAATGACTAAAACGCCCCTGAAAAGTGCTGAAAAATCCATGTTTTATCTCGACCATTTTTCTGGATTTTATCAGCTCAATTTTGACTATTCATGCGCTCAGAATAGGCTTAAAACGACAAAAACAATTTCTTGGCAAATAGGCTCATAAACAAAAAAACCCAAAAAAACTCATTTTTGAAGGCCCAAACAGGCCCTAAGGGGCAAGCTCGCCCTTTTAAAAGGCGCGGGACCATGTGGGCCCCACTTGTACAGTAAACTTCAATTTTAATATCTTTATTTGCTAAATAATAAAATATTGTAAATCGCGCCTTTTTAAAAGGCGCGGATTTAGAAATATCGCGTTGCCGATGAGTTGCCGACTCACTGTTCATACCGCTTTACTATTCATTAAAAATATAGTAAATCGCGCCCTTTAAAAAGGCGCGAACCTCGTTTTGAAAAACTATAAATACCCCCCACCCCTACCTTCATTTTTCATTCATTTCCACTTGCTCACTTCTCTCTCCTCTTTCGAAAATCTCCCTTTTGGCGTCGGCGATCCCGGGAACTCGATTTCGAAGAATCGTTCTCGGGAGCACTTAATTCAGAGACCCTTTTGGGTTTCCCGGAAGGTAAAATCGCCGAAACTCTGACGTTTGCTTTGTCATTTATTAGTCCAATTATTTTATTGTTTTTTAATACTTAGACTGCTTACCCTGTCGAACCCATGCCCGGTTTTACTCAAACCCGGCTTACCCTGTCAAACCCGTGCCCGGTTTTACTCAAACCCGGCTTACCCTGTCAAACCCCTGCCCGGTTTTACTCAAACCCGGCTTACCCTGTCGAACCGCTGCCCGGTTTTACTCAAACCCGGCTTACCCTGTCGAACCCCTGCCCGGTTTTACTCAAACCCAGCTTACCCTGTCGAACCCCTGCCCGGTTTTATTTAAACCCGGCTTACCCTGTCGAACCTCTGCCCGGTTTTACTCAAACCCGGCTCACCCTGTCAAACCCCTGCCCGGTTTTATTTAAACCCGGCTTACCCTGTCGAACCTCTGTCCGAACTTCGGTTCAAACCTACCACACCCTGTCGAACCTCTGTCCGAACTGCGGTTCAAACTTAGTCTACCCTATTGTCGAACCTCTGTCCGAATCTCGGTTCAAACCTTGATTCAAAACTCACCTACCTAAACCCTAGTTACCCCTAGGTAAACCCTAGTGACCTCTAGTTAAACCTACCTAAACCCTAGGTAAATCCTGGTTCAAATCTAATCCAAACCCTAACCCAACCCAACAGGCTCCTTGACATGAGCTAAAACTGTCAGAGGCTCCTTGACATGAGCTAAAACTGTCTAAGTGCTCCTTGACATGAGCCAAAACTGTCCAAACGCTCCTCAGCACGAGCATAAAAGGCCGTCTCGCTCCTCTAACAGGAGCAAAAACCCCCAAACCATTCGAAAACACCCTAACATCCAAAGGCCAACCTCAGCTTGTCAAACACCCACAATCCAAATACCCAACAAATCAAACCATCAACTACCCATCTGGAACTACGTGTGGCTTGATTCCACTGACTGTGGATATGTAGGCAACCCTGATCGGGTTCAGCTCACCTAGGATAGAACCCCTATCCTGTCCCAGCTTACATTAACATGTACATTACTGTTTGTACAATATTTGTCAAACATATAGATGAAATACAAGCTTCTCTGATGGTTTCCCCCACTTTAATTCAGACTTAGGGAGTAGGTAACCATCTCCGGATGGAAGTTTAGGGGTGCCTAACACCTTCCCCTAACTCAAATGAACACTTACCTTGAACTCTATTTCCAGACCAAAGCCTTATCCAACCTTTTAAGGGACCCTATTTTCCCTTACAATCTAAATAGGTGGCGACTCTATCTTTTCAACATTTTTAGTACTATTCCTCATCGGGTTCAATCGTAATCGGGAGTGGGGGTTAAAATCTCGGGTCTACAGCTTGGCGACTCTGCTGGGGACTCTGGTTTCGCAGACCAGTATTCAAGCCAAAACCTAAGTCTGAACTGAACAAGGGAAACCATATCAGAAACTTTTAATTATATCTATATGTTGCTAATTTTATTAATCTGCACATATGCTAACTTATACTTCTATCATTCATCGAATCTCAGACATTTGTTTGCCAACTTAGCAACATGCCTAGGATTCCATTTTTTATTCATTGCTTGATTTTGATTGATGTATATACATTCACATTTATTGCATACCAGAATAAGAACCCTTTCACCTATCTAGATTGGATCCGGTAAGCTTACAATCGAGGGATGGTTATCCCCGATGCTGGAGCCCAAAGATCTGTGGAAAGTACTGGTTGTAGACCGAGAGATGGTTATCTCCGGTTAACGCGACTGGTCTTTCCCACTTGCACCAGTCGTCCTTTTTCAGGTATGTCCTATACTGGGGAGTCATATATACGGTCAAGTGCTCATCAACCTTTTAAACAAAAACCTTGCATACACCAGCATAAGCATATATACTATAGGTCTTTGTTTGGGCATAAACCAAGAACACCCTTCAGGAGGGACAACCTTATCCCTATTCTGTTACTGGTTTAAGCCACTCCTACATCAATTGTTTAGGTATAAGGACAACCGTATCTCTATACCTAAACCATTTTCGGAGTTTGTGTGAGCCTTGATTGCTAGATAGGTCTAACCCTAATCCATTCTTTAGCTAACTCAATCATGTGAGGTTTAAAAGCCTAGAATCTAAAGCGAATCATATGGAGAATCCATTGATTCATTTCGATCTTGACCCATTGGGCTCTGGCTCCCAACAACCCAGATAAGTGAAATGGACCTCTGTCTACTCACCTCATTGGATCACGCGTTGAGCTGACTCATCCATTTTCTGAGTATACTTGCTCAGTTCATTTGACTCAATTTAATTCATTCATTTCATTTGTGTGTATCAACACATTCAACATGCTAACAATTGAAATTTTGTGCATCCATCATTCTTTGTACATATTTATATTCATGACCAGACAAGGGGCAACGTCCCATGTCGAAACTTCATCCATCAGATCATATGTGTGTCGCATCACTACTTTCACCATTGTCTTAACTCAGTCTTCCTTCAGCATCTTGACCGTCATCTGATCCATCTGTACATACGTCTTATTACCACCCAGTTTATAGCACCCTGAGCGGAAGCAGTACCAAGCTACCTGCCCTCTTCGAGATGACTCCAGTAAGCACAAGACTAACTGATTGAGATGAGCCAGTTGTCGAAGGTTTGGAAACCGACCCTGACAGCCCAATATCTCCTCAACATGTACTGCAGCAAGTCCCTGATTTAGAGTCAAGGGTATTCGGGACTGAACAAGGCATCCTAGAGTTGAAAAACATCATGCAGGATATCTTGAATGCCGTGAATAGGGAGCAACCGTCCTCCTCTTCTATCCTGATCGCCGAACCACTCGCCTTAAACCAATCAAACCCGTCATCTCACAACCCACCACAATCAAATCCACCACCTCACAACCCAGTACCTCCAAATCCACCATCTCATAATACATCACCTCCAAATCCACCATCTCATAACCCACTACCTTCAAATCCACCATCTCATAACCCGTCACCTTCAAACCGGCCATCTCATAATCCACTACTACTGAACCAACCATCCTTCAACATCCCGCCACCACACATTGGCCAGTATCAGGAAGAGGAGGCAAGGATTGCCCAAAATACAGAACAGCTAGGCATATCAACCAGCTCAGCACATACCCCAAACTTCTATAAGGATAGGATTGAGAGGTTAGAACAATTGGTGAAGAGGGCCCAAGGGTCCTACAACTTACCATCCACGGACTTCCGAGATATGTGTCTGCATCCAGGGATTCAATTACCTCGAGACTTCAAAATGCCCGAATTTGAGAAGTACAACGGAAAAGGATGTCCAGAGACACACCTGAAAGTCTACTGCGGAGAGTTGTTCCAACTAGAGCACGGTGACAAGCTGCTGGTGCAGCTATTTCAGAGAATTTTGAAGGGACCAGCCCTACAGTGGTTCACCAAAATTGACTCAGCCAAGGTCCGTACATGGGAAGGCCTCTGTGAGGCATTTATTGCTCAATACTCTTACAACATTGACTTGGTCCCACAAAGAGCAGATCAAGAGAGAATGACTCAGAGAGAGAATGAATCCTTTATCGAATATTCTGTTCGATGAAGAGAAAATGCTGGAAAAATGAACACTCCTCTGCCCGAGGACGAGTTGGTGACCACATTCCTCCGCACACTCAAGTATCCATTCAAGACTCTGCTAGTAGCCCAACCTATTTCCAACTTCAGCACTATGGCCAAATGTGGGGCCAGGATTGAGGCTACAATGGGAGATGTGGGAGCAGTCGATATGTTCTCAGGATCCAAGGGGTTGTCATCCTCTAATCGTCCTCAACCACCACGGAAAGATACACGGAGAAGAGAGGATGAGGTACAAATGGTGACATCAATGCCTATTCATATTCCCCATTTACCCCAGCAACCTCGACAACCAGAGCAGACTCAGCAACAGCTTCCCTCGTAGCAAATGACCTTTGAACAAAAAAAGAGAAGAGTTTTCTCGCCTATGCCATATACCAATTCGCAACTCCTCCCTTACCTACTAGACAAGAAATTGGTCACGCTGAGGGAACCCAAGCCGCCACCAATCACGCTGCCAAGGTCATACAGGGCTGACCACCATTGTGGGTATCATCAAGCCCCGGGGCATTCCACCGATATGTGTTTTGAGTTAAAGCACACAATCCAAGACATGCTTGAAACGGGAAAGATTGAGTTTGCACCAGGGAACGCCGACATCAACCAGGTCCCTCTCCCTAATCATGCACCAGCAGGAAACCGAGGTGCACCAGCCTGAGTCGCTCTACAGCCGATTTTGAGCAATCCCACCAGTTTTTTTGTCTTTTTAGTTTATTCCTTAATTTCTCCTTTTTTAAAAATGGCCATGATGGCCCAAATCGAAGTCTTCCCTGCCAGTCAATATATTGGCCAGTGGCCACTCGTCTTTATCTTTCGTAATTAAGTCTGTACATCCGTTCATACTATAATGAAATCTCCCACTTTTGTTAAATCTGTCTTGCTTATTACTCCGAGATGCCTAGTTTTGGGAACTGAACTAGATTCTAAAGCCTTTAAAGGATAATTGCATGATCATCGGGTGAGTAATCTAAAAACTCATAAACTAGAAAGGTATTCTGCTCCCTAAAGATTTCAAGGCGAGCTACCAACCCATTAGAAGACGAGAAGCAAAGGGGCGACGAAGACCTCCCCGAGCTATCAAGCATCAAACATATTTGAACGAGGATAATGCAATGACCACGCATGCTCTTGACCAATCAAAGAAAGGATAGGAGGCCATCCTTGGATAACCCTTAATATCTCCTTCGTACCCATGCAATAACATACGCTAGTTAGCCCTTCGAGCCTAATAGCCTTTCTTTTTAACCCATACACTGGGGCACCCTATAAATGACAAGTCAAACAGAGAAGAATTCGACCAATCAAAAGCAAAGCTTATTTTGAACTACGGCATGACCTGATTCCACTAATCGTGGATACGTAGGCAACCTAAAACAGGTTTGGTCACATTATGGTAAATCTTCATCAATACCGGACAACTATCCCTAAAAAAAAAAAAAAAAAAAGCAAAAATGGCAAATCTCCAGAATGATGAAGAGAAGCCAACTGGTTCCATCTGTGCGTGCAACAAAAACATTTTAGGGTGCCCTACCCCGACGAGAAAACTTTGAGCCTCAATCATTTCTACCCTTACTACGTTTCGTCCTAGTAACTAAGCCCTCCTTGATCTATGAAAGGTCTTGAGCATCAATGGTCAAAAACATTATTCTCTACCCTTTTACCAGGCAATGACGGGAGAAGACAAATCAGCTTATCAGAAATCGCAGGCCCAGTGAAAACCAGAAATGGCACTAAGGCGCAAAAATTATGCGAGCCCAGCCCTGACATTGTTGCCAGGGGCAAAAAAGGGAACAAATTAATCAATTACGCAGGCATGAGTGAAAACCGGAAACGGCCTCATTGCGCAAAAATTATGCGACCCCAAGACTTGGTCATTCCAAGGGCAAAAAAGGGATAAAGAAATTTTCTGATTTCACGGGCTTAGTATGGAATTATCAATCCTGCTAGTGGGCAAAAATAATAAAGTGCGAGCTTTTAGATCAAGCGCCACCAACAACAATCAGCTAATGCAGTCAAGTACTATCTTATGCATCAGGCATCTGGCAAGGACATCCAGGAGCAGATTTACCTATCTATTTCAGGAGCTATGAACCCAGACTTATTCAATTACTTTCTAAGGCAAAGGAATCCTAGCTAAGCTTCCCATCAATAGGCAATATCCGACATCTTTCAAAATACTTATGTAAATCTGTCAGTCTGTCAAGTCATTTTTTCCATCTATCACCAAGACGTCAGTCTACCATGTCAAGTCAGTCGGTTAGAGTCGTGTCTTCGTGTAAAGTCAGCTCAAACTTGGCTAATCCTTTCGGTGGTGCAATCGGTTCTCCTGAACTTGACATTGGTTCAAGCAGATTATCCTGCCAGATTATTTCAGTTGGACAAACCCAAGCATAACCTCAGTGCAGTATTGATACATCAGGCAGAGGGCAGATATCAGATAACGGCTCAGGGTCGTGCTACACTCTCTCCATCCTCATACCCCATTCATTTCATTTGCTTGCTTATGGGTAAGCCACGTGGCTATCCCCTTTCATGCATTTACATTTTACTAGCCGTGTGGCTATCTCTCCATTTGTACATATATCGCATTCATTTGCTTGCTTGCTTCATATTTGATGGAGATGGTTGTGTAACCAATCCTCACTAACCTTACATTTTACTTTCTCATGGGTTAGTCGTGTGGCTTTCCCCATTCATACATCTTGCTTGTACAATGGAAAACCATGTGGCTGTCTCCATTCATCATATACCCCGCTTGCTTATACACCCTGCTCATGGACTAGCCATTCGGCTATCTCCACTTATACAAACTACATGTTGATACACCTTGCTCGTGGACTAGCCGTTCGGCTATCTCCACTTATACATCTACTTGCTTGTGCTGAAGTGATCGTGTGATCCCTTCAAAACCTGACTCTCATTGCATCTTACCCGGTGGGGCAACCGCGCGGTTGTCAGCACTAATTGCATCTTACCCATTTTTTGAAGGAGTAACTGAATGGTTGTCTGATCGACCTTCAGTTCCGGCCTCTCATTGCATAGTACCCGGTGGGGCAACCGCGTGGTTGTCAGCACTAATTGCATCTTACCCATTTTTTGAAGGAGTAACTGAATGGTTGTCTGATCGACCTTCAGTTGTGGCCTCTCATTGCATAGTACCCGGTGGGGCAACCGCGCGGTTGTCAGCACTAATTGCATCTTACCCATTTTTTGAAGGAGTAACTGAATGGTTGTCTGATCGACCTTCAGTTGCGGCCTCTCATTGCATAGTACCCGGTGGGGCAACCGCGCGGTTGTCAGCACTAATTGCATCTTACCCATTTTTTAAAGGAGTAACTGAATGGTTGTCTGATCGACCTTCAGTTGTGGCCTCTCATTGCATAGTACCCGGTGGGGCAACCGCGCGGTTGTCAGCACTAATTGCATCTTACCCATTTTTTTGAAGGAGCAACTGAATGGTTGTCTGACCGACCTTCAGTTACGGCCTCTCATTGCATCTTACCCGGTGGGGCAACCGCGCGGTTGTCAGCACTAATTGCATCTTACCCATTTTTTGAAGGAGTAACTGAACGGTTGTCTGATTGACCTTCAGTTGCGGCCTCTCATTGCATAGTACCCGGTGGGGCAACCGCGCGGTTGTCAGCACTAATTGCATCTTACCTATTTTTTGAAGGAGTAACTGAATGATTGTCTGATCGACCTTCAGTTGTGGCCTCTCATTGCATTTTACCCGGTGGGGCAACCGCACGGTTGTCAGCACTAATTGCATCTTACCCATTTTTTGAAGGAGTAACTGAATGGTTGTCTGATCGACCTTCAGTTCCGGCCTCTCATTGCATAGTACCCGGTGGGGCAACCGCGCGGTTGTCAGCACTAATTGCATCTTACCCATTTTTTAAAGGAGTAACTGAATGGTTGTCTGATCGACCTTCAGTTGTGGCCTCTCATTGCATAGTACCCGGTGGGGCAACCGCGCGGTTGTCAGCACTAATTGCATCTTACCCATTTTTTGAAGGAGTAACTGAATGGTTGTCTGATCGACCTTCAGTTGCGGCCTCTCATTGCATAGTACCCGGTGGGGCAACCGCGCGGTTGTCAGCACTAATTGCATCTTACCCATTTTTTAAAGGAGTAACTGAATGGTTGTCTGATCGACCTTCAGTTGTGGCCTCTCATTGCATAGTACCCGGTGGGGCAACCGCGCGGTTGTCAGCACTAATTGCATCTTACCCATTTTTTTGAAGGAGCAACTGAATGGTTGTCTGACCGACCTTCAGTTACGGCCTCTCATTGCATCTTACCCGGTGGGGCAACCGCGCGGTTGTCAGCACTAATTGCATCTTACCCATTTTTTGAAGGAGTAACTGAACGGTTGTCTGATTGACCTTCAGTTGCGGCCTCTCATTGCATAGTACCCGGTGGGGCAACCGCGCGGTTGTCAGCACTAATTGCATCTTACCTATTTTTTGAAGGAGTAACTGAATGATTGTCTGATCGACCTTCAGTTGTGGCCTCTCATTGCATTTTACCCGGTGGGGCAACCGCACGGTTGTCAGCACTAATTGCATCTTACCCATTTTTTCGAAGGAGTAACTGAATGGTTGTCTGATCGACCTTCAGTTGCGGCCTCTCGTGAAGCTGGTTGTGTAACCAACCTTCACTCATTTGCATCATTCATCACATGTTCACATTTCACTGCACATCACTGCAATACTTGCTCACTCTTAAAGGAGTAATTGACATGGTTGTCTGATCAACTATCAGTTGCGGCCTCCTGTGAAACAAGTCTTGCACACTTCATGCACTGCACATCACTGTAATACTTGCTCACTCTTAAAGGAGTAACTGACACGGTTATCTGATCAGCCATCAGTTGCGGCCTTTTGTGAAGTCGGTTTTGCAACAATCCTTTGTTCTAAGGTTTGTTTATGAGTTTGTTGATTATTCACTTGCATCTCACTCATTTGCATCTTGCACCCTACTGTTTGGTCGTGTGATCGATTAGCAGGCAGCTTCATACACCATAACCTTTCCCAATCCCCAGGAAGTGTCGACTTGGCATGAGCGCACCCTTCCTTTGTCACCCTTCAGTCATCCAACCCAGGGCAAGCAGTCTAAGTAGATTTTATCTTTTCCTCTATCTTTTCTGAGGTTTTGTTCACACACGCGTGCAAAATTGAAGCGTTATCAGCCTTTGTCGTTCACGTGCCCGCACCCTCCGACAAAGCGGGGCAACTGTAAACACCCAAATTTTGCACCCCCTTAATCACCTTGCACACCTCTAAAAATCCTTTAAAAAATCCATTTTTAAAACCATCTTTCCATGTGCTTCGATTTCCGAGAAATGCCCCACAGGTAAAAATTGACCAAAATACCCCTTGGGTGAAAAATGAAAAAAATGCCCTTGAAAAAGTGCTGAAAAGTTTTCATTTTGTTTAAAATGATTTTATAAATTTTTTGATCAATTTTGGCTATTTTTGGAGTTGAATCGGACTTAAAACGGTTGAAAATGACCGAAATACCCCTAGAACGTAAAATGACCAAAACGCCCCTGAAAAGTGCTGAAAAATCCATGTTTTATCTCGAACATTTTTCTGGATTTTATCAGCTCAATTTTGACTATTCATGGGCTCAGAATAGGCTTAAAACGACAAAAACAATTTCTCGGCAAATAGGAGCATAAACAAAAAAACCCAAAAAAACTCATTTTTGAAGGCCCAAACAGGCCCTAAGGGGCAAGCTCGCCCTTTTAAAAGGCGCGGGACCATGTGGGCTCCACTTGTACAGTAAACTTCATTTTTAATATCTTTATTTGCTAAATAATAAAATATTGTAAATCGCGCCTTTTTAAAAGGCACGGATTTAGAAATATCGCGTTGCCGACTCACTGTTCATACCGCTTTACTATTCATTAAAATATAGTAAATCGCGCCCTTTAAAAAGGCGCGGATCTCATTTTGAAAAACTATAAATACCCCCCACCCCTTCCTTCATTTTTCATTCCTTTCCACTTGCTCTCTTCTCTCTCCTCTTTCGAAAATCTCCCTTTTGGCGTCGGCGATCCCGGGAACTCGATTTTGAAGAATCGTTCTCGGGAGCACTTAATTCAGAGACCCTTTTGGGTTTCCCGGAAGGTAAAATCGCCGAAACTCTGATGTTTGCTTTGTCATTTATTAGTCTAATTATTTTATTATTTTTTAATACTTAGACTGCTTATCCTGTCGAACCCATGCCCAGTTTTACTCAAACCCGGCTTACCCTGTCAAACCCCTGCCCGGTTTTACTCAAACCCGGCTTACCCTGTCAAATCCCTGCCCGGTTTTACTCAAACCCGGCTTACCCTGTCGAACCCCTGCCCGGTTTTACTCAAACCCGGCTTACCCTGTCGAACCCCTGCCCGATTTTACTCAAACCCGGCTTACCCTGTCGAACCCCTGCCCGGTTTTACTCAAACCCAGCTTACCCTGTCGAACCCCTGCCCGGTTTTACTCAAACCCGGCTCACCCTGTCAAACCCCTGCCCGGTTTTATTTAAACCCGGCTTACCCTGTCGAACCTCTGTCCGAACTTCGGTTCAAACCTACCACACCCTGTCGAACCTCTGTCCGAACTGCGGTTCAAACTTAGTCTACCCTGTTGTCGAATCTCTGTCCGAATCTCGGTTCAAACCTTGATTCAAAACTCACCTACCTAAACCCTAGTTGACCCTAGGTAAACTCTAGTTGACTCTAGTAAACCCTACCTAAACCCTAGTTACCCCTAGGTAAACCCTAGTGACCTCTAGTTAAACCTACCTAAACCCTAGGTAAACCCTGGTTCAAATCTAATCCAAACCCTAACCCAACCCAACAGGCTCCTTGACATGAGCTAAAACTGTCAGAGGCTCCTTGACATGAGCTAAAACTGTCTAAGTGCTCCTTGACATGAGCCAAAACTGTCCAAACGCTCCTCAACACGAGCTTAAAAGGCCGCCTCGCTCCTCTAACAGGAGCAAAAACCCCCAAACCATTCGAAAACACCCTAACATCCAAAGGCCAACCTCAGCTTGTCAAACACCCACAATCCAAATACCCAACAAATCAAACCATCAACTACCCATCTGGAACTACGTGTGGCTTGATTCCACTGACTGTGGATACGTAGGCAACCCTGATCGGGTTCAGCTCACCTAGGATAGAACCCCTATCCTGTCCCAGCTTACATTAACATGTACATTACTGTTTGTACAATATTTGTCAAACATATAAATGAAATACAAGCTTCTCTTATGGTTTCCCCCACTTTAATTCAGACTTAGGGAGTAGGTAACCATCTCCGGATGGGAGTTTAGGGGTGCCTAACACCTTCCCCTAACTCAAATGAACCCTTACCTTGAACTCTATTTCCAGACCAAAGCCTTATCCAACCTTTTAAGGGACCCTATTTTCCCTCACAATCTAAATAGGTGGCGACTCTATCTTTTCAACATTTTTAGCACTATTCCTCATCGGGTTCAATCCTGATCGGGAGTGGGGGTTAAAATCCCGGGTCTACACCACTCATGAACCATCATGTGAGCCAAGTGTCCAAGAGGTTTCCTGCTAAGAGCTTCTGCTACCACATTTGCCTTACCCGGGTGGTATTGGATAGTGCAGTCATAATCCTTCAGAAACTCGAACCATCTACACTACCTTAGATTCAGCTCTTTCAGGGAAAATAGATACTTCAAGCTCTTGTGATCCGTGAACACATTGAACTGTTCTCCATAAAGGTAGTGATGTCAAATCTTCAGCGCAAAGACAACTGCAGCAAGCTCTAGATCGTGAGTAGGATAGTTCTTCTCATGGTCTTTCAACTGCTGGGAAGCATAGGCAATGACTTTCCCCCGCTGCATCAGGACACATCCTAGCATGATAAGTAATGCATCACTGTATATTACAAAACCACCGCTCCCAGATGAGACTGTAAGAACAGGGGCTGTAGTAAGCCTTTTCTTCAACTCCCTGAAGCTTGCCTCACACTTCTCGCTCCAAGTAAATTTAGTATTCTTCCTCGTAAGATAAGTAAGCGGAGCTGCTAGGCTGGAGAATCCTTCCATAAACCTCCTTTAGTACCTTGCCATGCCGAGAAAATTGCGAATCTCGGTAACACTCTTCTGCCTCTCCCAGTTCATCACTGCATCTATCTTTGTAGAATCGACTGAGATACCCTCGATAGATACCACGTGGCTAAGAAACGCCACCTTCTCCAACCAGAACTCACACTTGCTTAGCTTAGCATACAGGCTATGCTCTCGAAAATTCTGTAAGGTAAGGTGGAGATCTCTTGCATGATCATCCCGTGTCTTGGAGTACACAAGGATGTCATTGACGAACACGAACACGAACACACATCAATCAAGAGATGGTCTGAATACCCGGTTCATCAAGTCCATGAAAGTAGCTGGCACATTCGTCAGACCAAAAGGCATAACCAGGAACTCGTAGTGCCCATACCGAGTCCTAAGGCAGTCTGGGAACATCTTCAGCCTTGATCTTCAACTGATTATACCTAGATCGAAGATCAATCTTTGAGAAGAACCTCGCTCCCTTGATCTGATCAAACTGATCATCTATCTGAGATAATGGATAACAATTTTTGATCGTGACCTTGTTCACCTATAGTCAATGCAGATCCGCTTCGACTCATCCTTCTTCTTCACGAAGAGCACAGGAGCTCCCCAGCTCCCCATGGTGAAACACTGGACCGGATGAAGCCAAGGCCCTGTAATTCCTCCAATTGCTCCTTTAACTCCTTAAGCTCAATAGGGGCCATTCTATATGGAGCCCTAGAAATTGGAGCAGTGCCAAGAGTAAGCTCGATAGCGAACTCTATCTCTCGATCCAGAGGCAATCCTGGTAAAACCTTTGGAAACACATCCAGGAACTCACTCACTATCGGAATGGCTGAGGAGTCTCGGACTTCCAAACTCGAGAGACTAAGGACTGTAAAGCGAGCAATGTCTCTCCTCCGCATCTCTCATAAGTGGAATGGTTTCACACCCTCCGGCCTGAAGTCCACCCTCTTCTCAAAACATGCTACATGCCCATGGTGAGTCGAGAGCCAATCCATCCCTAGGATGACATCAAAGTCCAAGTCTTGGAATTCTAGAATGATCAGATTGATTGGCAACTCATGCTGCCCAACTTGTACTATACAGCCTCGATACACCTTGTCTGCATCAACCGACTTATCGAGCGGAGTCAAAATGGACAACTCTTGAGATAGTCGACTCGGCTTTGAAGTAAAGCCCTTGGCGAAGCTAGGTGAGACAAATGAATGTGTTGATCCAGTGTCAATCAACACCCGCGCTAAACACTCACTAATGAGCAAGGTGCCTGAATATTTAAACTAACTTATGTCAATAAATTTCACAAGTCACACATATTATATAGGTAACATGTTCGTACAAGCATGTATATACAACACATACAGTCAACATCTCATAAACTTAAACAATTTGACTTGAGCTTGCCATGCACAACATCATCTAATGCACGTGCATCCTGCTCGGTCATGGCGAAAACTCGACCCTGATTCGCTTGACGAGGAGGCTGGGTGGGCTATGGAGGCCTGGAAGCCTATGAAGACCCTTGTTGTGCAGTCTGCCTAAGTGGAGGTTGAACTCCCTGAGGCGTGGCCTGCAACTGCCTCTTTGGGCAATCCCTGATCACATAGCCTTGCTCCCCACAATGGAAGCAACCACCTGAGAGTTTACGGCACTCTCCTGCCCTGTGCCTCTTGCCACATGTGGCACACTCATTAAAGGAAAATGATGCCAAGGAAGCTGGCGGTACATACCTAGGGGCTTGTGAAATGGTAGAGCGCGAAGCCTGTGGGGAGAAAGGAGGCCTCTAAGCGTATATAGGCTGAGAAGTCTGGAATGGAGCAGTCCTAGCCCTCTTCTCAGGTGGTGTTGAGCCACTAGACTGTCCTCTAGATATGCCTCTTTTGAAGCTACTGTCCCTCCTCTTCAGAAACTCCGCAGAATTCCTCTCGGTGATCTTCGCCTTCCCCACAATATTCTTCCAGGTTTCTACCTGGAACATAGAAACCCGGTCCCAGATGAAAGACCGTAACCCGTCCTCAAACTTTTTGACTCGTATACTCTCAGTAGCGATCAAATGTGGAGCAAATCTCGAAAGTCCAATGAACTTCACCTCATACTCAGCTACGCTCGTCTCTCCTTGCTCAAGGAGCACAAACTCTCTCACCTTTTGCTCCCTGATAAATCTGGGGAAGTACTGCTCATAGAATACGCCTAAGAACTCTCCCCATGTCCAGGGTACCCCTGCCTTTCCGACTTTCCTTTGCCTCTGGGTAGCTCTACACCAATGTTCGGCTTCACCTTCCATCATAAAGGAGGCTCATTTGTACAGTGGAGTTCCTTGAAGATCTTTTCCAGCTGCATGATCCACGTCTCTGCCACCAGGGGATCTAGAGTCCTATAAAAAGTAGGAGGCCACTGTAGAGCCTCAGAACTTTTATCCATATATTTGAACTTCTGCTAAGGCTCTAAGCCTTTGTAATCTTCCATTTTCTATGAATGAGAAATTTGAAAGTTTGGATAGTCTCAATTAAGTATTAAGTAATGATCATGGGCGTCAAATGAAAGTGGAAAGTGCTCTAAGTGTTAAAAAGCGGGATCTTATAAGTCGGATATGTTGAAAACCCAGGTTGTTGAAAATCCATTTCTAGACCAGTCAGTCTGTAAACACCCCAATTTTGCACCCCTAGTCTCTTTGCACACCTCTAAAAACCCTTTAAAAAACCCTCTTTTAATACCCTCTTTCTATGGGCTTCGATTTCCAAAAATGCCCCTCAAGTAAAAAATGACCAAAATACCCCTGAAAAAGTGTCAAAATTTTTTCATTTTGTCCAAAATGATTTTACAAATTTTTTGATGAATTTTGGCTATTTTTAGAATTAAATTGGACTTAAAACGGTAGAAAATGACCGAAATGCCCCTAGAGTGTAAAATGACAAAAATGCCCTAAAAAGTGTTCAAAAGTTATGATTTCATCCAAAATAATTTTACAAATTTTTAGTTTAATTTTGGCTATTTTTGGGCTCAAAATGGGCTTAAAACGACAAAAACAGGTTTTCAGCAAATAAGAGCATAAACCAAAAAAACGCAAAAAATAGTTTTTTGAAGGGCCAAACAGGCCCCAAGGGGCAATCGCGCCCTTTTAAAAGGCGCGGGACCATATTGGCTCCACTTGCACTGCAAACTTCATTTTTTATTATTTTGTTCGTCCATAAGAAAATATATTAAATCTCGCCTTTTAAAACAGCGCGGATTTAGTGTTATCCACTGTTCACACCGCTTTAGTATTCATTAAAATATATTAAATCGCGCCCTTTAAAATGGCGCGGGCACTATTCGGAAACACTATCAATACCCCCCCTCTCTTCCTTCATTTCTCACCAATTCCTTCTCCCTCTCTCTCCCTTTTCGATTTCAAAGTTCTTCTTAGCGCGCCCGGATTCTCGAGAAAGTCGATTATGAAGGGTCGATTCTCGGGACCCCTTTTCAGAAATCTTTTCAGATTTTCTGGAAGTTAAAATATCCCCAAACTCTGACGTTTGCTTAGTCTTTTATTAGTTTTAATTATTTTATTATTTTTTATTACTTAGACTGCTTGCCCTATCGAACCCCTGCCTGGTTTTACTTAAACCTAGCCTACCCTGTCGAACCTCTGCTCGAATTTCGGTTCAAACCTAGCCTACCCTGTCGAACCTCTGCCTAAAATTCGGTTCAAGCTTAGCCCACCCTGTCGAACCTCTGCTTGAACTTCGGTTCAAACTTATCCTACCCTAGTCGAACCTCCCTCGAACTTCGGATCCAACTTAGCCTACCTTAGCCGAACCTCTGTCCGAACCTCAGTTCATACCCTGGTTCAAACCATACTTACCTTAGCCGAACCTCTATTCGAACCTCGGTCAAACCCTGGTTCAAATCCTATCAAACCCTAACTTAACCAAATGCTCCTTGCCATGAGCTAAAACTATCCAAATGCTCCCCGGCAAGAGCATAAAAGGCCCAAGCGCTCCTGAATAGGAGTCCAAACCATTCAAAAACACCCTAACATCCAAAAGACAAATCTCAGCCTATCAAACACCCATAATCCAAATACTCAACAAATCAAACCATCAACCACCCTCTAGAATTATGTGTGGCTTGTTTCCACTAACAGTGGATACGTAGGCAACCCTGATCGGGTTCAGCTCACCTAGGATAGAGTTCCTATCCTGTCCCTACTTATTTCAGAATACTGTTCATATAATACATATCAAACATATAGATAAAATGAAAGCTTCTCTTATGGTTTCTCCCACTTTAATTCAGACTTAGGGAGTAGGTAACCATCTTCGGATGGGAGTTTAGGGGTGCCTAACACCTTTCCCTAACTCAAATGAATCCTTACCTTGAACTCTATTTCTAGACCAAAGCCTTATCCAACCTTTTAAGGGACCCTATTTTTCCTAAGAATTTAAATGGGTAACGACTCTCTCTTTTCTACAGTTTTAGCACTATTCCTCCTCGGGTTCAATCCTGATCGGGAGTGGGGTTAAAATTCCGGGTCTACAGCTTGGCAACTCTGCTGGGGACTCTGGTTTCGCAGACCAATATTCAAGCCAAAACCTAAGTCTGAGCTGAAAATGGGAAACCACATCATAAACTTTCACTTTCATCTATATGCTGCTAATTTTATACATATTCTTACTTTACTATCATTCATCCAATCTAGGACATTTGTTTGCCAACTTAGCAACATGCTTAGGATTCCAGTTTTTGCTTGATTCTGATTAGTGTATTATATTCATATTCATTGCATACCAGAATAAAAACCCTTCACATATCTTGTTGGATTCGGTAAGCTTACAATCGAGGGATGGTTATCCCCGATGCTGGAGCCCAAAGATCTGTGGAAAGTACTGGTTGTAGACCGAGGGATGGTTGTCCCCGGTAAACGCGACTGGTCTCTCCCACTTGCACCAATCGTCCATTTTCAAGTATGTTCTATACCGGGGAGTCGCATATACGGTCAAGTGCTCATCAATCATTTAGACAAAAACCCTTGCATACACTAGCATAAGCATATAGATTATAGGTCTTTGTTTGGGCATAAACTAAGAACACCCGTCAGGAGGGACTACCTTATCCCTATTCTGTTACTGGTTTAAGCCACTTCTGCATCATTTGTTCAGATATAGGGACAATCCTATCCCTATACTTGACCATTTTTGGAGTTTGTGTGAGCCTTGATTGCTAGATAGGTCTAACCCTATTTTTTTCTAAGTCAACAAGATGTTGTGAGGGTTAAAACCCTGGACTCTAAACGAATCACATAGTTAACCCATTGATTCATTTTGATCTTAACCCAATGAGCTCTAGTTCCCTACGACCTAGATAAGTGAAATGGATCTCTATCCACTCACCCCATTGGGTCACACTCGTTGAGTTGATGCATCTTTTTTTGATTATACTTGCTCAATTCATTCATTCAATTCATCGAAAAAAAAAATTATTTGATTCAAGTCAATTCAAAAACTTTATTCAATCATTTTGCTCATCATCATTTTTGTTTAATCATATATTAGTCTTAGGATTTTCTACATCCATCATTTTGTGCATACTTATATTTATGACCAGACAAGGGGCAACGTCCCATGTCAAAACGTCATTCATTAGATCATATGTGTCGCATCACTACTTTCATTGTTCTTTTAATTCAGTCTTCATTTAGCATCTTGATCGTCATCTGACCCATCTGTACATACCTCTTATTACCACCCAGTTCATTGGACCCTGAGTAAAAGCGGTACTAAGTTATTTGCCCTCTTCGAGATGACTCTGGTAAGTACGAGATTGACTAATTGAGATGAGCCAATTGTAGAAGGTTTGGAAACCGACCCTAACAGCCCAATATCTCCTCAACATATACTATAGCAATTCCCTGATTTAGAGGCAAGGATATTTGGAACCGAACAAGGCATCCTAGAACTGAAAAACATCATGTAGGATATCTTGAATGCCGTGAATAGGGAACAACCATCCTCCTCTTCTATCCCGATCGCCGAACCACTAGCCTTGAACTGATCAAACCCATCATCTCATAACCCACCACCTCCAAATCCACCATCTCATAACCTATCACCTCCAAATCCACCATCTCACAACCTACCACGTCCAAATCCACAATCTCATAACCTATCACCTCCAAATCCACCATCTCACAACCTACCACGTCCAAATCCACCATCTCACAGCACACCACCTCCAAATCCACAATCTCACAACCCATCACCTTCAAACCGGCCATCTCATAATCCATTACCGTTGAACCAACCATCCTTCAACATCCTGCCACCACACATTGGCCAGTATGAGGAAGAGGAGGCAAGGATTGCCCAGAATACAGAGCAGCAAGACATATGTCGCGACCCAAAACCCACCCTAGGAGTTAGAGTGAATCTTGGATGACTCATCATGACTTGCATGTCTTGCTTGATCGATTAACTTGCAACAGACTTGGAGCATATACAATAGAAGACATAACAGCGGAAACATAGTCTAACATAGCACAGCGGAAGACTTAACCAAACCTCTATGTATATACATGTAACCCAAGTTTGATACAAAAAGGAAATCAAAACAAAGAAAGCACGGACATGCCCGCCAAAATACATGGATATAACTCTCTAGCTCACCCACAGCTATCCACTCGGAATCTACCACAACCTAAAAGTAGCCCTCGCCCTGAGGATCCTCCACAGGCTCCTCAATGTATTCCTCCTCCACCCATGGGCCAAGAGCACAGACGTCAAAAGGAGCAGCCGCTCCGCTCTCACCTATCGACATAAGAAGTACGACTGAGCATGGAATACTCAGCGTGTACCAAATACTAACCAACAGTCATAGCATAACCATAGCAATATATAGGCAGAGAACAATTCATATTATATGTCGCGACCCAAAACCCACCCTAAGAGTTAGAGTGAATCTTGGACGACTTAATCATGACTTACATGACTTGCTTGACAAACCAACCTGCAAAACCCACAGAACATATACAATAGAGGATAACAGCGGAAGCATAACTATAAAACACCGCGGAAGTCTAACAAACCTCTAAGTATATACACATGGTCCAAGTTCAATACAAAAGAAAACAAAACAAAGAAAGTGCGGACATGCCCGCCAAAATACATGGATATAATCACTCATGCTCACCCACAGCTAATCCACTCAGAATCTAACACCACCTACTGATAACCCTCTACGGGAGGTTCCTCCAAAGGTTCCTCGACGTACTCCTCCTCCACCCAAGGTCTAGGAGCACAGACATCAAATGCAGCAGCAGCTCCCTCAGAACCTGCCGACATAAGAAGTACGGCTGAGCATGGAATACTCAGCGGGTACTAAATACTAACCAATAGTCATAGCATGAGATAGCAATGCACACATATATATATAAAATAGGAACAGTTCATACCATTCAAGGAAGTAAAGCAGTTTGTAATCATGCTTGAATTCAGAAAAGCCGATAAAACCCTTGAAAACCTTGTGCACTTGACTTGACTGGAAATACCATTTCCGTGTTTGAAAACTTGTCATGTTTGTCTTATCTTGTCATATCATGCGTGTCATGCCATGTCATGCTTGCTTGGAAAGTAAACTACTTGTGAGGGAAGGGAGACCCTTCTTCCTAGAATGATTATGCTTGTCATGCCTTGTCTTGTCATGCTTGCTTGGAAAGTAAACTACTTGTGAGGGAAGGGAGACCCTTCTTCCTAGAATGCTTATGCTTGTCATGCCATGTCTTGTCATACTTTGAACGAGGTAAAACATATCGTAAGATATGCCCCACCTCTAAACCATATTCTTGAAAACACCGATAAAACATGCCATGCATTCGTGCTCGTGAAATCCTGTGCATACTTGCATTTGGAATTAAATATGACAATTTGGGGTAATTCACAAAGCATAACATATAACAATTTAAGTGAGTAATAATCTACACATTTTAAGAAATGTAAGAAACACACTATCATGAACGCTAACAAATTTCAAGAGTAATTAAGCATGGGTTCCCTTAATTTATCATTTATTTTGTTCACCTTGGCATTTCATCAAACATAGGGTGTGTTCATTATTCACTTAAACCTAGATCATGCTTTTCTAGGTGGGTTATGCTCACATCACACTTGTATGTTCATTATTAGTACAATGCCCTTTCCCATTCATTCATCACATCATCCACACGGCATCCATTCGCCAACATCCACCTCCATTCACCATTCATACCAACAATCTCATAACACATATATAAGTGAAGGAAAACAAGAAGAAATAAAGGAAAAGAGAAGCTATAACTAGGAGGGTAGCAAGGAGTACCGACCTTGACAAAAGAGGGAAGGAATCCCCTTCCAAAATGCACGTAAGTTGCTGCCCTAGCTTGGAACACGAGCTCCACGAATGCTTGAACCGAAATCTTGAAGAAATCGGGCTTGAGGTTGATCTAGGGTTTCAAAACCCTTTGATTTCTCTCCAAAATGGAAACCTAGGTTTTGGAAAACCTTCTCCTTTCTCTCTATCTCTCAAAAGACTCTAAGGGTTGTGTATGAACCCTCAAATGATCGGGCAAAGCCTTTAAGGTATGAGTGAAACGCCCAAAAGATGAAAACACCCTTAATGAAATTTCTGCAAAAACACGAGGACCGATCGATCGGTTGCCTACCGAGCGATCGGTGTTTATGACCGATCGACTGGTCAAAAACTCACTCTCTGGAAAATTTTCCCATACAAAATTTCTGACCGTGCGATAGCTACTGATCGATCGGTTATGGACCGATCGATCGCTCTATGGACCGAGTGATCGGTTACCTACAGGTCCAGATTGTTTTGGCCATATCTTTTGACCCGCTCGTCGGATTTCGACGATTCAACTTGCGTTGGGTTCGTACTTCGAAAAGGAACATTTCTAATGTTTCAGAATTTACGATTTCTTCCATATTTATTAATTGCACTACTTTAAAGGAAAAATGGCTACGAAAGGGTCATGCAAAAATGTCAAAAGTTCGGGGCTCTACATTCTCCCCCCTTACAAAAAATTTCGTCCTCGAAATTTGGACGAGACATGCATTACAGAATCAAACAATATTACAAGCTACATATACAAAACCTATACAAAATTCATTCAAACAATTTCGGGTACTTCGCTTTGACTTCGGCTTCACGCTCCCATGTAGCTTCTTCCCGAGCATGGTGTTGCCATTGCACAAGAACCAAAGGGATTGTCTTGTTGCGAAGCACTTGATCTCTCCGATCCAATATGTGAATCGGCTTCTCAACCAACGTGAGATCTTCTCGAATTTCCAACGGTTCCAATTCTAGTACATGCGAAGGGTCCGCAATGTACTTCCGAAGCATAGACACGTGGAAAACGTTGTGAACCACGGCCATGTGAGGTGGAAGAGCTACTCGATAAGCAACTTCACCAACCCGCGTGATAATCTCAAACGGTCCAACATAGCGAGGACTAAGCTTGCCTCTTTTGCCGAATCTCATAATCCCTTTGCTAGGAGATACTTTCACAAAGACTCGATCCCCTACTTGAAATTCCAAGTCCCTGCGGCGCGTGTCTGCATAGCTCTTTTGGCGATCTTGAGCGGCTTTCAACCGATCCCGGATGATCTTGACTATACTAGCAGTTTGCTCAATCAACTCCGGACCAAGTACTTTTCTTTCTACTACCTCATCCCAGTAGAGAGGAGACCTGCAGCTTCGCCCATACAAAGCCTCGAACGGAGCCATTTGGATACTCGCCTGATAGCTATTGTTGTAGGCGAACTCCACCAAAGGCAAGTGCTCTTCCCAACTGCCTTTGAAATCCAGCATACAAGCCCGAAGCATATCTTCTATTACTTGGTTCACCCTCTCGGTTTGTCCATCCGTCTGTGGGTGAAAAGCAGTGCTGAAATCAAGTCGGGAACCCATAGCTTCCTAAAAGCTTTTCCAGAATCGTGATGTGAATCTTGGATCCCGATCCGACACAATACTGACAGGCACTCCGTGCAACCTCACCACTTCCTTGATGTACAAAGCAGCTAACTGACTAGAGTTGAAAGTAGTTCGGTAAGGCAAGAAGTGAGCGGACTTCGTCAAACGATCCACTACTACCCATATCGCATCTGAACCCCTTGCTGTCTTTGGCAAGCCAACTATGAAATCCATGGATATGTTCTCCCATTTCCACTCGGGAATTGGAAGGGACTGTAATAGACCTGCGGGCCACATGTGTTCTGCTTTCACCTGTTGGCACACCAAGCACCGTGCTACATATTCCGCAACCTCCCTCTTCATATTCCGCCACCAAAAGTGACTCTTGAGGTTCCGGTACATCTTCGTACCCCTGGATGCACAGTGTACTTTGCCCGGTGGGCTTCATCCATAATCTCCCTTCGAAGATTTGCATTGGCTGGAACACACAGCCTTCCCTTGAATGTGATAGCACCTCGGCTAGTGAGAGAGAAGTCCTCACTACCCTTAGCAACTTCCTTGTCCCGATAAGCCAACAATTCAGCATCCGTGGCTTGGTATTCTTGGATCAAATCTATAATGTATGGCCGAACCGTGACATTTGCCAAGATATGACTACGGACAGAGTCATTCACACTAATGTCCAGATTTGCCAAGTCTTCAAGTAGCTTCCATTCCTGCACTAACATGCATGCTAATAACCCCGGAGGTCTTCTACTCAAAGCATCAGCCACTACATTTGCTTTACCCGGGTGGTATTGAATGGTACAATCATAGTCTTTCAAAAATTCCATCCAACGCCATTGCCTTAGATTCAGCTCCTTTTGGGAAAAGAGATACTTGAGACTCTTGTGATCAGTGAACACATAGAACTCCATCCCATAAAGGTAATGACGCCAAATCTTAAGTTCAAACACGACCGCCGCAAGCTCCAAGTCGTGCGTGGGATAATTCTTCTCATGCTCCTTCAACTGCCTTGATGCATAGGCAATGACTTTCTTGTGCTGCATGAGTACACACCCAAGTCCAACGTGTGAGGCATCACTATACACCTCATACCCATAAGGTTCGGATGGCACAGTAAGGACAGGGGCTGTAGTAAGCCTCTTCTTCAGTTCTGTGAAACTGATCTCGCACTTATCACTCCATACAAACTTGGCGTTCTTCCTTGTCAGGTAAGTGAGCGGTGCCACAAGGCTAGAGAAACCCTCTACAAATCTCCTGTAGTAGCCTGCCAATCCAAGGAAACTACGTATCTCTGTGACACTCTTGGGCCTCGCCCAACTCATGACTGCATCTATCTTCTTTGGGTCAACCGAGATGCCTTCCACAGAAACAACGTGGCCTAGGAATGCCACCTCTTCCAACCAAAACTCACACTTACTGAGTTTAGCGTATAGCTTGTGCTCTCTCAGCATTTCCAAAGAAAGGCGAAGGTCTCGCATGTGATCTTCCCGTGTCTGGGAATACACCAAGATATCGTCGACAAACACTATTACGCATCGAGCTAGGTATGGCCGGAACACCCGGTTCATTAAATCCATAAAAGCTGCCGGCGCGTTTGTGAGACCAAAAGGCATTACCAAGAACTCGTAGTGTCCATACCGAGTCCTGAAAGCAGTTTTGGGAACATCTTCCGCCTTAATCTTCAACTGGTGATAACCCGATCGAAGATCTATTTTTGAGAAAAATCTCGCTCCTTTCAACTGATCGAACAAGTCATCAATTCTAGGCAATGGGTACCTATTCTTTATAGTGACTTTGTTCAGTTGCCGATAATCAATGCACATCCGCATCGAGCCATCCTTCTTCTTAACAAATAACACCGGGGCACCCCACGGTGAGACGCTTGGTCGAATGAAACCAAGGCCTTGCAATTCCTCCAACTGAGTCTTCAACTCCTTGAGTTCAATAGGGGCCATTCTATATGGAGCTCTGAAAACAGGAGCTGTGCCTGGTGCAAGCTCGATCACAAACTCAATCTCCCTATCTGGAGGCAATCCCGGCAACTCCTCTGGAAATACATCCAGGAATTCACTCACAACCGAAATAGTCGATGAGTCCTTTGCTTCAGGGTTAGCTAAGCTCAACGCCGCAAAGCGGGCAATGTCTCTACTTCTCAACCCTCGAAAGTGAAATGGTTTTCCTTCTACCGGCTTGAAGAGTACCATCTTCTCAAAGCAAGCTACATGCCCATGATGTGTTGCTAACCAATCCATTCCCAATATAACATCAAAGTCTTGGAATCCAAGGACGATGAGATCAACTGCCAACTCGTGGCTTCCAACTTGGACCGCACTATTTCTATACACTTTATCTGCCAATACTGTTTTGCCGAGTGGAGTCGAAATGGCTAACTCCGGTTTTAGCTGACTAGGCTCCACAGAAAAGCCTCCTGAAAAACTCGGCGAGACAAACGAATGAGTAGACCCGGTATCAATCAACACTCGAGCCAAATACTCATTGACTAGTAGGGTTCCTGAAATTTTAACTAGTGGAGTTAATCCATGCATCAACAGCGTATACATGTAGGTATATATACATATAGAACATGGCAAGTACGTACGCAGAGAATAGAGCATAACATAATAATCACGAATAAAGAAATTAACTCTAACTGCGTACCTTGCACCACATCATCAGATGCAAGTGCATCACCCTCTGTCAAGGCAAAAACTCGCCCCTGGTTTGCCTGGCGAGACTGAGGTGTAGACCGGGTAGTCTGAGATGTCGCCTGATATGATCCTGCTGGGCGTGCTGGTGGCCTAATCCCCTGAGACTGGCCTGGTAAATGCCGGGTAGGGCAATCCCTGATCACGTGGCCCTGGCGACCACAGTGAAAACATCCACCCGATGCTCTTAGGCAATCCCCTGCTGGGAGCCTTCGGCCGCATGAAGGGCAGGCCTCGTGTGTGCGGGTAGGAGGTGCCTGAGGTGGAGCATATCTCGCCACCTGAGGTGCAACTGGCCATGGGACCGGGAGAGCCTAAGGTCGAGGTGCCTGCGGCACGTACTGCGGTGGTGCTGGGGCCGCATAAGTTGGCCTCATCGATGGTGCTGGCCATGTATACTGATAAGGGCCGGTACGAGCCCGCCTCTCTGGAGGTGCTGAACTACTGGCTTGGCCTCTCGCCAACTCTCTCTTCTTAGACACCGCTTTGGAATTGGCCTTGACCAATAAGGCCTTGTCTACCACTTCAGGGTAGTTAGCATGCCTGAAAACGGAAACCTTCTCCATAATAACATCCTTGAGCCCTTGCTCAAATCTTCTCGCCTTCATTGCCTCAGTAGCAACCATATGAGGCGCAAATCTCGACAATTCTGAGAACTTGGCCTCATAAGCGGCCACAGACATCGAACCTTGCTCAAGGTTGATGAATTCTCTCTCTTTCCTTTCCCGAGCTCCAACCGGGAAATACTTCTTATAGAACGTGTCCTTAAACTCCTCCCAAGTCCACGGTTGACCTTGCATGGTCAAGTCCCGTGTCCTCAATGCGGACAATCACCAATGGTGGGCTTCGCCCTCTAGCATAAAAACTGCCCATGCCACTTTCTCTTCCTCTGTAGGAGAGAGCACCGCAAATATCTTCTCAACCCGGAGGATCCAAGCCTCCGCAGTAAGAGGGTCCACACTCCCATGGAAGGATGGAGGCCTCAATCTCCTGAATGCCTCAACTCCAGCTGTACGATGTACTGGAGCTGCGGGCGGTGGAGTAGGTGCCGCTGACGATGGTATAGCTTGCCGAGCCGCCAGTATGGCGAGTGTCTCAGCAATAGAGCCTAAGACCTGGGAGAGGTCCGGCTGCTCATCCTCATCTCTGAAAGAAGATGAAGCTCTGGTGTGTGGTCCACGATCCCGTGTGCCCCGCCTCATGACTAAAGTCCTGAGAACAATAGCACCACATAAGTCTAACTTGCAACCACAGTTTATTGCAATGTCATTTCACAATAATTCAATTTGTATTAGTTGTATAATACTAATATACATCACATCAAGTCATCAGAGTATTCATCACATTATACTTATACTTTAGTGTTCTAGCGTACCTAGGACCCGTACTTGGTTGAAACAACCATTTTGATTAAGACTAAAGTTTAGTCTTACACTTGGATCAAGACTCTCTTCCGACTTACTTTCTTCCTAACTTGTTTCCTGACATATGCTCTTGTCAAGCCGTGGCATAAGATTCTAAGTGACCCTAGAGACCTAAAGCCTAAGCTCTGATACCACTTCTGTCGCGACCCAAAACCCACCCTAAGAGTTAGAGTGAATCTTGGACTACTTAATCATGACTTACATGACTTGCTTGACAAACCAACCTGCAAAACCCACAGAACATATACAATAGAGGATAACAGCGGAAGCATAACTATAAAACACAGCGGATGTCTAACAAACCTCTAAGTATATACACATGGTCCAAGTTCAATACAAAAGAAAACAAAACAAAGAAAGTGCGGACATGCCCGCCAAAATACATGGATATAATCACTCATGCTCACCCACAGCTAATCCACTCAGAATCTAACACCACCTACTGATAACCCTCTACGGGAGGTTCCTCCAAAGGTTCCTCGACGTACTCCTCCTCCACCCAAGGTCTAGGAGCACAGACATCAAATGCAGCAGCAGCTCCCTCAGAACCTGCCGACATAAGAAGTACGGCTGAGCATGGAATACTCAGCGGGTACTAAATACTAACCAATAGTCATAGCATGAGATAGCAATGCACACATATATATATAAAATAGGAACAGTTCATACCATTCAAGGAAGTAAAGCAGTTTGTAATCATGCTTGAATTCAGAAAAGCCGATAAAACCCTTGAAAACCTTGTGCACTTGACTTGACTGGAAATACCATTTCCGTGTTTGAAAACTTGTCATGTTTGTCTTATCTTGTCATATCATGCGTGTCATGCCATGTCATGCTTGCTTGGAAAGTAAACTACTTGTGAGGGAAGGGAGACCCTTCTTCCTAGAATGATTATGCTTGTCATGCCTTGTCTTGTCATGCTTGCTTGGAAAGTAAACTACTTGTGAGGGAAGGGAGACCCTTCTTCCTAGAATGCTTATGCTTGTCATGCCATGTCTTGTCATACTTTGAACGAGGTAAAACATATCGTAAGATATGCCCCACCTCTAAACCATATTCTTGAAAACACCGATAAAACATGCCATGCATTCGTGCTCGTGAAATCCTGTGCATACTTGCATTTGGAATTAAATATGACAATTTGGGGTAATTCACAAAGCATAACATATAACAATTTAAGTGAGTAATAATCTACACATTTTAAGAAATGTAAGAAACACACTATCATGAACGCTAATAAATTTCAAGAGTAATTAAGCATGGGTTCCCTTAATTTATCATTTATTTTGTTCACCTTGGCATTTCATCAAACATAGGGTGTGTTCATTATTCACTTAAACCTAGATCATGCTTTTCTAGGTGGGTTATGCTCACATCACACTTGTATGTTCATTATTAGTACAAGGCCCTTTCCCATTCATTCATCACATCATCCACACGGCATCCATTTGCCAACATCCACCTCCATTCACCATTCATACCAAGAATCTCATAACACATATATAAGTGAAGGAAAACAAGAAGAAATAAAGGAAAAGAGAAGCTATAACTAGGAGGGTAGCAAGGAGTACCGACCTTGACAAAAGAGGGAAGGAATCCCCTTCCAATATGCACGTAAGTTGCTGCCCTAGCTTGGAACACGAGCTCCACGAATGCTTGAACCGGTCGGAATACGAATGAGATCAGAAAGGCCATCATTGGAGAAATCGGGCTTGAGGTTGATCTAGGGTTTCAAAACCCTTTGATTTCTCTCCAAAATGGAAACCTAGGTTTTGGAAAACCTTCTCCTTTCTCTCTATCTCTCAAAAGACTCTAAGGGTTGTGTATGAACCCTCAAATGATCGGGCAAAGCCTTTAAGGTATGAGTGAAACGCCCAAAAGACGAAAACACCCTTAATGAAATTTCTGCAAAAACACGAGGACCGAGCGATCGGTGGTTATGTCCGATCGATCGATTGCCTACCAAGCGATCGGTGTTTATGACCGATCGACCGGTCAAAAACTCACTCTCTGGAAAATTTCCCCATACACCGAGTGGTTATGGACCGATCGATCGCTCTATGGACCGAGTGATCGGTTACCTACAGGTCCAGACTGTTTTGGCCATATCTTTTGACCCGCTCGTCGGATTTCGAAGATTCAACTTGCGTTGGGTTCGTACTTCGAAAAGGAAAAATGGCTACGAAAGGGTCATGCATAAATGTCAAAAGTTCAGGGCTCTACATTATAATGTTGGAAACAATTCATATCATAACAAGGAAGTAAAGCAATTTATATTCATGCTTGCATCACAGAAAAGCCGATAAAACCTCTTGAAATAGTCGTGCACTTGACTTAACTTAAAATACTTGTTGCGTGCTTGAAATCTTGTCTTGTCTGTCTTGTCTTGTCGTATCATGTCGTGTCATGCGTGTCATGCCATGTCATGCTTGCTTGGAAAATAAACTACTTGTGAGGGAAGGGAGACCCATCTTCCTAAATGCTCATGCTTGCCATGCCATGTATCTTGCTTGCTTGGAAAATAAACTACTTGTGAGGGAAGGGAGACCCTTCTTCCTAAATGCTCATGTTTGCCATGCCATGTCTCTTGCTTGCTTCGAAAATAATCTACTTGTGAGGGAAGGGAGACCCTTCTTCCTAAATGCACTTGCGAGGGAAGGGAAACCCTTCTTTATGAATACTTATCTTGTTCTTGCCAAAAGCGAGGCAAAACATATCGTAGGATATGTCTCACCTCTAATTATCGTTCTTGAAAAACCTCGGTAAATCATGTCATGCATGCTGTGCTCGTGGAATAGTGTACATACTTGCATTTGAATTTAAACATGACAATTGGGTAATTCACAATACATGTAACATCAATAATTTGAGCAAGTCAATATTCATGCAATTTAGGGAAAGCAAGGAAACACACCATCATAGGCCCTAGAATTTCCAAAATTAATTAAGCATACATTTCTTAATTTCCAACTCATTTTATTCACCTTGGCATTTCATCAAACATGGGGTGTGTTCATTATGTATTTAACCTACATCATGCTTTTCTAGGTGGATTGATGTTCACATCACACATGTATGTTTATTATGGATACAATGCCCTCCCCATTTCATTCATCACATCATTCACACGGCATCCATTTGCCAACATCCACCTCCATTCACACCATTCACACATCCCAACTCATAGCACATTAATAGATGATGAAGAACAAGGAAATAGGGAAAGAAAAGGGAAAGCTATAACTAGGACGGTAGAAAAAGGTACCGACCTTGACAAATGAGGGAAGAAACCTCTTGCAAAAACGTGCGTGAGTTGCTGCCCTAGCTTGGAGAGCGTAGTCCTCACAAGCTTGAACCTTGAACTTGAAGAGACACGAGCTTGGAGTGATCTACGGTCTTCAAACCCCTTTGATTTCTTCTCAAAAGCAAACCCTAGGTTTAGAATCTCCTTCTCCTCTTTCTCTAACTCTCAAACACTCTAAGTGTAGTGAATGGAGCCCTAAAGGCTCGGGTAAGCCTTATATGTAAAGGGTATAACACCCAAATACCGAAAAAGCCCTTAATGAAATTCTGCAAAAATGCGAAGACCGATCGATTGGTGGTCAGGATCGAGCGATCGGTTGCCTACCGAGCGATCGGTGGATTGACCGAGCTCTTGGTAAAAAACAAGCTCTCTAGAAAATTTCCCCATACAAAATTTTCAACCAGTCGATAGCCTCCGATCGATCGGTTGTGGACCGATCGATCGCTACAATGGACCAAGCGATCGTTGGTCTGCAGGTCCAAACTGTTTTGGCGATATCTTTTGACTCGTTCTTCGGATTTTAACGATTCAACTTGCGTTGGGTTCGTACTTCGAAAAGGAACATTTCTGACAATTTGAAAATTTTAATTTCTTCTTTATTTATTAATTATACTACATTAAAGGCAAATTGGCTACGAAAGTGTCATGCATTAAGCATGAAAAAGTCCGGGGCTCTACATCATATCAACCAGCTCAGCCCACACCCCAGACTTTTACAAGGATAGGATTGAGAGGTTAGAAAAATTGGTGAAGAGGACCCAGGGGTCTTACAATTTAGCATCCACTGAATTCTGAGATATGTGTCTGCATCCGGGGATTCAATTACCTCGAGACTTCAAAATGCCCGAATTTGAGAAATACAATGGAAAAGGATGCCCGAAGACACACCTAAAAGTTTACTGCGGAGAGTTATTCCAGCTAGAGCACAGTGACAAGCTGTTGGTGCAGCTATTTCAGAGAAGTTTGAATGGACCAACCCTACAGTGGTTCACCAAGGTTAACTCAACCAAGGTCCGCACATGGGAAGGCCTCTGTGAGGCGTTTGTTGCTCAATACTCCTACAATATTGACTTAGTCCCACAGAGAGTAAATCTGAGAGAATGACTCAAAGAGAGAATGAATCCTTTATTGAATATTCTGTTCGATGGAGAGAAAATACTGGAAAGATGAACACTCCTCTGTCTGAGGATGAGTTGGTGACCACATTCTTTTGTAAACTCAAGCATCCGTTCAAGACTCTGCTAGCAGCCCAACCTATTTCCAACTTCAGCATTATGGCCAAATGTAGGGCCAGGATTGAGGCTACAATGGGAGATGTGGGAGCAGTTGATATGTTCTCAGGATACAAGGGGGCATCATCCTCTAATCATCCTCAACCACCGTGAAAATATACACAGAGAAGAGAGGATGAGGGGCAAATGGTGACAGCAATGCCTATCCATATTCCCCATTTATCCAAGCAACCCCGACAACCCGAGTAGACTCAGCAACAGCTTCCCTTGCAGCAGATGACATTTGAGCAGAAAAACAGAAGAGTCTTCTTGCCCATGCCATATACCATGATGCAACTTCTCCCTTATCTACTAGATAAGAAATTGGTTATGCTGAGGGAACCCAAGTTGCAACCAGTCATGCTGCCAAGGTCATACAGGGCTAACCAGCATTGTGGGTATCATCAAGCCCGAGGGCATTCCACCGATATGTGTTTTGATCTAATGCACACAATCCAAGACATGCTTGAAACGAGAAAGATTCAGTTTGAACCAGGGAACACTGACATCAACCAGGCCACTCTCCCTAATCATACAGCAGCAGAAAATCGAGGCGCACCAGCCTGAGCCACTCTATAGCCGACTTTGAGCAGTCTCACCAGTTTTTTATCTTTTTGGTTTATTCCATAATTTCTTTTTTGCAAATGGCTATGATGGCGCAAGTTGAAGTTTTCCCGGTCAATTAGTCACCTGTCTTTATTTTCTGCACTTGAGTTTGTACATCCTTTCATACTCTAATGAAATTCTCCACTTTTGTTAAATCTGTCTTGCCTATTACTCCGAGATGCCTAGTTTTGGGAACGGAACTAGATTCTGAGCCCGTAAAGGGCAATTACATGATCATCGGGTGAGTAATCCCAAAACTCATGACCCTCATGAATTAGAAAGGTATTCTGCTCCCCAAAGATTTCAAGGCGAGCTACCAATCCATCAGAAGACAAGAAGCAAAGGAGTGAAGGAGACCTCCCTGAGCTATCAAGATCAAGCATATTTGAACAAGGATAATGCAATGACCACACATGCACTTGACCAATCAAAGAAAGGATAGGAGGCCATCCTTGGTTAAACCTTAAAATCCCTTTCGTACCCATGCAATAACATACAGTAGTTAGCGTGTCGAGCCTAATAGCCTTTCTTTCTAAACCCATACACTGGGGCACCCTATGAATGACAAATCAACACAGCAGAATTCAACCAATCAAAAGTGAAGCTTATTTGAACTATGGCATGACCTGATTCCACTGATGGTGGATATGTAGGCAACCTAAAAATAGGTTCCGTCACATTATGGAAACTTTTCATCAATACCAGACAACTATCTCTATACAGAGCACAAAGAATCAACAAAAAAAAAGCAAAGAAAAAAAAAGAGAAAAAAAAAAAGAGAAGAAAGAAAAGAGCAAAAACGACAAATCTCCAAAATGATGAAAAGAAGCCAACTGGATTTGTCTCTGCTTGCAGCAACAAACAAACATTTTAGGGTGTCCTACCCCCGACAAGAAAACTTTGAGCCTCAATTGTTTCTACCCCTACTACGTTTCGTCTTAGTAACTAAGCCCTCTTTGGTCTTTGAAAGGTCTTGAGCATCAGTGGTCAGAAGCATTAATCTCTACCATTTTACCAGGCAATGACGGGAGAAGACAGATCAGCTTATCAAAAATCGCAGGCCTAGTGAAAACCAGAAATGGCACTGAGGCACAAAAATTATGCGAGCCCAGCCCTGGCATTGTTGTCAGGGACAAAAAAGGGAACAAATTAATCAATTACGCAGGCATGAGTGAAAACCGGGAACGGCCTCACTGCGCAAAAATTATGCGACCCCAAGACTTGGTCATTCCAAGGGTAAAAAAAGGGAATAAAGACAAGTTTCTGATTTCACGGGCTTAGTATGGAATTATCAATCCAAGCTAGAGTGCAAAAATAACGTGAACCCAGCCTGGTGAAACTTGTTAAGGTCCATGGGCAAAAAAGGGAAAATCAAAGTTCAAGCTTTCAGCAACTCATAATTAAGCTCTACCAACAACGATCGGCTAGTACAGTTAAGCACTAGCAACATACAATCAAGCTCCACCAAGAACAATCGGCTAATACACTCAAGCACTATCAAATGCATTAGGCATCTAGCAAGGACATCCATGAGCAGATTTACCTATCTATTTCAGAAGCTATCAACCGAGACTTATTCAATTCCTTTCTAAGGCAAAGGAATCCTAGTTAGACTTCCATCAACAAGCAATATCGGACATCTTTCAAAATACTTATGTCAATCTGTCAGTCTGTCAAGTCATTCTGTTAATCTATCACCAAGACATCAGTTTGTCATGTCAAGTCAGTCAGTCAGGGTCATGTCCTCACACAAGTCGGTTCAAACTTGGGTAATCCTTTCGGTGGTGCAATCGGTTCTCCTGAACTTGAGACTGGTTCAAGTAGATTATCCTACCAAAATATTTCAGTTGGACAAATCCAGGCATAATGTTACGCCCCAAAATACCCCCTAGGAGTTTAGGGATATTTTAGATGTGACACTTCGTACCTGCCGAACCATCCTGTAATGCACAAGATAAACACAGTACTAAACAATGATAATCAGAGCGCGGAAGCTAAACATAATTTACGGAAGCGAAAACTAAATTTTTTCTTTTCTTTATAATGATCCAAAATGTAGTATTCCAAGTTAACATAAATACAAAACACGCCTAAGTCTAAGGTGAACAGGCCCACCTATCAAAATATCAAAATATATAAGACCCAACACCTTCTCAATCAATAGTCACCCCCGTGGGGCCAATGGTCTAAGTCTCTCGCCTCCGCCTGAGGCTCGACTACTAGATCCTCATACAGTTCTTCCTCCCTGTAGTCCTCCTCTATCCAAGGACCCTGATCACATATGTCAAGAGGGGCTCGCGCACCTGCCGACATGAAAGTACGACTGAGCATGGAATACTCAGCGAGTACAAGCTACTAGCTAGCCATAATGATAATAACACACGTAATAGTCATACCATGCAAAGCAGTAATAGAAGCATCACGAACTAAACAGTATTTGACATGGTACAATACAATCATTTAAAAGTGTGTGCATGAATGCAAAAACACCGATAAAACCCAAGCTTGAAACCCATGTCCTGTCTCGATATGCCTCGTAGAAATCATGTATGCGTGCATGCATGAATGCATGATCATCATCTTGTAAACTTTCATCTGGTAACTTGTGAGCCAGAGGCTAGCACCCGAATCTCCCTGGGCTGCCAACCTCCTTGATATGCAATGCACTTGTGAGCCAGAGGTTAGTACCCGAATGTCCCTGGGCTACCAACCTCCTTGACATGCAATGTTTGGTTTTCTTGTGAGCTAGAGGCTAGTACCCGAATCTCCCTGGGCTACCAACCTCCTTGACAATAGGTGATTTTTATTACTTGTTTAGTTTTCTTGTGAGCCAGAGGTTAGTACCCGAATTTTCCCTGGGCTACCAACCTCCTTGACAATAGGTGTTTTAGGGGTTTTCTTGTGAGCCAGAGGCTAGTACCCGAATTCTCCCTGGGCTACCAACCTCCTTGACATGCAATATTTTATTGTTGTTATTATTAGATGCATATACTCTCGAAAAACTCGGTCATGTGTGCATGCGTGCTCATGTGCGGGCCAATAGTGACAAACGTGGGAATGCGGGTGACAAGAGAGATATGGCATTACATTTCATTCCATGATGTGAACATAGGTAACTTAAGTAATTTCCATAACATTTGATCAATTTATCATTTATAAGAACGCATGCATAAAACCCATTTCCATATTCTTCATTTAAACCATTTATTCATAGTTTAGGTATTTTGTCAAACACATAGTATGCTATTTTCCTTCATGGTTCATTTCCATCCTTTTAGTGCATATTTTCCATTCAATCACACAAAGGTAAGTTTATTATTTGTGCAATACCCATCCTCCATTATCCAATCCACAACCCACACATACCATACATCACCCATTCGGCATCCAATCGCCACATCCAATATCCATCCAAGCATCCATACCATTTCTTTATCTTGTTTATATTTATTAGGGATGATACATTTCACAAGAAAGCAACCATAATAGCATAAATCACATTTCATAAGGAAAAACCTAGATTATTGCTAGGGAAAGTTAGTAGGGTGTACTAACCTTAGATCAAGGCTTGATCTTGGTAGGAACCTTGATTTGAGCTCCAACTTGAAAAGAGGAACCTTTCCTTGAGGGAGACTTGGCTTGGGGAAGAAAACCCTCTTGAAATACCTTGGAGAATGCTTGCCCTAGCTTGAGAATGAGATCCCCCACGAGTTTGAGGTTGGATTTTCGAAATCCAAGCTTTTAGGGATGCTCTTGGGTGCTTAAACCCTTGATCTTACCCTCAAATGGAAAGGGGGCTTTGGAACCCCAGTTTCTTCTCCCTCTCTCTCAAATATCCCTAAGTATAGTGAATGAGGGCTCAAAGGGTCGAGCAAGCCCTTATGGGTAAGGGTTTAACGCCCAAAAGATGAAAAAGCCCTTACTGAAATTTCTGCAAAACACGGGGACCGAGCGATCGGTGGTTATGACCGATCGATCGGTTGCCTACCGAGCGATCGGTACTCTGACCAAGCGACCGGTCAAAAAACTACTCTCTGGAAAATTTCCCCATACAAAATCTTTGACCGTGCGATAGATACCTGTAGAGCCCCGGACCTTTTCACATTTAATGCATGACACTTTCGTTGCCATTTTGCCTTTATGCCTTTAAAGAGGTATAATTAATAAATAAGGAAGAAATTGGAAATTCCAAAACATCATAAATGTTCCTTTTCGAAGTACGAACCCAACGCAAGTTGAATCGTCAAAATCGGACGAACGAGTCAAAAGATATGGCCAAAACAGTCTGGACCTGCAGGCAATCCTAGCTCGGAAGGCGCTAAGGACGTAGCTCGGAAGGCGCTAAGGACGTAGCTCGGAAGGCGCTAAGGACGTAGCTCGAGAGGCACTAAGGACGTAGCTCGGAAGGCGCTAAGGACGTAGCTCGGAAGGCACTAAGGACGTAGCTCTGATCACGTGCTCTGACAACGTGCTCTGATAAGGCACAGACAACGCATAGACAACGTACTCTGATAACGTAGCTCTAGCTCTGATAACGTATACGTTGTGCATCCGTTGTGCAACGGACAACGGGTACGTTGTACAGCAGACAACGGGTACGTCGTGCAGCAGACAATGTGTACGTTGTGCAACAGACAACGGGTACGTTGTACAGCTCACGACGGGCACGTTGTACATAAGACAACGGACAACGAGCTCAGCACTATGCATAACACAACGTGACAACGTGTTCAACACTATTCACAGCACAACGTGTTCAACACTATTCACAACGGACAACGTGTTCAACACTATTCACAGCACAACATGTTCGGCACTATTCACAGCACAATGTGTTCAACACTATTCACAACGGACAACGTGTTCAACACTATTCACAGCAGAACGTGTTCAACACTATTCACAACGGACAACGTGTTCGGCACTATTCACAGCACAACGTGTTTGACACTATTCACAGCACAACGTGTTTGGCACTATTCACAGCACAACGTGTTCGGTACTCGTGCTTTTGCAGAAATTTCAGTAAGGGTATTATGCTCTTTTGGTCGGTTCACTCTTACCTTAAGAGTTTAACCCGAGCCTTTAGGGCTTCATTTCGACACTTAGAGAGATTGGGAGATAAGAAGAGAGGAGAGGGCGATTCCTAAACCTAGGGTTTCCATTTGGAGAGAAATCAAGGGGTTTGTGAACCCACGCTCAACTCAAGCCCATTTTTCTTCAAGATCAAGGCACAAACTCGTGAGGAGCATCTCCTCAAGCTAGGGCAGCAACTCACGGTCATTTTTGGAAGGGGATTTATTCCTCACTTGATCAAGGTCGGTACTTCTTACTACCCTCCTAGTTATAGTTCCTCTTTTCCCTTTATTTCTTTTGATTTTCTTTCATTTACACATGTGCTATGAGATGGATGGTTGTGAATGGTGAATGGAGATGGAATGGGCGATTGGATGCCAAGGGTGGTGTTGTGATGATTAAAATGGGGAGGGCATTGTATCCATAATAAACACACCTTTATGATGTGAGTAAACTCACCTAGAAAAGCATGATTTAGGTTTAAATGAATAATGAACACACCATGTTTGATGAAATGCCAAGGTGAATAAAATGAGTTGTAAATTAGGAAATGCATGCCTAATAAATTATGAATATTGCTAGGGCCTATGATAGTGTGTTTCTTGCTTTCCCTAAATGATATGAATATTACATTGCTCAATCATTGATGTTATATGTGTTGTGAAATTACCCAAATGTCATATTTAAATTTAGATGCAAGTATATACACGGTTCCCACGAGCACGGCATGCATGACATGATTTATCGAGGTTTTCAAGAACATGGTTAGAGGTGGGACATATCCTACGATATGTTTTACCTCGCTCTTGGCAAGGACAAGTCAATCATGCATTATCATAAGAAGGGTCTCCCTTCCCTCACAAGTAGTTTACTTTTCCAAGCATGATACAAGCATGACATGACACGGCATGACAAGCATGAGCATTTTAGGAAGAAGGGTCTCCCTTCCCTCACAAGTAGATTACTTTTCCGAACAAGCAAGCATGATACATGATATGACAAGCATGGGCATTTAGGAAGAAGGGTCTCCCTTCCCTCACAAGTAGTTTACTTTTCCAAGCATGATACAAGCATGACATGACACGGCATGACAAGCATGAGCATTTTAGGAAGAAGGGTCTCCCTTCCCTTACAAGTAGATTACTTTTCCGAACAAACAAGCATGATACATGACATGAAAAGCATGGGCATTTAGGAAGAAGGGTCTCCATTCCCTCACAAGTAGTTTACTTTTCCAAGCAAGCATGACATGGCATGACACACATAACACGCATGATACGATAAGATAAGACAAACATGACAAGTTTTCAAGCACGGAAATGGTATTTTCAGTCAAGTCAAGTGCACGGTGTTTTCAAGGGTGTTATCGGCTTCTCATGAAATGCAAGCATGATTATAAATTGCCTTATTTCCTTGTTATGATATTGATGGCTCCTGCTTTATATATGTGAAATGCTTCCTGCATCCTATACTGCTATGGTTTTGCTATGACTATTGGTTAGTATTTAGTACCCGCTGAGTATTCCATGCTCAGCCGTACTTCTCATGTCGGCAGGTTCTGAGGGAGCTGCTGCTCCATTTGATGTTTGTGCTCCTGGTCCATGGGTGGAAGAGGAGTACGTCGAGGAGCCTTTGGAGGAACCTCCCGTAGAGGGTTATCAGTAGGTGGTGTTAGATTCTGAGTGAATAGCGGTGGGTGAGATGAGAGATATACATTCATGTATTTTGGCGGGTCTGTCCGTACTTTCTTTTGGTTACTTTTTGTATAAACTTGGATTTGCGTATGTATATACATAGAGGTTTGGTAGACTTCCGCTGTGCTTTATGGTTATGTTTCCGCTATAATGTCCTCTATTGTATATGCTCTGTGGGTTTTGCAGGTTGTTTGTCAAGCAAGTCATGTAAGCCATGATTAGTCGTCCAAAGTTCACTCTAACTCCTAGGGTGGGTTTTGGGTCGCGATAATACCGATCGATCGGTTTTGGACCGATCGATCGCTGACTGGACCGAGCGATCGGTGCTCTGTAGGTCTGGACTGTTTTGACCATATCTTTTGACTCGCTCGCCGGATTTTGATGATTCAACTTGCGTTGGGTTCGTCTTTCGAAAATGAACGTTTCTGATGTTTCAAAATTTCTGATTTCTCTCTTATTTATTAATTAGACTATGAGGAGTGCCAATTAGCTACGAAAACGGTATTCATTAAGTATAGAAAAGTCCGGGGTGCTACACATAACCTTAGTGCAGTATCGATACATCAGGCAGAAGGTAAATATTGGATAAAGGCTCAGGGTCGTGCTCCACTCTCTCAACCCTCATACCCCATTATTTATTTCATTTGCTTACTTATGGGTAAGCCACGTGGCTATCCCCTTTCATGCATTTACATTTTGCTTGCTCATGAGCCAGCCATGTGGCTATCTCCATTTATACATATATCGCATTCATTTCTTGCTTTGCAATCATACTCAGTGAGGACGATTGTGTAACCAAACCTCACTAACCTTACATGTTGCTTTCTCATGGTTTAGTCGTGTGGCTTTCCCCATTCATACATCTTTTCTTGTAAAATGGAACAACCACATGCTTGTCTCCATTCATCATACACTGCTAGCTTACAAACTTGCTCATGGACTAGCCATGTGGCTATCTCCACTTATACATCTGCTTGCTTGCTTGTACGAAAGTGGTCTTGTGACCCTTTCAAATTTGACTTTATTCATCTTGATGGCATCGTACCCGGTGGGGCAACCACGCGGTTGTCTGCACCAAAGCATCTTACCCGGTGGGGCAACCACGTAGTTGTCTACACCATGACATAGTACCCGGTGGGGCAACTGCGCGGTTGTCTGCACCATAGCATCTTACCCAGTGGGGCAATCACGCGGTTGTCTGTACCATGACATAGTACCCGGTGGGGCAACCGCGCGGTTGTCTACACCATAGCATACTGCTCGGTGGGGAAATTGCACAGTTATGAGCACCATGGCATAGTACCCGGTGGGCCAACCGCGCGGTTGTCTGCACCATGACATAGTACCCGGTGGGGCAACCGCACGGTTGTCTGCACCATAGCATCTTACTCGGTGGGGCAACCGCGCGGTTGTTTGCATCATAGCATCTTACCCGGTGGGACAACCGTGCAGTTGTCTGCACCATAGCATCTTACCCGATGGGACAACTGTGTGGTTGTCTGCACAATAACATAGTATCCGGTGGGGCAATCGCGCGGTTGTCTGCACCATGGCATAGTACCCAGTGGGGTAACCGCACGGTTGTCAGCACTAATTGCATCTTACCCATTTTTTGAAAGAGTAACTGAATGGTTGTCTGATCAACCTTTAGTTTTGGCCTCTCGTGAAGCTGGTTGTATAACCAACCTTCACTCATTTGTATCTTTCACCACATGTTCAAATTTCACCGCACATCACTATAATACTTGCTCACTCTTAAATGAGTAACTGACACGGTTGTCTGATCGACCATCAATTGTGGCCTCTTGTGTAGTCAGTCTTGTACACTTCACTACACTGTAATACTTGCTCACTCTTAAAGGGGTAACTGACACAGTTGGACCATCAGTTGCGGCCTCTTGTGAAGCCAGTCTTGCACTCTTCACACACTACACTGCAATACTTGCTCACTCTTAAAGGAGTAATTGACACGGTTGTCTGATCGACCATCAGTTGCGGCCTCTTGTGAAGTCAGTCTTGCTCTTCACGCACCGCACTACATTACTTGCTCCCTCTTAAAGGAGTAACTGGCACGGTTGTCGACCATCAGTTGCAGCCTCTTGTGAAACAAGTCTTGCACACTTTACACACATCATTGCATTACTTGCTCACTCTTAAAGGAGTAACTGACATGGTTGTCTGATCGACCATCAGTTGCGGCCTTTTGTGAAGCCAGTCTTGCACACTCCACCACACTGCAGTGCATTACTTGCTCACTCTTAAAGGAGTAACTGACACGGTTGTCTGATTGACCATCAGTTGCAACCTCTAGTGAAGCCAATTTTACAAGAATCATCATTCACTTGCATTTCGCCCACTTGCATCATGCACCCCGCTATTTGGTCATGTGATCAATTAGCAAGCAACTTCATACACCATAATCCTCTCCATCCCCAGCAAGTGCCGACTTAGCACGAGCACACCCTTCCTTTATCACCCATCAATCATCTAGTCTATGGCAAGCAGTGTAAGCAGAATTTATTTTTTCTTAAGATTTACATGTTTTTTACACACAAGCGTGCAAAATTGAAGCGTTATCAGCCTTTGTCGTTCACGTGCCTGCACTCTCCGACAAAGTGGGGTAACTGTAAACACCCCAATTTTGCACCCCCTAGTCTCTTTCACACCTGTAAAAACCCTTTAAAAAACCCTCTTTTAATACCCGCTTTCTGTGGGCTTCGATTTCTAAAAAAGCCCCTAAGGTAAAAAATGACCAAAATACCACTAAAAAAGTGTCAAAAAGTTTTCATTTTGTCCAATATGATTTTTTAATTTTTTTTTTGAATTTTGGCTATTTTTGGAATTAAATTCGACTTAAAACAGTAGAAAATGACTGAAATGCCCCTAGAGTGAAAAATGACCAAAATGCCCCTAAAAAGTGCTCAAAAGTTATGATTTCATCTTAAATAATTTTACAAAATTTTTTTGGTTCAATTTTGGCTATTTATGGGCTCAAAACGACAAAAACAGTTTTTTGCCAAATAAGAGCATAAATCAAAAAAACCCAAAAAACAGTTTTTTGAAGGGCCAAACAGGCCCCAAGGGGAAACCTCGCCCTTTTAAAAGGCACGGGACCATGTGGGCCCCACTTGCACTACAAACTTCATTTTTTGTTATTGTCACGCTCCAAAATACCCCCTAGGAGTTTAGGGATACTTTAGGCGTGACTATACGTACCTGCCAAACCATCCTATCATGAACAAGATAATTTAAGTGCTAAAACAATGAAAATCAGAGCGCGGGAGCTAAACATAAATGCGGAAGCGTAAACTAACTTTTTCTTTTCTTCTAAGATTTCCAAAATAGTATTCGAAGTTAATATATATACAACATGTCTAAGTCTAAGGTGGACAGGCCCACCTATCAAAATGTCAAAATATATAAGCACCCTCTCATACTCTCCCCTTAACAGTAATCGAGGTACGGCCACACGTCAAGGTCTCGGTCCGCCTGAGACTGCAGTGGGATAGACGGCTCTCTCTCCTCTATATATTCTTCCTCGACCCAAGGCTCCGGGTCGAGGGCTCCCTCAGTACCTGCCGACATAAAAGTACGGCTGAGCATGGAATACTTAGCGAGTACAAGCTACTGGCTATCCATAACAATAATAAACATGCAAGGAGTAGTACAATACCAATCATCAATTCAAGGCAATAGTAAAATCATAGAATTAAATAATATTAACCATGGAGTAATATTATCATCTTGATGTACGTGCATCAATGCAAAAACGCCAATAAAACTCATGCTTGAAACCCGTTTCCATGTCTCGGTATGCATTGTAGAAATCATGTATGCGTGCATGCATGAATGTCTTGTCATCATCTTGTAACCTTGCATCTTGTAACTTGTGAGCCAGAGGCTAGCACTTGAACCTCCCTGGGCTGCCAACCTCCTTGATATATGGTTTTCTTGTGAGCCAGAGGCTAGTACCCGAATGTCCCTGGGCTACCAACCTCCTTGAAAATATGTGATTTTTATTACTTGCTTAGTTTTCTTGTAAGCCAGAGGCTAGTACCCGAATGTCCCTGGGCTACCAACCTCCTTGACAATATGTGTTTTAGGGGTTTTCTTGTGAGCCAGAGGCTAGTACCCGAATGTCCCTGGGTTACCAACCTCCTTGACATGCAATATTTTCTTGTTGGTTATTATATGCACATGCTCTTGAAATCTCGGTTCATGCTATCATGCGTGCCCGTGTACGTGTCAATCGTGACAACCATGGAATAAGGATAATAAGAGAGGTATGACATCACCATTCAATTCACAATATATGCATATGAGAATTTGAGTAACAACATGGTATTTAAATCCATTCATCATTCATGAGAATACATGCATAAGGCCCCTTTCCATTTCTTCATTTAAATCATTCTTTCATAGTTTAGGCATTTCGTCAAACACATCACATACATTGTTCCTTAGTAGTTCATCTCTTTATTTTAATTGCATATGTTCCATCCAATCACACAAGGGTAAGTTTGTTATTTGTACAATGCCCATCCTCCATTTCCAACTCACAACCCACACATATCATACATCACACATTCGGCATCCGAACGCCACATCCAATCTCTCATCCATACATCCATTCCATTTCCCTTATCTTGTTTATATTTTTTGAGTTAATACAATGCATAGGGAAGGAAAGCATAATGCAAATAATCACCATTTACAATGGAAAACCTAGATTATTGCTAGGGAAAGTTAGTAGGGTGAACTAACCTTGAATCAAGGCTTGATCCTTGGTAGAAACCTTGATTGAAGCTCCAACTTGCAAGAAGAAAGATCCTTGCTTGAAGAAGGCTTGGTGTGGGGAAGAAACCCTTGAAGTTATCGTGGAAAACGCTACCCTACCTTGGAGATGGAGTCCCACACGAGCTTGAGGTTGGATTTTTGAAATCCAAGCTTTTAGGGATGCTCTTGGGTGCTTAAACCCTTGATCTTACTCTCAAATGGAAAAGGGGCTTTGGAACCCTAGTTTCTTCTCCCTCTCTCTCAAATATCCCTGAGTGTAGTGAATGAGGGCTCAAAGGGTCGAGCAAGCCCTTATGGGTAAGGGTTTAATGCCCAAAAGATGAAAAAGCCCTTACAAAAATTTCTGCAAAACACGGGGACCGAGCGATCGGTACTCTGACCGAGCGACTGGTCAAAAAACTATTCTTTGGAAAATTTCCCCATACAAAATCTTTGACCGTGCGATAGATACTGATCGATCGGTTTTGGACCGATCGATCGCTGACTGGACCGAGCGATCGGTGCTCTACAGGTCTGGACTGTTTTGACCATATCTCTTGACTCGCTCGCCGGATTTTGACGATTCAACTTGCGTTGGGTTCGTCTTTCGAAAATGAACATTTCTAACATTCAGAATTTCCGATCTCTCTCTTATTTATTAATTAGACTATGAGGAAGGCCAATTAGCTACGAAAACGGTATTCATTAAGTATAGAAAAGTCCGGGGTGCTACAATTATTTTGTTCGTTCATAATAAAATATATTAAATCTCGCCTTTTAAAACGGCGCAGATTTAGTGTTATCCGCGTTGCCGCCCCACTATTCACACCGATTTAGTATTCATTAAAATTTATTAAATCATGCCCTTTAAAACGGCACAGGCACTATTCCGAAACACTATAAATACCCCCTCTCTTCCTTCATTTCTCACCAATTCCTTCTCCCTCTCTCTCCCTTTTCGATTTTAAAGTTCTTCTTAGTCCGCCCGGATTCCAGAGAAAGTCGATTGCGAAGGGTCAATTCTCGGGACCCCATTTCAGAAATCTTTTCAGATTTTCCGGAAGGTAGAATATCACCAAACTCTGACTTTTGCTTAGTCTTTTATTAGTTTTAATTATTTTATTGTTTTTTAATACTTAGACTGCTTGCCCAGTCGAACCCCTGCCCGGTTTTACTTAAACCTAGTCTACCCTGTCGAACCTTTGCCCGAACTTCGGTTCAAACCTAGCCTACCCTATCAAATATCTGCCTAAAATTCGGTTCAAACCTAGCCTACCCTGTCGAACCTCTGCCTAAAATTCGGTTAAAACTTAGCCTACCTTGTCAAACCTCTACCCGAACTTCGGTTCAAGCTTATCCTACCCTAGTCGAACCTCCGCCCGAACTTCGGATCAAACTTAGCCTACCTTAGCCAAACCTCTGTCCAAACCTCGGTTCATACCCTGGTTCAAACCATACTTACCTTAGCCGAACCTTTATCTGAACCTCGATCAAACCCTAGTTCAAATCCTATCAAACCCTAACCCAACCAAATGCTCCTTGCCATGAGCTAAAACTGTTCAAATGCTCTCCGGCAAGGGCATAAAAGGTCCAAGCGCTCCTGAATAGGAGCCCAAACCATTCAAAAACACCCTAACATCCAAAAGACAAATCTCAACCTATCAAACACCCACAATCCAAATACTCAACAAATCAAACCATCAACCACCCTCTAGAACTACGTGTGGCTTGATTTCACTAACAGTGGATACGTAGGCAACCCCGATCGGGTTCAGCTCACCTAGGATAAAGCTCCTATCCTGTCCCTAATTATTTCAGCATACTGTTCATATAATACATATAAAACATATAGATAAAATGAAAGCTTCTCTTATGGTTTCCCCCACTTTAATTCAGACTTAGGGAGTAGGTAACCATCTCCGGATGGGAGTTTAGGGGTGCCTAACACCTTCCCCTAACTCAAATGAATCCTTACTCTAGACCAAAGCCTTATCCAACCTTTTAAGGGACCCTATTTTTCCTAACAATTTAAATGGGTGGCGACTCTCTCTTTTCTGCATTTTTAGCACTATTCCTCCTCAGGTTCAATCCTGATCAGGAGTGGGGTTAAGATCCTGGGTCTACACAATCTTAGGGGTAATTTGGTCCATAAATAAAGGAGAATTAGAGTTTTGTAAACCTCCAAAGTTGTTCCCCTTTGAATGACGAGTCCAATGCAAGTTGAATCGTCAAAATTCGATAAACGAGTCAAAAGTTATGGCCAAAATACCAAAGCGAGAAAAATATAGAATTTTCTATAGGATTTACGAACGATCGTAAATACTCTACGAATGATCATAGGGGAGCTACGATCGATCGTACAGTCTTCTATGAATGATCGTAAAACCTCAAAACTGGGCAAACTTTCTGGACAATTTACGATCGTAGGGAACTACAAACGATCACAGATGTGCTACGATCGATTGTAGGAATCTATGAATGATCGTAGGTGCGTGATTTTTTTTTTTTTGAGATTTTTGGGGTTTTCACCCTTTGCCTATAAATAGGGCTTCCAATTGGGGGTTTATGGCTTACCCAAAACCTAGAGAGATTAAGAGAAATTGAGAGGGATTGAAGAAGGCGGAGATCAAGATCAAGGTTGATCTTTCCCAAATCAAGTAAGGATCACATCCCTTCTCAAGTGGTTGCCTTCGTCTGACTTGGGTATAGTGGCGAAAGACTTTCTACTCTGGAGGTGTATTTTAGCAAAAAAAATTTAGGTGTATGTTAGTAAGATTTTAGAGGCTGCTTTGTTAGGGTTTTATGGTAAACCCTAGATCTACCAGCAGTGGGGAGGGAGATCCCTCCTCCAAGCCACCGGATCTCCCCCCATCTTACGCTGCTATGTTGAGAAATTAATCTTCTTCTCCGGTTGATCATATGTGTGCAGTTAATATATAAAAACTAGCATCATTTAAGGGTGAACCAGCAATATATTTTACAGAAGAAGAATCCAACTCACTTGCTGTCCCCCATAGATTATCCTTAGTTGCTAAGTGTGCATATGGTCGTCCCTCACTTGATGCTATAAAGGTTCATATGAAGAAGTATGAAGGTATACGACTAGATTTCACAGTAGGGATTCTTGATGCTTGACACATATTGTTCAGATTTTTATCAGAAGAAGACTTCCTTATGGTTTGGTTAAAAGAAGTTATTTATATCAATGGCTTCCTCTTCAGATTCTTCAAATGGATTCCTTCCGTTTTATCAGGTTCTGAACCATCTTTGGTGCCGATTTGGGTGAGTTTTCCTAATCTTCCCCTTCATCTTTTCAATGACTCAGCTCTCACTTCAATTGGAAGCATCTAGGTAAGGTCCTTAAGCTTGATGGTGCCATGAAGACTTTAACAAGGCCTAGTGCTTCTCGGATCTGCATTGAAATAGATATTCAAAAGCACAATCCAGATCAATTCTGGCTGGGAATAGGTGACCACGGTAGATGGAAAAAGGTAGAATATGAGAAGAAGTTTAAATATTGTGCTAAATGAAAAAAACTAGGACACGAAGCTGTAAATCCAGAAATAGGTATTGGCAAATTCCGTGATCTTTAGATAGGTCATAAGAGTTGTGTCTTGTTCAACTTGTCGGAAGAGTTAAAGTTTCAAGAAGACTGAAGAAATTGAAGAAAAAGCTTCTACTTCGGATCTAGACAGGTAATGGACTTAGAGACCCCTACCTAGGTTGGATTTGACCTAGATAACTCTAAGCATACCTAGGAGAATATTTTTGAGCCTACCAAAGAGGTTTGATCTATTTAGAATCAAACAAAAAAAAAAGAAAAATGTTTAGGCTGAAATTCTGTCTCAGCCGATCGCTCGGTGTTACGACCGATCGATCGGTGGCCTACCGAGCGATCGGTGGCTATCGACTGGTCAAAAACTTTGTATGGGGTATTTTTCCAGAGAGACTATTTTTAACCAATCTCTCGGTGAAAGTAGCGATCGATCGGTTTTGGACCAAGTGATCGGTAATAAGCACTGATCGATCGGTCCTCGTAAACATAATTTTATTTTTTCTGGACTCTTTTCTAAACCCTATATAAACAACTTTTTGGAGACCTAATTTGTATCTTTGTTTATTTTTGAAAGAGTAGAGGTCTGAGAAACCCTTCTAGGGCTTTTTCCATTGTTCTTCATAGATCTTTAGTGATCCCTCATTTTTCAATCATCCTAGAGAATGCAAGTATAGATCTATTCGTTTGATCTTGCATTATGTGATCTCAGATCTGTATGAGATCCCTCTATGGTTTGAAGCTTTCTAAATTGATTCACAACCCTACACTTCGTGTGTATGTCTGGTGTATGATCCGGAGCCTTCGTGGAAGGAGATCGATCGTGTGTGATCGTGGTATTGAAGTAGCTTAAGAAGATTTGGTCGGTTAGGAACCGAAGCTGCTACAGCGGAGATCGAACCTGCTGGTTCGTGGAAATCAAGAGTAAGATTCTGTACCTAGGACCGTCGAGTCCGGTTTGGGTAAGGTCTTGTCTTGTACTTGAATTCTTCTTATAGTGAAGTTTGTTGCTGGACGAGGTCCCGTGGTTTTTTCCCGTAAGGGTTTTCCACGTAAAAATCTGCTGTGTTTGATTTGTGTGGATTGTTTGTGTGAATGGTTCATTGATTTCCAATCTAATTAGATAAAAAATTAAAAATTGGTTAGAAGTTCTTTGATAGACCTATTCACCCCCCCCTCTAGGTCATAGAGATCATTGATCAGAGTAATTTCAATTGGTATCAGAGCGCGTTCACCTTTAAGACTAAACCCTTGAGTGTGATCCTGTATATCTTACTCTGTGATCATGAGTACTTTAAGAGAGGGCGGTTCAGTCTCTCATCCCCCACTGTTCGATGGGAATAATTACGCATATTAGAAAGCCCGTATGAGAGCTTTTCTCAAATCGATTGACGAGAGAATTCGGATGTCTATCCAAAATGGGTGGACTACGCCTATGAAAACTCTAGGTGATTTGACTGTTGTCAAATATTCTAATGAATGGACCAGAGAAGAGCTTGAGATAAGTGGTTGGAATACTAAAGGACTCAATGCTATCTTTACTACAGTCACAGCTGAGGAATTCAGACGAATTTCTTCATGTGAAACAGCAAAGGAGGCATGGGACATACTAGAGATTACCCATGAGGGTACGACCACTGTTAAAATCTCCAAACTCCAAATGTTAACCACCAAATTTGAATATTTGAAAATGGAAGACGATGACACATTTGATGAATTTTATGCAAAACTTAGTGACATTGTCAATGCTAGTTTCAACTTAGGTGAGAGATTAACTGAGTCCAAGATAGTTAGAAAAGTACTTAGATCTCTACCTGAGAGATTTCAACCCAAGGTCACTGCTATTGAAAAATGTTGACTCTCTGAAGATTGAAGAATTAGTTGGTTCACTCCAAACTTATGAACTCAATCTTAGACCATCCAAGAAAACCAAATCTTTAGCCTTGAAATCAATTAAGGAATCTTTGGATGACGATAACAGTGATGGAGAGATAGATGAGGAAGAAATGGCACTCTTCGTTAAAAAATTTCAAAAATTTTTTAGAACGAAAAAGAGGTTCAATCCCAAACAGGGAGGAAAATCTTTTGAGAAGTCAAAGTCTAAGCCCTGGGAAATCAAGAAAAATTCCAAGAGTGGCGACAAGAAACCCCAAGGTGTTCAATGTTATGAATGTCATGGCTTTGGTCATATTTCACCTAACTGTCCTAACAAGAAGAAAAGTAAGGGCAAGGTGATGAATGCCTGTTGGGATGACAGTGATTACGAGAATGAAAAATCAGACAGTTCTTCTTCTAGTGAAGAAACTGATAATCATACTGCTTTCACTGTGTCCCTTTCTGGGATTCTTGAGACTACCTCGTTAGTTGATGAGAAGGATAGAAGTGATGAAAGTAGTCACGCTGAGTCAAGTGGAGACACTGAGAAGAGTCATACTGACTCTGAAAGTGATGAAGATTTGAAAACAACTTATCATAAGTTGTATTCTGAAAGTTTGAAACTGACTAAAGCAAAAATCTCTTTGAGCAAAAAACTCAAAATCATTCAAAATGAAAGAGATACTTGTAAACTAGAAGCAAAGGAGATGAATGCTCTAGTTAGTCAGCTTGAAAATGAGAAAGAAGCTTTTTCTGAAAAAGTTAAATGTCTTTTGGAAGAAAATGTCTCATTGACTAATGTTGTCAGAAGATTAGAAGTTGAAAGAGACACTTCCTTGAAAGAAGTTGGAGAGTCAAGGACTCAATTAGTGGAGCTGGAATCTTTAAAAGAATCTCTTGTCAATAAGGTGAAATTTCTTGAAAAATAACATCATATAACCCTTAAAGACAAGACTGACTTGATTCAGAAGGTCTATACTCTTGATTCAGAAGGTCTACACCAGCTGGTCCTTTAGCTGTTGGTACAATGGCTAGTGCTGTGTTTGAACCAATACATTCTGATCCCAAAGTGAATGTACCTTCCACATCAAGTACTAAGGCTTATACAAATATTGTAAAGCCTAGAAATGCAGCTCCTAGGGTGAATGCTTTGAGGAATCAAATTCCTTGTAGAAGAAATCCTCCTCCTTTTTCTAGATTCATACCCACATGTTACTTTTGTGGTGTAAGAGGTCACATACGACCAAACTGTAATGCGTTTAGAAGAGCTCCCCGAAATGGTTCATGGAACCAAAATCAAAGTCAAGGGAATCTTAAAATGCAGATTCAAGTTCGGGCTGAAAAATCTAGAATTTTGAGCGAAGATGTCAATAGGATAGCTCAAATGTCTAGAAATGAAAATGGTCCATTAAATCCTTATGATTACTCAAGAGGAAAGAATGTGACAAATCATTATGCTAGAACTGAACAGAATAGAAAGAGGTCTAGAAGGTCTAAAAAGAAAAATGTCTCTACTACACAGAACAATATTCAAATGTGTAAACAAAGTTTAAGAACTGTGTATGTGAGAAAGGATGATCTTAAGTGCCTTGTCATTCATACTGCCTTTAAAGCCCAAAACACAAAAATGTGGTACTTTGACAGTGGGTGTTCTCGGCATATGACAGGTAACAAGTCCTTATTTACTCAATTTGAGGACTGTCCAGATGGGACTGTTACTTTTGGCGATGGAAGCAAGTCATTAGTTAAAGGGAAGGGTATCATCGATTCACCAGGCATACCAAAATTGAAAAATGCCTTGTTTGTTGAAGGACTAAAAGCTAATTTGATTAGCATAAGTCAACTATGTGATGATAACCATGCTGTGCACTTTACCCAAAATAAATGCTTAGTCATTAATGGTAAAGGTAAGTGTGTTCTAGAAGGGTTGAGAACCACTGACAACTGCTACGGCTTAATCCCTAGTACTAATTTCTCAAATGTCTGTAATAGGGCTAAAATTGAGGAAGTTGACTTGTGGCACCGTAGGCTAGGTCACATGAACTTTAAAGACCTATGCAAAATTTTAAAGTAAGAACTTGTGAGAGATGTGCCCAAACTAGGAAAGCCTTATACTGCTATGTGTGGACCATGTCCGATTGGTAAACAAATTAGAACCCCACATAAGAAGACTTTAAGTATTGCTACTTCATATCCACTGGAATTAATTCATATGGATCTTATGGGTCCTACAAGATCTGAAAGTCTAGGTGGAAAGCGATACATCCTAGTCATGGTTGATGATTTCTCAAGAATGTCATGGGTGACATTTATAAGAGAGAAATCCGATGCTTTTGAAAATTTCAAAAGTATTTGCTTGAAAATTCAAAATGAGAAAAGATGCCCAATCACTCGAATTCGAAGTGATCATGGAAAGGAGTTTGAAAACTCTAAGTACAACGACTTTTGTAATGAGTCAGGTATCAAACATGAATTTTCTGCACCCATTACACCTCAGCAGAATGATGTTGTGGAGAGGAAGAACAAGGTTCTCCAAGAGATGGCTAGAGTTATGCTTCATAGCAATAATCTAGCTTCTCATTTCTGGGCTGAAGCAGTGACCACTGCTTGTTATATAGTTAATCGACTTTTTCTAAGGCCTGAAACAAAGAAAACCCCATATGAGTTGTGGAATAACAAGAAACCAAGTGTCAAGTACTTTCGAGAATTCGGAAGTAAATGCTATATCCTAAAGGATAGAGAGCAACTGGGCAAATTTGAATCCTGGAGTGATGAAGGGATATTTCTTGGATATTCCACAAACAGTAGAGCTTATCGAGTGTATAACTTGAGAACCTCTACAATTATGGAGTCCATCAATGTAGTTTTGGATGACTCTGGTGTTGAAAATGTGCAACTTGAGGATGATGATAATGCTGGAAATGAAAATGTTGAAACTTCTTCAACTCCACTTATTACTAAGCAATCATCTCCATTAAAACCCACACATCCTAGGGTCATAAGTCCTCACAACTCCACAGATATAATTGGTGATCTTGAAAGTGGAGTGAGAACAAGGAAACAAATTGAAAATGAAGTTAGCTACATTTGCTATACTTCATCTTTTGAACCCAAGAATGTAGTTGAAGCCCTTGCAGATGATAATTGGATCAATGCAATGCAAGAAGAGTTACTTTAGTTTACTAGGAATGATGTTTGGTATTTAGTACCTAGGCCTAACAATACAAATGTGATAGGTACCAAATGGATTTTCAAGAACAAAACTGATGAAAAGGGTACTATCATAAGAAATAAGTCTAGGTTAGTTGCACAAGGATACACCCAAATTGAAGGTATTGACTTCGATGAGACCTTTGCTCCTGTAGCCAGGCTAGAATCAATCAGAATTCTTCTAGCTGTGGCTTGCCATATGAAATTGAAGTTGTTTCAAATGGATGTTAAGAGTGCCTTTTTGAATAGCATTCTACAGGAAGAAGTCTATGTTGAACAACCAAAAGGGTTTGAAGATCCACATCACCTTGATCAAGTTTATCGATTAAAAAGGGCCCTCTATGATTTAAAGCAAGCTCCAAGAGCTTGGTATGAGAGGTTGATTACTTATCTCTTGGAAAAGGGATTTTTGAGAGGGGGAGTAGACAGAACCCTTTTTATAAAAAATGTGAAAGGTGATATTGTCACCGCCCAGATCTATGTTGATGACATTGTGTTTGGTTCCACATTAGACTTACATGCTCAATCATTTGCTGAACAAATGAAGAATGAATTTGAAATGAGCATGGTAGGTGAGTTGAGTTTCTTCCTTGGTCTTCAGATCAAGCAATTTGATTCTGAGATCTCAATATCTCAAATCAAATATGCTAAAAATCTGGTCAAGAAATTTGGTATGAGTTCTGCTAAGCATGCTAGGACTCCTATCAGTTCTACAACAAAACTTAGTAAAGATACTTCAGGCAAGGATGTTGATCAAACTTCTTACAGAAGCATGATTGGTAGTTTGCTCTACCTAACTGCTACTAGACCAGACATTGCCTTTAGTGTTGGAGCATGTGCTCGCTATCAAGCAAGCCCAAAAGAATCTCACTTACTTGCAGTCAAGCGTATCATTAGATATGTAAGTGGAACTCCATCATTTGGCCTCTGGTATTCTTTTGATACCAATGCCACAATAGTTGGATATTTTGATGCCGACTGGGCCGGAAATGCTGATGATAGGAAGAGCACCTCCGGAGGGTGTTTCTATATTGGAAACTGCTTAGTTGCTTGGCTTAGCAAAAAGCAGAATTCAATTTCATTGTCCACTGCCGAAGCTGAGTACATAGCAGCTGGCAGTTGTTGTACTCAACTTCTGTGGATGAAGCAGATGTTGCATGATTACCGGATTGAACAAGGCACTATGACTGTGTATTGTGATAATTCAAGTGCTATCAATATTTCCAAAAATCTCATTCAACATTCTTGCACAAAACACATTGACATTAGGCATCACTTCATTCGTGATTTAGTTGAGCAAAATGTTGTGTGTATTGAGTATGTCCAAACAGAGAAACAATATGCAGACATTCTCACAAAACCCTTAGATTCCCTTAGGTTTGAATTCCTTAGGAAATCCATTGGTTTGTGCGGAGTTGAGTGATGGTGTGCTTTCTTCATAGCCTATGTGTTATTCTTGTTGAATTTTAAGTCATAGAGCTATTTTTTGTTGTTTTCTTTAATTAATAAAAATCCAAAAACATTCAAAAAATTGAAAAATGTTGCAAAAAAATAATGTGTTTGTATGACCTTCTTTCCTATCATTATGCTTAAAGTTATTCCTTTGAAATCATAATTGAATATTAATTCCAAGGGTAAATTTATCATAGGATTGTGTAAATAAGGATAGTTCAACTATTAGTTCTATCTAGTGATTTAAAATGGTCATGGTCACCAATCTCAGTTAGAGTTGAGTAAACAAAGATGTTATGTGTTGCACATGCACTCTAACTGATTTTTGAGATGATATTAGTTCCTATTTATAGATTCTAATATTATATGATATGGTTCCCTAGTTTAATCAAATCTAGTATAACCAAAGTGATTAAAATTCAATAAGATGAGCCCCCTAGTTTTAAAAAATTATTGACATGGAAAGGACTACCTTTGAGTTTGTGTGATAGCTTCTAGTGAATGCAAACAGTGAGAAATGGCTACCTAGACAAACAGTAGGTATCTATATGGGTTGCTAGTGTGAAAGCCCCCACTGTCATTAGAGAGGGCTACCTTCTCACTTGAGTGAAAGTCACCAATGTCCAAAGAAAAGATAATGTGTAAAATTTGATCATAAACTGAAATAACCTTATAGATCAAATTTGGGGTAAACATTGCTCATCATAATTCTATGGATAATTCTTGGTTTTAATTCTAGTTTTTGAACATTCTAGAGTACCTTTAAGCTATAATATCAAAATCTTGTTTTGTGGATGAAACCAATCCTCAGAGTCATGTTATGAATTTTTAATATTACACACACATTACTTCTGAGCATTTATTTACTCTAAATGTGGATTTGATGCAAAAAAAAAACAAAATTAATCACTTATGGAAACTAAAAGTTCTTAACAGAATCCTTATTCATAACTATTCTGTAAGATACATTCTTGGTTAAATTTTTTTTGATTTTGATGAAATAAATGTTTGCATAAGTGCATAGTTGTTAGGTGATTTTGAGGTGAAAATGAGTTTAAGTCTTGCTTTGGTTGAGGGGGAGAAAAATGATTATAAGTAAAAATTTTCAGAAAATTTTCCAGACCACCGATCGCTCGATGTTAATGACCGATCGATCGGTCTTTCGTGAACAGGGTTATAAAACCCTCATTTCTCAGTTTCCTAATATTTTGTTCTTCGAACTCTAGAGCGATCCCTCGGTCCCTTCTTCTCCAAATCTCTCTTACGTTCATCTCTTTCTACTCCAAGGGTCTCCTAGCATCTAAAAAGGTAATCTTTAATCATTTTCTTGATTTTGGTTTACTTTTCACATTTAGGGCATTAAAAATTCATCATGATTTTCTCATACTCCTTAGTTATTCTTGCATTCCTCATGTCCGGTGTCTCTAAACGCCGGAGATTGGTCCTCAATAACCAAGAGGACCCTCTAGAGGAAGAGGAACACAATGAGCCATAATCTTTCACTCCAATAGGACATGGGATTTCAATAGGGGATCGACCAATCCGTAGAATGGTGGATTCTACTACTGAAAATCGCCAAAAGTCTTTGGCAGATAAAACCCAGAAACAAAAGGGAAAAGCTAGTTCATCTTCAAATGTTCTATTGGGTCCCTTCATTAGCCCTAGTGCTGCTCGGCTTTATAGTGAGTATTTTAGTAAAAAGGGTGTTATGGTTGAAATGAGCATTAGAATTTCAGATTTTGGTGATTATTACCTTTCTAAGCTCATTACCGATCGTAACTGGTAAGGGCTTCTCACTTTATCCGGTCCTGCTCCTATTCAGTTAGTCCAGAAATTTTACTCAAATTTCTCTGAAATCAACTCTAAAACCTGGTCTTTTAAATCTCGATCTTTAGAACAATCAGTTTTGATAAATCCAAATGTCATTGCTAAATTTCTTGGTTGTCCTCGAGTTCCAGATGCCTATTATCCTTATAAATACAAGAAAGATGAGGATAAAGAATCTATGAACAATGTAGTCACCTTTCTTTGTGGTGCTCCTACACTTTGGGTTGGTTCCTTAATAGAAGTAACAAAACTCACTAGGGATGCAAGACTTGTAAACCTAGTAATGAGTGTCAATATCCACCCAAAGGTTCATACTGCAGACCTTAGGGAAGATAGAGCTCGATTTTTATTCAGTCTCCTTCGTGGACATGATATTGACCTTGCAGCACACATAATTGATTTGATGATTCAAGCCCATCAAACTCAAACTGTGGTTGGAGCTCTTCCGTTTGGATCCCTGATTACTAAACTCCTTGGTTCTCAAGGGGTTATTGCTCCTCCTGGTGTTCCTACTCGTAATCCGAAAGGTCCAATCAACAAAAAGACCATCGCTCAGAGTTTCTCTCATGCTTCAGTTCGAGATATTGAGGAGGAAGCTGATTTTGGTACCGGATCCTCTCATCCACCTCCGGCCACGATTGAAGATCTAGCCAGAATGATGAGAGAGATGCAGATGGATCTCTCGACGCATATTTCATCCCACCAAGAGTTCACCACAGAGATCCGTGGAAGACTTGGATCACTCGATGCAGCAGTGCTAGGAGTACAGAGAGATGTTCGTGATTTTAGAGCTTATTATGAGTCTCATCTCACTTCAGATGATGAGGAGTGATAGTTAGTTTGATGTACTAGGATACTTCTAATGTTTCACTCTTATATTTGGGAGTTTACTGTAGTCCTAGTATTAGATTGAGACATTTGATGCATTTTGTATTGGTTGCACTTAGTACAAACCACTTTTGGATGTTCTTGATTTGAATGCATTTGAGATGATGTTTGATATTTTACTCTAATTTTCTGTTATCCCATCTCTTATACTGATTTTGCCTTAATTCTTTCATTCCTATTCCGCCTTTGGCATTACGAGCCAAAACGGGGGAGAGTAGATGATATTTGTGATTGTGATAGATGATGGTTTATGGAATGGATATGGATATGTTGCTAATGGAATGGATATGTTAATCTATAGATAAACCTGTTATGCTCGTGCTCGATGATGCTCTATTTTTTCTTTGAATATTATTTCCCATGCTTCACAGGTTTTTGGTTGAGCTTGTGCAGGCAAACAGGTTCTCAGATTGTTAACAGGTTCTCAGATTGTTGGAACATGACAAGTTGAATGTCATGAGATTCTTTAGTCATGTAAAGGTTCACTTTTCTATTTTTGAATCATTTGGGAAAATTTGAACCTAGTATGTGAGTTAGTCTTGTTTTGTCCCGGAATTGCCAAAGGGGGAGATTGTAAATCCAAAAATAGGTGTTGGCAAATTCCGTGATCTTTAGATAGGTCATAAGAGTTGTGTCTTGTTCAACTTGTCGGAAGAGTTAAAGTTTCAAGAAGACTGAAGATATTGAAGAAAAAGCTTCTACTCCAGATCTAGACAGGTAATGGACTTAGAGACCCCTACCTAGGTTGGATTTGACTTAGATAACTCTAAACATACCTAGGAGAATAGTTTTAAGCCTACCAAAGAGGTTTGATCTATTTAGAATCAAACAAAAACAAAAGAAAAATGTTTAGGCTGAAATTCTGTCTCAACCGATCGCTCGGTGTTGCGACCGATCGATCGGTGGCTATCGACTGGTCAAAAACTTTGTATGGGGTATTTTTCCAGAGAGACTATTTTTAACCGATCTCTCAGTGAAAGTAGCGATCGATCGGTTTTGGACCGAGCGATCGGTAATAAGCACCGATCGATCGGTCCTCGTAAACATAATTTTATTTTTTCTGGACTCTTTTCTAAACCCTATATAAACAACTTTTTGGAGACCTAATTCGTATCTTTGTTTATTTTTGAAAGAGTAGAGGTCTGAGAAACCCTTCTAGGGCTTTTTCCATTGTTCTTCATAGATCTTAAGTGATTCCTCCTTTTTCAATCATCCTAGAGAATGCAAGTATAGATCTATTCGTTTGATCTTGCATTGTGTGATCTCAGATCTGTATGAGATCCCTCTAGGGTTTGAAGCTTTTTAAATTGATTCACAACCCTACACTTCGTCTGTATGTCCGGTGTATGATCCGGAGCCTTCATGGAAGGAGATCGATCCTGTGTGATCGTGGTATTGAAGTAGCTTGAGAAGATTTGATCGGTTAGGAACCGAAGCTGCTACAGCGGAGATCGAACTTGCTGGTTCGTGGAAATCAAGAGTAAGATTCTGTACCTAGGAACGTCGAGTCCGGTTTTGGTAAGGTCTTGTCTTGTACTTGAATTCTTCTTATAGTGAAGTTTGTTGCTGGACGAGGTCCCGTGGTTTTCTTCCCGTAAGGGTTTTCCAAAAAATCTGCTATGTTTGATTTGTGTGGATTGTTTGTGTGAATGGTTCATTGATTTCCAATCTAATTAGATAAAAAATTAAAAATTGGTTAGAAGTTCTTAGATAGACCTATTCACCCCCCCCCCCCCTCTAGGTCATAGAGATCATTGATCAGAGTAATTTCAGAAGCTATCTCATGCGAGAAGGGCAGACCTAAAACCTGAAACCCAGGAACACAGGAAGAAGATGAAGGTCAGACCAAGAATCAAACTAAGCAATGGGTTCTAAAGAGTTTTAATCCGACTAAGATTACTTCTGAATCGGTTGCTGCATTGGACGAAATCTGTAAGGATAAAAATGTAGATCTGCAAAATTATAACCCACATAAAATAGCGGAAACGAAATCACATAATGAAGATACAATTTTCGATTTAATGCTAGAGGCTGCAAGTAGAGATCTATAAGAAGGAGTAGATCCGAAGAAACAATGTCCTGAAAGTTTTCAGAATCAAGAATTTGATGGGAATGCAGAAATAGTTGAGATTATTAATCCAGAAATTACTGAAGCAGATCTGGTTACATATTCTGAAGAGATAGTAGACTTGGAGGCTAATAACTTCAAAGTGTTACAGGCTATGGAAATCAGAGAGGAAATTCTGAAGCAGCAAGGAGATCTTCTGATCAGCAGAAATCATCATCACAAAATAGCTTCAAATCAGGCAGGGAAGATTAGTGATGATCAATACATCTCCTTCGATGATAATGGTATGGATTTTATTCTTACCTTTAAACCAAATTTACATAATTTAGAGAAGAGAATTCAAAATTCTCTACTTCCTATAAAAAATTCTTTTAGAGACATTAACTGGCTTTCTTCATCTTCAACTGAATTCCATTCGAATGTTGGATCAGTTCCCTTTGAGCAAAGAGACAATTTCATACATGAAGCTAAAGACTTTCTTGCTCAGATGAAAAAGACCAACAAATCGTCAAGGACTATTGATGAAAAGGAGTTAAATAAAAAAAAAAGGCATCCCCCCATCGGTCCGAATAATTTGATCTAGAGTGCTTGCTCCATTATTGATGGAAGAAAACTCCCTAGTTTCCAATGATTAGTATCCTATCTTGGAATATTAGAGGTGTTGGGAACCTAGCTTCTAAAGCCAGACTTAAGAAGTTAATGGAAACATATAATATTTCTATGATTGCTATTATTGAGGCCATGCAGCCTTCTACGAATATTGGATCCCTTAGTAAGTTGCTTAATATGTCGGGATATCTCTATCACCCTAAAATATGGCTCTTCTTGGTTGAAAGTTACTTTATTTGCTTCTCTTGATCAAGCTTTAATCATTGATGTGAATATTCATGACCTTGACAAGATCAGATGTGGCTTCATCTATGCTAAATGTCTTAGCACTGACAGACAGATTCTATGAAATGATATATCTTTACTTTTAGCTCATTTTAATGGTCCTCTTCTACTTGCTGGTGACTTCAATGCTATTGCTTCCCTGGGGGAAAAAATGGGAGGTCGTGACCCCAATATTCGGTCTATAGAAGAATTTAAAGCTTTTATCAATGATGTGGGTCTTATAGATGCAAGGTATTCTGGTAACAAATTCACTTGGTGCAATAATCAGGCAAGCCTTAACAAAATTTATGCTAGGTTGGATCGTACTTTCTATAATGTAGACTGGAGTAATATTTTTCCAGCCCCCCAGGTCTCACATTTATCAAGGCTCAATTCAGATCATGCTCCTCTCCTTATTAAGTTTTAAGATAGTTCTACTCGAAGGCCTCCCAACTTCAAGTTTTAGAAGATGTGGTTATCTCATTTGGATTTCAAAAGGTTGGTTGAAGAATCTTGGGCTTTAACAGTTGATGTAGATCTTATCATTGGTTTCTTCCTAAAACTTAAGAGACTAAAATTCTCTCTTAAGAGTTGGAATAGAGAAACTTTTGGAAATATTTTTGTTCGGATTCAAGAGTTGGAAGAAAAAATTTGTGAAGCAGAGATTGCTCTTCAAGAGTCTTGGTCTGACAGAATGGAAAATCAGCTTACTACCTTGAAGGAGAATTTACAGTAGGTGTTGATTCATTAAGAGATATATTGGAAACAAAAATCCAGGTTAAAATGGCTTAAAGAAGGTGATAATAACACGAAGTTTTTTCATTCCATTGTTAACTAAAGAAGGAAAAAGAATTTTACTAAAAGAATAAAAAATGACTTGGGGGACTAGATAGAAAATCAGCAAGATATTGGCGAGTTAACTTTATTCCTCCCATGATTACTGAAGAAGATAATGGCTTACTTACATCTCTTCCTACTATGGAAGAGATTAAACAGGTGGTTTTCAATCTTTTAGAAGACAATGCTCCTGGTTCGGATCACTTTGATGGGAATTTCTTTAGAGCTTGCTGGGATATTATACAGGCTGACTTGATAAGGGCTGTTCATTATTTTTTCCATAATCAGCTTATGCAGCTTCTTTTATAAGATATTCTCCAAAATATTAACTGATCGTTTGGCTCCTATTCTCACTTAAATTATTTCTGAGGAGCAATCACGTTTTATTAAGGGTAGGAACATCACGGATAATATATCTATTGCCCAAGAAATGGTTAATGAAGTCGATAGGAAAGTTTTTGGAGGGAACATTATAATTAAGCTTGATATGGCTAAGGCGTATGATCGCATGGAATGGAACTTCATTGTGGAGGTTTTGAAAAATTTTGGGTTCAGTGCTCAATTTGTAAGTCTGATCCAAGGTTGTCTTCAGAATCAAAGCTTCTCGGTTATCATCAATTGGTCTCTTTATGGTTTTTTCACTATTTCCAGAGGTCTTCGACAAGGTGACCCGTTATCTCCTGCTCTCTTTATTCCGGTTGAAGAGGTTCTTAGTAGAGGGCTTAAAGCTATAGTTTCCCAGCAGAACTCGTTTTATGGTATGGGAAGAAATGGTTTTGCAGTTTCTCATCTTTTATTTGCAGACGATACACTTATTTTCTACAAAGGTAATGCTACAAGTATCAAAAGAATTTTTGAATTTCTCTCCAAATATGAAGATTCTTCCGGGCAAAAAATAAACAAGGATAAAAGCTCTCTTTACTGTTCAAAAAAACTTCCTTTAGGTAGAAAAAGAAACATCTCCATCAGAACAGTGTATCAATTTAAACACTTTCCTCTTCTATATCTGGGAGTTCCTTTGAGAAAAGGTAGATAGAAAATTTCTCACTTCCTCCCTCTTATTGCCAAAATTCAAAATCGAGTTAGTGGATGGGCTGGAAAACTTCTTTCTATTGGAGGTAGATTAATCCTTATCAAGCATGTTCTTTCTTCGATACCAATTCACATCATCTCAGGTATTAATATTCCCTCTGGAATTGCTGGAAAAATTGATAAAATAATGGCAATTTTTTTTTGGAATAACTTTGATGAGAGTAGGCATCGTCGTTGGGTTAACCGGAAGAAATGCACTTTGCCTTACACAGAAGGTGGTTTGGGCATTAAAAAGTTTGCTGAATTTTCTAAGGTTTTTCGTGTTAAACAACCTGGCGCATATACACTTCGAATTGTCTATGGGCACGATTCTTCAAAGCCAAATATTGCATAGACCATGTGTGGAATGCATTGCCCATCAGAGGTTCCTCTAAACTTTGGACAACTATATTCGAGGTTTTTCATCTAATGCTTTCCAATTCTACAACTCTTATTGGCAATGGAACCAAAATAAATTTCTGGTTTGACAGATGGTATAAGGAGCTTCCTCTTATTTCTATGGCTTCCACTACTCCTCATAGTAACCCTCTTATAGCTCATATGCTTAATGAAGAAGGTCATTGGTATTTATCTCACGATCGTTTCTTCCTCTCTCCTTCTATCATGGAAGATATCAGGAATGACAATTATAGTTTATCTGATGAGGAAGATAAATTTATTTCGAACTCTAATTCTTCGAGAGATAGTCTACATGGGATATCTTGAGATATAAAGTATATGATGCCGATTGGGCTAAATCAGTTTGGAAGCCAATTATTCCTACGAAAATCCGGGTCTTTTGTTGGAAAATTATGCACTGTGTTATCCCAACAGATTTGACAATCCAACACATTGGTTAGTAAATGCTACTGTTGCTCTACTCCTTGTGTTGAAACTATTTCCCATCTTCTATCTAAAAACGAGCTAGCTTCTTTAGTTTGGATGTTTTTCTCTGCTTGGTGTCTTATTCCATACTATAAGCATGATTCTATGCATAGTACTTTAACAAGATGGTTCAGAGCGCCTTTTTCAAGGAATAATGACCTCTACACTCTTTTGCCAACCCTGATAGTATGGGAGATTTGGAAAGAAAGGTGTCGAAGAAAATATGATGGTATTTCGCGTAATGCTAAATCTCTTATTGGCCTCCTCACTAGAAAGGTGCGTGATCTAGGTGCTACCAGTGATAATAATAAATTTGATTTATCTCCATTATTTCCTTCTAGATTTACTACTCTTGGTAGATCTAGAGTGATAATGGTTAAATGGAATTTTCCTCCTCGAACCAAATTTAAGCTGAATGTTGATGGTGCCTCAAAAGGTAATCCAGGTAATGCAGGGGGGGAGGGATTATTCGAGATCATAAAGGTAATCTTGTTTCATGCTTTTACTCTCATTATGACATTTGTTCCAACTATATAGCGGAAACCAGAGCTTTATTAGATGGTCTAAATCTTTGCAAGAGACTTCATATTCGTAATGTAATTATTGAATCTGATTCTAAGAGTCTAGTTGAGATATGGAATGCTTGTAACCCATGTAATGGGAAAACTTGGTATGGTAAGCAGATCAAGTATCACATGTTGGATGGGTATTTGATAAATCATATTTATCAGGAAGCTAATGTTGTAGCTGATGAGTTAGCTAATGTTGTAGGTGTCAAAGCCAAACTTCTACCTTTTTCTTATTTATTGATTCTATTCCCAGAAAAGTTAGAACTCTGATTTAGATGGATAAGCTCGGCTTAGAGTCTTTTCGAAATGTTAGAGATTAAAATTTGTTTTTCTTTTTGAGTCTGTAGGGGTAAGGTTTTATGTCGCCCCCCCCCCCCCCCCCTTGTTTTTGTTTTTTGGTTGCTTTGTATTTATTTTTTGAGTTCTTAGGGGTAAGGTTTATGTCCCCCCCGTTTTATCGAGTCTGTTGGGGTAAGGTTTTATGTCCCCCCCATTTTATTTTTATTAGTAAACCGGTAGGGGTCTGCCAAACCCCCCTCTCCTTCTGAGAGGCTTCTATTATAAAAAATAAATAAAATAAAATAAAAAAACCTAGATTTTCTCTAAAGAATGCATGTGAATGATTATATATATTTCCTTTTAATTAAATATGTGTTTTTCCTCAACAAATGAAAAGATAGATCAAGTGGGTGTGAATATGGGAGATATGAATGTTGTGGTATGATGAAAAAATGGGAAGGACAAGGTATTCATAATGAACATACTCAATGTGTTTGATGAAATGCACCAATGAGAACTTAAAGAAATAAACCAAGATTTTGAAAGCTTGAGTTACATGGTGTTTCCCAATTCGTAAGTTGTATGCATATGCTTATTTCGCTTCTTGAATTCTCATATGATTATGGAAAGGTTTAAATGCTATATGTCATCATGATTTCACAAATTGCTATGCACGAGCACCTATGCATAAAATGAGTTTTCATAAGCATTCAGAAGTGAAACAAATAAGAGTAAATGTAAAGGAAAAATAAGCAAGACCTCATAAGCGTATAGATGGTAATGTCAAGGAGGTGGGTAGCCCAAGTGAAGGGTGCTAACCTCTTGCTCATAAGAAAAGGCTCATAAGTTAAATAAGGAAATGTCAAGGAGGTTGGTAGCCCAAGTGAAGGGTACTAACCTCTTGCTCATAAGAAAAGGCTCAGAAGTTGAATAAGAAAATGTCAAGGAGGTTGGTAGCCCAAGTGAAGGGTGGTAACCTCTTGCTCATAAAAGTAGGCTCAAAAGTTGAATAAGGAAATGTCAAGGAGGTTGGTAGCCCAAGTGAAGGATGCTAACCTCTTGCTCATTAAAAAAGGCTTAAAAGTATTGAACTGTCAAGGAGGTTGCTAACCTCTGGCTCATAAGGGAACTCATAAGGAAACTCATAAGAAACTCATAAAGAACTTATAAGGAAACTCATAAGAAACTCATAAGGAAACTCATAAGGAACTCATAAGGAAAGCTCATAAGGACACATATGACTCACAGACATATTTTTGTTTTCATGAGAATTATAAATTGATAAATACTTTTGTATGAGGTTGTTTTGAATGATTATGGACTGTACTCTTTCCAGCACTTGCATATGATATTTTGTTCATTATTACTATTGTTAGCTAGGAGCTTGTACTCATTTAGTATTCCATACTCAGCCGTACATCTTATGTCGACAGGTACACGTGCCCCTTTCGACATCTGTGCACCAAGTCCTTGATAGAGGAGGACTATGGCGTGAGGAGGAGCCATACATGGAGCCGGTTGTAGAGCCTCAGGTGGAGGCAAGGGACTTAGACCATTAGCCCCATGGGGGTGACCATTGAGAGAGAGAGAGTTATATTTCTTTTGTATTTTGATAGGCGGGCATGTCCACCTTTACTGATATGTTTTGTATAAAACTTGGAATACTGATCAAGTACATAGAAAAGAAAAAGTTGGTTTGCGCTTCTACGATATTTTAGCTTCCGCACTCTGTGTTATATCTCTATTAGATCAGGTTATGCCTTGTTCATTACAGGAGGGTTTGCCAGGTTAAGTATAGTGACTCCTAAAGTATCCCTTAACTCCTAGGGGGTATTTTGGGGTGCGATAGAAGTGGTATCAGAGTCTAGGCATTAGAGTCCCTAGGGTCACTTAGAACTGATACCATGATTGAACAAGACCTTGGGTCAAAGGGAGGAGTCGTATTCCAAGTATAGACTAATGAGTTAGTCTTAGTCCATAACCAGTTGGAAACCAACCGCACTTAGTAACCTACACTAGAAAAAAAATGTATGTTTGTTATGTTGCTATGTATACCTTGAATGAATTGTCATATGCTTAATAAATGTTAAGTGATTGTGGAAATTGTTACTGAACGAGTATCCAAGTTAAACTCATGTTGTACTGTTGTTCTCAGGATTTGATCATGAGACGCGGTGCTCGGGGTCACAGATATAATACGAGGGGGACTGGAAGTGATGCTCCTTCGGGTGATGAGCAACCCGACTTTGCTCAAGCTTTTGTGCTATATGAAATTACTCTGATCAATGATCTCTATGACCTAGAGGGGGGGTGAATAGGTCTCTCTACGAACTTTTAACCAATTTTTTAATTTTTCAAATAATTAGTTTAGAAATCAATAAACAATTCACACAAATCAAACACAGCCGATTTTTACGTGGAAAACCCTTACGAGAAAAAAGCACGGGACCTCGTCCAGCAACAAACTTCACTATAAGAAGAATTCAAGTACAAGACAAGACCTTACCCAAAACGGACTCGACGTTCCTAGGTATAGAATCTTACTCTTGATTTCCACGAACCAGCAGGTTCGATCTCCGCCGTAGCAGCTTTGGTTCCTGACCGACCAAATCTTCTCAAGCTACTTCAATACCACGATCACACACGATCGATCTCCTTCCACGAAGGCTCCGGATCATACACCGGACACACACACAAAGTGTAGGGTTGTGAATCAATTTAAAAAGCTTCAAACCCTAGAGGGATCTCATACAGATCTGAGATCACACAATGCAACAACAAAAGTATAGATCTATACTTGCATTCTCTAGGATGATTAAAAAAGGAGAATAATGACCTCTACACTCTTTTGCACTAACATGATGTATGGGAGATTTGGGAAAGAAAGGTGTCGAAGAGAAAATATGATGGTATTTCGCGTAATGGCTAAATCTCTTATGGCCTCCTCACTAGATAAGGTGCGTGATCTAGGTGCTACCAGTGATAATAATAATTTGATATCCGTGTAATATTCCTTCTAGATTTAATACTCTTTTTTTTTTTTTTGGTAGATCTTAGAGTGATAATGGTTTTTTAAATGGAATTTTCCTCCTCGAACCAAATTTAAGCTGAATGTTGATGGTGCCTCAAAAGGTAATCCAGGTAATGCAGGGGGGGAGGGATTATTCGAGATAATAAAGGTAATCTTGTTTCATGCTTTTACTCTCATTATGACATTTGTTCCAACTATATAGTGGAAACCAGAGCTTTATTAGATGGTCTAAATCTTTGCAAGAGACTTCATATTTGTAATGTAATTACTGAATCTGATTCTAAGAGTCTAGTTGAGATATGGAATGCTTGTAACCCAGGTAATGGGAAAACTTGGTATGGTAAGCAGATCAAGTATCACATATTGGATGGGTATTTGATAAATCATATTTATCAGGAAGCTAATGTTGTAGCTGATGAGTTAGCTAATATTGGGTGTCAAAGCCAAACTTCTACCTTTTTCTTATTTATTGATTCTATTCCCAGAAAAGTTAGAACTCTGATTTAGATGGATAAGCTCGGCTTAGAGTCTTTTCGAAATGTTAGAGATTAAAATTTTTTTTTCTTTTTGAGTCTGTAGGGGTAAGGTTTTATGTCCCCCCCCCCCCCCCCCCCCCTTGTTTTTGTTTTTTGGTTGCTTTGTATTCATTTTTTTGAGTTCTTAGGGGTAAGGTTTATGTCCCCCCCGTTTTATCGAGTCTGTTGGGGTAAGGTTTTATGTCCCCCCCATTTTATTTTTATTAGTAAACCGGTAGGGGTCTGCCAAACCCCCCTCTCCTTCTGAGAGGCTTCTATTATAAAAAATAAATAAAATAAAATAAAAAAACCTAGATTTTCTCTAAAGAATGCATGTGAATGATTATATATATTTCCTTTTAATTAAATATGTGTTTTTCCTCAACAAATGAAAAGATAGATCAAGTGGGTGTGAATATGGGAGATATGAATGTTGTGGTATGATGAAAAAATGGGAAGGATAAGGTATTCATAATGAACATACTCAATGTGTTTGATGAAATGCACCAATGAGAACTTAAAGAAATAAACCAAGATTTTGAAAGCATGAGTTACATGGTGTTTCCCAATTCGTAAGTTGTATGCATATGCTTATTTCGCTTCTTGAATTCTCATATGATTATGGAAAGGTTTAAATGCTATATGTCATCATGATTTCACAAATTGCTATGCACGAGCACCTATGCATAAAATGAGTTTTCATAAGCATTAAGAAGTGAAACAAATAAGAGTAAATGTAAAGGAAAAATAAGCAAAACCTCATAAGCGTATAGATGGTAATGTCAAGGAGGTGGGTAGCCCAAGTGAAGGGTGCTAACCTCTTGCTCATAAGGAAAGGCTCATAAGTTAAATAAGGAAATGTCAAGGAGGTTGGTAGCCCAAGTGAAGGGTACTAACCTCTTGCTCATAAGAAAAGGCTCAGAAGTTGAATAAGGAAATGCCAAGGAGGTTGGTAGCCCAAGTGAAGGGTGGTAACCTCTTGCTCATAAAAGTAGGCTCAAAAGTTGAATAAGGAAATGTCAAGGAGGTTGGTAGCCCAAGTGAAGGATGGTAACCTCTTGCTCATTAAAAAAGGCTTAAAAGTATTGAACTGTCAAGGAGGTTGCTAACCTCTGGCTCATAAGGGAACTCATAAGGAAACTCATAAGAAACTCATAAAGAACATATAAGGAAACTCATAAGAAACTCATAAGGAAACTCATAAGGAACTCATAAGGAAAGCTCATAAGGACACATATGACTCACATACATATTTTGGTTTTCATGAGAATTATAAATTGATAAATACTTTTGTATGAGGTTGTTTTGAATGATTATGGACTGTACTCTTTCCAGCACTTGCATATGATATTTTGTTCATTATTACCATTGTTAGCTAGGAGCTTGTACTCATTTAGTATTCCATACTCAGCCGTACATCTTATGTCGACAGGTACACGTGCCCCTTTCGACATCTGTGCTCCAAGTCCTTGATAGAGGAGGACTATGGCGTGAGGAGGAGCCATACATGGAGCCGGTTGTAGAGCCTCAGGTGGAGGCAAGGGACTTAGACCATTAGCCCCATGGGGGTGACCATTGAGAGAGAGAGAGTTATATTTCTTTTGTATTTTGATAGGCGGGCATGTCCACCTTTACTAATATGTTTTGTATAAAACTTGGAATACTGATCAAGTACATAGAAAAGAAAAAGTTGGTTTGTGCTTCTACGATATTTTAGCTTCCGCACTCTGTGTTATATCTCTATTAGATCAGGTTATGCTTTGTTCATTACAGGAGGGTTTGCCAGGTTAAGTATAGTGACTCCTAAAGTATCCCTTAACTCCTAGGGGGTATTTTGGGGTGCGATAGAAGTGGTATCAGAGTCTAGGCATTAGAGTCCCTAGGGTCACTTAGAACTGATACCATGATTGAACAAGACCTTGGGTCAAAGGGAGGAGTCGTATTCCAAGTATAGACTAATGAGTTAGTCTTAGTCCATAACCAGTTGGAAACCAACCGCACTTAGTAACCTACGCTAGAAAAAAAATGTATGTTTGTTAATTTGCTATGTATACCTTGAATGAATTGTCATATGCTTAATAAATGTTAAGTGATTGTGGAAATGGTTACTGAACGAGTATCCAAGTTAAACTCATGTTGTACTGTTGTTCTCAGGATTTGATCATGAGATGCGGTGCTCGGGGTCACAGATATAATACGAGGGGGACTGGAAGAGATGCTCCTTCGGGTGATGAGCAACCCGACTTTGCTCAAGCTTTTGTGCTATATGAAATTACTCTGATCAATGATCTCTATGACCTAGAGGGGGGGTGAATAGGTCTATCTACGAACTTCTAACCAATTTTTTAATTTTTCAAATAATTAGTTTAGAAATCAATAAACAATTCACACAAACAATCCACACAAATCAAACACAGCCAATTTTTACGTGCAAAACCCTTACGGGAAAAAACCACAGGACCTCGTCCAGCAACAAACTTCACTATAAGAAGAATTCAAGTACAAGACAAGACCTTACCCAAAACGGACTTGACGTTCCTAGGTATAGAATCTTACTCTTGATTTCCACGAACCAGCAGGTTCGATCTCCGCCGTAGCAGCTTTGGTTCCTGACCGACCAAATCTTCTCAAGCTACTTCAATACCACGATCACACACGATCGATCTCCTTCCACGAAGGCTCCGGATCATACACCGGACACACACACAAAGTGTAGGGTTGTGAATCAATTTAAAAAGCTTCAAACCCTAGAGGGATCTCATACAGATCTAAGATCACACAATGCAAGAACAAAAGTATAGATCTATACTTGCATTCTCTAGGATGATTGAATAAAGAGGGATCACTAAGGATCTATGAGGAACAATGGAAAAAGCCCTAGAAGGGTTTCACAGACCTCTACTCTTTCAAAAAAAAACAAAGATACGAATTAGGTCTCCAAAAAGTTGTTTATATAGGGTTTAGAAAAGAGTCCAGAAAAATAAAATAATGTTTACGAGGATCGATTGATCGGTGCTTATAACCGATCGCTCGATCCAAAACCGATCGATCGCTATTTTTACCTAGAGATCGGTTAAAAATTACCTCTCTGGAAAAATACCCCATACAAAGTTTTTGACTAGTCGATAGCCACCGATCACTCGGTAGGCCACCGATCGATCGGTCTTAACACCGAGCGATCGGTTGAGACAGAATTTTAGCCAAAACAATTTTCTTTTATTTTTGTTTGATTCAAATAAGACGAAAAGACTTTGTTAGGCTTAAAACTATCCTCCTAGGTATGTTTAGAGTTATCTAAGTCAAATCCAACCTAGGTAGGGGTCTCTAAGTCCATTACCTGTCTAGATCCGGAGTAGTAGCTTTTTCTTCAATATCTTCAGTCTTCTCGAAACTTTAACTCTTCCGACAAGTTGAACAAGACACAACACACATGTCCTATCTATTGATCACAGAATTTGCCAACACCTATTTCTGGATTTACAATCTCCCCCTTTGGCAATTCAGGGACAAAACAAGACTAAGTCACATACTAGGTTCAAATTATCCCAAATGATTCAAAAATGGAAAATTGAACCTTTACATGACTCAATAAAAAATTTCATGATATTCAACTTGTCATTTTTCAACAATCTTAGAACCTGTTTGCCTGCACAAGCTCAACCAAAACCCTGTGAAGCATGAGAAATAAAAAATTTCATAAATAAGTTCATCTATAACAAGTTCTCTATTTTAAGTGCATCCATAACAAGTTCATCATGTTCAATTAACAAGTTCATCATGTTCAATCATATATCATAGCACTCTCTCCCCCTTTTTGGCTCGAAATGCCAAAGGTAGAATGGAAATAAATGAATGTAGGTAAAATGATCATAGGAGATGAGATAACAAAAAAAATAGAGTAAAAGTACAAATATCATCTCATAGAGAATAATCATCCAAGTCAATATCATCCATAAGTGGTATGTACTGAGTACAACCAAGACAAAATACATCCAATGTCTCATAATAAACTAGGACCACACTAAACTCCTAAACATAAATACATGAAATATAAGGAGTAGCCTAGTACATCAAACTAACTCTCACTCCTCTTCATCAGAAGTGAGATGGGACTCATAATATGCTCTAAAATCACAAACATCCCGCTGGACACTCAGCACTGCTGCATCAAGTGATCTAAGTCGACCTCAGATCTCTGTAGTGAAGTCCTGGTAAGATGAAACATGAGTCTGGAGATCCATTTGCATCTCCCTCATCATTCTGGCAAGATCATCAATCGAGGCAGGAGGTGGATGAGAGGACCCGATACCAACTTCTGCTTCCTCCTCAGTATCTCGAACTGAAGCATGTGAGAAACTCTGAGCTAAGGTCTTTTTTGTTGATTGGACCCTTCGGATTACGAGTAGGAACACCAGGAGGAGCAATGACCCCTTGAGAATCAAGGAGTTTAGTGATCAGGGAACCAAATGGAAGAGCTCCAACTACATTTTGAGTTTGATGGGCTTGAATCATCAAATCAATAATGTGTGCGGCAAGATTAATATCATGTCCATGAAGGAGACTGAACAAAAATCGGGCTCTATCTTCCCTAAGGTCCGCAGTATGAACCTTTGGGTGGATATTGGCACTCATTACTAGGTTTACAAGTCTTGCATCCCTAGTGAGTTTAGATACTTCAATGAAGGAACCATCCCAAAGTGTAGGAGCACCACAAAGAAAGGTGACTACATTGTTTATAGATTTTTTATCCTCATCTTTCTTATATTTATAAGGATAATAGGCATCTGGAACTCGAGGACAACCAAGAAATTTAGCAATGACATTAGGATTTATCAAAACAGATTTTTCTAAAGATCGAGATTTAAAAGACTAGGTTTTAGAGTTGATTTCAGAGAAATTTGAGTAAAATTCCTAGACTAACTGAATAGGAGCAGGACCGGATAAAGTGAGAATACCTTCCCATTGACGATCGGTAATGAGCTTAGGAAGGTGATAATCACCAAAATCGGAAATTCTAATGCCCCTTTCAACCATAACAGCCTTTTTGCTAAAATACTCACTATAAAGCCAAGCAGCAGTAGGGCTAATGAAGGGACCCAATAGAACATTCGAGGACGAACAAGCTTTTCCTTTTTGTTTCCGGGTTTTATCTGCCAAAGAATTTTGGCGATTTTCAGAAGTAGAATCAACCATTCTATGGATTGGTCTATCCCCTATTGAAATCCCATGACCTATTGGAGTGAGAGTAGGGCTCATTGAGATCCTCTTCCTCGAGAGGGTCCTCTTGGTTGTTGAGGACCAATCTCAGGCGTTTAGAGACACCGGACATGAGGAATGCAAGAATAACTAAGGAGTATGAGAAAACCATCATGAATTTTTGATGCCCTAGATGTGAAGAGTAAACCAAAATCAAGAAAAGGAACAAAGTTTACCTTTTTAGATGCTTAGAAACCCTTGGAGTAGAAAGAAATGATCGTAAGAGGGATTTGGAGGAGAAAGAACCGAGAGATCGCTCTAGAGTTCGGAGAACTAAAGAATAGTAAAATGAGACATGAGGGTTTTATAACCCTGTTCACGAAAGACCGATCGATCGGTCATTAACACCGAGCGATCGGTGGTCTGGAAAATTTTTTGAAAATTTTTACTTAAAACCAATTTTCTCCCCCTCAACCAAAGCAAGATTTAAACTCATTTTCACCTCAAAATCACCTAATAACTATGAACTTATGCAAACATTTATTTCATCAAAATCATAAAGAATATTCAACCAAGAATTACGTAAATTGATACCCATTCAAGGATTATGTAAATAACTTTTAGTTTCCATAAGTGATTAATTATGATTTTTGCATCAAATCCACATTTAGAGTCAAGAAACACTCAGAAGTAATGTGTGTGTAATATTAAAAATTCATAACATGACTCTGAGGATTGGTTTCATCCACAAAACAAGATTTTGACATTATAGCATAAAAGGTACTCTAGAATGTTCAAAAACTAGAATTAAAACCAAGAGACATCCATAGAATTATGATGAGCAATGTTTACCCCAAATTTGATCAATAAAGTCATTTCATTTTATCATCAAATTTTCCACATTATCTGTTCTTTGGACACTGGTGACTTTCACACAAGTAAGAAGGTAGCCCTCTCTAATGACAGTGGGGGCTTTCACACTAGCAACCCATATAGATACCTACTGTTTGTCTAGGTAGCCATTACTCACTGTTTGCATTCACTAGAAGCTATCACACAAACTCACAGGTAGTCCTTTCCATGTCAATAATTTTTTAAAACTCGGGGGCTCACCTTATGGAATTTTAATCACATTGGTTATACTAGTTTTGATTAAACTAGGGAACCATATGATATAATATTAGAATCTATAAATAGGAACTAATATCATCTCAAGAATCAGTTAGAGTGCATGTGCAACACATAACATCTTTGTTTACTCAACTCTAACTGAGATTGGTGATCATGACCATTTTAAATCACTAGATTGAACTAATAGCTCTATGACTTAAATGAAACAAGAAGAACACATAGGCTATGAAGAAAGCACACCATCACTCAACTCCGCACAAACCAATGGATTTCCTAAGGAACTCAAACCTAAGGGAATCTAAGGGTTTTGTGAGAATGTCTGCATATTGTTTCTCTGTTTGGACATACTCAATACACACAACATTTTGCTCAACTAAATCACAAATGAAGTGATGCCTAATGTCAATGTGTTTTGTGCGAGAATGTTGAATGGGATTTTTGGAAATATTGATAGCACTTGAATTATCACAATACACAGTCATAGTGCCCTGTTCAATCCCGTAATCATGCAACATCTACTTCATCCACAAAAGTTGAGTGCAACAACTGCTAGCTGCTATATACTCAGCTTCGGCAGTGGACAATGAAATTGAATTCTGCTTTTTGCTAAGCCAAGCAACTAAGCATTTTCCAATATAGAAACACCCTCCGGAGGTGCTCTTCCTATCATCAGCATTTCTGGCCTAGTCGGCATCAGAATATCCAACTATTGTGGCATTGGTATCAAAAGAATACCAGAGGCCAAATGATGGAGTTCCACTTACATATCGAATGATATGCTTGACTGCAAGTAAGTGAGACTCTTTTGGGCTCGCTTGATAGCGGGCACATGCTCCAACACTAAAGGCAATATCTGGTCTAGTGGCAGTTAGGTAGAGAAAACTACCAATCATGCTTCTGTAAGAAGTTTGATCAAGATCCTTGCCTGATGTATCTTTACTAAGTTTTGTTGTAGAACTCATAGGAGTCCTAGCATGCTTAGCAAAACTCATACTAAATTTCTTCACAAGATTTTTAGCATATTTGATTTGAGATACTGAGATCCCAGAATCTAATTGCTTGATCTGAAGACCAAGGAAGAAACTCAGCTCACCAACCATGCTCATTTCAAATTCATTTTTCATTTGTTCAGCAAATGATAGAGCATGTAAGTCTAATGTGGAACCAAACACAATGTCATCAACATATATCTGGGTGATGACAATATCACCTTTCACATTCTTTATGAAAAGGGTTCTGTCTACTCCCCCTCTCGAAAATCCCTTTTCCAAGAGATAAGTAGTCAACCTCTCATACCAAGCTCTTGGAGCTTGCTTTAAACCATAGAGGGCCCTTTTTAATCGATAGACTTGATCAAGGTGATGTGGATCTTCAAACCCTTTTGGTTGTTCCACATAGACTTCTTCCTGTAGAATGCCATTCAAAAAGGCACTCTTAACATCCATTTGAAAAAGCTTGAATTTCATATGGCAAGCCACAGCTAGAAGAATTCTGATTGATTCTAGCTTGGCAACAGGAGCAAAGGTCTCATTGAAGTCAATGCCTTCGATTTAGGTGTATCCTTGTGCAACTAACCTAGCCTTATTTCTTATGATAGTACCTTTTTCATTGGATTTATTCTTGAAAATTCATTTGGTACCTATCACATTAGTATTGTTAGGCCTAGGTACTAAATACCAAACATCATTCCTAGTAAACTGAAGTAACTCTTCTTGCATTGCATTGATCCAATTATCATCTGCAAGGGCTTCAGCTACATTCTTGGGTTCAAAAGATGAAGTATAGCAAATGTAGCTAACTTCATTTTCAATTTATTTCTTTGTTCTCACTCCACTTTCAAGATCACCAATAATATCTGTGGAGGTGTGAGGACTTATGACCCTTGGATGTGTAGGTTTTAATGGAGATGATTGCTTAGTAATAAGTGGAGTTGAAGAAGTTTCAACATTTTCATTTCCAGCACTATCATCATCCTCAAGTTGCACATTTTCAACACCAGAGTCATCCACAACTACATTAATGGACTCCATAATTGTAGAGGTTTTCAAGTTATACACTCGATAAGCTCTACTGTTTGTGGAATACCCAAGAAATATCCCTTCATCACTCCAGGATTCAAATTTGCCCAGTTGCTCCCTATCCTTGAGGATATAGCATCTACTTCTGAATTCTTGAAAGTACTTGACACTAGGTTTCTTGTTATTCCACAACTCATATGGGGTTTTCTTTGTTCCAAGCCTTAAAAAAACTCGATTAACTATATAGCAAGCAGTGTTAACTACTTCAGCCCAGAAATGAGAAGCAAGATTATTGCTATGAAGCATAACTCTAGCCATCTCTTGGAGATCCCTGTTCCTCCTCTCCACAACACCATTCTGTTGAGGTGTAATGGGTGCATAAAATTCATGTTTGATACCCGACTCATTACAAAAGTCGTTGTACTTAGAGTTTTCAAACTCCTTTCCATGATCACTTCGAATTCGAGTGATTGGGCATCTTTTCTCATTTTGAATTTTCAAGCAAATACTTTTGAAATTTTCAGAAGCATCGGATTTTTCTCTTATAAATGCCACCCATGACATTCTGGAGAAATCATCAACCATGACAAGGATGTATCGTTTTTCACCTAGACTTTCAGTTCTTGTAGGACCTATAAGATCCATATGAATTAATTCCAATGGATATGTAGTAGCAATACTTAAAGTCATCTTATGTGGGGTTCTAATTTGTTTACCAATCTGACATGGCCCACACACAGCAGTAGAAGGCTTTCCTAGTTTGGGCACACCTCTTACATGTTCTTGCTTTGAGATTTTGCATAGGTCTTTGAAATTCATGTGACCTAGCCTTCGGTGCCACAAATCAACTTCCTCAATTTTAGCCCTAATACAGACATTTGAGAAATTAGAACTAGGGATTAAGCCGTAGCAATTGTCAGTGGTTCTCAACCCTTCTAGAACACACTTACCTTTACCATTAATGACTAAGCATTTATTTTGGGTAAATTGCACAGCATGGTTATCATCACATACTTGACTTATGCTAATCAAATTAGCTTTCAGTCCTTCAACAAACAAGGCATTTTTCAATTTCGGTATGCTTGGTGAATCGATGATACCCTTCCCTTTAACTAATGACTTGCTTCCATCACCAAAAGTAACAGTCCCATCTGGACAGTCCTCAAATTGAGTAAATAGGGACTTGTTACTTGTCATATGCCGAGAACACCCACTGTCGAAGTACCACATTTCTGTGTTTTAGGCTTTAAAGGCAGTATGAATGACAAGGCACTTAAGGTCATCCTTTCTCACATACACAGTTTTTAAACTTTGTTTTAACATTTGAATATTGTTCTGTGTAGTAGAGACCTTTTTCTTTTTAGACCTTCTAGACCTCTTTCTGTTCTGTTCAGTAATGATTTGTCACATTCTTTCCTCTTGAGTAATCATAAGGAGTGAATGGACCATTTTCATTTCTAGACATTTGAGCAATCCTATTGACATCTTGGCTCAAAATTCTAGATTTTTCAGCTAGAACTTGAATCTGCATTTTAAGATTTCCTTGACTTTGATTTTGGTTCCATGAACCATTTCTAAGAGCTCTTCTAAACGCATTACAGTTTGGTCGAATGTGACCTCTTACACCACAAAAGTGACATGTGGGTATGAATCTAGAAAGAGGAGGAGGATTTCTCCTAAAAGGAATTTGATTCCTCAAAGCATTCACCCTAGGTGCTGCATTTCTAGGCTTTACAACATTTGTATAAGCCTTAGTACTTGATGTAGATGGTACATTCACTTTGGGATCAGAATGTATTGGTTCAAACACAGCACTAGCCATTGTACCAACAGCTAAAGGAGCAGCTAGTGTGTCAGCATGTCCTATCCCAGACCTATTAGAATTTGATCCATATTTTCTAACTAATTCATCTAGGCAGCTAGTATTTCCAAACATTCTTATTTCTTTCTCAAGAGTGTAGACCTTCTGAATCAAGTCAGTCTTGTCTTTAAGGGTTACATGATGTTCTTTTTCAAAAAATTTTACCTTATCAATAAGAGAATCTTTTAAAAATTCCAGCTGCACTAATAGAGTCCTTGACTCTTCAACTTCTTTCAAGGAAGTGTCTCTTTCAACTTCTAATCTTCTGACCACATTAGTCAATGAGACATTTTCTTCCAAAAGACATTTAACTCTTTCAACAAAAGTTTCTTTCTCATTTTCAAGCTGACTAACTAGAGCATTCTTCTCATTTGCTTCTAGTTTACAAGTATCTCTTTCATTTTGAATGATTTTGAGTTTTTTGCTCAAAGAGATTTTTGCTTTAGTCAGTTTCAAACTTTCAGAATACAACTTATCATAAGTTGTTTTCAAATCTTCATCACTTTCAGAGTCAGTATGACTCTTCTCAGTGTCTCCACTAGACTCAGTGTGACTACTTTCATCACTTCTATGCTTCTCATCATCCACTGAGGCAGTCTCAAGAATCCCAGAAAGGGATACAGTGAAAGCAGTATGATTATCAGTTTCTTCACTTGAAGAGGAACTGTCTGATTCTTCATTCTCGGAATCACTGTCATCCTAACAGGCATTCATCACCTTGCCCTTACTTTTCTTCTTGTTAGGACAGTTAGGTGAAATATGACCGAAGCCATGACATTCATAACATTGAACACCTTGGGGTTTCTTGTCGCCACTCTTGGAATTTTTCTTGATTTCCCAGGGCTTAGACTTTGACTTCTCAAAAGATTTTCCTCCCTGTTTAGAATTGAACCTCTTTTTCGTTCTAAAAAATTTTTGAAATTTTTTAACGAAGAGAGCCATTTCTTCCTCATCCATCTCTCCATCACTGTTATCCTCATCCAAAGATTCCTTAATTGATTTCAAGGCTAAAGATTTGGTCTTCTTGGATGGTCGAAGATTGAGTTCATAAGTTTGGAGTGAACCAACTAATTCTTCAATCTTCAGAGAGTCAACATTTTTACTCTCTTCAATAGCAGTGACCTTGGGTTGAAATCTCTCTGGTAGAGATCTAAGGACTTTTCTAACTATCTTGGACTTAGTTAATCTTTCACCTAAGTTGAAACTAGCATTGACAATGTCACTAAGTTTTGCATAAAATTCATCGAATGTGTCATCGTCTTCCATTTTCAAATATTCAAATTTGGTGGTTAACATTTGGAGTTTTGAGATTTTAACAGTGGTGGTACCCTCATGGGTAATCTCAAGAATGTCCCATACCACCTTTGCTGTTTCACACGAAGAAATTCGTCTGAATTCCTCAGCTGTGACTACAGTAAAGATAGCATTGAGTCCTTTAGTATTCCAACCACTTGTCTCAAGCTCTTCTCTGGTCCATTCATTAGAATATTTGACGATAGTCAAATAACCTAGAGTTTTCACAGGCGTAGTCCACCCATTTTGAATAGACATCCAAATTCTCTCGTCAATTGATTTGAGGAATGCTCTCATACGGGCTTTCCAATATGCGTAATTATTCCCATCGAACAATGGGGGATGAGAGACTGAACCACCCTCTCTTAGAGTACTCATGATCACAGAGTAAGATATACAGGATCACACTAAAGGGTTTAGTCTTAAAGGTGAACCCGCTCTAATACCAATTGAAATTACTCTGATAAATGATCTCTATGACCTAGAGGGGGGTGAATAGGTCTATCTAAGAACTTCTAACCAATTTTTTAATTTTTCAAATAATTAGTTTAGAAATCAATAAACAATTCACACAAACAATCCACACAAATCAAACACAGCAGATTTTTACGTGGAAAACCCTTACGGGAAAAAACCACGGGACCTCGTCCAGCAACAAACTTCACTATAAGAAGAATTCAAGTACAAGACAAGACCTTACCCAAAACGGACTCGACGTTCCTAGGTACAGAATCTTACTCTTGATTTCCACAAACCAGCAGGTTCGATCTCCGCCGTAGTAGCTTCGGTTCCTGACTGACCAAATCTTCTCAAGCTACTTCAATACCACGATCACACACGATCGATCTCCTTCCACGAAGGCTCCGGATCATACACCGGACACACACACAAAGTGTAGGGCTGTGAATCAATTTAGAAAGCTTCAAACCCTAGAGGGATCTCATACAGATCTGAGATCACACAATGCAAGAACAAAAGTATAGATCTATACTTGCATTCTCTAGGATGATTGAAAAAGGAGGGATCACTAAAGATCTATGAGGAACAATGGAAAAAGCCCTAGAAGGGTTTCTCAGACCTCTACTCTTTCAAAAAAAAACAAAGATACGAATTAGGTCTCCAAAAATTTGTTTATATAGGGTTTAGAAAAGAGTCCAGAAAAATAAAAATAATGTTTACGAGGACCGATCGATCAGTGCTTATAACCGATCGCTCGGTCCAAAACCGATCGATCACTATTTTCACCGAGAGATCGGTTAAAAATTACCTCTCTGGAAAAATACCCCATACAAAGGTTTTGACCAGTCGATAGCCACCGATTGCTTGGTAGGCCACCGATCGATCGGTCTTAACACCGAGCGATCGATTGAGACAAAATTTTAGCCAAAACAATTTTCTTTTATTTTTGTTTGATTCAAATAAGACCAAAAGACTTTGTTAGGCTTAAAACTATCCTCCTAGGTATGTTTAGAGTTATCTAAGTCAAATCCAACCTAGGTAGGGGTCTCTAAGTCCATTACCTGTCTAGATCCGGAGTAGAAGCTTTTTCTTCAATACCTTCAGTCTTCTCGAAACTTTAACTCTTCCGAAAAGTTGAACAAGACACAACACACATGTCCTCTCTATTGATCATGGAATTTGCCAACACCTATTTCTGGATTTACACTATAGTTGAGACTTTGGCTATGCTAACAGCTAGGCTAGTTGTCGTTACTCCTTCTACACCTCCACCACCTCCAGTACACCATGCTTCAAGATTGGAGGCATTTAGGAGATTGTGTCCTCCTACCTTCTTCGGTACTACTGACTATATGGTCGTGGAAGCATGGGTGATGCAACTAGAGAAAATTTTCAGAGCACTCCATTGCACGGATGAGTAACGAGTGGACTGGGCCACCTTCGTGATGGAAGGTGCAGCCAAACATTAGTGGAGAGCCGCACCGAGACAGATGAATTCCACCATTTCAGGAGAACCATGGACATGGCTAGAGTTTCTGGATGTCTTTTACAAGCAGTATTTCCGGCGGCTGTCAGAGAAGACAGAATTTGAGTTCATGACTCTGGAGCAGGGAGAGTTGAGTGTAGCCGACTATGAGGCTGCTTTCATAAAGTTGTCTAGATTCGCACCTCACTTGATTGCATCCGAGCACATGCAGGTCAGGACGTTTGAGCAGGGATTAAAACCCTCCATTAGAGACAGAGTCTCATTGTTCCAGGTAGGCACCTGGCGAGAAGTTGTGAGCAAGGTGAAGTTTGCTGAGAAGAATTCTTCAAGAGGTAAGAGATGGTAAGAGGCCAGTCTAGTGATTCGGCAGAGAAGAGGGTTAGGACAACCCTATATCAGGTATCCAGGTTGATGCAGTCACAGAGGTCTCCCCTGGCACCACAGGCATCACGGTTGACTACTACACTGGTACCTCGTCCCGCCTTTTCACAGGCCACCCGATATATGCCACCTTCATCCTCATCGGCATTTGAAGAATGCTCTTATTGTGGCCGGAGACACAGAATCGGAGAGTGTCGAAAAATTCAGGTGGGTGTTTTCACTGTGGAGATGTGAATCATATGATCCGGGATTGCCCTCGTAAGCAGTTACCGCCCATCCAGCCTCAAGGGAGCAAGTCCCCTATTCGAAAGACTTCTCAGCAGGGATCCTTATAGGCTTCTGCATCTAGGCCCACACCAGCGCATCGCAATGCAAACTAGGGCCGGATCTTTGCCTTGTCGGAACGAGATGCATGTGCATCCGATGATGGCGTGCAAGGTACGCTACAATGCTAAATTTTCTAAGTTGTCAATGCATGCTATTATATTATAAATAGTTGGTGTATAACATGCTACCTATACTTATGTATTCTTGCATGAAATCTATTTATGCAAATTAGTTAATCACACAGGCGCGTTATTAGTGAACGAATGCCTAGTTTGAGTGTTGATCGACATAGGATCCACTCACTCTTTTGTATCGCCTAGCTTTGCGAAGGGATTTCCATCCGAGTCCAGTCAGTTGAAGCAGGAATTAACCATCTCAACTCCGCTCGGCAAGTTGGTAGAAACGAACCGGATATACATGGATTGTGTAGTCCAAGTGGGGCAGAATGAGTTGTTGGCCGACCTCATCATCCTGGACTTCCAAGACTTTGGCTACATAGTGTCCACGGAAGGCATTTCAATGGATCTAGCCAAGATAGAAAGTAGTGATGAATTGGGAAAGACCCAGAACCGTCACCGAGATACATAGTTTCCTCGGATTGGCAGGCTATTATCGGAGGTTTGTGGAGGGATTCTCCAATCTAGTGGCACCGCTCACGTACCTTATGTGGAAGAAAGTCAATCTTACCTAGAACGACAAGTGCGAGAGTAGCTTCATGGAGTTGAAGAAGAGGCTCACTACTGCTCCAGTCCTTGCAGTGCCATCCGGGAGTGGCGCCTTTGTGGTTTACAGTGATGCCTCGCACATCGGGTTAGGGTGTGTCTTGATGTAAAGCAAGAAATTTATTGCTTATGCTTCAAGGTAATTAAAGGATCATGAAAACAACTACCCTACACATGACCTAGAGCTTGCTGCTGTTGTATTTGCATTGAAGATATGATGACACTATCTCTATGGGGAACATTTGATGTGTTCACAGATCACATAAGCCTTAAGTATCTGTTTTCCCAGAAAGAGTTGAACTTGAGGCAACGACGATGGATGGAGTTTATGAAGGATTATGAATGTTCTATTCAATACCATCCAGGCAAGGCGAATGTGGTGGCTGATGCACTTAGTAGGAAGCCTCATGGACTCTTGGCTCACATGGTGGTACAAGAGTGGAAGTTGTTGGAGGATGCGTCTAATCTCAACATCAGTTTTAGTCTCCCTACCATTGGGCCAGTAATGGCTAATGTCACCATTAGGCCTTACATCCTGGGCATGATCCAAGAGTTGCAAGGAATGGATGTTAAGCTACTTGCTTACCGGGACAAGTCAGTTAACAATGGCAGTAAGGATTTCGCGGTGAGGGACGATGGGATTATCACCTTCAAGGGAAGAGTATGCATCCTAGCCAATGAGAAGCTTAAACGAGAAATCTTGTACGAAGCTCACCAGTCCAAGTATACCATACACCCGAGAGGTACAAAGATGTATAGAAACCTTAAAGGGCACTTTTGGTGGTAGAACATGAAGAGGGAAGTAGCGGAGTATGTGTCTAGGTGCTTAGTGTGACAGCTAGTCAAGGCTGAGCACATGAGGCCAGCAGGTCTTTTGAAGCCCCTCCACGGACAGTTAGGAACTCCGATGCCATTTGGGTGGAGATTGATCGTTTGATGAAGTCCGCCCATTTCTTACTTTATTGGACTACGTTCAACTCAAACCAACTAGCTGTGTTGTACATCAAAGAAGTAGTTCGGTTACACGAAGTGCCGGTGAGTATTGAGTCGGATAGGGATCCTCGATTTACTTCTAGGTTCTAGAAGAGCTTCCAAAGTGCTATGGGTTCCCGTTTGGACTTCAGCACGACCTTTCATCCACAGATCGATGGGCAAACTGAGAGGGTAAATCAAGTGATAGAAGACATGCTCCGGGCTTGTATGTTTGAATTCAAGGGCAGTTGGGAGGATCAGTTGCCTTTGGTTGAATTTGCCTACAACAATAGCTATCAGGCGAGCATCCAAATGGTTCCTTTCGAGGCCTTGTATGGGAGGAGTTGTAGATCTCCTCTATACTGGGATGAAGTTGGGGAAAGGAAGGTATTAGGCCCCGAGTTGAGTGAGCAGACAGCTAATCGGGTCAAGCTTATCTGGGAAAGGTTGAAGACTGCACAAGACCGACAGATGAGCTATGCTGACACCCGTAGGCGAGATCTTGAGTTTGGGGTTAGAGAGTTTGTATTTGTAAGGGTTTTACTGACCAAGGGCGTTATGAGATTCAGAAAGAGAGGTAAGCTAAGTCCGAGGTATGTGGGTCCGTTTGAGATCATCACCAGAGTCGGCGAGGTTGCTTATCGGGTTTCCCTACTCACTCACATGACGACGCCATGTGTCCATGCTTCAGAAATACATTTCGGACCCATCCCACGTCATCGAGCTCGATCCGGTAGAAATCTAGGAGGATCTCACGCTAGTAGAGCAACCAGTGCAGATATTAGATAGACAAGATCAAGTTTTACGAAACAAGGTTATTCCCTTGGTCCTCATTCAATGGTAACATCACTCTAAGGAAGAAGCTACATGGGAACGGGGAGCCGAAGTAAAGGAAAAATACCCACAATTATTTCTTTAGAACCTTGGTATTCTCCCTTGTATTTTGTTTCCTTGTGTCTCCATGTATTGTCCTAATTTCGAGGACAAAATTTTTATAAGGGGGGAGGATGTAGAGTCTCAGAACTTTTGTCCATATATTGGAACTTGTGCCAAGGCTCTAAGCCTTTGTAATCTTCCATTTTCTATGAAATGAGAAATTTGGAAGTTCAGGTAGTCTCAATTAAGTATTAAGGAATGATCATAGGAGTCAAATGAAAGTGGAAAGTGCTCTAAGTGTTAAAAAGTGGGATCTTCTAAGTCGGATATGTTGAAAACCCAGGCTGTTGAAAATCTATTTCCAGACCAGTCAGCCTTAGGGGTAATTTGGTACATAAATAAAAGAGAATTAGAGTTTTGTAAAATGCTGAAGTTGTTCCCCTTCAAATGACGAGTCCAACGCAAGTTGAATCGTCAAAATCCGATAAACGAGTCAAAAGTTATGGCCGAAATACCAAAGCGAAAAAAATCTGGAATTTCTGTAGGATTTACGAACAATCTTAAGCATCCTATGAATGACCGTAGGGGAGCTACGATCGATTGTAAAGTCTTCTATGAACGATCGTAAAACCTCAAAACTGGGCAAACTTTCTGGACAATTTACGATCGATCGTAGGAAACTACGAACGATCATAGATGTGCTACGATCAATCGCAGGAATCTATGAACGATCGTAGGTGTGTGATTTTTATTTTTTTTTGGGGGATTTATGGGGTTTTCACCCTTTGCCTATAAATAGGGCTTCCAATTGGGGTGCCCAAGTGAAGGGTGCTAACCTCTTGCTCATAAGAAAAGGCTCATAAGTTAAATAAGGAAATGTCAAGGAGGTTGGTAGCCCAAGTGAGAACTCATAAGGAAACTCATAAGGAACTCATAAGGAAACTCATAAGGAAAGCTCATAAGGATGCATATGACTCACAAACATATTTTGGTTTTCATGAGAATTATGAATTGATAAATGTTTTTGTATGAGGTTGTTTTGAATGATTATGGACTGTACTCTTTCCAGCACTTGCATATGATATTTTGTTCGTTATTACTATTGTTAGCTAGGAGCTTGTACTCGCTGAGTATTCCATACTCAGCCATACATCTTATGTCGGCAGGTACACGTGGCCCTTTCGACATCTGTGCTCCGGGTCCTTGGATAGAGGACTATGGCAAGGAGGAGCCATACATGGAGCCAGTAATAGAGCCCCAGCTGGAGGCAAGGGACTTAGACCATTGGCCCCATGGGGGTGACCATTGAGAGAGAGAGTTATATTTCTTTTGTATTTTGATAGGTGGGCATGTCCACCGTTACTGATATGTTTTGTATAAAACTTGGAATACTGATTAAGTACATAGAAAAGAAAAAGTTATTTTGTGCTTCTGCGATATTTTAGCTTCCGCACTCTATGCTATATCTCTATTAGATTATGTTATGCATTGTTCATTACAAGAGGGTTTGCTAGGTTAAATATAGTCACTCCTAAAGTATCCCTTAACTCCTAGGGGGTATTTTGGGGCGCGACAGCCGTAGTTTTCAAAAAGCCTCTTGTCCTGAGGTGTGATGCACTGGAGGAGGTGCAGGGATAGTAGCAGGCCTAGCTACTAGTATAGCTAAGGTCTCTGCGATCGAACTAAAGGCTTGAGCAAAGTCGGGCTGCTCATAGTCGGCCGGAATCTCTTCCATAGACCTTCTGGTCTGGTAACCTCTACCTCGAACGCCATGCCTCATGATAACAATCCTAAGGACAATAGTGAAACGCCAAGCTCTTGAATATTGCAATTCAATGAGCACTTATTGCTTTATATAAGCATCGTATACTTGAGAGTATACACATAATAGTATAAGCATACCAAGAAAATCCTAGCGATGCTAAGTTCTCAACCCGGCTAATGAGTTAACCGGTTACTTGTCCAGACTAGATGACTAGTCCATACTTGGAACCTAAACTTCCTAGATTTACCTAAGGATTTTCTTGATACCCATTATGTCACGGTATCAAACTTAAGTAAGAAGTTCATCCGAGTTCTAAGTTCAACTCCGAGAACATGCTTCCGCTTAGAAGACGACTTAGCCCAAGGGAAACTAATCCCTAGCTTTGATACCTACTCTATCGCAACCCAAAATACCCCCTAAGAGTTAGGGATACTTTAGCCTGTGACCATCGTATCATACCATCCTGTATGACACATAAGTCATACATACCATCCTGTCAGAGTACACAAGTCATACACATAGTGGAAACAGTTTATAATAAAATACTCCTATCGTTAGGTTCAAGTCTGAACAAGCAAAATATATCAAAAAGGGATGGAGTTGAAAAGTTCCACCCTCAATGTACACAAATCTCTCTTCCTAGCTCGGTCAGCAAAAGTCAAAATCGGGCCACCTATCTAGTGCTCCCTCTGTAAGCACCCAATGTTTACACCCCATCTAACCATGGTTAATGTCTTTTAATCATAGTTATCCTCTGCCAAATCCCCTAAACCTAGGTAAGCATCTAGATAGTCCTAGGTAACACCCTGAGTCAAACCCTAGAAAAACCCTAGGACCAAACCCTACCCTTAGGACTAAACCCTAGGTGAACCCTAGCTAAACCATAGTTAAACCCTAGGACCTATCCCTAGTTGAACCCTAGTACAAGCTTATGCCAAAAACCTAGCCTTAGGTGACCTTAGCCAATGCCCTAGCCTAGCCCTAGAGCCCTTAGGGCTTAAACCCTAAGTCCATGGCCTATAGGGCCTGACCCTTAGTCTAAGCCCACAAGGCCCGAAAACCTTAAGGCAAACCCCTCCTATACCTGCCTGTGCATGGGCCTAGCCTAATTCAAAAAAAAAGTCTCATATTGTCGGTAGAGAGTCTACCGACAATTAAAATTGACCTATTTTTAGATTTTCGGCAGACCTTCTACTGATGTTATGTGATTTCGAGTTTGCACTCTACAAACGTCCTGCACACTCCACCCTCACCCCAAACTCTCCTTTCAACCTCCTCACTCGACCTCCCCTTGGTCCATATAGGTTCTCCCTCTTCTCTTTAGTCCCTTTGAGGTCCCCTAGGTTTTTCCCTATAAAACCCAACGTCCCCAATAGTGAAAACGATCTGCCCCTATAGCCGTAGCTCTGTTCCATAAGACTAGATCCCAACACTCTTCCGTCCTCTGGTCTAAATCCCAGGACTCCCCTGGACTTACCTCAAGCTCCCCAGCTGCTACAACCCATCACAGAAGCACCACCCCCACTGTGCACAGGCCACAGTTCATTCGACAGAAGCAGGGCATCAGGGTAGGGACTTCCCTATCCTCCTTTTTGTCTTGGTTTATCATCAATGTGAACCCCTGCTCATCTCTAGGGGGCCTTTTTGTTTTCCTTTTGGTGTTCAGTTTATAAACAAACCCTCACAGGGTGTTCACCCACCTAAATCATAGGTGTGGTGAACCCCTACGAGTATATCACCTTTCCTGGAACTTCCAGCACCACCATGACACTTCTAGGGTCACACAAATCATGGGAGAACCCCTGGTTACCTTGGTGCACAGCGCATGAGGGCACAAATCCAGTTTTTAGCAAAACCAGGAATGGCGGTAATCTCAGTACCGCCATTCTTGGCAGTCTCTGTTATAGCATTGTTTGGCCTACTTAGGTGGGCCCTAGTCCATGTCTAGGGCCCAAAATGAACCCCTCTCATTCACCTGGACCTCGCCTGGTCCTTTCAGGTGCAGGGGTTAAGCCTAACCATGGTTAAACCCCTGAAAATCAAAACTGTGCATATTGGTGGTAATCCTTCTACCGGCAATACCCATTTTGCCTAGTTTGGTATTGGCGGTAGAATAACTACCGCAAATATGAAATCTCTGTTGCAGTGACTTTGCACCTTGGTGGGGCCAACTCCAGACATCCCCTGGGGCCCACACCAAGCTCAAACTATTCCCAGGAGTCCCCTCTACACTCCCATGATCTTGTTGCACCCAGGGTTAACCATTAACCCTAGTTAAACAGTGTGCAAACTGAAGCTGAAAATACTGTTTTAATGTCGGTAATACAATTACCGACATTAACTTTATATCATTTTTGGGCTTTTGCAGGGGTCCAGGTGTAGAGACCCGAATCTTTTTCATGTTTTTATTTCATTGTGTTAAGGGTATTTTAGTCCTTGTGATGTTTGATGTTTATTGTTTTTTTTTATGCCTAATTATTGTGGTGTAAACTAGGCTTAATCAACTTGTAACGGATGGATGTCATAGCACATCCTAAACTTTAGGAAGCTCTAGTTTTAGCACCGTTTACTGGAATTGTGTGATTCTTAAACCATTAGAAAGGTGTTGGAACCCTCTTCGAGATTCATGTTTAGTATTTTTCCTCATTTCGAGTTTAAGTCAAGTCAATAGTGAGTTTTGTCTAATGGAATTGCAGATCAGTCAACTTTGGGGATATTTTAGTCTATAAATTAAGTGGAAATTGGAAATTCTAAAACGCCAGAAATGTTCATTTTCGAGAGACGAATCCAACGCAAGTTGAATCGTCAAAATCCGATGAACGAGTAAAAAGTTATGGCCAAAACAGTAAAGGGAGTCAAAACCTGCAGGAACCGATCGCTCGGTCAGAACCAGCGATCGATCGGTCCAAAACCGATCGATCGGTATCTATCGACTGGTCCAAAATTTTGTATGGGGAAATTTTCCAGAGAGTGTGTTTTTGACCGATCGCCCTGGTCATAAACACCGATCGATCGGTAGGCAACCGATCGCTCGGTCCTTCGTGTTTTTGCTGATTTTTAGTATGGGCTTTTTGGTCTTTTCGTTCTCAGACCTTGGGGCTATAAATAGGGGGTCCTACTCGAAATATTAAAATACTCCACCTAGTTCTAACCTAATTTGGCAAAAAGGGGGAGAAACCCTAGGGTTTTGAGAGAGGGTTTTCTTGGAGAAGGAGGAGATTGATAGGAGATTGCAAGAAAAGTTTGGGAAGCTTCTCCAAATCGTCTCGGGAGCGTTTTGAATCCAAGGGAAGGATTCCTAAGGTCGATATACTATCCTAATCAACTTTATTTTAAGGTTTTGTGAATGTTAAGATGTTAGGAATAGTAGAAATAGATGTTTGATGCATTTTCCCTAATTTTCTATGAAGTAAGCTAATTATTGATGGAAATGTGGATGGAAATGTGGATTGGATGTGGATGAGAAATATATAGAGGATGGGAAATGTATGGAGGATGGGATTAATATGTGGATGTGAATAGTGAATTGATTGTATGGATGAATTATGGTTTGATGAATGCTTGAAAATATAAAGGAGAAATGGATTCATATTATGCGTACACAAGGTGTTTGTGAAAATGCTTGAAAGGATAAATGATATTATACTCTTATGAAATGGTGGTAAATTATTATGAATTGCGATATGAATTATGATAAGATATGTATATGTGAATTGTTGGTTAAGTATGTCTAATTATTTGTATGGAAATTGATAGTCGGGAAGATAAGAACTTAGAGGAACATCTCTCAAACCAGGAATTCTCTAACTATTTGGTATGGGACAGTATAGTGGAGTTTCTATGGTGGGAGATCGGAATCTAAGCAATTACCAACTCGAATGTTAATTTCGACACTTAAGTACATATGCACGTGTATGTTAAGATAAGAGTCTCACAAGTCACACGTGGCCCACAAGCATGAGCATGACATACGTATGACATTCTGAATAAGCATAAGCATAAGGCATGGTCCGTATCCGCCAAGAACGGCATGTCTCATTACTGTGTGATCTGAATAAGTGCATAAGGCATGGTCCGTATCCGCCAAGAACGGCATGTCTCATTACTGTATGATCTGAATAAGTGCATAAGCATAAGCATAAGCAACTCACAAGCACGTGGTCTCATAAGCATAAGTGACTCATAAGTGTATTGTCTTCCAAGTCTAAGATTCTCACAAGTACACGAGTTAAGGTGATGATATGATGTATATGCGCACACGTTCTTCCGCACTCTGATTATGTTATTATGTTATTGGATATGTTTCTGACTAAGTGCAGGTATATCATTATTGTTGGTTGGATTTTATATACACTGAGTACCTTTGTACTCAGCCGGACTTTTGTCTTGGCAGGTATAGAGCAGGAGTACACGGTGGAGCCGTGGGTTGAGGAAACATACATCGAGGAAGGAGGTGAAGGTGAGCCTTCTGAGGAGGGAGCCGGAGACTTGGGCGGCTACACCTCTTAGTTTACATTTCTTTTCATTGAAAGAGTTTTGTATTTGACTTTTAGAGGATGTTGCTCAGTAGACTTCTTAGTAGTTGTGTATCAGACTCTTATTGGTTCATTGTTAGTTGTATATATAGACCTTAGACTTGTGCAGGTTGGATTGGGTTTATATATATCGAAATTTTATTATCCTCATTTTTGAAGACTCGCGTAGTAGCCTTGTATGCATGGTTTTAAGCAGGTTTAAGTAATGTGGCGATTCCAAAGTCCTATTTTAGCCTTGTAGGATTTTGGGGTCGTTACACCAGGCCTGGTAGGAGGTCACTTTAGGCCTTGCCTAGCCCTCTGAGCCCACCTTGGACCTTACTAGACCCTTAACCACAGTTAAATACACCTCCGGTTAACATTTAACCGCAGTTAAGCACCCCTTAACCCCACAAACTTTGGGAAATTAATTTGAAAATCCTAAAAATAATTGGACCATAAAACTAACTTTGGCCCTCTTCCTAACCTTTGTTAGCAACCCTAACCATAGTTAGATCCCCCTTAACTCCGGTTAGTAACCCTAATCGCAGTTACTTTCGGTTTACGGCCTATCGGGCCTAAAAACCAAGTCTGCCGGACTCTTCTTCGGCCTACCAGGCCTCCTCTTAGCCTACCAGGCTACATCTCACATCCCCTTAACTGTGGTTAGCAACCCTAACCATAGTTAGTTTGGCCTAATCCCAGTTACCAACCTTAACCTTGGCCAGACTCCGCTAGTCTACCGGACTTCCCCTAACCTACCGGACTTAAATACCTTCCACTTTGACCCTCCTCGGTCAACCAAACCCTAGTCTACCGGACTAGTCCATGTTAGCCACCCTTGGTGCACACACACACTCCCCTAGCCTCGGCACAGGCTCACGTGCCAAAACTATGCTCGGTCTGATCTCACCCTTTGAGTACATAGGCAACCCAACCTGGGTTCAACCTCAGTTAGCTTTTCCTTAATTTCTTGGATTAGTGTAAACTTAAACCTTCCAGTATTTTAAACAAGATTAACTTTAGTTGGCTTACACTTGGGGAGTACAGAACCGTTGTAAAACCGAAGCCTCGGGGTGCCTAACACCTTTCCTGGACTTAACTGAACCCCTTACCCTGATCTCACTCGCAGACCAAGACCTTATCCAAACTCAGGGGACTTATCCCTTCTGAATGAATAGGTGGTGACTCTAAATAATCAACCTTCACACACCCGTGAGGGTATACCCCCATCCTCTTTTATGAGTGGTCACGGAAATCCACGCTTACACCCTCGTCTTGATAATGATCCATAGTAGGTTCCGGCTCGTAGTATTCTTCCTCTATCCAAGGCTCCAAATCACAAACGTCAAAAGGAACACATGAACCTATCGAAGTCAATAATTCAACTGAGTATGGAATACTCAGTCACATACAAACTACTATCTAACAATGAATAATATCATGAACATGCAAAAGCTTAGAGTATGTAATCCTTGCAAGTAGTTTTCCCAAATCCCTTTCCTTAACAGTTTTCGTGCGAAATCAAAACCATATAAATCTTGTGAAGTCTTATGATAATCATAGTCTTGTGAGTTCTTGTGAATTCTTGCGAAAGTTGGGATTCCTTGTGAGCATGTGAGATCTGAGTAAGCATGATTTTCTTGTGAACTTGTAAACTTACGAATTTGTGAGCTTGTGAGATATGACTTCTTGTGAGTCCATGTATAGTGGGATTCCTTGTGAGCTTTGAAACGATCTTAGAACACCAAACCAAATTTTGGCCTTGTCACTTACCAACCCATAGTTTGGCCTTATCCATTCTTGTGAACTTGTGAGAATTCTTTTACAAAAAACCTTGCTTATGAAACTTTATGAAAACACCTTTTCTTGTGAGAAATCATTGAATCATGCGGGACTTGTGAACATCATGCTAGACTTGTGAACATAAGGTGCATATAATACTTGTGAACATCATGGTGAACTTAGAAAACTTGTAAACTATTCATAGAACATCAATAGTAGTGATAATTTACATACCATGTACAAATCATCATCCAACCAATCCAAGAACATACCTTACAACATAGTTTTTTTCTTAAAAATAATAGCACAAGGTAGGTAGTAGAGTGATCTACCTTTCAAGATCAACCCTTTGATCTAAAACGCTTTAGAAATGTTCAGAAGCGAGAAGGAACGCTTTTGTAGTTGAGAAATCAACTCAAGAATACCCAACAATCAAAACCCCCAAGCTTCTTTCTTCTTCCTCTTTCTTCTCTTCAACCTTCTCCCAAAAACTTTCTCTAAGGGTTGTGGTAACCCTAACCCACGAATTGTGGGTTTATATAGGGGTTTGGGGTGAGCCAAAACCCATAACACCCTTAAAAGATCTCAGGAGGTCGGCCATAGGCAAAAATAGCATGATCGGTCGACCGATAAAGAGGTTCGGTCGACCGGTCAAAAGACCCCTCTCTACCTGAAAAACCCATACAATTTTTATTGCCTTCAGTCGACCGGTAAGGAGGGTTGGTCGACCGGTCAAGGTTCAATCGACTGGTAGCAAAATCGGTCGATCGGTTCTGCCTAATTTTTCCCCTGTTTTTCTGTTTTGACTTGTGCTTTGTTCTTTTTCCCCTTCTTCTACTTACTCTTATACTTATTTTACTTTAAAACATTTAAGTTAATGAAATAACTTTAAGTTTTTAAATTAAAAGAAGAAAGTATCCCCCATTTGAATCCAACAAAAATACTTAGAAAATCCAATTCCTTATAACTCAAAATCTGAATTTCCAGTTTTATGCAAAACCCAATAAATCCGGTTCGTCGTAACTTTTTCCATTGCCTGGGAAACCATTCTAAACATATGAATAAAACCCATAAAATTACCTAAGCTTAGTTAACTTATAAACAACCATTTTCGAGACTTTTTATCTCTAAATTAAAAAAATTACATTATATGGTCACTATTCACAGGCTATGAAGGTGAGATCCGGGGTTCTACATATCATGTGAATCTTGGAGCATTCGATCTTCTGTCTGATCTATAAGGGATGTTATACTCACGCTTTGGTGTTATTATATGACATCTCTTATTCATGTGCCACCCACCATGAACCTAATAAACACCTAGTGAAATTGGCATTATTTCTCCCACTATTTGCTATTAAAGTTTTCACCATGTTTTCACATAGGTGAGAGGGATTGGGCCTGACTTTGGCCTGTCAGCTTACTCACACTCCCCACTATAAGAGCACATAGTGTATGATAGAAGATCATAATACTTAGGGACTTATCCTCAGACTTATATACACATGATATATGGGGCAATTCTTTTAACATAATAAAACATAAATAATTAGCAGTTAATATCATCTCATGATAAACTAAACAAGAATAATGATTATATGAGATTAATTGTTATGAGTCAATAAAAATTAAAATGCAAGAGAATGAGGTAAGAATAAATGCAACTCACAAACAGCTTCACAATCCCTTCCTTTATCATCTAATCAAGATTCTCCTCGCAACATCCTTCTCGCATTAAGGGGAATTGAGAGACTCATGTTTTGTCCAATAAATAACTCACCCTCGACCAATGCATGAAACATAAATTAAATGGCATTAGGGAAACCAGATTTCATTCGCCCTTTATTAGGGAAACCGAATGAAACTGTCTTTTACATGTAAGCACCCCAATTTTGCACCCCTTTATCTCCTTACATACCTCTAAAATCCCTTTTAAAAATCCTTTTTTAAAACCCTCTTTTCAAGTGCTTCGATTTCCGAGAAATGCCCCTTAGGTAAAAAACTGACCAAAATGCCCCTAGGGTAAAAAATGACCAAAATACCCCTGAAAAAGTGCTAAAAAGTTTTCATTTTTTTAAAAATGAGTTCATAAAATTTTTGGTAAATTTTGGCTATTTTTGGAGTTAAATTAAACTTAAAACGGTTGAAATTGACCGAAATGCCCCTATAGCGTAAAATGACCAAAACGCCCCCTAAAAATTGGTCAAAAGTTATGATTTCATCCGAAACAATTTTACAAATTTTTCGGTTCAATTTTGGCTATTTTCGGGCTCAAAATAGGCTTAAAACGATAAAAATAGTTTTTCGGCAAATAGGAGCATAAACAAAAAAAACCAAAAAAAACTCATTTTTGAAGACCCAAACAGGCCTTAAGGGGCAAGCTCGCCCTTTTAAAAGGCGCGGGACCATGTGGGCCCCACTTGCACTACAAATTTCATTTTTTATTATTTTATTTATTCATAATAAAATATATTAAATCGCGCCTTTTAAAAAGGCGCGGATTTAGAAATATCGGTTGCCGACGCGTTGCCGACTCACTGTTCATACCGCTTTACTATTCATTAAAATATAATAAATCGCGCCCTTTAAAAAGGCGCGGGCACTATTCCGAGACCCTATAAATACCCCTCCTCCCTTCCTTCAAAATTCATCCATTTTCACTCCTCTCTCCTTGGTTTTTCGAGTTTCCTTTCCGAAACACTAAATTTTTAGTTTTTTTTTTGGAGAATCCATCTTTGTCCGAAAGTTCGCCGTACTTTCGGGCAGGTAATCCCTCTATCCCTAGTCTTGCTTTCAAGTTTTTTTAGCTTTATTAATTGCTTAGTTTCTAGTTTTGTCTTTAATTTCTAGTTTAGACTGCTTGCCTGTCGAACCTCTGCCCAAATTCCGGTTCAAATATAGCCTTGCCTGTCGAACCTCTGCCCAAATTCCGGTTCAAATATAGCCTCGCCTAGTCGAACCTCTGCCCAAATTCCGGTTCAAATATAGCCTCGCCTAGTCGAACCTCTGCCCAAATTCCGGTTCAAATATAGCCTCGCCTAGTCGAACCTCTGCCCAAATTCCGGTTCAAATATAGCCTTGCCTAGTCAAACCCCTGCCCAAATCCCGGTTCAAATATAGCCTCGCCTAGTCAAACCTCTGCCCAAATCTCGGTTAAAAACTAGCCTCGCCTAGTCAAACCTCTGCCCAAATCCCGGTTAAAAACTAGCGCTGCCTAGTCGAACCTCTGCCCAAAATCCCAGTTCAAAACTTGCCTTGCCTAGCCAAACCTCTGTCCGATTAAAGCCCTAGTTAAACCCAGTTAATCCCAGTCAACTCTAGTTAAATCTTAGTTAATCCCAGTTAAACCCAGTTAACCCTAGTTAACCCCAGTTAAACCCAGTTAATCCCAGTTAATCCCAGTTAAGCCCAGTTAATCCCAGTTAATCCCAGTTAAACCCAGTTAATCCCAGTTAATCCCAGTTAAACCCAGTTAACCCTAGTTAACTCCAGTTAATCCTAGTTAAACCCAGTTAACCCTAGTTAATTCCAGTTAACTCTAGTTAAACTCTGATTAAGCCCTAGTTAACCCTAGGTAAACCCTAGTTAAACTCTAGTTAAACCCTGATTAAGCCCTAGTTAACCCTAGGTAAACCCTAGTTAAACTCTAGTTAAACCCAATCTATTCAAACCCTCGTCAGAGCCTCAGTTCAAATCCCTACCTCGCCAGGCTCCTCAGCATGAGCTTAAAAGGCCACCTCGCTCCTCAGCACGAGCTTAAAAGGCCACATCGCTCCTCAGCACGAGCTTAAAAGGCCACCTCGCTCCTCAAATAGGAGCAACAACCCTCAAACCTTTCAATCACCCGTAAACCAGTCCAATCAAATCAAACCATCAACTCCTTTCCGGAACTACGTGTGGCTTGATTCCACTAACTGTGGATACGTAGGCAACCCTGATCGGGTTCAGCTCTCCCTAGGATAGAATCCCTATTCCGTTTCTACTCTCTCCATCTCAATTCATGTATTTCATTTAATATTACATTGCTCAGCATATAGATAAAATTGCAAGTTTCCTTATGCGGTTTCCTTTATTTGATTCAGACTTAGAGAGTAGGTAACCATCTTCGGATGGGAGTTTAGGGGTGCCTAACACCTTCCCCTAACTCAAATGAATCCCTTACCCTGACCTCTGATTTCCAGACTAAGCCTTATCCAACAATTTTAGGGACCTATTTCCCTCAGAACTAGATAGGTGGCGACTCTCTTTTCAATAACAATGAATCACTATTCCTTATCGGGATTTATCCTGATCGGGAAGGGAGGTTAAAATCCAGGTACTCACATTACAAATTGCCAAAAACCTACTACATATTTTCTCTAATATGAATGCATGATAAACAATTTATCACAAAACCATTATATTTTCTCTAATAAAACCATTATATTTTCCTACAAACAATCTTAATAAAAATTATTTTTAAAATTTTTGATAGGATTTTCTTAAAACTCTATGATCTTTTATTCTTTTCTTGAATGCAAGATCCTTTCTTATAGATTGGTTCTAATATTATTCGAGATTGGTTATGATATTATTCAAGATCAAAACCAAAAAACCAAGAGAATGAATGGGAGGAAAAACCTAAACATGATCTCATCACTATATAGGGTTTTTAAAAACTTTGAATAAAATCTATTTATTAGAAAAACATTCATTAATTATTTTTAAACAATTAACAAATATTTTTAAATGATCCATTCATTTAAAAAGTTTTAATAATAAAATTAATTATTTCGAGAATTAATTAAAAATGTACAAAACTAGTTTTTAAAATTATTTAATTATTATTATTATTATCAAATCTCATTCAATAAATAATATATAAAAATTAATTATTTCTTTATTCATCTCATGAAAAAGTAAAAGAAAAACCATGAGCTTAAATAAATAAATAAAATTCATCTCATCAATTATTTTACTTATTTAATCATCCTTTCAAAAAATTGAAAAATTTACTCCTTAACCATGAGCTCTGATGCCACTTGAAGGGAATCCATATAAAAAATATTTGAAATAATGGATCTTGAAGATCTATACACCAAAGATAGCATTTAAAATAATCTACATGAGAGTAGAAGAATAGCTCGGTGAATGATGTTCACCGGTGTCGCACAAAAACGATAGAACTTCTGCGAAGCTTTTGAATCTTTTCTTGGCTTTAGAAGAACAAAATAATCCTTGGAAAAAGGATTCTTGGATCAAAAGGAGATGAAAGAGATTATGGAGTTCTAACAACTTAGAACCACACAAGCAAACCCACGAAAATCCCTTGTTGGATGATCTCCACTAGCTCACGAAAATCTTTAATGATTTTTTAATCTCTCTCTCCCTCACGGTTTGGTTGGTATTTATAGATGTGGTTCCAATCCATATCTTGATCATTATCTTATAATGATAACCCTTATCATTTAGAGTTTCTAATAATAACACTTGTCATTAATAGATTCTAGTTTATCCACAATAGATTGCTTTCACAAAACTTCTAATTTAGGTTTCCTTTTCTAAAAAGGATTCCTAAACAATAGGGATATAACTAACTCCCTAAAAGATAGGGATCTAACTAACTCCCTAATAAATAGGGATTAAATAATCTAGACAATCTAGAATAACCATAAGAGGGGGGGGGGGGTGTGAGCTACAATGTAGGGATAAGGGATTATCCTTATCTCTTTTGTTTCTTCAAAGCCAAGTAATGTTCTAATCACATTAGATTGTTAGACATGATGCCCAGAAAAGTCATTTAGATTGTTAAATTCTTATTAATTTGATTAATAAAGACTTCTTCTCCATCTATTGTGTATTCATTATGGGTAATTGACCATGATCATGAGATGATCTATACGATATGAGATATCGATAAAGGTCCTTAGGATATATTGTAGGAAAGTTATGTGATTAGATTATCATAGGCAGATATAACTTTCCGGTTTCTTATACCTTATATAGTCACAGCTGTGGGTGAAGCTGGGCACTTCACTTATATGGCTGCCAGAATGCTAAGATGTTCTCAATAGTTGAGATGTAGTTCTATCTCGAAACTATTGTAGTAGAAACTACACATCAGCATATGGGTGCTTAAAATGTACACTGACTGATTGCATTCAATGAGAGACCTCTTGCATAAACATACTATCAGATAGTTGGTGTAGAGCCCCAGACTTTTTCATGCTTAATACATGACACTTTCGTTGTCATCTTGCCTTTTAGGAGGTATGATTAATAAATGAAGAAGAATTTGAAAATTTTGAAATGTCAGAATTGTTCCTCTTCGAAGTACGAACACAACGCAAGTTGAATCGTCAAAATCGGACGAACGAGTCAAAAGATATGGCCAAAACAGTCTGTACCTGTAGGAAATCGTAGCACAGACAACGTACTCTGATAACGTATACTGTGTGCATCCGTTGTACAACTCACCACGGGCACGTTGTGCAGCTCACCACGGGCACGTTGTGCAGCTCACCACGGATACGTTGTACAACTCACCACGGGCACGTTGTACGGCACCACGAGTTGGCACTATTCATGGCACCACGAGTTGCACTATTCACGGCACCACGAGTTGCACTATTCATGGCACCACGAGTTGACACTATTCAGGGCACCACGAGTTGGCACTATTCATGGCACCACGAGTTGCACTATTCACGGCACCACGAGTTGCACTATTCATGGCACCACGAGTTGACACTATTCATGGCACCACGAGTTGCACTATTCATGGCACCACGAGTTGCACTATTCACGGCACCACGAGTTGCACTATTCACGGCACCACGAGTTGCACTATTCATGGCACCACGAGTTGGCACTATTCATGGCACCACGAGTTGCACTATTCACGGCACCACGAGTTGCACTATTCATGGCACCACGAGTTGACACTATTCACGGCACCACGAGTTGCACTATTCATGGCACCACGAGTTGCACTATTCATGGCACCACGAGTTGCACTATTCATGGCACCACGAGTTGGCACTATTCATGGCACCATGAGTTGCACTATTCATGGCACCACGAGTTGGCACTATTCACAGCACAATGTGTTCAGCACTATTCACGGTCCTCGCGTCGTTGCAGAAATCCCAGTAAGGGTATTACGGTCTTTTGTCAGTTCACTCTTACCTTAAGAGTTTAACCCGAGCCTTTAGGGCTTCATTCGACACTTAGAGAGTTTGAGAGAATAGGAGAAAGGGGAGAAGGCGATTCCAACCTAGGGTTTCCATTTTGGAGAGAAATCAAAGGGTTTTGAAACCCTAGATCAACCTCCAGCCCATTTTTCTTCAAGATCAAGGCACAAACTCGTGAGGAGCATCTCCTTAAACTAGGGCAGCAGCTACACAGTCGTTTTGGAAAGGGGTTTCTTCCTCATTTCTTCAAGGTCGGTACTTTTTACTACCCTCCTGGTTATAGTTCTTCTTTCTCCTCCTTTTCTCTTCATTTTCTTTCATTTACACATGTGCTATGAGATGGATGAATGGTAAATGGTGAATGGTAAATGGTGAATGGTGAATGGAGATGGAATGGGCGATTGGATGCCAATGGTTGTGTGTGATGAACAAATGGGGAAGGGCATTGTTCCAATAATGAACGTACATGTATGATTTGAGTAAAACCCATCTAGAAAAGCATGTTATAGGGTAAATCCATAATGAACACACCATGTTTGATGAAATGCCAAGGTGAACACAGTGAGCTGAAAATCTGGAAATGCATGCCTAATAAATTATGAATATTGCTAGAGACTATGATAGTGTGTTTCCTGCTTTCCCATAATGCTATGAATATTACATTACTCAATCTTTGATGCTATATATGTTGTGAAATTACCCAAATGTCATCTTTAAATTTGAATGCAAGTATGTACACGGTTTCCACGAGCACGACATGCATGGCATGATTTATCGAGGTTTTCAAGAACATGGTTAGAGGTGGGACATACCCTACGATATGTTTTACCTCGCTTTTCACAAGAAGACAAGAACCAACATTCCACGAGGGGTCTCCCCTCACTCACAAGTACATATCATGAAGAAAGGTCTCCCTTCCCTCGCAAGTACATACATATCATAAAGAAGGGTCTCCCTTCCCTCGCAAGTGCATTGCATAAAGAAGGTTCTCCCTTCCCTCTCAAGGCATCTCACAAGTGCATCTCACAAGTTACATGATCACGAGAAAGCATGCATGACATGACACGACATACAAGAATCAAGCAAGATAGACAAGACAAGCTTTCAAGTACGAAAAGATATTTCAAGTCAAGTCAAGTGCACGATGTTTTCAAGAGGTTTTATCGGTTTTCTACGAATTACAAGCATGATTATAAACTGCTTTACTTCCTTGTATGATATGAATTGTTTCCGTTTGACATATATAAATTGCTCCTGATTATGTATTGCCATTTTTATGCTATAATTGTTGGTTAGTATTTAGTACCCGCTGAGTATTCCATGCTCAGCCGTACTTCTTATGTCGGCAGGTTCTGAGGGAGCTGCTGCTCCATTTGATGTTTGTGCTCCTGGTCCATGGGTGGAAGAGGAGTACGTCGAGGAGCCTTTGGAGGAACCTCCTGTAGAGGGTTACCAATAGGTGGTTGTAGATTCTGAGTGGATTAGCTGTGGGTGAAATGAGAGCTAGATTTATGTATTTTGGCGGGCATGTCCGCACTTTCTTATGGTTACCTTTTTGTATAAACTTAGTTTTGCGTATGTATATACATAGAGGTTTGGTAGTCTTCCGTTGTGCTATGTTAGAGTATGTTTCCGCTGTTTATATCCTCTATTGTATATGCTCTGTGGGTTTTTGCAGGTTAGTCTGTCAAGCAAGTCATGTAAGCCATGATTAGTCGTCCAAAGTTCACTCTAACTCCTAGGGTGGGTTTTGGGTCGCGACAGAAGTGGTATCAAAGCTTAGGCTTTAGGTCTCTAGGGTCACTTAGAATCTTATACCACGGCTTGACAAGAGCATATGTCAGGAAACAAGTTAGGAAGAAAGTAAGTCGGAAGAGAGTCTTGATCCAAGTGTAAGACTAAACTTTAGTCTTAGTCAAAATGGTTGTTTCAACCAAGTACGAGCCTTAGGAACGCTAATACAACTAATACAACTAATACAACTAATGCGATGTATATTAGTATTATACAACTAATACAAATTGGATTATTGTGAAATGGCATTGAAGTAAACTGTGGTTTCAAGTTAGACTCATGTGGTGTTATTATTCTCAGGACTTGAGTCATGAGACGGAACACACGGGGTCGTGGACCACATACCAGAGCTTCCTCTTCTTCACGGGATGAGGATGAGCAGCCGGACCTCTCTCAAGGCTTAGGCTCTATTGCTGAGACACTCGCCATACTGGCGGCTCGGCAGGCTATACCATCATCGGCGGCACCTACTCCACCGCCCGCAGCTCCAGTACATCGTACCGCTGGAGTTGAGGCATTCAGGAGATTGAGGCCTCCACCATTCCATGGGAGTGTGGACCCTCTTGCTGCGGAGGCATGGATCCTCGAGATGGAGAAGATCCTTACGGTCCTCTCACCTACAGAGGAGGAGAGGGTAGCATGGGCAGCTTTCATGCTAGAAGGCGAAGCCCACCATTGGTGGTTGTCCGCACTGAGGACGAGAGATTTGACCATGCAGGGTCTACCTTGGACTTGGGAGGAGTTCAAGGATACTTTTTACAAGAAGTATTTTCCGATTGGAGCGCGGGAAAAGAAAGAGAGAGAATTCATCAACCTTGAGCAAGGTTTAATGTCGGTGGCACAATACGAGGCCAAGTTCTCGGAGTTGTCGAGATTTGCGCTTCATATGGTTGCTACTGAGGCAATGAAGGCGAGAAGATTTGAGCAAGGGCTCAAGGATGTGATTATGGAAAAGGTTTCCATTTTTAGGCATACTACCTACCCTGAGGTAGTAGACAAGGCCTTATTGGTCGAGGCCAATTCGGAGACAGTGTCCAAGAAGAGGGAGTTGGCGAGAGGCCAAGCTAGTAGTTCAGCACCTCCAGAGAGGCGGACTCGTTATCAGTATGCGTGGCCAGCACCATCGATGAGGCCTTCTTATGCGCCTCCAGCTCCACGGTAGTATGTGCCTCAGGCACCTAGACCGCAGGCTCTTCCAGCCGCACGGCCTGTTGCACCTCAGACGATGAGGTATGCTCTACTTCCGGCCCCTCCGACTTATGCACACGAGGTCTGCAGTTCATGCGGCCGAAGGCACCCGGCAGGGGATTGCCGAAGGGCATCGGGTGGATGTTTTCATTGTGGTCGCCAGGGCCATATGATCAGGGATTGCCCCAGTCGGCATTTACCAGGCCAGTCTCAGGGGATTAGTCCACCAGCACGCCCAGCAGGATCATATCAGGCGTCATCTCAGACTACCCGGTCTACACCTCAGTCTCGCCAGGCGAATCAGGGACGTGTATTTGCTTTGACAGAGGGTGATGCTCTTGCATCTGATGATGTGGTGCAAGGTACGCGTTTGGAATTATTTTCGTTATTCGTGATTGATATGTTGTGTTTTATTCCTTGTGTACATACTTGGTATGATATATATATATATACCTATGTGTATACTCTGTTGATGCATGGATTAACTCCGCTGGTAAAAATCTCAGGAACCCTACTAGTCAATGAGTTTTTGGCTCGAGTATTGATTGATACCGGGTCTACTCATTCGTTTGTCTCGCCGAGTTTTTTAGAAGGTTTTTCTGCAGGGCCAAGTCAGCTAGAACCGGAGTTAGCCATTTCGACTCCTCTCGGCAAAACAGTATTGGCAGATAAAGTGTATAGAAATAGTGTGGTCCAAGTTGGAAGCCACGAGTTGGCGGTTGATCTTATTGTCCTTGGATTCCAAGACTTTGATGTTATATTGGGAATGGATTGGTTAGCAGCACATCATGGGCATATAGCTTGCTTTGAGAAAATGGTACTCTTCAAGCCAGTAGAAGGAAAATCATTCCACTTTCGCGGGTTGAGAAGTAGATCTATTGCTAGTTTTGCGGCGTTGGGCTTAGCTAATCCCGAGGCAAAGGACTCATCGACTATTCCGGTTGTGAGTGAGTTCCTCGATGTATTTCCAGAGGAGTTACCAGGATTGCCTCCAGACAGGGAGATTGAGTTTGTGATCGAGCTTGCACCAGGCACAGCTCCTGTTTTCAGAGCTCCTTACAGAATGGCCCCTATTGAACTCAAGGAGCTGAAGACCCAGTTGGAAGAATTGCAAGGTCTTGGTTTCATTCGACCAAGTGTCTCTCCGTGGGGAGCCCCGGTGTTGTTTGTTAAGAAGAAAGATGGCTCGATGCGGATGTGTGTCGATTACCGGCAATTGAACAAAGTCACCATAAAGAATAGGTATCCCTTGCCTAGGATTGATGACTTGTTCGATCAGTTGAAGGGAGCGAGATTTTTCTCGAAGATAGATCTTCGATCGGGTTATCACCAGTTGAAGATTAAGGCGGAAGATGTTCCCAAAACTGCTTTCAGGACTCGGTATGGGCACTACGAGTTCTTGGTAATGCCTTTTGGACTCACGAACCCGCCGGCAGCCTTTATGGATTTGATGAACCGGGTGTTCCGGCCACACCTTGATAGGTGCGTGATTGTATTTGTGGATGACATCTTGGTCTATTCCCAGACACGGGAAGATCACACACGCGACCTATGCCTTGCCTTGGAAATGCTAAGAGAGCACAAGCTATACGCCAAACTTAGCAAGTGTGAGTTTTGGTTGGAAGAGGTGGCATTCCTAGGCCACGTTGTTTCTGCATAAGGTATATCGGTAGATCCAAAGAAGATCGAAGCAGTTATGAGTTGGGCGAGGCCCAAGAGTGTTACCGAGATACGCAGCTTTCTTGGGTTGGTAGGCTACTACAGGAGATTCGTAGAGGGTTTCTCTAGCCTTGCAGCACCGCTCACTTACCTGACAAGGAAGAATGCCAAGTTTGTATGGAGTGATAAGTGCGAGATCAGTTTCACGGAACTGAAGAAGAGGCTTACTACAGCTCCTGTCCTTACAGTGCCATCCGGACCTCTTGGGTATGAGGTGTACAGTGATGCCTCACACGTTGGACTTGGATGTGTGCTTATGCAACACAAGAAAGTCATTGCCTATGCATCAAAGCAGTTGAAGGAGCATGAGAAGAATTATCCCATGCACGACTTGGAGCTTGCGGCGGTCGTGTTTGCACTTAAGATTTGGCGTCATTACCTTTATGGGGTGGAGTTCTATGTGTTCACTGATCACAAGAGTCTCAAGTATCTCTTTTCCCAAAAGGAGCTGAATCTAAGGCAACGGCGTTGGATGGAATTTTTGAAAGACTATGATTGTACCATTCAATACCACCCGGGTAAAGCAAATGTAGTGGCAGATGCTTTGAGTAGAAGACCTCAAGGGTTGTTAGCACATATGTTGGTTCAAGAATGGAAGCTACTAGAAGATTTGGCAAATCTGGACATCAGTGTGAATGACTCTGTCCGTGGTCCGACCTTGGCAAATGTTACGGTTCGGCCGTACATTATAGATTTGATCCAAGAATATCAAGCCATGGATGCTGAATTGTTGGCTTATCGGGACAAGGAAGTTGCTAAGGGTAGTGAGGACTTCTCTCTCACTAGTCGGGGCACATTCAAGGGAAGACTGTGCGTCCCAGCCAATGCAGATCTTCGAAGAGAAATTTTGGATGAAGCACACCGTTCGAAGTACACAGTGCACCCAGGGGGTACAAAGATGTACCGGAACCTCAAGAGTCACTTTTGGTGGCGGAATATGAAGAGGGAGGTTGCGGAATATGTGGCACGGTGCTTAGTGTGCCAACAGGTGAAAGCAGAACACATGCGACCCGCCGGTCTATTGCATTCCCTTCTGATTCCCGAGTGGAAATGGGAGAACATATCCATGGATTTCATAGTTGGCTTGCCAAAGACGGCAAGGGGCTCAGATGCGATATGGGTAGTAGTGGATCGTTTGACAAAGTCCGCTCATTTCTTACCCTATCGAACTACTTTCAACTCAAGTCAGTTGGCTGCACTATACATCAAGGAAGTAGTTAGATTGCACGGAGTGCCTGTTAGTATTGTGTCGGATCGGGATCCAAGATTCACGTCAAGATTTTGGAAAAGTTTCCAGGAGGCTATGGGTTCCCGACTTGATTTCAGCACCGCTTTTCATCCACAGACGGATGGACAAACCGAGAGAGTGAACCAAGTCATTGAAGACATGCTTCGGGCTTGTATGTTGGATTTCAGAGGCAGTTGGGAAGAGCACTTGCCATTGGTTGAATTTGCCTATAATAACAGCTATCAGGCAAGTATTCAAATGGCACCATTTGAGGCCTTGTATGGGCGAAGTTGTAGGTCTCCTCTCTATTGGGATGAGGTAGGCGAAAGGAAAGTACTTGGTCCGGAGTTGATTGAGCAAACTGCAAACACAGTTAAAATCATCCGGGATTGATTGAAAGCCGCTCAAGATCGCCAGAAAAGTTATGCGGACACACGCCGTAGGGACTTGGAATTTCAAGTAGGGGATCAAGTTTTTGTGAAAGTATCTCCTAGCAAAGGGATCATGAGATTTGGGAAGCGAGGCAAGCTCAGTCCTCGGTATGTTGGGCCTTTTGAGATTACCACACGGGTTGGTGAAGTTGCTTATCGAGTAGCTCTTCCACCTCACATGGCTACAGTTCATAACGTCTTCCATGTGTCCATGCTTCGGAAGTATCTTGCGGATCCTTCGCATGTCATAGACTTAGAACAGTTGGAGATTCGAGAGGACCTCAGCTTGATTGAAAAGCCAGTCCAGATCTTAGATCGAAGGAATCAGGTACTTCGCAACAAGACAATCCCTTTGGTTCTAGTGCAATGGCAACACCATGCTCGGGAAGAAGCTACATGGGAGCGTGAAGCCGAAGTCAAAGCAAAGTACCCAGAATTACTTGAATGAGTTTCTGTGTGAAGTCTGTATATGACTTGTAATGTCCTTTTTGATTTGTAATGCAAGTAGTGTCTGAATTTCGAGGACGAAATTTTGTAAGGGGGGGAGGATGTAGAGCCCCAGACTTTTTCATGCTTAATACATGACACTTTCGTTGTCATCTTGCCTTTTAGGAGGTATGATTAATAAATGAGGAAGAATTTGGAAATTTCAAAATATCAGAATTGTTCCTCTTCAAAGTACGAACACAACGCAAGTTGAATCGTCAAAATCGGACGAACGAGTCAAAAGATATGGCCAAAACAGTCTGTACCTGTAGGAAATCGTAGCACAGACAACGTACTCTGATAACGTATACTGTGTGCATCCGTTGTACAACTCACCACGGGCACGTTGTACGGCACCACGAGTTGGCACTATTCACGGCACCACGAGTTGCACTATTCACGGCACCACGAGTTGCACTATTCATGGCACCACGAGTTGACACTATTCACGGCACCACGAGTTGCACTATTCATGGCTCCACGAGTTGCACTATTCATGGCACCACGAGTTGGCACTATTCACGGCACCACGAGTTGCACTATTCACGGCACCACGAGTTGCACTATTCATGGCACCACGAGTTGGCACTATTCATGGCACCACGAGTTGCACTATTCACGGCACCACGAGTTGCACTATTCATGGCACCACGAGTTGACACTATTCACGGCACCACGAGTTGACACTATTCATGGCACCACGAGTTGCACTATTCATGGCACCACGAGTTGGCACTATTCATGGCACCACGAGTTGCACTATTCATGGCACCACGAGTTGGCACTATTCATGGCACCATGAGTTGCACTATTCATGGCACCACGAGTTGGCACTATTCACAGCACAATGTGTTCAGCACTATTCACGGTCCTCGCGTCGTTGCAGAAATCCCAGTAAGGGTATTACGGTCTTTTGTCAGTTCACTCTTACCTTAAGAGTTTAACCCGAGCCTTTAGGGCTTCATTCGACACTTAGAGAGTTTGAGAGAATAGGAGAAAGGGGAGAAGGCGATTCCAACCTAGGGTTTCCATTTTGGAGAGAAATCAAAGGGTTTTGAAACCCTAGATCAACCTCCAGCCCATTTTTCTTCAAGATCAAGGCACAAACTCGTGAGGAGCATCTCCTTAAACTAGGGCAGCAGCTACACAGTCGTTTTGGAAAGGGGTTTCTTCCTCATTTCTTCAAGGTCGGTACTTTTTACTACCCTCCTGGTTATAGTTCTTCTTTCTCCTCCTTTTCTCTTCATTTTCTTTCATTTACACATGTGCTATGAGATGGATGAATGGTAAATGGTGAATGGTGAATGGAGATGGAATGGGCGATTGGATGCCAATGGTTGTGTGTGATGAACAAATGGGGAAGGGCATTGTTCCAATAATGAACGTACATGTATGATTTGAGTAAAACCCATCTAGAAAAGCATGTTGTAGGGTAAATCCATAATGAACACACCATGTTTGATGAAATGCCAAGGTGAACACAGTGAGCTGAAAATCTGGAAATGCATGCCTAATAAATTATGAATATTGCTAGAGACTATGATAGTGTGTTTCCTGCTTTCCCATAATGCTATGAATATTACATTACTCAATCTTTGATGCTATATATGTTGTGAAATTACCCAAATGTCATCTTTAAATTTGAATGCAAGTATGTACACGGTTTCCACGAGCACGGCATGCATGGCATGATTTATCGAGGTTTTCAAGAACATGGTTAGAGGTGGGACATACCCTACGATATGTTTTACCTCGCTTTTCACAAGAAGACAAGAACCAACATTCCACGAGGGGTCTCCCCTCACTCACAAGTACATATCATGAAGAAGGGTCTCCCTTCCCTCGCAAGTACATACATATCATAAAGAAGGGTCTCCCTTCCCTCGCAAGTGCATTGCATAAAGAAGGGTCTCCCTTCCCTCTCAAGGCATCTCACAAGTGCACCTCTCAAGGCATCTCACAAGTGCATCTCACAAGTTACATGATCACAAGCAAGCATACATGACATGACACGACATACAAGAATCAAGCAAGATAGACAAGACAAGCTTTCAAGTACGAAAAGATATTTCAAGTCAAGTCAAGTGCACGATGTTTTCAAGAGGTTTTATCGGTTTTCTACGAATTACAAGCATGATTATAAACTGCTTTACTTCCTTGTATGATATGAATTGTTTTCGTTTGACATATATAAATTGCTCCTGATTATGTATTGCCATTTTTATGCTATAATTGTTGGTTAGTATTTAGTACCCGCTGAGTATTCCATGCTCAGCCGTACTTCTTATGTCGGCAGGTTCTGAGGGAGCTGCTGCTCCATTTGATGTTTGTGCTCCTGGTCCATGGGTGGAAGAGGAGTACGTCGAGGAGCCTTTGGAGGAACCTCCCGTAGAGGGTTACCAATAGGTGGTTGTAGATTCTGAGTGGATTAGCTGTGGGTGAAATGAGAGCTAGATTTATGTATTTTGGCGGGCATGTCCGCACTTTCTTATGGTTACCTTTTTGTATAAACTTAGTTTTGCGTATGTATATACATAGAGGTTTGGTAGTCTTCCGTTGTGCTATGTTAGAGTATGTTTCCGTTGTTTATATCCTCTATTGTATATGCTCTGTGGGTTTTTGCAGGTTAGTCTGTCAAGCAAGTCATGTAAGCCATGATTAGTCGTCCAAAGTTCACTCTAACTCCTAGGGTGGGTTTTGGGTCGCGACAGTTGGTCTCTCATTCACATTGAATGTTTTCGATGATCCTTAGATCTAATGAGTTCATCTATAACTGAGCAGTGATCTGACTGTTTTGATTCCACCAATGTATTTTCTAACATATGGAATACAATACAATGACAGTTGGATAGTCAGAAAGCTGTTCGAGTCATGATGAATTTCAAACAAGAAATTCATGCTCATTAATTTGAGAGATTATCCAAGTTCCGGGTAAGACAGCTGATCAGGTTCAAATCCTGCGCAGGTGATTTTAAAAACAAAATAAGTTTTGAAATACACTTTTATTAAAAGGTATTATACTTATAAAAGGATTTTCTCAAAATGTTTTTCATGAGAAATTGTTTCTCATGGCTTAATCATAAGTCTTGGAACCCCAGATGATTTGCAATGGGCTATGGGTTAGATAGTATGTCAATCTCGAAGACCCATTAGGGATAATGTATTTGGAAGGATAAATCAAATTTAAAAGTTCATGTGGCGGGATCCGTATTGGTTAAATGTTCATACACTGGGATTCAATTGCAACATTAATATCTCACGTCACTTGCAATTCTAATGTAATTCCCATTTAGGGTCAATAAGATAATATTGGGTATGTCAAGGTAAGAATGTCCCAAAGCAATCTATGGAGGTGCTCACATAAGAAATACAAGCTCAATAATTGATTAAAAGTTAATCAATTATTTAAGTGATTAAAAGTTAATCATTTAATTAAATAGATTAAAAGTTAATCTATGGTTTAAATTAATTGTTAATTTAAATCTAGGGATTATTTTATTAATTATTTAACTAACATAGTTAAAGGAGAAATGAGTTTGACCCATATCCATAAACCCATTAAAATGGACCTTTAATATGGGCCAAAGCTCATGGGTTTAAACCCTAGGGTGGGGTGCCCACTTGAGGAATCCTAATTGGATTAGGATTATGTTAATTGAATAATTGTTGAAATATAATTCCTATAATTATGGAATTAAAAATCCAATTGTTGGATTGCAATAAGGATGAGGATGAATTGTAATTGGATTACAAAAAGGAGTGTTTAACTCCCCAAAGTCCACGCCCCATAGAAGCTCACGCCCTCCCTTGGAGATGGTCTCCTAGTTTGACTAGGTTTCCTCATTGTGTAAGATGTTGACTTATCCCTTTAATTAAGGAACCATTTTATTAGAAGGACTCCTTAATTAGAAGGTCTTCTATAACTAGAGTAGTTATAGATAAACTAAGAAATTATTCATTAAATAATAAGATTTATTTTGTTAAATAATTCCTTAAGAGATAAGATCAAGTTGGAGTAGGATTAGGATAGGATCCTAGTCTATAAATACCCCAACACCCTAGACCATTAAGCACTTTTCTCTAGAATATTTTCTCTTCTCTCCTCTCTCTCTCCAAACCGTTAGACCCTAGGGTGACCCCTAGGGATTTTCGTGAGCTTCATTGGTGGTCCAAGTTGGGTTTTGCAAATCTAGGGTTTTGAACCTTAGTATTTTTGGTGATAGAAGGTCTATATCATTGATCCATCTTCTTCCTCTTGCTTCTATAATTCCAAAGGAGATTCTAAAGCTTCGTTGGGATAGCGAAGAACAAGGATCAAGCTTCTAGTATTTTTTTCAGAGAAATCTCTAAGAGTTCTGACGGTTCGAGTGGATTAAGCTTCACCGGTGAAAAGCATTTATCGAGGTGATATGATTAAAACTCTTAGATAATTTTGATGCTTTCTATGGTGTTAAGATCTAGGGGATCCAGTTTCCGCATAAATTTTTATCCGGATCACCCTTCAAGTGGGATCAGAGCTCATGGTTAGGAGTATTTTTTGTTTATTTTGATAAGATAATTAAATGGATGATTTAATTCATGAGATGAATTAATTTTGATCTATTTAATATTGCTCGTAGTTTTTATTATTTTAGTTGTTCATGAGATAAATAAATAATTACATTATTAAATAAGATTTGATAATCAAATAAAATTTAAAAACTAGTACTATTAATTGTTTAAAATAATTAATAAATAATTTTTATTTACCATAAATAGATAATTAAATTCGAAATAAAGAGTTTATTTTGAAATTCCTTTTAAATGATTTGATCATTTAATATATATTTATTAATTGTTTAAAATAATTATTAAATAATTTTTCCCATAAATAGATTTTAATTGAAAAATTACAAAACCCTAGTTCATAATGAGATCATATTTAGGATTTTAGATTCTCTTATTTTTTATTTCAATCCTGGATAATAGTAGAACCAATCTATATGAAAGGATCTTGCATTCGGGAAAGAAATAAAATTTTGTAGAGATTTTAAGAAAATTCTATCCTATATTTTAAAAATAATTTTATGAAAATTGTTTTATCGAAAATATAGTTATTTTATTTTTTCCAGGGTTACATCTATATAAGATATAGATTTTATCGAGCGATTTGATAATTGTTATCAAATTTTAAAATCCTTTTAAAATAAGAAAAAGTACTCCATCACCATTTAGCATCTATTTTATATGAGATTATAGTTATGGGTCATATTTTATGATAAATTGTTTATCATTCATGCATTCATATTAGAGGTTAATATGTAGTAGGTTTTGGCAATCTGTAAAGGGCAGATTCATTCGGTTTCCCTGGAAAGGGCGAATGGAATACTGGTTTCCCTAATGTCATTTAAATTCTGTTTAATGCATTGGTGGTAATACTGTTAAGGAGGATGCTACGATGTGATCTTGATAAGATGATCGTGAAGGAGTTTGCGACTTGTCTTTATTATTATCTCATTCTCTTGCATCTATGCATTTTAATTTATTGACCCATAGCGATTAATCTCGTATATTATTGTTTTAATTATTGTGAGATGATATTTTTTTATTTTATCTTGAGATGATATCTGTTTATATGTTTAATTATTCTGTTGAAATAATTGCCCTTGAATATATCATGTGTTTATAAGACTGGTGACAAGTCCCTAAGTATTATGAGCTTCTGCCCTACACTATGTGATCCTATAGTGGAGAGTGTGAGTAAGCTGACAAGCCAAAGCCGGGCCCAATCCCTCTCACCTATGAGTGAACATGGTGAAAATTGAATAAGTAAATAGTGGGAGCAATAACGCCAAAGCGTGAGCTTTCGTTAGGTGTTTATTAGGTTCATGGTAGGTGAGCACATGAATAAAAGATATTATACAATAACGCCAAAGCGTGAGTATAACATCCCTTATAGATTAGATAGTAGATCGAATACTCTAGAATTCGCAAGATGAGATTTGTGAAATTGGAGAAGATAGTTTCTATCTGCCTATTCAAGGCGATGTGATCATGTGCCCAATGGCAAGATTACATAAGCCAGTGTCTAGGTTTTCAATGCCAATTGATTCTTCCCAAATTGGCAATACCATTAGAAACAGACCCATAATCTAATAAGTATTAATGAATACAATAGATCCCTAATACTATCTATTTTGTCATTTGATTATATCATGACAGGCCTACACCTATTGACTGAAATTTTTTGTGATGAAAAGTTAATTGGAACTAACTATTTAGACTGGAAAAGAAAGATTAGAATTGTATTTGCCGTGGATAATCTTGACCTATATGGTGCCCTTGAAATCGGAGCGGTACCCGGAGCAAGCTCCATAGCGAACTCGATCTCTCGGTCAGGAGGCAATCCGGGAAGTTCTTCCGGGAACACATCTAAGAACTCACTCACAACTGGAATAGCCGAGGAGTTTTGTGCTTCTGGGTTCGCTAAGCTCAAAGCTGCCAAGTGAGCACTATCTCTTTCTCTCAATCCTCGGAAATGAAAAAGGCTTAGCTCCTTCCGGCTTGAAGTTCACCATCTTTTCAAAACACGCAACATGACAGTGGTGGTTTGCCAACCAATCCATCCCTAGGATGACATCAAAATCCAAGTCTTGTAAATCTAGGACGATGAGATCGGTTAACAATTCATTCTCCCCCACTTGCACCACACAATCTCTAAATATTTTATCGGTATCAACTGACTTGCCGAGTGGAGTTGCAATGGTCAACTCCCGCTCTAACGGAGTAGCCTCACTCAAAAAGCCCTTTGCAAAACTTGATGAGACAAAAGAGTGAGTAGATCCTGTGTCTATCAACACTCGGTCGAGACACTCGTTCACTAATAAAGCGCTTGTGCGATTAAGTAACTAATATCAGTAGATTTCAAACAATAACAAGCATCATACATAAGTAACCCCTAATAATAGTCACATAACCAACCATAGGAATCTTACACAACTTAAACTCTAGGATTTTTGCGAACCTTGCACGACATCGTCGGATGCACGTGCGTCTCTCTCGGATAAGGTAAAGACTTTGCCCTGGGTGGCTGGGTGAGGAGGCCGTGTAGACTGTGAGGCCCTCGAAGCCTGGGAAGAGCTAGGCTGAGATATTTGCCTAATCAGGGGCCTGCTCCGTGAAGATTGAGCTGGCAATTGATATCGGGGACAATCTCTAACCATGTGACCATGGTCACCACAATGGAAACAACTTCCTGTAATCCTCCTACATTCTCCCGCTGGATGCCTCCTTCCACAAAGGGTGCAGATATCATGCGCATAGGTGGGAGGAGCATATCCCGTAGCATGAGTCACTGCGGGGCGAGAAGTCTGAGCAAAAGTCGGGCGAAAAGCCAGTGGAGAAAAAGGGCGGGGAGCCTGTGGTGCCGAATATATCCTCCGCGACTGAGCCGGCCCTGTGGACTGATACAAGCTAGTCCTTGCTCTTTTCTCCATTCCTCTTCTTTTGAAGAACTCCTCGAAGTTTGACTCGGCCAAAAGTGCCTTGTCCACCACTTCTGAGTATGTCTCATGTCTAAACATCGAGACTCAGTCCTTGAGGTAGGCCTTCAATCCTCTCTCAAATTTCTGAGCTTTTATAGCCTCAGTCGCTATCATATGTGGAGCAAACCGAGATAGTTCCGAAAACTTAGCCTCATGCTCGGCTACTGACATATTACCTTGCTCCAAGGTAATAAACTCAACTTCCATCTTCTCTTTCATCCCGACCGGGAAGTGCTTCTTGTTGAAAATGTTCAAGAATTCCTCCCGAGTCCAGTCTTGACCTTGTCGGATCAACTCTCGGGTCCGAAGTGCGGATTTTTACCAATGATCGGCCTCACCTTCAAGCATGAAGGCGGCCCAAGTAACCCTTTCCACCTCCGTAGGTGCCAATACAGAGAATATCTTTTCTAATTACTGAATCCATCCCTCGGCAATAAGTGGATCAATGCTTCCACAAAAAGTTGGAGGCCTCATCCTTCGGAAAGCTTCTATCCCGGCTTGAGCTCGGTTAGGAGGAGCCGGTATAAGTGCGGCATTAGGCGGAGTGGCTGGTTGCCTTGCCGACAACATAGACAAAGTCTCGGCTATGGATGCGAATGCTTGGACAAAGTCGGGTTGATCATCACCCGATGGAGCATCACCTCCATTGCCCCTCGTGTTGTACCCGTGACCCCGGGTATTGCGTCTCATGATTTCTCCTAAGAACGACAATACAACATGAGTCTAACATAGATACGCATGTAGTACAAATTTCACAATTCACTCAATACATATTCATCAAGCATATTTCATAAGCACAACACAATTAATGCACACATGGTATGCAACACAATATCATACATACAATTCGTGTTCCTAGCGTAGGACTCTAAGTCTGGTTGAAATTCAACCTATTTTGACTAGGACTAACTTGTTAGTCCATACTTGGAATACAACTCTTTCCTAACACCTAATGTCTTGTTTAATTATGGTATCTAGTACTACGCAACCCTAGGGACTCTAATGCTTAAGGCTCTGATACCACCTCTGTCGCGCCCCAAAATACCCCCTAGGAGTTTAGGGATACTTTAGGCATGACTATACGTACCTGCCAAATCATCCTGTCATGAACAAGATAATTACAGTACTAAAGCAATGATAATCAGAGCGCGGACGCTAAACATAAATGCGGAAGCATAAACTAACTTTTTCTTTTCTTCTAAGATTTCCAAAATAGTATTCCAAGTTAACATATATACAAAACATGTCTACGTCTAAGGTGGACAGGCCCACCTATCAAAATGTCAAAATACAAAAATACCCTCTCGTACTCTCCCCTGAACAGTAGTCGAGGTACGGCCATACACCAAGGTCTCGATCCGCCTAAGACTGCAGTGGGATAGACGGCTCTCTCTCCTCTATATATTCTTTGTCGCGCCCCAAAATACCCCCTAGGAGTTAAGGGATACTTTAGAGGTGACTACGTGTACCTGTCAAACCATCCTGTAATGCAAGAGGCTAAACATAATATAATACAATGATAATCAGAGCGCGGAAACTAAACATAAGTGTGGAAGCATAAGCCAACTTTTTCTTTTCTTCTATAACTCCAAATAGTATTCCAAGTTAACATATACCAAATACAATCAAAGTAAAGGTGGACATGCCCACCTATCAAAATACAAAAAGGAACTCTCTAACCCTCTCCTCTCAACAGTAGTCGAGGTATGGCCACACATCCAAGTTCCCATCCTCCAGAGACTGCCATGGGATAGGTGGCTCCCTCTCCTCTACATACTCCTCCTCGACCCAAGGCTCGGGGTCGAGGACATCCACAGTACCTGCCGACATAAAAGTACGGCCGAGCATGGAATACTCAGCGAGTACAAACTACTAGCTAACCATAACAATAGCGAAAGCATAACAACAGTGAGCAATACAAGATATTAATTTAAAGCAATAGTGAAAGCATAAGATACATAGCCATATCTTGACATGCGTGTATGAATGCAAAAACCTCGGTAAAACTCATGTCTCGGAAACCTTTTTTGTGTCTCGGTCAAATCATGTATGTGTGTCGTGTCTTGTCTTGTATTTCAAGTCTTGATTTGTTCTCGACTTGTATACTTGTGAGCCAGAGGCTAGCACCCTTCCTTGGGCTACCAACCTCCTTCTCATGTTCTTGTTCCATTTCTCTTATGAGCTAGAGGCTAGCACCCTTCCTTGGGCTACCAACCTCCTTGTCATGTTCTTGTTCCATCTCTCTTGTGAGCCAGAGGCTAGCACCCTTCCTTGGGCTACCAACCTCCTTGTCATGTTCTTGTTCCATCTCTCTTCCTTGGGCTACCAACCTCCTTGTCATGTTCTTGTTTCATCTCTCTTGTAAGCCAGAGGCTAGCACCCTTCCTTGGGCTACCAAACTCCTTGTCATGTTCTTGTTTCATCTCTCTTGTGAGCCAGAGGCTAGCACCCTTCCTTGGGCTACCAACCTCCTTGTCATGTTCTTGTTCCATCTCTCTTGTGAGCCAGAGGCTAGCACCCTTCCTTGGGCTACCAACCTCCTTGTCATGTTCTTGTTTCATCTCTCTTGTGAGCTAGAGGCTAGCACCCTTCCTTGGGCTACCAACCTCCTTGTCATGGTCTTGATTCATCATATACAAATACAATCTTGGAAAAACCCGGTTTCATGCATGCATGTGTGGTGTGTGTAGCACTTGTAATATCATGATGACAATATGACATGAAGAGTAGTGTATAGCAATTCAATCCACAGTATAACCATATAGGAATTTGAGTAATCTACGTGGCATTTGTATAGTTCATCATTCATAAGAACACATGCATAAGGCCTACTTTCATTTTCTTCATTTATGTCATTTATTCCTAGTTTAGGCATTTTGTCAAACACATAACATGCAAGGTACCTTAATGGTTCATCTTCTTCTTTTTTAGTGCCTACTTTCCATCCAAAAATCAAGGTATGTTCATTATTAGTAAAATGCCCATCCTCCATTTTCCATTCTTCACACCACACATTCATACACCATACATTCGGCATCCCATCGCCTCAATCAACCTCTCATCCATGCATCCACACCATTTTCCTCACCTTGTTTATATTTAGTGAATATGATACATTTCATAAGGGAGAAATACATAGTAGCAAAATCATATAGTTCATAGAAAAACTAGGTTATTGTTAGGGGAAGTTAGTAGGGTGTACTAACCTTAGATCAAGGCTTGATCCTTGGTAGAAACCTTGATTGAAGCTCCAACTTGAAAGAAGAACACCTTTGCTTGAAGGAGACTTGAGTTGGGGAAGAAACCCCCTTTCAAAAACGTGCTTGGGTTGCTGCCCTAGCTTGGAGAATAGTTCACACACGAGCTTGAGCCTCGATTTTGAAGCAACTCGAGTTGGGGTGAGCTATGGTTCTTAAACCCCCTTTGATTTCCTTCTCAAAACCAAACCCTAGGTTAGAGCTTTCTCCTCTTCTCTCTCTATCTCTCAAAATCCCTCAAATGTTGTAAGTGAGGCCTCAAAGGGTCGAACAAACCCTTATGGGTAAGGGTTTAACACCCAAAAGATGAAAACGCCCTTACTGAAATTTCTGCAAAAACGCGAAGACCGAGCGATCGGTGTTAATGACCGATCGATCGGTTGCCTACCGAGCGATCGGTGTTGTTGACCGATCGACCGGTCAAAAACTCACTCTCTGGAAAATTTCCCCATACAAAATTTTTGACCGTGCGATAGCTACCGATCGATCGGTTATCGACCGATCGATCGCTGACTGGACCGAGCGATCGGTGCTCTGCCTGTCCCGACTGTTTTGGCCATATCTTTTGACTCGCTCGTCGGATTTCGACGATTCAACTTGCGTTGGATCCGTCTTTCGAAAACGAACATTTTTGACATTTCAGAATTTCCGATTTCTCCCTTATTTATTAATTAGACTACAAAAACGGCAAATTAGCTACGAAAGTGCCATTCATTAAAGATGAAAAAGTCCGGGGTGCTACATTCTCCCCCCCTTACAAAAATTTCATCCTCGAAATTTGGACAATGCGTGCTTTACAATTTAAACAACTTAGCATAACAATTCGAAACAAAATTACAAGTTATACCCAAAATCATTCAAACAACTCGGGGTACTTCGCCTTGACTTCGGCCTCACGTTCCCATGTAGCCTCTTCTCGAGCGTGATGTTGCCATTGCACGAGATCTAGCGGAATAGTCTTGTTGCGAAGTACTTGGTCTCTTCGATCCAAAATATGAACCGGCTTCTCAACCAAAGTGAGATCCTCTCGAATCTCAACCGGATCAAGCTCGATGACGTGAGAAGGATCCGGGATGTACTTCCGAAACTGGGAGATATGAAACACGTTGTGGACCGCCGCCATGTGAGCGGGCAAAGCAACACGGTAAGCAACTTCACCGACTCGAGTAATGATCTCGAACGGACCCACATATCTCGGGCTAAGCTTGCCTCTTTTTCCGAATCGCATAACACCCTTGGTCGGTGAAATCTTGATAAACACAAAGTCACCGACTCGGAATTCAAGATCCCTCCTTCGGTTGTCGGCATAGCTTTTCTGTCTGTCCTGTGCGGTCTTCAACCTCTCCCGTATAAGCTTGACCCTATCCGCGGTTCGTTCAATCAACTCGGGGCCCAAAATCTTTTTTTCTCCAACCTCATCCCAATACAAGGGGGATCTACAACTTCTTCCATATAAGGCTTCAAAAGGTGCCATTTGTATGCTTGCTTGATAACTGTTATTGTAGGCGAATTCCACCAAAGGTAGGTGATCCTCCCAACTTCCTTTAAAATCCAACATACAAGCTCGGAGCATGTCTTCTATCACTTGATTCACCCTCTCTGTTTGCCCGTCTGTCTGTGGGTGGAAAGCCGTGCTAAAGTCTAGTCGGGAACCCATAGCATCCTGAAAGCTTTTCCAGAACCTGGATGTGAATCTTGGGTCCCTATCCGACACAATACTCACTGGCACCCCGTGTAATCGGACTATTTCCTTGATGTATAGCTCCGCTAACTGATTGGAGTTGAATGTAGTCCGGTACGGTAAGAAATGAGCGGACTTCGTGAGTCTATCAACAACTACCCATATAGCATCGGTCTTCCTAACCGTCTTCGGCAACCCCACGATGAAGTCCATAGAGATATGTTCCCATTTCCACTCGGGAATAGGGAGAGACTGCAAAAGACCCGCCGGTCTCAAATGCTCCGCTTTCACCTGTTGGCACACCAAACACCGTGCCACATACTCCGCAACCTCCCTCTTCATGTTTCGCCACCAAAAGTAACTCTTGAGGTTCTGATACATCTTGGTACCCCCAGGATGCACTGTGTACTTTGAACGATGAGCTTCATCCATGATCTCTCTCCGAAGGTCTGCATTGGCTGGGACACAAAGTCTTCCCTTGAATGTAATAGCACCCCGGCTAGTGAGAGAGAAGTCCGTACTACCCTTGGCCACTTCCTTATCCCGGAAAGCCAACAAGTCAGTGTCCGTGGCTTGATACTCCTGGATCAAGTCTATAAGGTACGGCCGAACTGTAACATTCGCCAAAACCGGACTGCGGATAGAATCGTTCACACTTATGTCTAGATTTGCCAAATTGTCTAACAGTCTCCATTCCCGCACCAACATGTGAGCCAACAACCCCGATGGTTTCCTACTCAAAGCGTCTGCCACCACATTTGCTTTTCCCGGGTGATATTGGATCGTGCACTCATAGTCTTTTAAGAACTCAATCCAACGCCGTTGTCGCAAATTGAGCTCTTTTTGGGAAAAGAGATATTTGAGGCTCTTTTGGTCCGTGTACACATAGAACTCCACCCCGTATAGATAATGTCGCCAAATTTTGAGTGCAAACACGACCGCCGCAAGCTCCAAGTCGTGAGTGGGGTAGTTCTTTCCATGCTCTTTCAACTGCCTTGATGCATAGGCAATGACTCTCTTGTGTTGCATTAGGACACACCCGAGTCCGACGTGCGAGGCATCACTATACACCTCATAACCAAAAGGTCCTGAAGGCACAGTAAGGACGGGGGCCGTGGTGAGGCGTTTCTTCAACTCTTGGAAACTTACTTCACATCGGTCACTCCAACTGAACCTTGCACTTTTTCTTGTCAAGTAGGTGAGAGGTGCAGCCAAACTGGAGAATCCCTCCACAAATCTCCGGTAGTAGCCTGCCAATCCGAGGAAACTACGTATCTCCATGACGCTCTTGGGCCTCTCCCAACTCATGACTGCCTCAACCTTGGCTGGATCTACAGAAATGCCCTCGGCCGACACCACGTGTCCAAGAAATGCGACCTTCTCTAGCCAGAACTCGCACTTACTCAATTTGGCATATAGCCTATGCTCTCTCAACATCTCCAGAGCAAGGCGGAGGTCTCGTGCGTGATCTTCCCGTGTCTGGGAATACACCAAAATGTCATCAATGAATACAATCACGCATCGATCCAAGTAAGATCGGAACACCCGGTTCATCAAATCCATGAATGCCGTCGGTGCGTTCGTCAGCCCAAAAGGCATGACAAAGAACTCGTAATGCCCATACCGAGTCCTGAAAGCCGTCTTCGGAACATCTTCCGCCTTGATCCTTAATTGATGATACCCCGATCTAAGATCAATTTTGGAGAAGAATCTCGCTCCCTTCAGTTGGTCGAACAAGTCATCGATCCTTGGCAAGGGATAACGATTCTTGATAGTTACCTTGTTCAACTGACGGTAGTCTATACACATTCTCATCGACCCGTCTTTCTTCATTACAAAAAGGACCGGAGCTCCCCACGGTGACACACTTGGTTGAATGAAACCAAGTTGTTGTAACTCCTCAATCTGTTTCTTCAATTCTTCCAGCTCTATAGGGGCCATTTTATATGGTGCCCTTGAAATCGGAGCGGTACCCAGAGCAAGATCTATAGCGAATTCGATCTCTCTATCAGGAGGTAATCCGGGAAGTTCTTCCGGGAACACATCTAAGAACTCACTCACAACTGGAATAGCCGATGAGTTTTGTGCTTCTGGGTGTGCTATACTCAAGGCTGCGAGGCGAGCAATGTCCCTCTCTTTTAATCCTCGGAAGTGAAAACGCTTACCCCCTTCCGGCTTGAAATTCACCATCTTTTCAAAACACGCCACATGCCCGTGATGGTTTGCCAACCAATCCATACCAAGAATGACGTCAAAGTCTAAATCTTGGAAATCCAAAATGATAAGATCGGCCACTAGTTCATTCTCCCCTACCTGAACCACACAATCTCTGAATATCTTGTTCGTGTCAACTGACTTACCGAGTGGAGTTGCAATGGTCAACTCCCGCTCTAACGGAATAGCCTCAGTCAAAAATCCCTTCGCGAAACTAGGTGACACAAAGGAGTGAGTGGATCCTGTGTCGATCAACACTCGAGCGAGACACTCGTTCACTAATAAAGCGCCTGTGCGATTAAGTAGCTACTATTAGTAGATTTCAAACAACAACAAGCATCATACATAGGTAACCCTTAGTATAAATAATCACATAATAAACCATAGAAATTTACACAACTTAGACTCTAGAATTTTTTTTTGCGTACCTTGCACGACATCGTCGGATGCACGTGCGTCTCTCTCCGATAGGGTGAAGACTTTGCCCTGAGTGGCTGGGCGAGAAGGCCGGGTAGACTGTAAGGCCCTCGAAGCCTGAGAAGAGCTAGGCTGAGATGTCTGCCGAATCGGGGGCCTGCTCCCCGAAGACTGAGCTGGCAATCGACGTCGGGGACAATCCCGAATCATGTGGCCCTGGTCGCCACAATGAAAACAGCCTCCTGTAGCCTTCCGACATTCCCCTACTGGATGCCTCCTTCCACAAAGGGTGCAGACATCATGTGAATAAGTGGGAGGAGTATAACCCGTAGCCTGAGTCACTGCGGGGCGAGGAGCATACGAGATAGCCGGGCGAAAAGCCGGTGGAGCAAAAGGGCAGGGGGCCTGTGGTGCCGAGTACATCCTCTGTGACTGAGCCGGCCCTGCGGACTGATAAGACATAGTCCTAGCTCTCTTCTCCCCTGAACTACTAGACTGTCCCTTCTCTATTCCTCTTCTCTTAAAGAACTCTTCGGAATTCGACTCGGCCAACAATGCCTTGTCCACAACTTCTGAATATGTCTCATGTCGGAACATTGAGACACGATCCTTGAGGTAGGCCTTCAACCCCCTCTCGAATTTCCGGGCCTTCATAGCCTCGGTAGCTATCATGTGTGGAGCAAATCGAGATAGCTCTGAGAACTTGGCTTCGTAAGCCGCTACAGACATATTACCTTGCTCCAAGGTAATAAATTCAATTTCTTTCTTTTCTTTCATCCCAACCGGAAAGTACTTCTTGTAGAAAACGTCCAAGAATTCTCCCCATGTCCATTCTTGGCCTTGCCGGGTCAACTCTCGGGTCCGAAGTGCAGACTTCCACCAATGGTCGGCCTCGCCTTCAAGCATAAAGGCAGCCCATGTGACCCTCTCTACTTCTGTAGGTGCCAATACCGAGAATATCTTCTCAAGTTGCCGAATCCAACCCTCGGCGACAAGTGGATCAATGCTTCCACAAAAAGTTGGAGGCCTCATCCTCCGGAAAGCTTCTATCCCGGCTTGGGAGGAGCCGGTATAAGTGCCGCATTAGGCGGAGTGGCCGGTTGCCTTGCCGCCAACATAGCCAAAGTCTCTGTAACGCCCCAAAATACCCCCTAGGAGTTTAGGGATATTTTAGGTGTCACACTGCGAACCTATCAAACCATCCTGTAATGCACAAGATAAAATACAGTACTCATAACGATAATCAGAGCGCGGAAGCTATCATATATGCGGAAGCGTAAACAAATTTTCATTTCTTCTGATGATCCAAAATAGTATTCCAAGTGAACATAAATACAAGACATGTCTAAGCCTAAGGTGGACAGGCCCACCTATCAAAATATCAAAATACACCAAACCCTCTCATACTCTCCCCTCAACAGTAGTCGAGGTATGGCCACGCATCGAGGTCTCGGTCCGCCTGAGACTGTAATGGGATAGCCGACTCTCTCTCCTCTGTATACTCTTCCTCGACCCAAGGCTCCGGGTCGAGGGCTCCCTCAGTACCTGCCGACATGAAAGTACGGCTGAGCATGGAATACTCAGCGAGTACAAGCTACTAGCAGACCATAACAATAATAAAAACACATAATAGTAATATCATACAAGCAGTAATAGAAACATCACAAAGAAACAGTATAGGGCATGACACAATACAAGCATCCTGACGTGCGTACATGAATGCGAAAATGCCGATAAAACTCATGCTTGAAAACCCTTGTCATGTCCCGGTATGCCTCGTAGAAATCATGTATGCGTGCATGCATGAATGCATGATCATCATCTTGTAAACCTCCATCTTGTAAACTTGTGAGCCAGAGGCTAGCACCCGAATCTCCCTGGGCTGCCAACCTCCTTGATATGCAATGCACTTGTGAGCCAGAGGTTAGTACCCGAATCCTCCCTGGGCTACCAACCTCCTTGTTATGAAATGCACTTGTGAGCCAGAGGCTAGCACCCGAATGTCCCTGGGCTACCAACCTCCTTGTTATGCAATGCACTTGTGAGCCAGAGGCTAGCACCCGAATGTCCCTGGGCTACCAACCTCCTTGTTATGCAATGCTTTCTTGTTGTTTATTATATGCACATGCTCTTGAAATCTCGGTTCATGCTATCATGCGTGCTCGTGTACGTGTCTATAGTGACAATCATGTTAATGGGAATAACCAAAATATGACCTTTTAATTCAATTCATGATATGAACATAGGTAACATAACTAGTTTGCATAACATTTGATCAATCTATCATTTATAAGAACGCATGCATAAAACCCATTTCTATACTCTTCATTGAGATCATTTATTCATAGTTTAGGTATTTTGTCAAACACTTTCATACATTATTCCTTAGTAGTTTATCTCCTTCTTTTAAATGCATATTTTCCATTCAATCACACAATGGTAAGTTTGTTATTTGTACTATGCCCATCCTCCATTTTCCAATCCACAACCCACACATCATACATCACATCCGGCATCCAATCGCCACATCCAATCTCCCATCCACACATTCATTCCATTTCCCTTATCTTGTTCATATTTGTTGAGTTAATACAATGCATAGGGAAGGGAAAGCATAATATATAGAATCACCATTTACACTAGAAAACCTAGGTTATTGCTAGGGAAAGTTAGTAGGGTGTACTAACCTTAAATCAAGGCTTGATCCTTGGTAGAAACCTTGATTGAAGCTCCAACTTGAAAGAAGAACACCTTTGCTTGAAGGAGACTTGAGTTGGGGAAGAAACCCCTTTCAAAAACGTGCTTGGGTTGCTGCCCTAGCTTGGAGAATGGTTCACACACGAGCTTGAGCCTCGATTTTGAAGCAACTCGAGTTGGGGTGAGCTATGGTTCTTAAACCCCCTTTGATTTCCTTCTCAAAACCAAACCCTAGGTTAGAGCTTTCTCCTCTTCTCTCTCTATCTCTCAAAATCCCTCAAATGTTGTAAGTGAGGCCTCAAAGGGTCGAGCAAACCCTTATGGGTAAGGGTTTAACACCCAAAAGACGAAAACGCCCTTACTGAAATTTCTGCAAAAACGCGAAGACCGAGCGATCGCTGGTTATGACCGATCGATCGGTTGCCTACCGAGCGATCGGTGTTTATGACCGATCGACCGGTCAAAAACTCACTCTCTGGAAAATTTCCCCATACAAAATTTCTGACCGTGCGATAGCTACCGATCGATCGGTTATGGACCGATCGATCGCTGACTGGACCGAGCGATCGGTTCTCTGTATGTCTGGACTGTTTTGACCATATCTTTTGACTCCCTCGTCGGATTTCGACGATTCAACTTGCGTTGGGTTCGTCTTTCGAAAACGCATATTTCTGACGTTTCAGAATTTCTGATTTCTCCCTTATTTAATAATTAGACTACAAAAACGGTCAATTAGCTACGAAGGTGCTATTCATTAAGGATGAAAAAGTCCGGGGTGCTACAGTCTCGGCTATGGATGCAAATGCTTGAGCAAAGCCGGGTTGATCATCATCCGATGGAGCATCACCTCCATTGCCCCTCGTGTTGTACCCGCGACCCCGGGTATTGCGTCTCATGATTTCTCCTGAGAACGACAATACAACATGAGTCTAACTTGGATACGCATTTAGTACAATTTTCGCAATTCACTCAATACATATTCATCAAGCATATTTAATAAGCATAACACAATTAACGCACACATGGTATACCACATCATATCATAACATACATGTCGTGTTCCTAGCTTAGGATTCTAAGTTTGGTTGAAGTTCAACCTATTTTGACTAGGACTAACTTGTTAGTCCATACTTAGAATACAACTCTTTAAGGTAATTCTAATACCTAGTTCAATCATGGTATCATTCCTATGTGACCCTAGGGACTCTAATGGCTAGGGCTCTGATACCACCTCTGTCGCGCCCCAAAATACCCCCTAGGAGTTAAGGGATACTTTAGAGGTGACTACGTGTACCTGTCAAACCATCCTGTGATGCAAGTGGCTAAACATAATATAATACAATGATAATCAGAGCGCGGAAACTAAACATAAGTGCGGAACCATAAGCCAACTTTTTCTTTTCTTCTATAACTCCAAATAGTATTCCAAGTTAACATATACCAAATACAATCAAAGTAAAGGTGGACATGCCCACCTATCAAAATACAAAAAGAAACTCTCTAACCCTCTCCTCTCAACAGTAGTCGAGGTATGGCCACACATCCAAGTCCCCATCCTCCAGAGACTGCCATGGGATAGGTGGCTCCCTCTCCTCTACATACTCCTCCTCGACCCAAGGCTCGGGGTCGAGGACATCCACAGTACCTGCCGACATAAAAGTACAACCGAGCATGGAATACTCAGCGAGTACAAACTACTAGCTAACCATAACAATAGCGAAAGCATAACAACAGTGAGCAATACAAGATATTAATTTAAAGCAATAGTGAAAGCATAAGATACATAGCCATATCTTGACATGCGTGTATGAATGCAAAAACCTCGGTAAAACTCATGTCTCGGAAACCTTTTTTGTGTCTCGGTCAAATCATGTATGTGTGTCGTGTCTTGTCTTGTATTTCATGACTTGATTTGTTCTTGACTTGTATACTTGTGAGCCAGAGGCTAGCACCCTTCCTTGGGCTACCAACCTCCTTGTCATGTTCTTGTTCCATTTCTCTTATGAGCCAGAGGCTAGCACCCTTCCTTGGGCTACCAACCTCCTTGTCATGTTCTTGTTCCATCTCTCTTGTGAGCCAGAGGCTAGCACCCTTCCTTGGGCTACCAACCTCCTTGTCATGTTCTTGTTCCATCTCTCTTCCTTGGGCTACCAACCTCCTTGTCATGTTCTTGTTTCATCTCTCTTGTGAGCCAGAGGCTAGCACCCTTCCTTGGGCTACCAACCTCCTTGTCATGTTCTTGTTCCATCTCTCTTGTGAGCCAGAGGCTAGCACCCTTCCTTGGGCTACCAACCTCCTTGTTGGGCTACCAACCTCCTTGTCATGTTCTTGTTCCATCTCTCTTGTGAGCCAGAGGCTAGCACCCTTCCTTGGGCTACCAACCTCCTTGTCATGTTCTTGTTTCATCTCTCTTGTGAGCTAGAGGCTAGCACCCTTCCTTGGGCTACCAACCTCCTTGTCATGTTCTTGATTCATCATATACAAATACAATCTTGGAAAAACCCGGTTTCATGCATGCATGTGTGGTGTGTGTAGCACTTGTAATATCATGATGACAATATGACATGAAGAGTAGTGTATAGCAATTCAATCCACAGTATAACCATATAGGAATTTGAGTAATCTACGTGGCATTTGAATAGTTCATCATTCATAAGAACTAAGGCCTACTTTGATTTTCTTCATTTATGTCATTTATTCCTAGTTTAGGCATTTTGTCAAACACATAACATGCAAGGTACCTTAATGGTTCATCTTCTTCTTTTTTAGTACCTACTTTCCATCCAAAAATCAAGGTATGTTCATTATTAGTAAAATGCCCATCCTCCATTTTCCATTCTTCACACCACACATTCATACACCATACATTCGGCATCCCATCGCCTCAATCAACCTCTCATCCATGCATCCACACCATTTTCCTCACCTTGTTTATATTTAGTGAATATGATACATTTCATAAGGGAGAAATACATAGTAGCAAAATCATATAGTTCATAGAAAAACTAGGTTATTGTTAGGGGAAGTTAGTAGGGTGTACTAACCTTAGATCAAGGCTTGATCCTTGGTAGAAACCTTGATTGAAGCTCCAACTTGAAAGAAGAACACCTTTGCTTGAAGGAGACTTGAGTTGGGGAAGAAACTCCCTTTCAAAAACGTGCTTGGGTTGCTGCCCTAGCTTGGAGAATGGTTCACACACGAGCTTGAGCCTCGATTTTGAAGCAACTCGAGTTGGGGTGAGCTATGGTTCTTAAACCCCCTTTGATTTCCTTCTCAAAACCAAACCCTAGGTTAGAGCTTTCTCCTCTTCTCTCTCTATCTCTCAAAATCCCTCAAATGTTGTAAGTGAGGCCTCAAAGGGTCGAGCAAACCCTTATGGGTAAGGGTTTAACACCCAAAAGATGAAAACTCCCTTACTGAAATTTCTGCAAAAACGCGAAGACCGAGCGATCGGTGTTAATGACCGATCGATCGGTTGCCTACCGAGCGATCGGTGTTATTGACCGATCGACCGGTCAAAAACTCACTCTCTGGAAAATTTTCCCATACAAAATTTTTGACCGTGCGATAGCTACCGATCGATCGGTTATGGACCGATCGATCGCTGACTGGACCGAGCGATCAGTGCTGTGCTGGTCCCGACTGTTTTGGCCATATCTTTTGACTCGCTCGTCGGATTTCGACGATTCAACTTGGGTTGGATCCGTCTTTCGAAAACGAACATTTCTGACATTTCGGAATTTCCAATTTCTCCCTTATTTATTAATTAGACTACAAAAATGGCCAATTAGCTACGAAAGTGCCATTCATTAAAGATGAAAAAGTCCAGGGTGCTACATTCTTCCTCGACCCATGGCTCCAGGTAGAGGGCTTCCTTAGAACTTGCCGACATGAAAGTACGGCTGAGCATGGAATACTCAGTGAGTACAAGCTATTAGCTAACCATAATAATAAGAACACACAACAACAATAGTACAATACAAAGCAGAAATAGGAGCATCACAAAAGAAATAGCATAAGACACGGTACAATGCAATCATCTTGACGTGCGCGCATGAATGCAAAAACTCCGATAAAACTGGTGCCTGAAAACCCATTTTATATCTCGGTATGGCTTGTAGAAATCATGTATGCGTGCATGTATGAATGCCTTGTCATCATCTTGTAAACTTGCATCTTGTAACTTGTGAGCCAAAGGCTAGTACCCGAATCTCCCTGGGCTACCAACCTCCTTGACATGCAATATTTTCTTGTTGGTTATTATATGCACATGCTCTTGAAATCTCGGTTCATGCTAACATGCGTGCTCGTGTACGTGCCAATAGTGACCAATCGTAGGAATGAGGATAACAAAAGAGATATTGCATTTCATTTAAATTCATAGCATATCATGCAAACATTTAGGTGATCAAAATAGCATTTGGTCGAGTCATCATTTACAAGAACAATTACATAAGGCTTACATCCAATTCCTTTAAGTTATCATTTCATAGGTTAGGCATTTATCAAACACATAACATACGATGTCCATTAATAGTTCATCTTCTTCTTCTTTAATGCATATTTTCCATCCAATCACATAAGGGAAAGTTTATTATTCGTAATATGCCCATCCTCCATTTTCTATTTCCCACACCACACATATCACACATCATACATTGGCATCCCATCGCCTCAATCAACATTCCATACGCATCCATATCCTTTTTCCTTATCTTGTTTATATTTATTGAGATGATACAATTCATAGGGAAGGAAAGCATAATATAAAGAATCACCATTCACAATAGAAAACCTCGGTTATTGCTAGGGCAAGTTAGTAGGGTGTACTAACCTTAGATCAATTCTTGATCTTGGTAGAAACCTTGATTTGAGCTCCAACTTGAAAGGAGGAAACATTTTCTTGAAATTACCATGGAGAATGCTGCCCTAGCTTGAGAACGAGATCCCCCACGAGCTTGAGCCTTGAACTTGAAGCAATCCAAGTTTGAGGATGATCTAGGGTTGTTAAACCCTTTGATTCCTTCTCCAATGGAAACCCTAGGTGCAAATCCCCTTCTCCTTTCTCTCTAACTCTCAAAAACCCTCTAAGTATGTTGAATAAGCCCTAAAGGCTCAGGCAAGCCTTATGAAGTAAGGGTTTAACACCCGAAAGACAAAAATGCCCTTACTGAAATTTCTGCAAAAACGCGGGGACCGAGCGATTGGTGGTTATGACCGATCGATCGGTTTCCTACCGAGCGATCGGTGTTATGACCGAGCGACCGGTCAAAAAAAAGCTCTCTGGAAAATTTTCCTATACAAAATTTTTGACCAGTCGATAGCTACCGATTGATCGGTTTTGGACCGATCGATCGCTGAACGGACCGAGCGATCGGTGCTCTGCAGGTCTGAACTGTTTTGGCCATATCTTTTGACTCGTTCGTTCGATTTCGACGATTCAACTTGCGTTGGATTCGTCTTTCAAAAATGAACATTTCTAACATTTCAGAATTTCTAATTTATCCCTTATTTATTAATTAGACTATGAGAAAGACCAATTAGGCACGAAAGTGCTATTCATTAAGTATGGAAAAGTCCGGGGTGCTACAGGAATAAAGCCATGAATGCTGAAATAGATTCCATGTATGACAACGGTGTCTGGACTTTAGTAGATCCACCAGATGGTATAAGGTCAATTAGATGCAAATGGATTTACAAAAGGAAGAAGGGTGCCGATGGTAACATGGAGACCTATAAAGCTAGACATGTTGCAAAAGGTTATACTCAAATTCAAGGAGTTGATTATGAGGATACCTTTTCACCTGTAGCTATGCTCAAATCCATTAGGATATTGCTAGCTATAGCTACACACCATGACTATGAGATATGGAAAATGGATGTCAAAACTGCTTTCCTTAACGGAATGTTAGATGAAGACATCTATATGAAGCAACCAGAGGGCTTCATTGCTCCTAACCAGAAGAAAATGGTATGCAAGCTCAACAAGTCGATATATGGTTTGAAACAAGCTTCAAGAAGCTGGAACAAAAGATTTGATCTTTCGATTAAAGAATTTGGATTCCAAGAGAATTTAGAGGAATCTTGTATATACAAGAAGGACAGTGGGAGCGCGGTAGTATACCTAATTCTTTATGTAGATGACATTCTACTCATTGGAAATGATGTAGGGATGTTGTCATCAGTCAAGATATGGCTTTCTCAGCATTTCTCAATGAAAGATTTGGGAGAGGCAACCTATATTCTAGGAATAAAGATTCTAAGAGATAGGAAATGCCGAATGTAACAACACTCATTCCTTTTAGACATGGTATCACTTTATCTAAAAAGATGGCCCCTACATCAGCTGATGAAATCGAGCAGATGAAGAGGTGCCCTTATGCTTTGGCAGTTGGGAGCCTTATGTATGTCATGTTATGTACTAGAACGGATATCTGTCATGCAGTGGGAGTTATTAGTCGGTTCCAAAGCAATCCAGGTGTTAATCATTGGACTGTAGTGAAGCACATTATGAAGTACCTGAAAAGGACTAGGGATTATGTGCTTACCTTTCAATCAGAAGATTTAGTTGGACTGGGTTATACTGATTCCGATTTCCAATCTGATCCAGACAATAGAGCTTCGACATCTGGGTATGTGTTCACACTGGGTGGTCCTGCTATTAGTTGGCGCAGTATAAAGCAGAAGAGTATTGCTGACTCCAACCCAGAAGTAGAATATATTGCAGCTTGAGAAGCAGCAAAAGAAGTAGTCTGGTTCAGAAGGTTTTTGCAAGGGCTAGGAAATGTTCTTTCAGCACTCAAACCTATCACTCTCTTCTGTGATAGTAATGGTGCAGTAGCCCACAACAAAGAACCTAGGAACCACAAAAAGATGAAAAATGTGGAGCGGAAGTATCATCTCATTCGTTAGATCATTGATAGGCAAGATGTAGTGGTTACAAAGATTAGGTCTCAACTGAATGTTGCTGACCCGATGACCAAGGCTTTATCAGATAAAGTATTTGTAACACACTTAGATAGTATGGGATTGAAATCTATAACACAGTGACTTTTAGGGCAAGTGGGAGATTGTTAGACATGATACCCAGAAAAGTCATTTAGATTGTTAGATTCTTATTAATTTGATTAATAAAGACTTCTTCTTAATCTATTGTGTATTCATTACGGGTAATTGACCATGATCATGAGATGATCTATACGATATAAGATATCGATAAAGGTCCTTAGGATATATTGTAGGAAAGTTATGCGATTAGATTATCATAGGCATATATAACTTTCCGGTTCCTTATACCTTATATAGTCACAGCTATGGGTGAAGCCGGACACTTCACTTATATGGCTGCCAGAATGCTAAGATGTTCTCAATAGTTGAGATGTAGTTCTATCTCGAACTATTGTAGTGGAGACTACACATCAGCATATGGGTGCTCAAATGTACACTGACTGATTGCATTTAATGAGAGACCTCTTGCATAAACATACTATCAGATAGTTGGTCTTTCATTCACATTGAACGGTTTCGATCATTCTTAGATCTGATGAGTTCATCTATAACTGAGCAGTGATCTGACTGTTTTGATTCCACCAATGTATTTTCTAACTTAGGGAATACAATACAGTGACAATTTGATAGTCATAAAACTGTTCGAGTCATAATGAATTTCAAACAAGAAATTCATGCCCATTAATTCGAGAGATTATCTAAGTTCCGGGTGAGACAGTTGATTAGGTTCAAATCCTGCGGAGGTGATTTTAAAAGCAAAATAAGTTTTGAAATATAATTTTATTAAAAGGTATTATACTTATAAAAGGATTTTCTCAAAAAAATTTCATGAGAAATTGTTTCTCATGGCTTAATCATAAGTCTTGGAAACCCGGATGAATTGCAATGGGCTATGGGTTAGATAGTATGTCAATCTCGAAGGCCCATTAGGGATAATGTATTTGGAAGGATAAATTGAATTTAAAAGTTCATGTGGTGGGATCCGTATTGGTTAAATGTTCATACACTGGGATTCAATTGCAACATGGATATCTCACTTCACTTGCAATTCCGATGTAATTCCCGTTTAGGGTCAATGGGATAACATTGGGTAAGCTAGGGTAAGAATGTCCTAGAGCAATCGAGGTGCTCACATAAGAAATACAAGCTCAATAATTGATTAAAAGTTAATCAATTATTTAAGTGATTAAAAGTTAATAATTTAATTAAATAGATTCAAAGTTAATCTATGGTTTAAATTAATTGTTAATTTAAATCTAGGGATTATTTATTAATTATTTAATTAACATAATTAAAGGGGAAATGATTTTGAACCATATCCATAAACCCATTAAAATGGACCTTTAATATGGGCCAAAGCCCATGGGTTTAAACCCTAGGGTGGGGTGCCCACTTGAGGAATCCTAATTGGATTAGGATTATGTTAATTGAATAATTGTTGAAATATAATTCCTATAGTTATGGAATTAAAATCCAATTGTTGGATTGCAATAAGGATGAGGATGAATTGTAATTGGATTACAAAAAGGAGTGTTTAACTCCCCAAAGTCCACGCCCCATAGAAGCTCACGCCCCGCCTTGGAGATGGTCTCCTAGTTTGACTAGGTTTCCTCATTGTGTAGGATGTTGACTTATCCCTTTAATTAAGGAACCATTTTATTAGAAGGACTGCTTAATTCGAAGGTCTTCTATAACTAGAGTTGTTATAGATAAACTAGGAAATTATTCATTAAATAATAAGAGTTATTATTGTTAAATAATTCTTTAAGAGATAAGATCAAGTTGGAGTAGGATTAGGATAGGATTTTAGTCTATAAATACCCCAACACCCTAGACCATTAAGCACTTATCTCCAGAATTTTTTCTCTTCTCTCCTCTCTCTCTCCAAACCTTGAGTGTAGCACTCCGGACTTTTCTGTACTTAATGAATAGGACTTTCGTAGCCAGTTGGCCTTTCTCGTAGTCTAATTAATAAATAAGGGAGAAATTGAAGATTCTGAATGCCAAAAATGTTCCTTTTCGAAAGACGAATCCAATGCAAGTTGAGTCATCAAAATCCGACGAACGAGTTAAAAGTTATGGCCAGAGTACCGAAACACATTTTGTAAAGAACCGATTGCTCGGTCCAAACTAGCGATCGATCGGTCCACAACCGATCGATCGGTAGCTATCGACCGGTGCACTTTTTTGTATGAGAAAAAAATTCCAGAGAGGGTGTTTTTGACCGATCGACCGGTCAAGAATACCGATCTCTCGGTAGGCGACCGATTGCTCGGTCCTGACTACCGATCTCTCGGTCTATCGTGTTTTGCAGAAATTTCATTAAGGGATTTTTTTTCTTTTGGGCATTTTCACCTTGCCTATAAAGGCTTGCTCGAGCCTAAGGGTTTCATAAACCCTTAGGGCAGAAATTTGAGAGAGAGTGAGAGAAGAAGAAGAGGGTTTTTCTCCTAGGGCATCCTTGGTGAAGAGATCAAGGGTTTGAACATCCAAGGATCTTCACAAAGTTGGTTTCCTTCAAAGCCAAGCCTTAAACTCGTGGGGAGTGTTTTCCAAAGCTAGGGCAACGTTCTTCAAGGCTTTCCTCAAAAGGGTTTCTTTCCCCCCCCCCCCCCCCCAAGCATTCTTCAAGCAAGGGTCCTCCTTCTTCCAAGTTGGAGCTTCAAATCAAGGGTTTTCACCCAAGATCAAGTCTTGACTCAAGGTTAGTACACCCTACTAACATCATTAGTAATAACCTTGATTTTTTCCTCAAATATGATGAGTTTATATGTTGTATGTCCTTTTTATTGAGTTATGATGTAATCCATATAATAAATAAGATAAATGGATAAAGGTGTGGGAATGTGTGAATGGATGGTGGGTTGTGGCGAATGGATGCCGTGTGGGGTGATGTATGTAGTGTGATGGATAATGGTGGAAGGGCATTTTCAAACATAATGAACATATCTCTGTGGTGGATGAAAAACATACACTAAGCAACTTAAATCAAAAGGCTATAATTGTGATGCTTACCAAGTGTTTGAGAAAATGTTTAAATGACGATTTGAATGAGTGAACTTGAATTATGAAAGTATGCATTTATATTTCCATATGCTCATAGTAAGAATTGAAATGCTACGCTCATGTGATCATCGTACTCAAGTATGTCATCATGCCTACTACAATTGCTACACACACACACGCATGCTTGCATGAACTTGGTTTCTTTAACGAGTATTAGTACAAGATAAATAAAACAAGAAATAAGCATATGTCAAGGAGGTTGGTAGCCCAGGGATGTGCGGGTGCTAGCCTCTGGCTCACAAGTTAAACGAACATGAATGTCAAGGGTAGGGCATATCCCTAGGATATGTCATACCTGGCTCACAAGAAAACATGACAAGCAAGAATCACGAAGTATGGAAGGATGTTAGTGTACTAAGACCAAGTACGGGCACTAACATCTATTCCCAAACAAGTATGAGAGGATGCTAGTATACTAAGACCAGGCAAGGGTACTAGCATCTGTCTCCAAGTAAAATAACAAGCATGAAAGGATACTAGTGTACTAAGACCAGGTACGGGCACTAGTATCTGTTTTCAAGACAAGAATAATATGAAAGTATGCTAGTGTACTAAGACCAGGTACGGGCACTAGTATATGTTTCCAAGACAAGTATGAAAGGGTATTAATGTACTAAGACCAGGTACGGGCATTAACATCTATTTGCAACAAGTATGAGAGGATACTAGTATACTTAGACCAGGTACGGGTACTAGTATCTGTCTCCAAACAAGAATCAAGAAATAATGGAAGGGTGACAATGTATTAAGACCAGGTACGGGCATTATCATCTGTTCCTAGGCAAATAAGGAAATTCATAAGCAAGTCGACAAGAAAACACACATGATAGTCACGAGACAAGAACCAGATAAGAACCTAGTATGTCCGTCCATTTCATAGTTCGGGTACTAGCCAATGAGAAGAACCTCATAAGACATGTAAGACACCCACAAGAAGCATAAAATGTAAAGTGTAAATTACAAGAATCACAAGGAAGGTGAAAGAGGTTTTATTCAAAGCATGAACCCTAAGTATGAGTTTAAATATGATGCCAAGATTATGTTGTTAATTGTTATGCTTCCGCACTCTGATTCGTGAACTATGATGGATGACTGTAAATGATGTATGTTTATTTTATCGTTATTACTATTGTTGTAGTACTTGTCCCCTTAATATTCCATGCTCGCCGTACTTTTATGTTGCAGGTACATTATGTTGTAATGGACTGCTCGTCCCTTGGATCTAGGTAGCTCATGGTGATCAGAGTTTATCGGGATGCTTCTCCCTAGATTTAGGAAGCTTGGCCTATGCCACTGGTCGGGATGAGTGCGAGAGAGAGAGACATGTATTTTGGTCTTTTTCCTTTGGGGATTTTCATGTAGGCTTGAGTTAGTAATTCATCGCATTGACTCTTTTGTACTTATGTATTATTTAGTAAGTCATTATTTATGTAACACTTGGAATTACTTTATTCATTAAGAATTTTTGTTCACTATTTTTGCCAAGCGTATTTTGTCCAGTCGATAGCCACGTCGCTCGTAGGGCCAACGTCGCTCGCTCCCATACCGGAGATCGTGGGACTAATTTGTTCAAACCATATTCTTTTATCACTGTTTATACTTGATTCAACGAAGATTCAAACTTTGTTAGGTTTACAAACTATCCTCCTCGGTCATGTTTTAGAGTTATCTACCCAAACCACCTATGTATGGGTCTCTAAGGTCCATTCCTGTCTAGCTCCAAGTCGAACTTTTTCTTCCCTCTTTCTTCATCTCTGTAAGCTTTAGCTCTTCTCTTCTGACAAGTTGAACATGACTCGACTCACATGACCTATCTAATGATCACGGAATTTGCCAACACCTATTTAGGGATTTACAATCTCCCCCTTTGGCAATTCCGGGACAAAACATGACCGACTCACATACTAGGTTCAAATTTTCCCAATTGATTCAAAATTGAAAATTTGACCTTTACATGACTCAATAAAGAAAATTACGTAACACTTTCAACTTGTCATCTTGTCATGTTTCAACAATCTTAGAACCTGTTTCAATCTTAGAACCTGTTTGCCTGCACATGCTCAACCAAAGACCTGTGAAGCATGGGAAATAATATTCAAAGCAATAATCCATAATACCCATATCCTATATCACAATAATAACAATGAAGTCCCCATCTTCTCCCCCTTTTTGACTCGAAATGCCAAAGGTGGAATATAAACAATAGAATTAAGGTAAAAGCAGGAGATAACATAAACGCAGAGTAATATTGCAAACATGTAGAAGTAGCCATGTCAATAACATCCATATAAGGTTTGTACTATGTACAACCAAGACAAAATACAGCAAAAGTCACAAAAAAAAACAAGGTCCACAGTAACCTCCTAAATAAAAACATGAAACTTAAGGAGTATCCTAGTTCAACAGTCTGACTGTCACTCAATATCATCATCTGAAGTAAGCTGTGACTCATAATATGCTCTGAAGTCATGAAGCTCACGCTGAACACTCAGCACAGCTGCATCAAGCGAACCAAGACGACCTCTCATCTCTGTAGTGAACTCCTGGTAGGAGGAAACATGGGTCTTCAGGTCCATATGCATCGCTCTCATCATCCCAGGAAGATCATCAATCGAGGCCGGAGGAGGACGAGATGACCCAGCACCAACTTCAGCTTCTTCATCAATATCTCGAAGTGAGGCATGTGAGAAACTCTGAGATAGGGTCTTTTTGTTGATTGGACCCTTAGGGACTCGTGTAGGAACACCAGGAGGTGCAAATACCCCTTGTGAACCAAGAAGCTTAGTAATAAGGGATCCAAATGGAAGAGCTCCAACTACAGTTTTAGTTCGATGAGCTTGGATCATCAAATCGATAATGTGTGCTGCAAGATCAATATCATGCCCACTAAGAAGACTGAACAGAAAACGAGCTCTATCTTCCCTGAGGTCAGCAGTATGAACCCTTGGGTGGATATTGGCACTCTTTTCTAGGTTTACAAGTCTTGCATCCCTAGTGAGTTTAGACACTTCAATGAGAGAACCAACCCAAAATGACGGAGTACCACTAAGAAAGGTAACAACAGTTTCCATGGTTTCTTTATCCTCATCAGTCTTATATCTATAAGGATAATAAGCATTTGGAACTCGAGGACAACCAAGAATTGTAGCAATCACATCAGGATTTATAACCACGGATTTTTCTAAAGCTCTAGATTTGAAAGACCAAGATTTTAAGTTGATATCAGAAAAATTGGAATAAAATTCCTGAACCAACTGAATAGAAGCAGGACATGATAAATTGAGAATACCTTCCCATTGACGATCGGCAATGAGCTTAGGAAGGTAATAATCATCAAAGTCTGAAATTTGAATTCCTCGCTCAACCATGATAGCCTTCTTGCTAAAATATTCACGGTAAAGTTGAGCAGCCGAAGGATTAATGAAAGAAGATGACCGACTGGCATGAGAAGATGAGGCTTTACCCTTGTTTTTACGAGTTTTATCAGCCAAAGCCTTTTGGCGATTCTCAGCAGTAGAATCAATCATTCTACGGAGTGGTCTGTCCCCTATGGAAATCCCATGACTGATTGGAGTGAATGAGTATGGCTCATTGAGTTCCTCTTCCTCGAGAGGGTCCTCTTGGTTGTTGAGAATCAATTTACGGCGTTTAGAAACACCGGACATGAGGAAAGCAACAATAACCAGGGATATTGAAAAAACCATTGTAAATGATGATGCCCTAGTTGTGAAAATCAACCCAAAAGAGAAAAGGAAACAAGATTTACCTTTGTAAAGCTTGGGAAACTCTTAGAATCGAAAGGAATGACCTTATGGAGGATTTTGAGGAGTAGGAACCAAGGGATCGCTCTGGAGGTCGGAGAACAGGTGAAAAGAAAAAATGCGAAATGGGAGTTTTATAACCCTGTTCACGAAAGACCGATCGATCGGTCCATAACACCGAGCGATCGATGGTCTGAAAAATTTTTCATGAAATTTTAATATAAAACCATTTTACTCCCCCTCAATCATAGAAAGTTTTAAACTGAATTTCACCTCAAAAAAACCTAATTTCCAATCATAGAAGCAAACATTGATTTCAACAAAATCATAACATATTGTCACTCAAGAATATCTACTTTAGAATAGTCATAAACAAGGATTATGTATACAACTACTAAGGTTCATCGGTGATCAATATTGGTTTCTGCATCAATTACTCATTTAGAGTCAAGAAACATGAAGAAGTAATGTGCGAGTGTAAGCAAAGGTCATTACTTGTATTTTTGAAGTGGTATCATCACATATGTAGGATTTTGACATTATATCGCATATGGGACTCTAAAAAGTTCAAAAACTAGATTAAAACCAAGAAACATCCATATAACTTATGATGAGCAATTTTTACCCCATATTTGACTAATTAAGAATTTTTTATTTTATAGTCAAATTGTACTCATTGTGAGAATTCTTTTTGGAGTACACATATATAGTTTATAGCACACTGGTGACTTTCACTCAAGTGAGAAGGTAGCTCTTTCTAATGACAGTAGGGGCTTTCACACTAGCAATCCAAATAGATACCTACTGTTTGTCTAGGTAGCCATTACTCACTGTTTGCATTCACTAGTAGCTATCACACAAACTCACTGGTAGTCCTCTCCATGTCAATAATTTTTATAACAAGGGTGCTCACCTTATGGAATTTTTTATGACTTTGGTTGTACTAGATTTGATTAATCTAGGGAACCATATGGTATAATATCAGAACCTTTAAATAGGAACTAATACCATCTCAAAAATCAGTTAGAGTGCATGTGTAACACATAACAACTTTGTTTACTCAACTCTAACTGAAATCATTGATTATGACCATTTTTAATCACATGATAGAACAAACAGTTGAACTGTCCTTATTTTCTCAATCCTAAATAAAATTTAACCTTGGAGTTAACAATCAATTATGATTTCAAGGAAAAAAATTTATGCATAAAGATAGGAGAGAAGGTCATACAAACACATTATTTTTTGCAATATTTTTCAATTTTTTTAATGTTTTTGGATTTTTTATTATTTAAAGAAAATAACAAAAAAAATAGCTCTATGACATAAATAGAACATGAAGAACACATAAGCTATGAAACAAGTACATCTTTACTCAACTCCGCACAAACCTATGGATTTCCTAAGGAGTTCAAACCTAAGGGAATCTAAGGGTTTTGTTAGAATGTCCGCCAATTGATTCTCTGTTTGGACATACTCTATAGACACAATCTTTTACTCAACAAGATCACGGATGAAATGATGTCTTATGTCTATGTGTTTTGTGCGAGAATGTTGAACGGGATTTTTGGAAATATTGATAGCACTAGAATTATCACAATACACAGTTATAGTGCTCTGTTCAATCCCGTAATCATTCAACATCTGCTTCATCCACAGAAGTTGAGTGCAACAACTGCCAGCTGCAATGTACTCAGCTTCTGCAGTGGACAACGAAATTGAATTCTGCTTTTTGCTAAGCCAAGCAACTAAGCAATTTCCAATATAGAAACATCCTCCTGAGGTGCTTTTCCTATCATCAGCATTTCCGGCCCAATCGGCATCGGAATATCCCACTATCGTGGCATTTGTATCAAAAGAATACAAGAGGCCAAATGATAGAGTTCCACTCACATATCGAATGATACGCTTTACTGCAAGCAAGTGAGACTCTTTTGGGCTCGCTTGATAGCGGGCACAAGCACCAACACTAAAGGCTATGTCAGGTCTAGTAGCAGTTAGGTTGAGTAAACTACCAATCATGCTTCTATAAGAAGTTTGATCAACACCTTTGCCTGTAGCATCTTTACTAAGTTTTGTAGTAGAACTCATAGGAGTCCTTACATGCTTAGTAGAACTCATTCCAAATTTCTTCACTAGATTTTTTGCATATTTGATTTGAGATACTGAGATCCCAGAATCCAATTGCTTGATCTGAAGACCAAGAAAGAAACTTAGCTCACCAACCATGCTCATTTCAAATTCATTTTTCATTTGTTTAGCAAATGAATGAGCATGTAAGTCTAATGTGGAACCAAATACTATGTCATCAACATATATCTGGGTGATGACAATATCACCTTTCACATTCTTTATGAAAAGGGTTCTGTCTACTCCTCCTCTCGAAAATCCATTTTCCAAGAGATAAGTAGTCAGCCTCTCATACCAAGCTCTTGGAGCTTGCTTTAAACCATAGAGGGCCCTTTTCAGTCGATAAACTTGATCAAGATGATGTGGATCTTCAAACCCTTTTGGTTGTTCCACATAGACTTCTTCATGTAGAATGCCATTCAGAAATGCACTCTTAACATCCATTTGAAAAAGTTTGAATTTCATATGGCAAGCCACTGCTAGAAGAATTCTTATTGATTCTAGCCTGGCTACAGGAGCAAACGTTTCATCGAAGTCAATACCTTCAATTTGGGTGTATCCTTGTGCAACTAACCTAGCCTTATTTCTTATGATAGTACCTTTTTCATCAGATTTGTTCTTGAAAATCCATTTGGTTCCTATCACATTTGTATTGTTAGGCCTAGGTACTAAATACCAAACATCATTCCTAGTAAACTAAAGTAACTCTTCTTGCATTGCATTTATCCAATTATCATCTGCAAGAGCTTCAGCTACATTCTTGGGTTCAAAAGATGAAGTATAGCAAATGTAGCTAACTTCATTTTCAATTTGTTTCCTCGTTCTCACTCCACTTTCAACATCACCAATTATATCAGTGGGGGTGTGAGGACTCATGACCCTAGGATGTGTAGGTTTTGATGGAGATGTTTGCTTATCAATAGGTGGAGTTGAAACAATTTCAACATTTTCATTTTCAGCACTTTCATTATCCTCATGTTGCACATTTTCAACACCGGAGTCATCCACAACTATATTTATGGACTCCATAATTGTAGAGGTTCTCAAGTTATACACTCGATAAGCTCTACTGTTGGTGGAATATCCAAGAAATATCCCTTCATCACTCCGGGATTCAAATTTGCCCAGTTGCTCTCTATCCTTAAGGATATAGCATTTACTTCCGAATTCTCGAAAGTACTTGACACTAGGTTTCTTGTTATTCCACAACTCATATGGGGTTTTCCTTGTTCCAGGTCTTACAAAAACTCTATTAACTATATAGCAAGCAGTGTTAACTGCCTCAGCCCAAAAATGATAAGCTAGATTGTTGCTATGAAGCATAACTCTAGCCATCTCTTGGAGAACCCTGTTCTTCCTCTCTACTACACCATTTTGCTGAGGTGTAATAGGTGCAGAAAATTCATGTTTGATACCCGACTCATCACAAAAGTCGTTGTACTTAGAGTTTTCAAACTCCTTTCCATGATCACTTCGAATTCGAGTGATTTGGCATCTTTTCTCATCTTGAATTTTCAGGCAAATACTTTTGAAATTGTCAAAAGCATCGGATTTCTCTCTTATAAATGCCACCCATGACATTCTTGAGAAATCATCAACCATGACTAGGATGTATCGCTTTCCACCTAGACTTTCAGTTCTTGTAGGACCCATAAGATCCATATGAATTAATTCCAGTGGATATGAAGTAGCAATACTTGAAGTCTTCTTATGTGGGGTTCTAATTTGTTTACCAATTTGGCATGGCCCACACACAGCAGTAGAAGGCTTTCCTAGTTTGGGAACACCTCTCACAAGCTCTTGCTTAGAGATTTTACATAGGTCTTTGAAGTTCATGTGACCTAGTCTTCGGTGCCACAAATCAACTTCCTCAATTTTAGTCTTATAACAGACATTTGAGGGATTAGGACTGGGAGTTAAGCCGTAGCAATTGTCAGTGGTTCTCAATCCTTCTAGAACACACTTACCTTTACCATTAATGACTAAGCATTTATTTTGAGTAAAGTGTACAGCATGGTTATCATCACATAGTTGACTTATGCTAATTAAATTAGCTTTCAGTCCTTCAACAAACAAAGCATCTTTCAATTTAGGTATGCCTGGTGAATCGATGATAGCCTTCCCTTTGACTAAAGACTTGCTTCCATCACCAAAAGTAACAGTCCCATCTGGACAGTCCTCAAATTGAATAAATAAGGACTTGTTACCTGTCATATGCCGAGAACACCCACTGTCGAAGTACCACATTTCTGTGTTTTGGGCTTTCAATGCAGTATGAATGACAAAGCACTTAAGGTCTTCCTTTCTTACATACACAGTCTTTAAACTTTGTTTAGATCTTTGATCATTAATCTGTGTAGTAGAGACCTTTTTCCTTTTTGTCCTCCTAGACCTTTTTTTGTTTTGTTCAGTTCTAGTTTTTTGATAAGTCAAATTGTTTCCTCTTGAATAATCATTTGGAATAAATTGACCAGTTCTTGTCCTGGAGATTTGAGCAATTCTATTAACATCATCGCTCAACATTCTAGACTTTTCAGCTAGAACCTGAATCTGCCTTTGAAGAGTCCCTTGACTTTGATTTTGGTTCCATGAACCATTTCGGGGACCTCTCCTAAATGCATTACAATTAGGTCGAATGTGACCTCTCACACCACAAAAGTGACATGTGGGTATGAATCTTGGAAGAGGAGGAGGATTTCTTCTAACAGGAATTTGATTCCTTAAAGCATTCACTCTAGGAGCTGTATTTCTAGGCTTTACAAAATTTGTATAAGCCTTAGTACTTGATGTAGAAGGTAAATATTCTTTAGGATCAGAATGTATTGGCTCAAACACTACACTAGCCATTGTACCAACAGCTTAAGGACCAGCTGGTGTGTCAACATGTCCCATCCCTGATCTACTCGAATTTGATCCATACTTTCTAACTAATTCATCTAGGCAGCTAGTGTTACCAAACATTCTTACTTCTTTTTCAAGAGTATAGACCTTCTGAATCAAGTCAGTCTTGTCTTTAAGGGTAATTTGATGTTCTTTTTCAAGAAATTTCACCTTATCAACAAGAGAGACTTTAAAAGTTTCCAGCTCCATTTGTAGAGTTCTTAACTCTTCAATTTCTTTTATGGAAGTGTCTCTTTCAACTTCTAATTTTCTGACCACATTAGTCAATGAGACATTCTCTTCCAAAAGACATTGAACTTTTATAACAAATGCTTCTTTTTCATTCTCCAACTGACTAACTAGTGCACTCTTCTCTTCTGCTACTAGTTTACAGATATCTCTTTCATTTTAAATGAGTTTGAGTTTTTTGCTCAAAGAGATTTTTGTTTTAGTCAGTTTCAAACTTTCAGCATACAACTTATCATAAGTTGTTTTCAAATCTCCATCACTTTCAGAGTCAGTTTGACTCTTCTGTAAGTCATCACTAGACTCAGTATGAATACTCTCATCACTTCTGTCATTTTCATCAACCGCAGAGGTAGTCTCAAGAATCCCAGAAAGGGAAACAGTGAAAGCCGTATGATTTCCAGTATCTTCACTTGAAGAGGAACTGTCCGATTCTTCATTCTCGGAATCACTGTCATCCCAACAGGCATTCATCACCTTGCCCTTACTCTTCTTCTTGTTAGGACAGTTAGGTGAAATATGACTGAAGCCATGGCATTCATAACATTGAACACCTTGGGATTTCTTGTCGCCACTCTTGGAATTTTTCTTGTTTTCCCAGGGCTTAGACTTTGACTTCTCAAAAGATTTTCCTCCCTGTTTGGGATTAAACCTCTTTTTCGTTCTAAAAAATTTTTGAAATTTTTTAACAAAGAGAGCCATTTCTTCCTCATTCATTTCTCCATCACTGTCATCCTCATCCAAAGTTTCCTTGATGGTTTTCAAGGCTAAAGATTTATTCTTCTTGGATGGACGTAGATTGAGTTCATAGGTTTGGAGTGATCCAACCAATTCCTCAATCTTCAGAGAGTCAACATTTTTACTCTCTTCGATTGCAGTGACTTTGGGTTGAAATCTCTCTGGGAGAGATCTAAGGACTATTCTAACTATTTTGGACTCAGATATTTTCTCACCTAAATTGAAACTAGCGTTGACAATGTCACTAAGTTTTGCATAGAATTCATCAAAAGTGTCATTGTCATCCATGTTTAAATGTTCAAATTTGGTGGTTAACATTTGGAGTTTTGAGATTTTAACAGTGGTAGTACCCTCATGGGTAATTTCAAGAATGTCCCAAGCCTCCTTTGCTGTTTCACATGAAGAAATTCGTCTGAATTCCTCAGCAGTGACTGCAGTAAAGATAGCATTGAGACCTTTAGTGTTCCATCCACTTGAATCAAGCTCTTCTCTGGTCCATTCATCAGAATATTTGACGACAGTCAAATCACCTACAGTTTTTATGGGCGTAGTCCACCCATTTTGTATAGACATCCAAATTCTCTCGTCAATAGATTTGAGAAAGGCTCTCATTCTAGCTTTCCAGTATGCATAATTATTTCCATCAAAAATTGGGGGACGAGAGACGGATCCTCCTTCTCTTAGAGTACTCATGATCACGGATAATCAAGGATCACACTTAAGGGATTAGCCTTATCAGTGAACAAGCTCTGATACCAATTGAAATTTATCCAGATCAATGATCTCTAAGACCTAGAGGAGGGGTGAATAGGTCTATCTAATAATTTCTAACCAATTTTAAAATTTTCAATTAATATGTTTAGAAATCAATGAACAATTCAATTAGACAATCCAAACAAATCAAACACAGAAGATTTTTACGTGGAAAACCCTAACGGGAAAAAACCATGGGACCTTGTCCAGCAATAAACTTCACTATGAAAAGATATCAAGTACAAGACAAGACCTTACCAAAACAGAAACGACGTTCCTAGGTATAGACTCTTACTCTTGATTTCCACGAACCAGCAGGTTCGATCTCTGCCTTAGCAGCTTCGGTTCCACACCGACCAAATCTTTTCAAACGACTTCAAAACCACGATCACACACGATCGATCTCCTTCCACGAAGGCTCCGGATCAAACACCGGACACACACACAAGGTGTAGGGTTGTGAATCAATTTAGTAAATTTCAAACCCTAGAGGGATCTCATACAGATCTGAGATCACACAATGCAAGATCAAAGGTTTAGATCTATACTTGTATTCTCTAGGATTTAAGAAAGAGGAGGGATCAACAAAGATCTTATAAAAGCAATAAGAAAAACCCTAGAAGAGTTTCTTAGACCTCTACTCTTTCAAAATATCAAAGACGCGAATTAGGTCTCCCAAAAGTTGTTTATATAGGGTTTTAAAAAAGAATCCAGAAAAAGAAAAATTCTTTTTACGGGGACCAATCGATCGGTGCTCACTACCGATCGCTCGGTTCAAAACGGATCGATCGGTTCTAATGACCGATCGCTCGGGTATAAATCATCTCTCTGGAAAATTTCCCCATACAAATATTTGGTCCAGTCGATAGCCACCGATCGCTCGGTAGGCCACCGATCGATCGGTCCCAATACCGAGAGATCGGTTGAGACAGAATTTTGTTCAAACCATATGTCTTTTCATGTTTATTTGATTCAAGTAAGATCAAATAACTTTGTTAGGTTTAAAACTATCCTCCTAGGTATGTTTAGAGTTATCTAAGCCAAAACCAACCTAGGTAGGGGTCTCTAAGTCCATTACCTGTCTAGATCCAGAGTCGAAGCTTTTTCTTCTCTTTCTTCAATCTTCTTTAAGCTTTAGCTCTTCTCTTCTGACAAGTTGAACATGACTCGACTCACATGACCTATCTAATGATCACGGAATTTGCCAACACCTATTTAGGGATTTACAGCATTCACCGAGGTTATATGACTAAAACTTTTAGATAATTTTGATGCTTTCTATGGTGTTAAGATCTAGGGGATCCAGTTTCCACATAAATTTTTATCTGGATCCCCTTCATAGATAAGGTATAATTAATTAATAATTATCTACTAACCAAAGTCCCTTAAACATAGGGATTAATAAAGTAGGCGACACTTTGGGGTTCTATCCCATGGGCTTGGGCCCACCAATAAGGTCCATCTTATATGGGCTTTTATGAATATGGGTAAAACCCATATTCCCTTATATTTGGTTGATTAAATAATTATTATTATTACCCTTCAAATTAGATTAACATTTAATCTAAACTATAGATTAACATTTAATCTATTTTATTATAGATTAACATTTAATCTATTTTATTGTGAGCTTCTATTTCTTTTATGAGCATCTTCATAGATTGCTCTGGGACATTCTTACCCTGACTTACCTGGTGTTATCCCATTGATCCTTTAATAGGAAGGACACCAGAATTGTAAGTGACGTGAGATATCCATGTTGCAATTGAATCCTAACGTAAAAACATAAACCAATAAGGATCCCTCAACATGAACTAATGCATTCGATTGATCCTTCTAATAACATTATCCCTAACATACCTTCGAGATTAATATACTATCTAACTCATAGCCTATTGTACATCATCCGGGTTTCCAAGACATTAGATTAAGCCATGAGAAACTATTTCTCATGTTGAAACATTTTGAAAAAATCTTTTATTTAATATAATATATTTTATTAAAATATATTTGATTTCAAAATCACCTCTGCAGGCTTTAAGTTTAATGGACTGTCTTACCCCGGAATGGTGTGATGTCAATCTTGGATTGATTCCAAGGTAATCTTCTCTATTTTCTTCTTATCTATCTCTCTCAAATCACTATTCATGAGTTACTGCTCATTGGCACTATTCCCGAGTTACTGTTCATGAGTATTATTCATGAGTTACTATTCACAACAACTATTCTCTATTGTTTCTTCTATCAATTTTCTATTTTATTCTTTTCTTGCAAAACCCTAATTGCCTAAACCCTATAACAACCCCATCTATAGTTTCCTAACGCTGACACATCATCCCAGTTGCACATATAGTGTTATGGTACCTTATTCAAACCCTGACATTGCTGTACCAGCCCTTCCCTAACCCTGTTGCATCTGTTCCAACCCTTTCCCTACTGTTGCAATCTTCCCCACCCCCTTTTCCTGCAACCACCAGCCTACCCAAGGCTTCTCCTTGTTGTGACAACCTACTCCAGACACTTTGCTGCCCCTTCACTCTACATGCCCCTACTTCCCTTGTCCTTACTGCTGTACAAAATTCAACACCTTTCCCTTGACTGTCCAATCTCCTACAGCCCTTAATATTGCTGCCTCATCCTTCCTAGTTCATCTCATTACAACCATAACCCTGCTATATCCCCAAAACAGCAAAACCCCTAAACCCAAACCCTAGATTTTGAAAGTTAAATTACTATTGTTGTTGGTTTGTATTATTCAATTCAATAGGGCTTGAAAATAAACCTCACATGCATTTTTCAAACTAATAATTATTGAGCCAAAACTAATTCTTTGGAAATCCTTAATTAAATAAGGAAATCACATTGGTTATTGGCCTAAAATCCCTATACTAGTGGAAGTTCTCACTTCCATTACAATCACCCAAATCATATTTGAAATTCATTACTGTGAGATTGTGACTTCACCTAGGATATTACTAATTCTCTTTTGACTTTCTTTACTGTAATTGTGGAATCTAGATGGTTAGTGAATTTGATTATTGATGCAATTATGAATTCTGATCTCACAAACACATCATCCTACGTGGTGTCTTCAAGCTTGTAATTTTTTCCCATTGTAACAGAGATAGAAAAAATAAGAGATGCATAGAAGAAGCAGCCATAAATCTTCTATGAGCACGGGTTTCGGGGAACCCTAAAATTAATCTCATGGGATTAGAGTCGTTACTTATTAATTCAGAAGGGATAAGTCCCCGAGAAATATTGGATAAGACTAGGACCGCGATCAGGGATCGGGGTAAGAGGTTTGGTTAAGTTCGGGAAAGGGGTTAGGCACCCCGACACTTCCACACATGGTGGTTCCTTACTTGTTAGGATTAAGACAAAATTAGTTCAAGATTAATCAAATGCCTAAGTGTTTAACTTATACTAACCGGAAGAAAGTAAAAGCTAACTAAGGTCGGGCCCGTGTTGGGTTGCCTACGTACTCACATAAGGGATGAGATCAGACCGAGCGTAGTTCTAGCACTTGAGCCCGTGCTACGGTGGGGGGGTGTGTATGTGCATTGAAAGGTGGCTAATAGGCCTAATCCTGTAGATTTGGGTTTTGCTTGACCGGGTTTGGTTAATGTGAAAAGTTTGGGCCCGGTAGGCCAAGGGGTAGTCCGATAGACTAGGGTTTAGGCCCGATAGGTCAAGGATGAAGCCAGGAGGCAAAGGGGTGTGTTAACTTAGGGTTAAGGTTGCTAACCGGAGCTAAAAGGGAGTTAACCATGGTTAAGGGTGCTAACCAGGGTTAAGAAGTTCAAGATTGAGATTTTTTGATCTTTTGTATTTTTATGGATTTGTCCATATTTTTTGTGGGGTTAAATAATGCTTAACCATGGTTAAAAGTTAATCGGGGCCACTTTAACCATTATTAAGGGTCATGGTCAGTCAAAAATGGGCCCAAAGGGTATGACAGGGCCTAGAGTGGCCTTCTTCTAAGTTTGGACCCTTCACAAAGCCCAAAATCGAAATTTTACAGAATGGAGGTAATCGGATTACCTCCATTTCTGTAAAATTTTAACTAGGGTTTGTGAGGGTGTAACTGGGGTTAGGGACCTCCCCTGGGTGAAATGAAAGTATGAACAAGTAGCCTGATGACCAGGCTTTCAAATGGGCTAGGTCTCAGTTCCATCAGATCAAGGGTGTGGGCTCCACAGGGGCCCAAAGTTTGCAAAAAAAATAGTTTGAAATGTCGGCAGTCTGACTGCCGATACACTGTTACAAGTTTTAACCTGAGTTTGGGGCCATGTTAACCCTAGTTAGGCATGACCCCTAGACTTGAAACTTTGCAGGGAGCTAGAGGGGATCAAGAGCTTTCGAATGAGCTACTTGGGGGCCCCAGGGCATGTGGCATGTGGGCACCACAGGGGCCTGAAATCTGATAAAAACAGGCCACTCCTGTCGGTAAAGAGAATGCCGACAGAAAGATAACTCTGGTTTGCAATCTAACTAATCCTAGTTAAGTGTTGAGTTAGGGTCTGTTTTTTTGCAGGGGGCTTGCTAAGGGCCTAAAGCAACTAAACCTGGTCCTGGAACTGACCAGGGTTCAAGTTAACCAGGGTTAACGAAGCAAAAACAGGGGCATAAGATTTGGACGGTAATGGGATTACCGACCATCTGCAGGTATTAAAAAAATGATATTTCTCCATTGTTAGCTATAAGAGCTGGGGTCTAGGGGTTCCCTTATGGACTGAGGGACCCCTAGACTTCCTAGGGAGTGGTCATGTACTCTGGCCAGGTGTTGTACCTGAGATGATGCCTCGAGGGGGTGATCCATGCCTATGGTGAAGGGGGGAAACCCCTGTCCTTGACTCTAGGAGTTACTGAGAGCGAAAAAAATGAAAAAAAAGGATAACATGGAACCCCTGGATCAGGACCAGGGGTCCCTTACAGCAAAAACAAAGGAGAGCAAAGGGATAGGGTCTAATACCCTTGAAAAAATTAATTCGGTGAACCTCAAATCTAGGGTTTGACTTGAGAATCTCACAAGTTCTATGGGATGGTTAGGTTTCCCTAAAAGTCTATCAACCCTTTTTATGATTTTAACAATTAAGTTATTTAGTTAAGGGATGATAAAATTTAAGTGCCGAATAAGAAAAACCAAGCAAACCACAACACAAGGATTTTTACGTGGAAACCCTTCCGGGAAAAACCACGGGACCTAGTCCAGCCATGAGAATCCACTAAGACAAAGTAAACAAGAACTTATAAGACTTGAACTTGACTCCTTCAGGCTCAACACCATGATCCTTCAGTTCTTAGTCTTCCATGCCTCAAAAATTCATCACGTACTCTCAAGTCCCGTGATCAACCGTAGCCGCTCGTACTTCTCTTTGTGTCTCGAAAACAGTCCACGATCTTCCGATCGATCTCCGTCAATGGCGGCTTCGGAATCCACCGACCAAATCACTCTACCACGATCCTTCTCGGATTGATTTCCTTCGCAAAGGCTCCGGAACACTCCGACCAAGGTGTTCTATCTAGAACGAGTTGATGGTTTGATAAGAATCATCACCTAGATGGACTCCTTCAAATGACAAGTCTAAACAAGCAAAACTGGAACTTTGGGCTTGCAAACTCTAGGTTTAATGCACTAACAAAAGGGGAGGAGAAAAATATATTCCATAGGTTTCATGACCTCTGGAGACACTTAAAAATACTCTCCACAGACGACCTAAGTTGTACCCCCACGAAGTGGAAGGGTTCACAATATATAGAGACCCAAAAACAGTGTTTAGAAGTTGCTAAAATAGGTTAAAAACCAAAGAAAGAACCAAAGGGAAGTTTTAGCAAAACTCCCATATTAGGGTAGTCCCATGGGGATGGTTCGGTCGACCAAAGTGTACACTTCGGTCAACCGGATGATCCTCATGGGTAGACCCATGTTTTTTCAACTCTCTGCCCAAATTCACCATAGAAAACAAGGCCTATTCAGGGTCGACCCAAAACGGTCTTGGTCGACCCAGAGGCTAAGAACGATTTTAAAACTTTGTTTTCAGCTCTTGGTCCCTTCATGAAAGTTGTAGATCTTTTTGACATGATCGATTTAACATATTATAGAACAAAATATGAGCTACGGTTTTGGAGATATGCCTCTCTCAAGCAACCTTGGTAAATTGAAAAATTTCAGCATTATTTGCTTGTTTTGCACTACTTATCTCATCACCTAGGGTCCGTATGTTTAGACTAGGACACTTACCACCTAAGGCATCATGTTAGGATTATTCTAGGTCAAATCCCACCTATGGTCACATGGTATCTAGGTCACTTACCATCCTATAAATGAAATGATCATCCGAGTAAATCAAGCGATTCTTCAACACGATTCAACTTCACCTGTCGAGGATGCTTGACGGCAATGACACAAGAACCACTCCTAGACACCTAGACTCACTTATATTGACACCGGAATATGCCAAGACAAAAACATGGACTTTACAATCTCCCCCTTTGGCAATTCCATGGCAAAACCAAACTGAAGTACATGACTTGACACAAACTCACCCAAACACATCAAAACGGGTGAATTAGGACATTACATGACTCCAACACTCTTACATGACATCAATCAATAAATCAACTTAATTTAAGACACTTAAGCTCTTGTCAAGTAAAATCAGTCTGCTGCTACCCTGCACCTGCACATGCTTATAAACAAAACACCCAGTGAAGTATGTGTGGAATATGAAAATAAGTAATCACAGGTAAAGCAAAGAATGTACTGAACTTGGAAAATTGTACCCAACATCTCCCCCTTTTTGGCACAATTGCCAAAGGTAGTCATGAAGCCAATATCACAAATAATATACCAATTTAGCAAATGTGAAATATTAAGGCAAACACAGTACAACCAATCCAATGCAGACAATGAGGGGACTAAAGAGCGGGGAACAAGATAGAAATATAAAGCATAAACTCCCCCTCAACTACTTAAGCACAAACTCCCCCTCAACAACTCAACTTCATCTTCTCCCCCTAAGATCAAGGACACCACCAAAAATAGGGCACCTAAGCTAGAAAGGCCCATGCCAAACAGAAAGAAAGACACAAAAAAATATCACGTGCCACAAAAACATGCATCAAAGCATTCCAAGCAGTAGTAAATTGAAGATTACAAATCCAATGAAGAACATGATTAGTTAGTCTGACTGAGGATACCCATCTAACTAAATCTCATGAAATGCTAATGCATAGCCAATTCACTAAGGGGAATCCTGGAGATATACATTATAGAAGTCAAACCCAGTTAGATCCAAATAAGCTGATTTTTTTTTTTTTTTTACATTTTAGTGTTCCTTTTTCCATTTTATTTGACCCAATATTCTTCTCTTATTTTTGGTCAAATACCTCCAAACATAGTAAGATTTCTTTTGATGATCTTTATTTCATCATATCTTTTCATGCAATGATGGCTTTCACACTATCCAGGTAGGTAGTCCTGGCTATTGGCAGCAAGGGCTTTCACTCTAGTGACCCAGATAGATACCTACTGTCCGCCTAGGTAGCCATTTCATACTGTTTGTATCTAATAGTGACTTTCACACTATCCCAGTAGGTAGCCCTTTTCATGGCAACAATTTTAGCTCATGGAGGATACACAAAATGGGGATGACTAACAAATATGATCATTCTAGATTGATCATCCAAGGCCACACTTAAGGGGCAAGTCAAACACCTACAGATTGGAAAATAGACCTCTCAACAGAATCAGTCAGAGTGCATGTGAAATTTGTAAAGCATACAAACATGAATAAGTCTCTAACTGTTCAAGATAAAACCGGTCTAATTTTTAGCATAACCAAGATACTATGAAGGTGACATATCCTTAATCAGCAACAAACTCATGTTCAACCCTGGACAAGTATAGAAATAAAGATCACACAAGAAATGCAGATCATGCAAGTCAAATAAGGGAAACATGAAAAAATATTTTTGGATTTTATGGTTTTTCAATGTTTTTGGATTTTTCAAAATAAAGAAAATAGAAAAACATACCAAAGCAAATAAACACAAAAAAAAAACTAGTATACATAAATAGCATAGCACTAAGACAAGATATATCAATACAAGCACACCCTAGGATATGACAGGCACGGGCTAAGTGAAGCCCTTCTGGTCTTCCTTTCTCACTCAAACGGTTTTAGAAGTTTGATTGACCCTTTGGTCTCTAACCGTTTCAGTTGAGGTAGGTATGACCTTTTGCCTCTTCCTCCTGTTCCTTATTTTCCAGGATTGAGTCCTAGAATTATAGTGGGCATTCTGGTTCTCCCTATTACCTCCTCTATATCTAGCATAAGGAGTGTCATGACCATGCCACTGTCTAGAGTTGTGAGCAATTTACATCACATCTTCACACAAACTCTTAGACTTCTCCACTAGGACCTCAACTCTCCTTTGAAGATTCCCATTAAAGTTGTGTTGGTTCTGTGAACCATGATTGGGTATTCTTCGAAGTTTAGGACATCGAGGCTTAATATGACCCTTCACTCCACAGTTATGACATGTAGGAATGAATTTCTGAGTAGAAGGGTCTTTCCCTTTAGCAGGAGGATGCCTTTTAGCACCAGGCTCAATGTTTGAGGTGGATGGAGTTCCCTTCACATCTCCACACCTCTGGTTTTGCTCAAGTTCAGTCAACTTGATTTCAAGACTTGTCTTTTCATCAAGACAAACATGTAAATCAGATTCAAGTAGTTGAGTCTTGGCAAGGAGGGAAGCCTTCTCTTCCTCAAGCTGTGACACAAGAGCTCTCAACCCTGAAGCCACTTGGTCTAAGGCATCTTTTTCCATTTCAATAGATTTGATCTTTTTGGACATGGAAAATTGAACCTTTTTCAACTTTAGGCATTCTTGAAATAGTTCATCATAGACTGCCCCGAGCTCTCCCTCAGAATCTGAGTTATTCTGACTCTCATCATCCTCCTCACCATCCCTACAGTGTTAGTTACTCAGCGGCAATATGGCCGTAGCCTTGGCATTCATAGCATTGAACACCTTGGGATTTCTTGTCCACACTTTTAAAATGTTTCTTGTTTTCAAAGTACTTGGACTTGGGCTTTTCAAAAGATTTTTTCCTTTCGGATTAAATCTCTTATTAAGATTCAAAAATTTTATGAATTTCTTTGCAAACAAAGCCAACTCTTCTTCTTCATCCTTAGAGTCACTATCTGAGCCATCTTTGGATTCCTTGATGGACTTCAAGGCAATAGATTTTGGTTTCTTAGATGGGTTCAGATGTAACTCATAGGTTTGGAGACAACCAACCAACTCTTCAAGTTTGAGAGCATCAACATTTTTGCTCTCCTCGATGACGGTAACCTTCGATCGAAATCTCTCAGGTAGAGATCTCAAAATTGTTCTAACAATTTTGGACTCAGGAATTCTTTCCCCTAGATTGAAGCTAGAATTGACAATGTCACTCAAATTGGCATAAAAACTATCAAAAGTTTTATTATCATCCATCATCAACTTTTCAAACTTAGAGGTCAGTAATTGAAGTTTGGAGATCTTGACAGTTGCAGTCTCTTCATGGGTAATTTGAAGAATGTCCCATGCCTCCTTTGAAGTGTCACACTTAGATATATGTCAAAATTCTTCGAGTGTGACAGCGGCGAAGATTGCATTTAGACCCTTGCTATTCCATCTACAACTTTCAAGTTCCCCATTGGTCCATTCAGAAGAAGGTTTAGGGATGGTCTGTTCATCTAAGGTCTTTGTTGGATGGGTCCAACCTTGTTCAATGGAGAAACATACTCTCTCATCTAATGATTTTAGAAACGCTCTCATTTGAGCTTTCCAATAGGCATAATTATTCCCATCAAATAATGGGGGACAAGAGATGGATCCTCCCTCTCTTTGGAGATTCATATTCACCGAAAAATATGAGACAAGATCACACTAAAAACTTAGTGAACCCGCTCTGATACCAATTGGAAAAATTAAATCGGTGAACCTCAAATCTAGGGTTTGAGTTGAGAATCTTACAAGTTCAATGGGATGGTTAGGTTTCCCTAAAAGTCTATCAACCATTTTTATGATTTTAAAAATTAAGTTATTTAGTTAAGGGATGATAAAATTTAAGTGTTGAATAAGGAAAACCAAGCAAACCACAACACAAGGATTTTTATGTGGAAACCCTTCCGGGAAAAATCACGGGACCTAGTCCAACCATGAGAATTCACTAAAGCAAAGTAAACAAGAACTTACAAGACTCGAACTCGACACCATGATCCTTCAGTTCTTAGTCCTCCACACCTTGAAAAGTCATCACGTACTCTCAAGTCCCATAATCAACCGTAGCCGCTCGTACTTCTCTTTGTGTCTCGAAAACAGTCCACGATCTTTCGATCGATCTCCGTCAATGACGGCTTCAGAATCCACCGACCAAATCACTTTACCACCATCCTTCTCAGACAGATTTCCTTCACAAAGGCTCTGGAACACTCCAAACAAGGTGTTCTATCCAGAACGAGTTGATGGTTTAGTAAGAATCATCACCTAGATGGACTCCTTCAAAGGACAAGTCCAAACAAGCAAAACTGGAACTTTGGGCTTGCAAAATCTAGGTTTAATGCACTAACAAAAGAGGAGGAGAAAAATATATTCCATAGGTTTCATGACCTTTGGAGACACTTAAAAATACTCTCCACACACTACATAAGTTGTACCCCACGAAGTGAAAGGGTTCACAATATATAGAGACCCAAAAACAGTGTTTAGAAGTTGCTAAAATAGGTTAAAAACCAAAGAAGGAACTAAAGGGATGTTTTAGCAAAACTCCCATATCAGGGTAGACCCATGGGGATGGTTCGGCCGACCAAAGTGTACACTTCGGTCGACCAGATGAACCTCATGGGTAGACCCATGTCTTTTCAACTCTCTGCCCAAATTCACCATACAAAACAGGGCCTATTTAGGGTCGACCCAAAACGGTCTAGGTCGACCCAGAGGCTAAAAACAATCTTAAAACTTCGTTTTTAGCTGTTGGTCCCTTCATGAAATTTGTAGCTCTTTCGACTCGGTTGATTTTACATATTATAGAGAAAAATATGAGCTACGGTTTGGGAGATATGCCTCTCTCAAGAAACCTTGGTTTATTAAAAAATTTCAGCATCGTTAGATTGTTTTGCACTACTTATCTCATCACATAGGGCCCGTATGATTAGACTAGGACACTTACCACCTAAGGCATCATGTTAGGATTATTCTAGGTCAAATCCAACCTATGGTCACATGGTATCTAGGTCACTTACCATCCCATAAAGGAAATGATCATCCGAGTGGATCAAGCGATTCTTCAACGCGCTTCAACTTCACCTGTCGAGGATGCTTGACGGCAATGGCACAAGAACCACTCCTAGACACCTAGACTCAATTTTTTTGACACCGGAATATGCCAATACAAAAACATAGACTTTACAACCCTTGATCAGGGGGTGTACCCACTGTGGTAGCTGAGCTCGAGCAGTGTCGAGGGTGATGATGCCTAGAGCTGGCCTAGGATGGCCTGGTAATGCTGTAAAGGGGGTCTACGCAAGTCTGAGGATGGACTTAGACTCTGGTGGAGCTATGGTGAAGGTTTAGAGTTTGGCAGAGCTTTGCCACAAGTTTTGGCCGTGAGTTTTGCACTGGGGAGGTTTGTGATTTATAGAGGAGAAGGGGAGAGGCCAGGGGGTACTTCGGTCATCCCCACAAGCATGGGGAACTGGCGATGAAGGACCCAGGTGGGCAGGGGGAGCCTACATACGCAAACTGTAGAATTCCAGGAATGGCGGTAATCGAATAACTGTCATTCCCAAAGAGGAGTTTTTCGAGGTGTCGATAATTCGATTACCGACACCCTGGGCTTATTGCTAATTTGGGCCACACCCATAGTCACTTGAGCTGAAAGGTAAGTAAGGCATCCATTTCGGGGATTTTCCCGCCTATTTTTGAAATGAGGGGTGTGGGTCCCACCCATGTGGACCTCAAGAGTTGTGGTGGGCCCAAGTTTGGGCCCCGAAAGGCTTAGACTTAAGGGTTTTGAGGGTTTGGATTGTGTTATGGGCCTTGAGCCCATTTGGCTTAGACTTAGGTTTTAGGCTAGGGTTAGGTCTTGGGCATGTCTAGGGTTAGTCCTAGGGTTTGGCTAGGGTTCACCTAGGGTTTGGACGGTTTTAGGTGTCCTAAGGGTGATGGGCCTTGAGCCCAAGGATCTTTGTTTTAGGGTTTTAAGATTCATGGCATACCTAGGGCTAGGGTTTGTCCTAGGGTTTTGGGTATTCTTAAGGTTAATGAGCTTTGAACCCGAGGTTTAGGTCCGAGGGTTTTAGGGTTCTAGGGTTTGGACAAGGTGTATAAATTGGGTACTTACAGCTACCCCTCTTTTTCGGAGAGTGCCAGGATGGAAGTTGAGCGCCAAAGACTGGAATCATCCTATTTTTGTACCGGGATTGATGAGATGCATGCATGCTATGCATATGGTGAGTACGGTGAAGACTACTGCTAGAGGATAGCGAGTAGCTGGGGATGAGAGATAGATATAAGGATGGCGTGGCCCGAAGGCGCTGGTTGATAGCATGGTGTCGCTCGGAAGCGGCGATGATTTATCTAAACGGTGTTTCTCAGAGGATATTTACCGAGTCGGTCGAGAGACACACAGGGTGTCAGGAACACACAGAGTGTTGGGAACACATGGGGTGTAGGGAACATACAAGGTGTTGGACAAGCGAGGTGTCGGCATATTGACTAGGTGTCAATGGAGACCTGGGATGTCAAGGAGACACGGGGTGTCGAAAGAGAGGACATGCAATGAGTGTCAGAGACTCGGATGTCGAGATCACGCGGGGGTGTCTCTGGGGGTAACATGCAGTGAGTTTCGGAGACTCATATGTAAGGGGACATGCAAGGTGTCGATAGGTTGACTCGGCATCAATGAAGACTCTATGATGTCAAAGACACACGAGGGTGTTGAGGAATGTACACTGTCAATGTACAAGATGTTCAAAGTTGAGGCAAATGATGCCGGATTGATTTTGGTATGGCCAAGAGGCGCTGAAGTTTGATCATGTTAATGATGCTGAAGTGTTGGTCATGCAAGGTATGTTGCTATGCAAGTGATGTCATGCAAGTGATGAAGGCGAGGATGCTCTCCCATGACTCTGTTGACTGCTGCTTACTAGGGAGGCGCAGAAGCTACTTCTTCGGCTTGTCCATCGGGGTTGCTCGGTGCAGGTTGGTTCAAATGGATTTTTGAAACCAAAAATTTGTTTGTTTTTTAAAATCTTTTGTGAAACAGTGTAGAAGACTTTTTGTACAAGATTTTTGAGTTTGACAAAAGTATGCTTTGTTAGCTTTTAAATTTGCCAATGAATTGCCTTAAATCAAGGCTTAAGGGGATTTCGGATTCACTTTTACTCTCGGAGAGCTAAGTATGACTCAGAGCAGAATGCTGCTGTGGATAGATGAGTTTGTCTAAATGCGGTTGCAAGCTTCTAGACTCATGCCGGGGAAAGCCTCGAAAGTTGGCTGAGCTTTTGCTGGGGCAGAGTAATGTTGGGAGCTGTCAGAAGCTTCTGCTGAGGGCTCCACTGGGGATTGGAGACTGTTACGGCCTACAACCGAGGGTCTGCTGGGGAGCAGGTCTCTGTTGCAGACTACTGGCTGGGGAACTTAAGGTTTCCAGTCTGTTGGGGATTTCCGGATGTTTGCCTATATGCTGGAGATATGTCCTGGAGCAACACGCCTACTGAAGGTATTCCTTGTTGAAATCTCTACTAGGCATATGTCCTGGAGTAACATATCCGCTAGGCACATTCCCTGTTGGAACTTTGCTAAGGATGCAGACCGTTGAGGGTGATTGAGGAGTCTGATGAGCCTGATTGCTGTCGGATTGTGTTGCCAAATTGGTTTTAAGCTTTTTCTCTCTTTCTTACCTTTGGAATGACCATGTCATAGGGTTCGCATAATTCTTGCGCAATGAGACCGTTGCCAGTTTTTCCTCATGCCTGCGAAGCTGATTGATTTTTTTCTCTTTTTTGCCCCTAGCCGCAAGACTAGGTCTAGGAATCGCGTAATTTTTGCATAATGAGGCCGTTGCCGGTTTTCACTCATGCCCGTGACTGGCTGGGGAAGCCTGTGATTTGCTGAGAAATAAGTATGCTCCCTTCATTTCCCTGGACTGCGTTCCTTGGGGGGATTGTACTCTATTGAGAATATAGATATGATATTGCGCTTGCACTTGTAGTTTCTAGGGGATCTAGGAGGACTTAGAGTGGGATGAAACATAGGCTAGGGGACCGAAGTTTGGGACACCCTAGAATTGTTTCCTTTTTTCACAACTGGCTTTTGGGGATTTTCTGCTAGAGATTTGTTCCTTTGGTATTTCCAGTGGAGAGTTTTTTTTTTTTGCTCCACTAGGGATTTTCCTCTCTGGTAGAGATTAACTCTTTGGGGGTTTTTCTCCACATGGGGAGAGCTTGGATTTTTTTCCACTGTGGAGAACTGCCTTGGGAGAAGTTGATTCTGCTAAGGATAAAGCCCGGAGAGATTGTTTTCACTCGGAGAGTCCCTAACTTGGAGAATGTTTCAACTTCTATTTTGGGTCTTCCTTTGATGGAATACTCTGTAAACTTTGTGTCGACTCTGTCGGGGAGGTTGGGAGAGTTCGTTTCTGCTTGGGGAGTGATTCTGTGGTGAGTTGATGGCTCTTTCTGGGGGAAAAAGGACTTTACTTGGGAGAGTTGGGGGAGTGATTACCCCTTTTGTGACCGCACCTGGTTTATCAGGTTACCTACATACCCTTTGCAGGATCAGGTCATGACGTAGTTCAGGCAAATTCCCAGGATGGCGAGGGAGGGTGTCCCTAAAAATTTTACTGAAAGAAAAGGCTGTCAGGCTTAAAGGGGCTAACTAGCGGATTTTCATTGATTGTAAAATGGGTTACATTGAAAAGGGATAAAGAGTGTGCCAAGGATGACCTCCTGTCATTTTCTGGAGATTCTACGAGTGCAAAGCGCTTATCAGATCTAGACCCTAAGCGTAGTATCATTTAACTTTGTTCATATTGATGGGCTCGGGGGGGTTTTCGTCATCCATACATTCAAGGCGAAGGGCACCGCCTGAGAATTTGTCTCGGACGATGTATGGGCCTTCATAATTGGGAGTGAACTTGCCCCTGGGATCAGGGTGGTTTGGCAACACTTTCTGGAGAACCAGGTCACCAACTTCGATGCTGTGACGCTTGACTCTCTTGTTGAATGCCCTACCCATGCACCTCTGATAGGCTTGAGAATGATTGATGGCTTTCAGTCTTCGCTCTTCAATCAGGTTTAACTACTCAAACCGGGTCTGTACCCATTCTGCTTCTGAGACTTTTGCTTTCATTAACACCCAGAGTGATGAAATCTCTACTTCGATGGGGAGGACTGCTAAAGTTCTGTAGGCTATGAGTATGTATGGGAGTATCTCATGCCAAGCAGAGTAGTTGGTTGTCATCTTCTCAATGATCTTTTTCAGGTTTTTGTTGGCCGCTTCCATTGCACTATTGGTCTAAGGCCTGTATAGAGTGGAATTATGGTGTTGTATTTTGAATTTCTATTAGAGATCAGTCATCCCTTTGTTGCAGAAGTTAAGAGCATTGTCTATTACAATCTCGAATGGAACACCGTATCGGCAGATGATATCCTTTTTCAGAAAACGCTGAACCACAGAGGCAGTTATATTGGTATAAGAGGCTGTCTCGACCCATTTTGTAAAGTAATCGATTGCAATTAGAATGAATCGAGGACCGTTAGATGCTTTCAGAGCTATAGGTCCAATAACGTTGATGCCCCAGGCAGAGAATGGCCAAGGAGCAGTCAGATTATACAGCCTTGTCGGCGGTGCATTGACTCTATCGACATAGATTTGGCACTGGTGGCACTTCTGCACATGCCTACAACAGTCAGCTTCCATGGTGGACCAGTAGTAGCCCAACCTAAGAATCTTCTTGGAGAGCATCAACCCGTTCATATGTGGGCCACAGGTTCCTCCATGAACCTCTTCGACTACCTGTGTTGCTTCACTGGTGTCTAGGCATCTAAGCCAAATCATATTCGGTGATCTTTTGTACAAGACTCCCCCTGAGAGGATAAACTAAATGGCCAACCTTCGGATCACCCAGTGGTCTATTTTGGTAGCATCGAGAGGGAGGTCCCGTCTTCGAGGTACTGCTTGATGTCTGTATACCAAGGCTGGTTTTCTGTGACTGCATCCAGTTTGAGGCAATAGGCAGGCTGATCATGTTGTTGAATTTCAATCGGCCAGAGCATGATGCCACTGGGGATCTGAACCATGGAAGCAAGAGTAGCCAGTGCATCGGTGAATTTTTTGTGGTTCCTGGATCTGTGGCTGAAGGTGATTCTTCTTAACTGAGTGATCGGCATGTTGAGGTAGGTTAAGTATGAAACCAACCTGGCTTCTCAGATGGCGTAAGATTCATTTGCTTGACAGAATAGCAAAGATGAGTCACCGTAGACGTCTATCTCCTCGATTCTGATGCCCAGGGCTTCTTTCAGACCGACGATGCATACCTTGTACTCCGTTTCGTTGTTGGAGCATCTGAACTTCAATTTGACTAAGATAGGCAGGTGTGCTCCCTTAGGTGAGATTAAGACTGCTCTTGTCCCGTTCCCATAGCTGTTGGCAACTCCTTCAAAGTATAACTCCCAGCCAGAGTACTCTTATTCTCCTGCTTCTAAGTACAGGATGGCCTCGTCCGGGAACTAATCATGTACAGACACGTAGTCCTGGATCAGACTGTGGGTGAGGTGATCTACTATCGCTTGCCCTTTGATTGACTTTTGTGTCATTTACGTGATGTCGAATTCAAACAACATCATAAGCCATTAGGCAATCCTTCCAATGTTTGCTAGCTTTTCCAGTAGATATTTTAGTGGGTCCATTCGGGAGATCAGGATTACCAGATAAGAAAGCAGATAATACTGAAGATGTTGTGTTGCCCAGACCAGTGTCAGACATGTCTTCTCCAGAGATGTAGAGTAGTCGGGGCTATCCTGGAGTGGGAGGCACGAGTACTAGAGGGTTGAGAAGATACTACTTTATCTTTTCAAAGGCTTATTGGCATTCTACTATCCATACTGTCGGCGCGTTCTTCCGGAGAAGCTTGAAGATTGGTTTGGAAATTAGAGTTAGCTGAGAGATGAACCGACTGATATACTAAATTCTGCCAGGAAACCATGGATATACTTTTCAGTTTGGGGTGCTTGCATTTCGATGATAGCTCTGGCTTTAGCTGGATCAATTTTAATGCCTCACTTGCTGACTCTGAAGCCAATGAGCTTTTCTGATGAGGCTCCAAAGACACATTTGGCCGGATTCAGTCTCAAGCCAAACTCTCTAAGTCTATCACAGAGTCTTTTCAGGTCTTCTGGGTGCTGCCAGGCAGTTGGGGATTTGACAATCATGTCATCCACATAGATCTCAGTAGACTTGTGCATCATGTCATGGAAAAGTGCCGTCATAGCCCTCTGGTAGTCACCCCTATGTTCTTGAGTCTGAAATGCATGACCTTGTAGCAGAACATACCCCAAGGTGTTATGAAGGATGTCTTCTCCATGTCCTCTTCTGCCATTCTGATCTGGTTGTATCCAGAGAAACCATCCATGAATGAGAGTGTCTCGTGTCCAGTAGTATTGTCGACCAGGATGTTGATGTGTGGGAGAGGGAAGTTATCCTTGGGACTGGCCTTGCTCAGATTCTGGTAGTCGATGCACATCTGGACTTTGCCATCCTTTTTGGGCACCGGCTCAATGTTGGCCAACCACTCAAGGTAGTTTGTTACTACCAAGAAGCCTGCACTGATCTACTTTTTAACTTCTTCCTTAACCTTCTATGACCATTCGGGCCTCATCTGTCTCAATTTCTGCTTAACTGGTCTGACGTCAGGGTTTAGGGGCAATCTGGGTACCAACAATGCTAGATCTAGGCCGGGCATGTCGGCATATGACCAGGCAAAGACGTCACTGTAGCTTTTCAGGAAGCTGATTATGGCTGCTCTCTGCTGTGGGCTGGTGGTATTACCGATTTTCACTAGCTGAGGATTATCTTCAGAATCTAGGTTGATGGTCTCAGTGTCCTCGATGTTTGACTATAGAAGCCATTCGCTGTATTCTAGGAGGTCCAGTATCTTCTGAGGTGGTTCCTTATCTTGCTCTGCTTCCTGTTCTGAGTCATACTCAACTTCTGATAGCTCAAGGAGGGGGGGTTGCCTTGTCAGAGGTAATTTCCTAGCAAATCATCAAGCATAGTTTAGCATGCTTATGTTTTGTGTTTATGTTAGCTTAAGGACACAAGGCCTTCCAAGGGAAGAGTTTGTGTGATTTCGTCACCAGCCGATGCAAATGTTTTTCGGAAAACATGTTTTTGAGTCAAAATTCCAGATTTATATTGATAAAAAGTGGACTCTTTACAAAATGACTCTGATAAAAAGAGGCCTACAGATGGCCGCCACTTTTGGATTTTGTAACGGGAGCAAAAGAGAGATAGATTAAGAGAAGAAAGAAGATGATGCTGGATCACTGCTTGTTTGAACCAACCTTCCCTGCACTGTGCTGGCCCTGGCCCTGAGCTGTTCGGGAATCCCTGATTCAGTCTCAAGATTCAGTGTCAGGTTGAGGGTTAGCAACGGGTGTAGGGGAATTTTCTGGATAGGTTTCGAAGATTACCATGGGGAAGGTGACAGAGATATGGGGTCGGGGTTCAGGTTTCGTTGACTGCTTGCTCTTCCGGGTTAGTTTTGAGAGATAGTCCTCATACTTGGGCTTGTATCCCAACCCAAATGGTGAAGTGTAGCGAGGAGGTACGTATCTCTTTTTCATACCTTGAATCCTGGCCCCGAGGCCCTTCCCTGGTAGGTACTTCATTCTGACCATCATCCTGACAAATGGATGTACTGCTTGCTTACTGAGCTCTTTTACCTGGGAGGTAGAGCTGACCTGTTCGAACTGAAACGAAATGAAGTCTAAACCCTGCCCCAGCTCTTGGATGTCCCCGAAGGAACTTACCAGCTCTTCCGACAGAATGATGACTAGGTGGTCATCCTGTATAAATTTGACTCCCTGATACAGGGAGGAGGGAATTGCTTCGGCCGTGTGGATCCACGGCCTTCCCAAGACCAAGGTGAACGAGGCAAGCACATTCACGACCTGGAAGTTCGTTGTAAACTGTGCTGGTCCGACCCCAATGGTCAAGTCTATATCCCCTAGGTTCTATCGGGTGGTATTGTCAAATGCCTGATGGTCATAGGCCACTTCTTGACTTGGCTGAGGTCTAAGCCCAGACTTTGCAGAGTGGACAGTGTAGAGACATTAAGGCCAGAGCCGTTGTCAATAAGCACTGATGAAAGAGTTCTGTCCATACATTGTACTGCAATGTAGAGGGCCCGGGTGTGGTCCTTGTCTCCGTCAGGTATCTCCTTTTCAGTGAATGATAAGATTCTTGACTCGAGTACCTGGCCTACCATCTTCCCCAGTTTCTCAGGCGAGATATCCGGTATGACATGTGCATTGTTAAATACCCGTAGGAGTTGCTTCCTATAAGGCTCGGAAGTTAAGAGAATACCCAATATGGAGATCTGCGCCTGAGTTTTATCCAACTGCTGAGTGATATTGAACTCTTCCACCTTCTCCAGGATTTTCAGGAGAAGGGCTGAATCTGCTCTCTCTTTCTCTGGGTTTAACACCCCTACCTTGTCCTTTGCCTTTTCTTTCACTGGCTCAAGTGCCGGAGGCTGGTACACTCGGTCGGATCGGTGAGGTTAGCTATGTACTCGCTATCTAATATGAGAGGGCGAGGGACGGGTACATGGTTAAGGTTGAAAGGCTCAGATAGGATGTAGGGGATCTTGACTGGGCCGGAGGATGTGGAGGCTTGAGCGGAGGCTATGGGCCAATTGGCGGGACAAGGAATGGTGTAGACAATTTGCTCACTGTCAGATTCGAGAGCGGGTAATTGTATTGTGGCCTGAATGGATTGGATATTTGACTAAGGGAGAGGGATTATGACTGGTGGTCGGTATGAGGGCCTGATGATGCCATCACGAACTACGGGTGCGCAAGGTCTCGGATGCCCTGCCCCGGGCTCTACCCACTCAATGAAATTGACTTGGTTGTTGTGTGGGGGCAGTGACACCTGGTTGATGCTAGTATTGCTAGGGGTCAGCTCAACCTTGCCTACATCCAGAAGATCATGGATGGCGCACTTCAGGCTAATGCAGTAGTCTGTTGCATAGTCTGGGTCTCGATGAAAGGCACAGTGTTGGTTAGCATCATAGTTTTTGCTTTGTTTGTCGGGTGGAAGAAGAGGGGTAGGGCCTCCCAATTCGAAATGATCCTGCTTGGTTAGAAAGTCGAGAAGTTGACCGAGGGTATAAGGGAGAGGAGTAAAGTTTCTGGGGAGACGAGGTTACCCCTGGTTTTGTCTAGTCGGCCAGGGTTCCCTGGTGCTGGCTTTTACTGAGCGGCCGAAACCAGTAGTCTTATAGGTGTTACGGAAGCCACCAAATTGACATTTTCTTTCCTTTTCTGGTCACGGGGACCACTGTTCCTGCTCGTAGAAGCTACTGCTGTTCTCGGAGGATCAAGCCTAAGACTGGAATGGATGGCTCCACTCTATATCACTGTCTCGATACGGGTACCTATTTTGAAAATTATGCCGAAGTCTACAACTGGTAGAGTGACCATCAAGGTCGAGTAGGGCTGCTTTAGAGTGCCCATGAAAATACTTGCTAGGTCCTCCTTAGGGATAGGAGTGGAGACCTTTGCAGCCATTGCCCTCCAGCGGGAAGCGTACTCCAAGAACGTCTCGTTGTTCCCCTGGCTCATTTGTTCCAGTAGGCTCCGCTGAGGCCGAAGCTCTTGGTTGAAAGAGTACTGCTCCACAAACATGTCCATGACATCTTACCAGGTCTTCACTTTCTGCTTGTCGACCGACATCCACCAGGTAAGGGCTGCTCCCTTCAAACTCTTCTGGAAATACTGGATCAACAATAGCTGATTCTTGTTGTACAAGAGCATGTGCCCCAGGTATATCTGTAGGTGTTGTCTCGAATAGTCGGAACCGTCGTACTTGTCAAAGTCTAGAACTTTGAAGCCTGGGGGAACTACATCCCCAGATGAGAATGTCAGATCCTCTAGAGATAGAGCGGGATTGGCAGATGCCCCTCTCATCCTTCTCATCTTCTCCTTCATCTGTTAATCTCCTCATGTTGATCATTGAGGGATGGTGTAAGGTCAGATGAAGACGGCCTGTCCTAGTGAAGATGTGAGGCCCTGGGCCGCTCCTCATATTGATCAAACTCTGCTTCTCCTTCGTCTATTACGGGGATTAGGGATAGACTGATGTGACTCTGGATGAGGCTGATCAGGGGTTTCTATGTTTGGGATTCTGGTAGAAGATTCTCCGGTACGAGCACCAAGAAGAATGTTTAGGGATTCCAAAACTCAGTCCAGTTTGTTCTGCATAGCAACAATGTCCTGGTCATGTGACTGCACTAAATCATCTAGTCTTTGCTGATGGTTTGATGGTTTTGTCATTGCTTCTGAGCTGCTCTCAGATGGAAGCCGGTATGGTACTAGCTCCGTGACTGGTATCTAGGTCAGGATTGCTTTTGCAACGTTTGCGAGAATCGAAGTCATAGAATGAGTCACGGGTTGGCTCATGCAAACTGAAAAGATGCAATGATTAACCATGAATATGCATGAAGACAGGAGAGATGATGCTAGAAAAAGGATTTTTCATTAATGCATGTTAATGGTGAAGTGAGTACAAGACTGTGATGCGCAGTGAATAAAGGATTTTGACTTAAAGAAAGGAAAAGACTTGATCCTAGGCAGGTCCATCCGGGATCACAAAGTCAAGTGGTCGGGGAATGCCCTCTAGGTCCATGATCTGCTATTGGAGAGATGTGACCTCAACCTCCATGTTGGCAAGGGACTCTGTATCGCCGTACATTCGGTACCTGAACTATCAGATACGGTCGGTCATCTCCGCCGTCGCACTATCGAGCTGCTCCTGATAGAAGTGCAATTGTGCCCTGAGGACGGCTGTTTTTTTAGTGTCGCCTTTCCGCTTCTTCTGGTAATAATGGATGGTCTGCTCAAGGTGCTGGATCTGCTCCTGTCTAGCTTGGAGTTCGCAGTCCCGCTCCGCTTCCTGTAGACTAAATGCCTGTCGGGCTTTTCGCAGCCACTGTTCTTTCATCTGGATGTGGAGCTGTCTCTCCATGAAGATGTCTGTTCAGGGGACTACCGTCTCAAATAAAGGTATGGTACCCCATAAAGGAGCCAAGACTGGGGTGGGCAGTTCCCTAGGTGTAATCATGAGGTATGGAATGTCAGGATCTTCCATCTAAAGCTGGTACACTACATCTGTAGATGGTCCTACTGTGACCACAAAGTCTGGCCACTGATCTCGCCTTAAGGTTCACCAACTAGATTGGAATCGACCGGTGAGCCGCTCGGAATGCACTATGAAGTCGGTAAAATCATTTCTCTGTCGTTCTATGACTGGAATGCACTGAGGGAGTCCAAACTGGTGGAGGACTCGGAGTGGTACATAGGCTGCAGAGCCTGTAAGACCGGCGAGGATCATGCACCATCTCCCTGAGATGACAACGTGAGGTAGTCTTGACATGACTAGCCACTCGCACTGCCACACGATGTCCTCCTCTGTCAGGTCCTGGAGAAGCTGGTAGAGCTTCCGGTCGTCTGTGGTTATGATCGGACCCTGACTCTGAGAGATCTTCCGAGGTATGCTGTAAGCTTCACGGAGGTCGTCTAGTATAGCCATGACCGTCAGTAGGAGTGCTACCAACCAGAGGTGCAGAAGTGGTGTGCTAGCATAGAAGATGCCCTTCCGACGGCCTGCTACCTGATTGAGAGCCGTGAGAAGCTCTATAAGGATGACTGGTATGATGGTTCTGGAATCGCAGGTATCTTCGATGATCCCCACCAGTACTAACTCTAGAAGTGTGCGGCATCTCGGGAAATGCAACTGAGATACAGCTATCAATGTAAAGGCCGGACTGCAAGCAGGCAGGTTTGAGATGCAAAAACTTTGATAGGTCTACCTGATAATTTATCTTGTAGCGTGGTACTATAGCGTCGCCGTCCATGTTTAACCTCAGAATACGTTGAATTTTCTCCAAAGTCGGACATAGTTCGTTCTTACCAAAACGAAAGACCATGTTCGAGGGGTTCTAACACTGGATTGTAGTGTTTAAGAGGCGCGGATCTGGGTTAACCATGGATAAGTCTAGGGTGGATCCCAAAAGATAATGCTGGGTCCAAGCCAAACGCTGACTGGAATTAAGGGCCTCTACTGCCTCCTGGAGGTTTTGACCACATGCCCCCTCAAAAGTCACATGCACTGGCCGTGAGGGTTGACCAGTTGTCTGTACAATCCCTAAAGGATTTGTCATCTACTTGAACAAGGACAGACTCGATGAGTGTACTGTGTATGCAGATAAAAAGGCCAAAGAGGATGCAAAATGATTCTACAATTTTTCATTTTTGATTGAGTGTGATAAGGCACATATGAGCCGATAGGGCAGTCAGACAGAGTTTCGACGTGCTTTACCCGAGTTGTTGGAAACCGGGGGCCTATGAGATCAAGGCTAGGGTTAGGCCCAGAGAAGGCCTATCCGCTTGGGATTTGAACCCCACAAGCTATGTCAGGATACGGGTTTAGTTGTGTTTTATTACAAACACAGGTAAGGCTCAGTACATGCCCCTGGAGGGGTAATTACTCGAGTAAAGTGCCCAGATAGCCAGCCAAGATTGGGGACAGGTATAAGATGCAAGTAGGTTAAGGTTAGGGGACCCTCCCGGATTGGACTGCTTGTAGACTATACCCTAGCCTAGGCTAAATGTATGAATGCAGGTGTATGCAAGTGTGTTCCTAAGGATGGGGGTCACTTAACACCATATATTCTACTCCCCAGTATAGAACATACCTGAAAATGAATGATTGGTGTAAGAAGGAGCATTCAAAACCATTTCCAAGACTTTTAAGCCACTGACATCGAGGATCATCATCTAGCGGCCGTTAACGTAATAAGCCTGACTTAGGGTATTGGGTTGATTACACTACAATGTTATGAATAAGATGCACAGTACACAAATCATTAATAGGTGTAAAATGATTAGTATTAAGTTAAATACTAAGGCATTTGATTAAGTTGAGGTTTGCTTTAGCTTAAACCTAGGTTCTGAGTTAAACTTAGAAACAACTCTCCCCAGCAGAATCGTCAAAGCTGTGAGCACGGGTTTCGGGGAATCCTAAAATAAGTCTCACAGGATTAGAGTCACCACTTATTAATTCAGAAGGGATAAGTCCTCGAAAAATGTTGGATAAGGCTTGGTCCGCGATCAGGGATCAGGGTAAGAGGTTCGGTTAGGTTCGGGGAAGGGGTTAGGCACCCCAATACTTCCACACATAGTGGTTCCCTACTTGTTAGGATTAAGCCAAAATTAGTTCAAGATTAATCAAATGCCTAAGTATTTAACTTATACTAACCTGAAGAAAGTAAAAGCTAACTAGGGTTGGGCCCGTGTTGGGTTGCCTATGTACTCGCATAAGGGGTGAGATCAGACCGAGCGTAGTTCTAGCACTTAAGCCCGTGCTAAGGCGAGGGGAGTGTGTGTGCACCGAAAGGTGGCTAATGGGCCTAATCCGGTAGATTAGGGTTTTGCTTGACCAGGGTTGGTCAATGTGCAAATTTTGGGCCCGGTAGGCCGAGGGGTAGTCCGGTAGACTAGGGTTTAGGCCCGGTAGGCCAAGCATGAAGCCAAGAAGCAAAGGGGTGTGTTAACTCAGGGTTAGGATTGCTAACCAGAGTTAAAAGGGAGTTAACCATGGTTAAGGGTCCTAACCAGGCTCAAGAAGTCCAAGATTGAGATTTTTTGGTCTTTTGTATTTTTAGGGATTTTTCCATATTTTTTATGGGGTTAAATAGTGTTTAACCATGGTTAAAAGTTAATCGGGGTCACTTTAACTATGGTTAAGGATCATGGTCAGTCAAAAATGGGCCCAAAAGGTATGGCAAGGCCTAGAGTGGCCTCCTACTAGGTTTGGGACCTTCACAAAGCGCAGAATAGAAATTTTACAGAATGGAGGTAATCGGATTACCTCTATTTCTGTAAAATTTTAACCAGGGTTTGTGAGGGTGTAACTGGGGTTAGGGACCTCCCCTGGGTGAAATAAAAGTATGAACAAGTAGCCTGATGACCAAGCTTTCAAATGGGCGAGGCCTTAGGTCCATCAGATCAAGGGTGTGGGCCCCACAGGAGCCCAAAGTTTGAAAAAAAAAACAGTTTGAAATGTCGGTAGTCTGATTGCCGACACACTGTTACAAGTTTTAACCTGAGTTTGGGGCCATGGTAACCCTAGTTAGGCATGGCACCTGGACCTGGAACTTTGCAGGGAGCTAGAGGGGATCAAGGGCTTTCGAATGAGCTACTGGTGGGCCCCAGGGCATGTGGCATGTGGGCCCCACAGGGGCCAAAAATCTGATAAAAATAGGCCACTCCTGTGGTAAAGAGAATGCTAATAGAAAGATAACTCTGGTTTGCAAGCTAACTAACCCTAGTTAAGTGTTGAGTTAGGGTCTAGTTTTTTGCAGGGGACTTGCTAAGGGTCTAAAGCAACTAACCCTGCTCTTGGAATTGACCTGGGTTCAAGTTAACCAGGGTTAACAATACAAAAACAGGGGGATAAGATTTGGTCGGTAATGGGATTACTGACCATCTGTAGGTTTTAAGAAAACGATATTTCTCCATTGTTAGCTATAGGAGCTGGGGTCTAAGGGTTCCCTCATGGACTGAGGGACCCCCAGACCTCCTAGGGAGTGGTCATGTGCTCCGGCTAGGTGTTGTACCTGAGATGATACCTCGAGGGGGTGATCCACACCTATGGTGAAGGTGTGAAACCCCTACCCTTGGCTCTAGGAGTTACTGAGAATGAAACAAATGCAAAAAAAAGGATAACATGGGACCCCTGGATTAGGACCAGGGGTCCCTTACAGCAAAAACAAAGGAGGGCAAAGGGATAGGGTCTGATACCCTTGAACAGGGGGTGTACCCACTGTGGTAGTTGAGCTCGAGCAGTGTCGAGGGTGATGACGCCTGGAGCTAGCCTAGGATGGCCTGGTAATGCTGTAAAGAGGGTCTACGCAAGTCTGAGGATGGATTTAGAGACTGGTGGAGCTATGGTGAAGGTTTAGAGTTTGGCAGAGCTTTGCCACAAGTTTTGGCCGTGAGTTTTGCACTGGGGAGGTTTGTGATTTATAGAGGAGAAGGGGAGAGGCCAGGGGGTACTTCGGTCATCCCCACAAGCGTGGGGAACCGGCGGTGAAGGACCCAGGTGGGCAAGGGGAGCCTGCACATGCAAACTGCAGAATTCCAGGAATGGCAGTAATCGAATTACCGTCATTCCCAAAGAGGAGTTTTTCGGGGTGTCGGTAAATTACCGACACCATAGGCATATTGCTAATTTGGGCCACACCCATACTCACTTGGGCCGAAAGGAACTAGGGCACCCATTTCGGGGATTTTCCCGCCTATTTTTGAAATGAGGGGTGTGGGTCCCACCCATGTGTACCTCAAGGGTTGTGGTGGGCCCAAGTTTGGGCCCCAAAAGGCTTAGACTTAAGGGTTTTGAGGGTTTGGATTGTGTAGTGGGCCTTGAGCCTGTGTGGCTTAGACCTAGGTTTTAGGCTAGGGTTAGGTCTAGGGCATGTCTAGGGTTAGTCCTAGGGTTTGGCTAGGGTTCACCAAGGTTTTGGACTAGGGTTTTAGGTGTCCTAAGGGTGATGGGCCTAAAGCCTAAGGATCTTGGTTTTAGTGTTTTAAGGTTCATGGCATACCTAGGGCTAGGGTTTTAGGATTCTAGGGTTTGTCCTAGGGTTTAGGGTATTCCTAAGGGTAATGGGCTTTGAGCCCGAGGTTTAGGTCCTAGGGTTCTAGGGTTTGGATAGGGTGTAAAAATTGGGTGCTTACATCTTCAATTAAAACCTTTGATTTTTTCTTATGAGTTTTACTGTGGAGTGTGGTTTAGTCCACTTTGTAGCTAGGGTTTTATAGCTAAAGTTTCTAAACTCCTAGCATCAAAGGAAATCACAGCTTTTTATAAGATGAGAAGCTTGAAGAGGAAATGAGTTGCATAGCTAAAGTTTATAGCGAGTTCCCAAACTCCCAGTATAGCCATGCCGCAAGGTGTTCCAATTTTTTTAACAAAGTTGGGAAGAAGATGATAAGGACATTCTTGTCATTTTAGTTTGTTTTTTTTTTTGTTATATAACTAATAGTTTATTGTGTATTGGTGTTTTCTTAGAGCATCTCCAATTCTATGTGCCAAATTGGTTGTGCTAATTCTAAATTTGGCACAACTATAGTACCAAAATGTCATATTTGGCACAGGCTGCTCCAATGGTCTGTGCCAATTCCATTTTTTTCACAATCACAACCCCTGAGGTCTCCATGTGTCCCTTTTGACACCCCTTAACTGTGGCTAAGATTCATCCACCTCTAGGGTTCAACCACCCCTAAAAATATTTTTTTAATATTTAAAAATCGAATTACTATTTTTTTTCTAAAAACCAAGGATTGGAGGGTAAAATAGTAAAAACAATTATAGCCGTTGGAGGAAAAATAGTAAAAAAAACCAAATATAGCCATTAGAAGGTAAAATGGTAACAAAATTAACCTTCAGAAGACAAAATAGTAAATACCCAATAAAAGTCAATGAGTCAAAGGTGGTGCCAAATTATAGCATATGTTAGTCGCACAAAGAATAGCATATGCCATAATTTGGCACTGCCATATGCTACCATTGAAGCCACATTTTTTCATCTGAATGCTATAATATAGCAATAGAACAAGAAAGAGCACTACATTGAAGATGTTCTTAGGAAATTGTGGTCTATGCCTAGCAGCACCGATAAATATTATATTCTGTTTTGGTCTACTTTGTGTTGTCAGCGGCCCATTTAGTTCATTGCACTTGGGCTGCAACGACCATTGCCACCAAGAGTTTCATTCTGGTAGTATCAAGGCTACCCCAAACTCAACTTGAGCCCAGAAAACTGAGCCAAACCTAGTGATCCAGTCCTGCTCAATGTGCAGCCCTTATTGTGACACCTAGAAAGACCCAGCCATAATCTCCCCTCTGGTTGAGCCCTAGAATGACAATCTCACACTACAGAGGCCTCTTGAGCACCTTGAGAAGCTTACACTAGAATAATTCCCTTTCTTATCTATCTACCTCCGGCTAGTATCTGAAAGAGAATGAGCTCTTTTGAATAACTTAAATGATCCTTACAATGACCTGCAGAGTTTACATAAAGATAAAGATGAGAACAACTAAAAATAAAAACAAACCTCATTCAAATCTAAGTAGAATATGTAGTCTAAATATGAGCCAAAGCTTTGTTTCAACGCATTGAAGCGGAGCTCCCCATTTCAATGCAAATCTCATGGTAATTCTGTAATTACTAACGGAGAGAGTGACAGTTTTGCAGCATGATTTTTCCCAATAATCAAAGATTTATTATCAGTTGTAATGGAAAAGGGAGCTCGGCTTCAAGGTGTTAAAGAGGGCTCTCCTATATACACTTGATAGTCTAATCTTACATAATTTAATTAAATCTCCTTCAAATTCAAATATACTGTGATGAGATAGGCAATATCTCATCACACCTTATACTATATTTTATTCCTTAATAGTAAGCTGCAATCCAACCATGAACATGAGGTTACATATCTGGTCGAATTGAATCCAACGGTGATAAAACAATGGGCCCAAGCAAATCATGTAACTTATGCCCGTCAGCACAGTAGTAGGTTAGAGCAGGTACCACGTTATCGTTCCTTGGACCTTGCTAGTCTAGATAAAGGGATAAGGTTATAAAGCCACAAAACCAATTAAATGTGCGCATGTCAACAAGTACATCTTCGCTAACAGCCACAAGTAGATACGAGAGATGAATGATACTCCTCAATATTACACTTCATTTGTTTTGAGATAAAAGCGTTTTAAACTAAGTGAGTAGGGAAGGGGAAGGAAGGGAATCAATGGCTGCTGCTTCTCCAATGGCCAGCCAGCTGAAGAGCAGTTTTACTTCATCAATCACAAGGGGACTGATCTCTCCCAAAGGCATCTCTGGAGCTCCATTCAGAGTTCTTCCTTCCAGGAGAAACCCTTGCTTCACCGTCAAGGCCATCCAGGCAGACAAGGTGATCTTATCTTTTCTTTTCCTTTTTTTTATTTTTTTAATTTCACATTAAATAGTAATTCAAACTAAACGGCACAAGAGCACACATTGAATAGTAATTGAAAATAAACAGCACACATTGATCGAGCTTGGTAAGGAAGGTAGAGCTAAGACGAATGATCCCTTGGGAGTTCTTGTTTTGACCCTCTCTCTCTCGTTTGTATTTGGGTGCTAGGGAATTCGTTCACCGCACATATTACTACTAAATAATGAAAACATTAAAAAAAAAATGTGAAAGAAGCTCTAAATCCAATCAGTCGTTCCAGGACTTACGTTTCAGGAAGTAGAAGATCTTGGGTTCAACTTCTCACTCCTCCTTTGAAACAACTCACACGATTTTCTCGAACTTACCTGGTGTGACGGATTACGGGCATCTATCGCTCCTCGAGGAATAGCCCTGACCCAAAGCTTTAGGGACACCCCAACTTACCAAAACAAAGAAAAACAAAAGGAGACGATGAGTTGAATAGATCCAAGATTTAGACCCGCCTATGATCGAGTTGGATTCATACCTTCCCATTAATACCTAAGAACGTGATTTAAAATAAATAAGCACCTAGCTATGTGATTTAAAATAAAAAAATAACAGGTAATGCTAAAAGTCATATTTTTCAAGAAGATGACTTGTGTTCATAAAAAACACGTGTGTGGCATAGGAGAAGACGTTAAGCAATCATAAAGGAAAAAAAGTGTGGGACCCTATACCCTTTTGTATGCTTTTTTTTAATTGCTACCTTTCTACATGCAAAAATTGTTGTCCCAATTTAGAAAGGAGCTACTTGAGCTGCCTGCCTTTAGTTGACCCCTATCTCTTTAGGAAAGTGGTTCAGGTAACTCAACTGGTTAGAGCAAAGGACTGAAAATCAGTGCAATCCATTCCTCCCTCGCGGGTGCAGGAGGGCACAGCTCGATTAATTTAGTAGATCCTTTTACCCATAAATAAATAGTGGTGAAAATGTTATTATTCGGGGCAACTTACGGTTTCTCATAGGTTTGAAATCGCTACTCAAAACCTATCCTTGAAAGTTCCTGAGTAATTGAGTAGGTTTACCCTTACAACAATGCTAGGTCCACTTTCTAGTTGTCCACTCTTTGATAGTTTTTACTATTTTTATGCAAGAAGACAAATAAATGTGGTGGGACCTAGCATTTCTAGGTCCATACAATTTTCTGCTACAATTTTGGCAGCATAACGATATATGGACCAGAATGGTCCAATTGGTTGAGTCTATTTGGATCATCTCAATTCGATCAGTCAAGTTGGTTTAGTCGGTCGATAAATAGGTTAGACTATCTGTTAGGGAGATCCTTTAGGACAACAATAGGTGGTCTGATTTAGCCATCTTATGTCGATCTGTCAAATTGGTTCAGTCCGAAGACTAACTTGTTAGACTGATCTGATCGAGTGGGTCAATCTTATAGACAACCAAAAGCTAACCCTTCGGGTTTGCCACCATGACTGGGCTACAAGTAGCACCAATTTGTGATGAACCATTTTTGGAATCACAATCTATTTTGTTCAATTGGATCTAATCCAATCTGAACAACAAACGGGCCTATGGTTTGACCTTCTCTAGTGCATGGTTCAAAATTTTAATCAAATTTCATATATTTCGATGATATATATTGATTTCGGAGGGTACCGACACGAATTCTAATTTTTACAATTTTTTTGAATATATCGATCGAAATATCTGAAATATCGTGCGATATTTCGGTTGAAATTTCACTATTTAGTTTTTTTTTTTTTTCCGTGGTATCAAAAGTTGCAATTTGCAAAGAAGCTCTAAAATTTGAATGAGAAGTAAAAGAAGAAGAAAAAAGAAAAAAAAATTGAGGAGGATTAGGTAGAGTGAATTTTTGAAGGAATCACTAAAAAAGTCCACTCCATGAGAATAGGCAGAAATTTCATGAGAATAGGCAGAAATTTCAAAAGAAAACTCTGATCGAGAAGTAAAAGAAGAAGAATAAAGAAAAACAAATTTTGAGAAGTATTTATAGAGTGGAGAAATAGTAGAGTTCCCATATAACCGGAGCCATTGCCGTCATTGAGTGGTCTCATCACCGTCGCTATCACTGAAGGTTCTTGTCACCAACCATCTATTGCCATTGCTGAAAGCCATAGCCCTAGGGTTCTCCTCTGGCTCTAAGTCGGTGAAAACCTCTCCAGTTCCCCCCTTTTCATCTAGAACTGAATACGATTCACTTAGTTTTAAGGATAAGTGTAATGGTTATTTTACGAAATATAACCTAAGTTATTAAATTATGCTTTTAAAGTGTCTTTTTATAAATAAGTTTCATTCTAAATTTCTAACCTATATTTCAAGATAATTAGATAAAGACCCCTCTCTTACATTTTTAAAAAATTATTTTTCTAAAAACAATATTTTAACCATAAGAGTTAGTGGATCTTAACCACAATTAAAGGGAGTTAAAAGGGGACACATTATTTTTTAATTTTTTTCTCTAAGAACCAAGGTTAGTGAATCTTAACCACAATTAAAAGGAGTTAAAAGGGGGCACGTGAATTTTTTTTTGTAAAAACCATAATTAGATGCTTTAACCCTAAGGAGTCTCATGCTTTAACCCTGCACAAGTTAGACAAATAAACAATTGCATAACAAATAAATAAGCATATATAGCATATATATATATATATACACACACATATATATTACCGAATCCCGCAAGTTGAGAGACGCTCAAGGAAAGTCTTTCTTGAAGATAGTCGAAGCCTCCCGTGTGTAATGGAAAAACAGCCCTATCTCTAGGATACAACTCAACTCGGATTAGACCGACCAATCCCTACGAGTTTTCACTATTCGGTAGATTGTGGTGCAACAAACCTCTTTTAGAATATGCCCAAATAATTAATTTAAAATCTATTACATTAACAAAATCCTATAATAGATTAATTGAGTTTATGAAAAATTCATTTCAATAAAATAATTAATTTTATACATTGAAACATGATTATTAGTCCAAAAAATCATTTTAGAAATCAGTCCAATTAATTAAACACTTTGTTTAATTAATCAACAACTATTTAATTGAAAATCAATTAAATCATAAGTTAAGTACATTTATTTAACTTAACAAAACCGATTAAATCAATAATCTGATTTAATCTAGAGTCTAGGCGAACCATACAGTTTTCTGTTACAATTTTGGTAGCATAACGGTATATGGACCAGAATGGTCCAATAGGTTGAGTCTGTTTGGACCATCTCAATTCAATCAGACAAGTTGGTTTAGTCCGTAGGCTAACCGGTTAGACTATCTGTTAAAGGGGTCCTTTCGGACAACAATAGGCGGTCTGATTTAGCCATGTCATGTTGATCTGTTAAATTGGTTCAGTCCGAAGACTAACTAGTTAGACTGGTCTGTTCGAGTGGATCAATCATATAGACTACCAAGTGATAACCCTTTCGGGCTTGCCACCATGATTGGGCTACAAGTATCACCAATCTGTGATTAACCATTTCTGGTATCACAATTTGTTATGTTCAATTGGATCTAGTCCAATCTAAACAACGAACGGGCCTATGGTTCGACTTTCTCTGGTGGACTGGGTATAGAGATCTTCTTCCTCCTTGGACTAGTCTATCTTCTTCCTTTAGACAGATTGGTTCTCTGGTTTCTGGGCTCTATCTGCAATTCGGCAGAGCTTCTGGGCTCTCTATTTCATTTGGTGGGTTTGAACCTTCTTAACTCCTCCTTATATAGAGCCCCAAGTGGTATGTCACATTTTCATTGGGCCTAATAGCCACCCTAACTACCCATGACCAGATTCAATTAATCTAACCTCTCCAACTACAACCAATCGGTGCATGGATAACCCAGGTCTGCCAACCCACATGGGTTGGCCGAACCCACCTAGATCCGTGTGGGTCACACCGACACGGCCCGACGACCAATGTAGTGACGATGACGCGAAGTGCAAAGTACAAAGTGCGCCTCATTGCATCCAAAGTCCATTGCCTTTTGCTTGCACGCTGCTCGCGCGTTGAGGATATGGTCTAAAAATTAGGAAAATAGGAGTCTCCTACACTTTAAGGAGTCTTCTACGCCACAAGATCATACTCTAGAAGAGTTTAAAACACTTATAAAGAATGAAACTTTCTCCTATTTTTCTGATGTGAGACTATGTTTTCAAAGAGAAAACACACAAGTGAAATGAACTTGTCTCTTAAGGAGACCAAACTTCATGTCACCCCAAATACAAAAACATATTTCTTTTGATTTCAAATAGGGATCTATTTGAAATAGAGCAAATAAATTTTAGGGACTAAAAGCTAATATTTAAAACTTAAAGAACTAAATATTAAACATTTTAAAATTAGATTCAACAAGAGGCACGTGTTGTTTGTACAGATTGTTTTTGTAACTGATTAAAGCAAAAACTCTGATTTTAACCGGTTATAAAGGTTACACGTGCCACTTCAGCTGGGAGAGTATGAAATTTTTTTAAATTATGCTTATTCATCTTTTTCCAAATTACGAGGGTAGGGCTTTGTAAATGGTGGAATTTAACACCAAGATCGGTTTTAGCTGCTGAAGAGAAACTCTCCCCCAATTATGGGATTATTAAGTGGTTGTGCCGCCCTTGTGGAAATATTAGCTATGAAATAATGCAGTGAAATAAATTTTCCCCGAGAAGAAAAGAAAGTTACCCTTTATTCTTGAAAACAAAAATAAAAAGGCAGAGGTATTTCCATCTTGTGCAGCCAACTTACCAAGTGATACAACCAATTAATGGGGACCCATTCATTGGAAGCCTAGAGACGCCAGTAACATCTAGTCCATTGATCGCTTGGTACCTCTCCAACCTGCCCGCCTACCGCACCGCAGTGAATCCTCTACTCAGGGGTATCGAAGTGGGTCTGGCCCACGGTTTCCTCCTCGTCGGACCCTTCGTCAAGACGGGTCCTCTAAGAAATACACCTTATGCCGGAACAGCTGGATCTCTAGCCGCTGGAGGCCTTGTTGTTATACTGAGCATTTGCTTGACCATTTACGGAATTTCATCGTTCAAGGAAGGTGAGCCATCGACCGCTCCTGGACTAACCTTAACTGGGAGGAAGAAGGATCCTGATCAGTTGCAAACCGCTGATGGATGGGCCAAGTTCACAGGAGGGTTTTTCTTTGGAGGAATTTCTGGTGTCACCTGGGCCTACTTTCTCCTCTACGTCCTTGACCTTCCTTACTTTGTTAAGTAAATCTGGATTTTGTTATTACTCATTCATGTTGTGTATGTGCTTATTTCTAGACCTCCAAAATTCTATATTTTATGAATTTTAACTACAATTATGCATATAAGTTTTGGACTTTCATTAACTTTTGCTTTTTTTCTTTTGGGTCCAAGGCATCATTTATCGACATTTTGTTTGGTGGTAGGTGTCATCATTTATCTAGGTTTGTAGGTGTAGGTTAAGGAGTTAGGTTGGTACACATAATGGAGGGGAGGAGCTAAGAATTTTTCCTTCGGGGCCGAAGTATATGCCTCAAGAAAATTAATGGGTTTGGGGGTATATGGCCTTAGTGTTGGGGGTGTAGCCCACAAGAATTTATTTTTTTTGAATAATGGGTCCATTGTGGTCATGAAATTTATTGATGTTGTATTCTAATAAAGGTCAGGTGCACAAGAAAAATAAGGCCCTCTCTTTTTGGAGAACCATTATATAAGTAAAATTAACTATATAGGAACTTAAGGCTAGACTCCTAAATGACTGTTTGTATCCTTGCATTTAACAAATATCTTCAACCCTAACCCACCGCTAAACCCATGTAATTATATTAATTTATTACTTATTGGTGTCCAGAATCACTGCTAAAGTAATTTTGTTCTGGTAACAGATGGTGTCCGAACCTTTACAAGAAAAGACTAGTCCCTTTGAATGTACGCAATCACCCGCAAATCACGTGCATCAGGTAAGTTCGAGAAGAGATGAACTCAAGACTGGGGATCTCTCCCAAGACCTGAACGAATTGAGTCAATCGAATAAGGGAGGTGCTGAATGAACAAGCCAAGCAAGACATCAATCAAATAAGGGAGAAGTTGAACGAAGATGCCCAAGTTTCAGGTGATCAGGACTAAGCTATACACCACATAGAAATTTCACTACAAGAAAACAAAGACATCAATCAAATAAGCGAGATGTTGAACAAAGAAGCCAAAGTTTCAGGTGATCAGGACTAAGCAATCCACCACATAGAAATTTCACTACAAGAAAACAACCGATCAGCGACAAAATATTCCGTCTCTAGAAGTCATTTTTCCGTCGGTAATACCAATAGAGATGGAATTTTTTTCCGTCACTACTCCATTAGTGATGCGACCGTGGGTAATAGGTATTAGAGATGGAGAGCATTTTCCGACACTAATTAGCGATGGGTACTTTCCGTCACAAATGTGTCAATTTCAGATGGGTAAAGTGACGGAAAAGGACATTAGTGACGGATACTTGTGAAGAAATATTTCCATTTCTAATTAGCGACAAAAAGTGTTCCGTCCCTATTATTTAACTTGAGATGGTTATTTTCCATATCTAATATATCAGTTACAACAGTACTGTTTCCGTTTGTGATATACAATTAGAGATAGATATATTTCTGTCTCCAATGTCTCTTTTGCGACGGCTAGTTATCAGTCACTAATTGGCTTTCGCCATTTGTGACGGATGATTTTCCGTCGCTATTATTCTTTAAAAACAAAAAACAACCTGATGTAGACAACCATAACCTATCAACATGTAACCTATTCATTCCCATTCAAATTAAATATCGAAAACCCTATTCATTTCCAATCACATTCTGTAGCACCCCGGACTTTTTCATCTTTAATGAATGGCACTTTCATAGCTAATTGGCCGTTTTCGTAGTCTAATTAATAAATAAGGGAGAAATTGGAAATTCCGAAACGTCAGAAATGTGCGTTTTCGAAAGACGAACCCAACGCAAGTTGAATCGTCGAAATCCGACGAGCGAGTCAAAAGATATGGTCAAAACAGTCCAGACATACAGAGCACCGATCGCTCGGTCCAGTCAGCGATCGATCGGTCCATAACCGATCGATCGGTAGCTATCGCACGGTCAGAAATTTTGTATGGGGAAATTTTCCAGAGAGTGAGTTTTTGACCGATCGATCGGTCATAAACACCGATCGCTCGGTAGGCAACCGATCGATCGGTCATAACCACCGATCGCTCGGTCTTCGCGTTTTTGCAGAAATTTCAGTAAGGGCGTTTTCGTCTTTTGGGTGTTAAACCCTTACCCATAAGGGTTTGCTCGACCCTTTGAGGCCTCACTTACAACATTTGAGGGATTTTGAGAGATAGAGAGAGAAGAGGAGAAAGCTCTAACCTAGGGTTTGGTTTTGAGAAGGAAATCAAAGGGGGTTTAAGAACCATAGCTCACCCCAACTCGAGTTGCTTCAAAATCGAGGCTCAAGCTCGTGTGTGAACCATTCTCCAAGCTAGGGCAGCAACCCAAGCACATTTTTGAAAGGGGTTTCTTCCCCAACTCAAGTCTCCTTCAAGCAAAGGTGTTCTTCTTTCAAGTTGGAGCTTCAATCAAGGTTTCTACCAAGGATCAAGCCTTGATTTAAGGTTAGTACACCCTACTAACTTACCCTAGCAATAAATCTAGGTTTTTCCTTATGAAATATGATTCTTGTTAGTGTGTTTTATTCCTTGCAAAATGTGTCATCTATAATAAATATAAACAAGATAAAGAAAGAGTAGGGATGCTTGGATGGAGGTTGGATACGGCGATTGGATGCCGAATGTGTGATATATGATGTGTGGGATGTGGATTGGAAAATGGAGGATGGGCATTGTACAAATAACAAACTTACCCTTGTGTGATTGAATGGAAAATATGCATTAAAAAGAAGGAGATAAACTACTAAGGAATAACGTATGAAAGTGTTTGACAAAATGCCTAAACTATGAATAAATGATCTCACTGAAGGACATGGAAATGGGTTTTTTGCATGTGTCCTTATAAATGATAAATTGATCAAATGTTACGCAAACTACTTATGTTACTTATGTTCATATCATGAATTGAATTATAATGTCATATTTGGTTATTTCCATTATCATGATTGTCACTATGGACACGTACACGAGCACGCATGATAGCATGAACCGTGATTTCAAGAGCATGTGCATATAATAAACAACAAGAAATATTGCATGTCAAGGAGGTTGGTAGCCCAGGGACATTCGGGTGCTAGCCTCTGGCTCACAAGTGCATTGCATAACAAGGAGGTTGGTAGCCCAGGGACATTCGGGTGCTAGCCTCTGGCTCACAAGTGCATTTCATAACAAGGAGGTTGGTAGCCCAGGGAGGATTCGGGTACTAACCTCTGGCTCACAAGTGCATTGCATATCAAGGAGGTTGGCAGCCCAGGGAGATTCGGGTGCTAGCCTCTGGCTCACAAGTTTACAAGATGGAGGTTTACAAGATGATGATCATGCATTCATGCATGCACGCATACATGATTTCTACGAGGCATACCGGGACATGACAAGGGTTTTCAAGCATGAGTTTTATCGGCATTTTCGCATTCATGTACGCACGTCAGGATGCTTGTATTGTGCCATGCCCTATACTGTTCCTTTGTGATGTTTCTATTACTGCTTGTATGATATTACTATTATGTGTTTTTATTATTGTTATGGTCTGCTAGTAGCTTGTACTCGCTGAGTATTCCATGCTCAGCCGTACTTTCATGTCGGCAGGTACTGAGGGAGCCCTCGACCCGGAGCCTTGGGTCGAGAAAGAGTATACAGAGGAGAGAGAGTCGGCTATCCCATTACAGTCTCAGGCGGACCGAGACCTCGATGCGTGGCCATACCTCGACTACTGTTGAGGGGAGAGTATGAGAGGGTTTGGTGTATTTTGATATTTTGATAGGTGGGCCTGTCCACCTTAGGCTTAGACATGTCTTGTATTTATGTTAACTTGGAATACTATTTTGGATCATCAGAAGAAATGAAAATTGTTTACGCTTCCGCATATATGATAGCTTCCGCGCTCTGATTATCGTTATGGGTACTGTATTTTATCTTGTGCATTACAGGATGGTTTGATAGGTTCGCAGTGTGACACCTAAAATATCCCTAAACTCCTAGGGGGTATTTTGGGGCGTTACACATTCAATATCCTATAACTATTCCTTCACATTCAATATCCTACATGAATATAAAAAATTTTGAAGCATTATTTATAATTCAAACTTGATTATGATCTAATCAAATATTCTCAAGGGTCATCTTATGATCATAGTGTGAGAAAGCATACTTACAAAACTCTTCAAGCGTGAAATCTCCTATTGATTCACACGAACCTTCTTTGGATCTCCAAAAATTTCTCAAATGGAAGCTAATGAGCCTTCCGATCAAAGCTCTTTAATCTTTATTCTTTTTCTCTGATCCAAAAATGCTTCTTGGTCATTAAATATTTAATCTCGATCTTCAAAGAACCAATATTGATCTTCAAAGAATTGATTTATTGATCACAATCAATTATCAAAACCAAGAGAGAAGAGGGGGTGGGAGAGATGATCGTACACCTCTAAAGGGGAAGGAAGGGGCGTCCAAAAAGGGGGGGAGAGAGAGATGTGTCATGAGGATTAGGTTTAGACGTTCCACCCTAATGGTCTTTCTGAAAGTATGCCTCTTTTTAATTTTAGAAACACAGTTCTTGGGGGGCATACATCGAATCCCAAGATCTGACTAAGATTCTAATTGATTTTATTCAATGAAGGTAGGAATAACATTCACCTTTGCAACTTTGAAATTGTTAAGTCAAATCCACGTTAGAATAGTACTCGCAAAACTTCACAAGTGTCAAGTCTCCTGTCGATTCACACGAACCTTCTTTTTCCTTTAAAGCTTTCTCTAATAGAAGCTAATGGCCCTTCCAAATTTCCAGCTCTAGGATCTTGAAATAAAGATCCAATCTTTATTGATCAAAAACCTTTCTTGATGAACAAGATGAATTCTTTTTTTTTCCTCAAGATCCAATCAAGAAGACAAAAGAAGAGAGAGATGGGTGTGACCGTACACCTCAAGGAGAGAGAGGGGAGGGCGTGAGGTTTGAGGAGAGGGGAGAAGTTTCCAAATCTGAAAAATTCTGGAAAATTTTCTTATATCAAAAGCCTTGGACATCCACCCCTTTTATAGGCTTCATTGGTTGTTTGAAACCAAAGTTTCCTAATCCTTATCCAATAAGGATTCCTCAATTAGTTTCCTATTTAGTTTCTCCATAATTAATTAGAGATAATCAAAATAGAAACTAATCTCATCCATTAGTGTCCAACTAATCTTATCCTTCTCCTAATCCAATTAGGATTCCTTGATTAGCAAGAAACTAATAGACTCTATGTCCAACAAGGAATCTTTAATTAGTAACTAACTCTAACTAACTAACTAACCTTATCTAATAAGGATATTATATATTAGATACTAATTAAATAATAATAACAATTATTATTATTAATACTTGAAGTGGGTGTCCCACCCTAGGTGGGCCCCACCCCACATGCCCAAAGGGTTTCCAAAACCCTCTTGGTCACTTGAATTATTCTTTTATAATAATTCCCAATGGGTCCTACCCATTTGGTTTTTCACATCCAATGTGATTCCACCTTTTAGAGCTTCACTATACCATATAGTAATTACTTAGAGAAATTAATTAATTTAATTATAAATTAAATTAAATACTTTAAGAAGGTCCTTGTGTGTGGGATCTAAAGAGATCTCCTATTTCCGGTTGTGGGACCAAGTACTCAACCTTTTGGTTAAAGTATTGTTACTAGGAAACACATTTCCTATACTCCATTAGGATTATAGAATTTTATCTATATCCCTAGACTTTCACCAATCACAATTAATGTCCATTAACACAATATGATTAACCTCCAGAAATTAGAGAATTGCTTGTAAGTACCATCTCACAATATATTTACAAATAAATCATTCCACATTCCGATATCACTTGTAAGCTTACGGGATCGGAACAATTTCACTGTCTAGTCCCTAGCTTATGAAGAGAACTCTTTCTCATGATTACTTTTCATTGAACTGAACCTCCAAAACACTTTTGAAGAAACATTAGAAAAGAACTGACATATATATATATTTATATATACATTTCCATATTAAAAATATCAACTTTGATAAAGACCATTTTACCGAAAAGCACCAGTACTGGATTTAACAGTCCAGTTCAACAAGTATCACCTTGATATCATTATCTCCAATTAAGGAGTTGTGGATTCCTTATTGAATGTTTACACACTTCTCCAAACATTGTATACATGACCCAACGTACCCGGAGTTAGTCCTGTGTATTGGACATTGCCGATTGGCACATCAAATCCATATAGACAGATGTCTGAGAAGATGTTAACCTCTCAGGTCTAAGGATAATTTATCAAATGGATATGTAGCACCCCGGATTTTTTCTATACTTAATGAATACCGTTTTCGTAGCTACTTGGCCTTCCTCATAGTCTAATTAATAAATAAGAGAGAAATCGGAAATTCCGAAATGTTAGAAATGTGCGTTTTCGAAAGACGAACCCAACGCAAGTCGAATCGTCGAAATCCGACGAACGAGTCAAAAGATATGGCCAAAATAGTCTGGACCTGCAGGCAATCGTAGCTCGGAAGGCACTAAGGACGTAGCTCGGAAGGCACTAAGGACGTAGCTCTGATAACGTGCTCCGACAACGTGCTCTGATAAGGCACAGACAACGCATAGACAACATACTCTGATAACGTAGCTCTAGCTCTGATAACGTATACGTTGTGCATCCGTTGTGCAACAGACAATGGGTACGTTGTACAGCAAACAACGTGTACGTTGTACAACTCACGACGGGCACGTTGTACATAAGACAACGGACAACGTGTTTGGTACTATTCACAGCACAACGTGTTCGGCACTATTCACAGCACAACGTGTTCGGCACTATTCACAGCACAACGTGTTTGGCACTCGTGTTTTTGTAGAAATTTTAGTAAGGGTATTATGGTCTTTTGGTCGGTTCACTCTTACCTTAAGAGTTTAACCCGAGCCTTTAGGGCTCATTCTCAACACTTAGAGGATTTGGGGGATTAGAAGAAAGGAGAAAAGGTTTCCTAAGCTAGGGTTTTGCTTTTGGAGAAGAATCAAAGGGGTTTTGAGACCCTAGATCACTTCAAGTCCGGTTTTTCTCCAAGATCACGGCTCAAGCACTCGTGGAGAGCGTTCTCCAAGCTAGGGCAGCAACCCAAGCACGTTTTTGAAAGGGGTTTCTTCCCCAAGTCAAGTCTCCTTCAAGCAAAGGTGTTCTTCTTTCAAGTTGGAGCTTCAATCAAGGTTTCTACCGATGATCAAGCCTTGATCTAAGGTTAGTACACCCTACTAACTTTCCCTAGCAAAAATCTAGGTTTTCTATATAAAAATGTGATTCTTTATATTATGTTTTCCTTTTTATGAAATGTGTTATCCCCCATTAAATATAAACAAGATAATGAAAAAGGTGTGGATGTGTGGATGGAATGTTGGATACGGCGATTGGATGCCGAATGTGTGATGTATGATGTGTGGGTTGTGGATTGGAAAATGGAGGATGGGTATTACACAAATAACAAACTCACCATTGTGTGATTGAATGGAAAATATGCATTAAAAAGAAGGAGATAAACTACTAAGGAATAATGTATGAAAGTGTTTGACAAAATACCTAAACTATGAATAAATGATCTCAATGAAGATTATAGAAATGAGTTTTATGCATGCGTTCCTATAAATGATAAATTGATCAAATGTTATGCAAACTACTTAAGTTACCTATGTTCATATCATGAATTGAATTGTAATGCCATATCTTGGTTATCCTCATTATCATGATTGCCACTATTGACACGTACACGAGCACGCATGATAGCATGAACCGAGATTTCAAGAGCATGTGCATATATTAAACAACAAGCAAACATTGCATATCAAGGAGGTTGGTAGCCCAGGGACATTCGGGTACTAACCTTTGGCTCACAAGTGCATTGCATATCAAGGAGGTTGGCAGCCCAGGGAGATTCGGGTGCTAGCCTCTGGCTCACAAGAAAACCAAACATTGCATATCAAGGAGGTTGGTAGCCTAGGGACATTCGGGTACTAACCTCTGGCTCACAAGTGCATTGCATATCAAGGAAGTTGGCAGCCCAGGGAGATTCGGGTGCTAGCCTCTGGCTCACAAGAAAACCAAACATTGCATATCAAGGAGGTTGGTAGCCCAGGGACATTCGGGTACTAACCTCTGGCTCACAAGTGCATTGCATATCAAGGAGGTTGGCAGCCCAGGGAGATTCGGGTGCTAGCCTCTGGCTCACAAGTTACAAGATGAAAGTTTACAAGATGATGATCATGCATTCATGCATGCACGCATACATGATTTCTACGAGGCATATCGAGACAGGACATGGGTTTCAAGCTTGGGTTTTATTGGTGTTTTTGCATTCATGCACACACTTTTAAATGATTGTATTGTACCATGTCAAATACTGTTTAGTTCGTGATGCTTCTATTACTGCTTTGCATGGTATGACTATTACGTGTGTTATTATTGTTTTGGCTAGCTAGTAGCTTGTACTCGCTGAGTATTCCATGCTCAGCCGTACTTTCATGTCGGCAGGTGCGCGAGCCCCTCTTGACATATGTGATCAGGGTCCTTGGATAGAGGAGGACTACGGGGAGGAAGAACCGTATGAGGATCTAGGAGTCGAGCCTCAGGCGGAGGCGAGAGACTTAGACCATTGGCCCCATGGGGGTGACTATTGAGCGAGATAGTGTTGAGTCTTATGTATTTTGATATTTTGATAGGTGGGCCTGTCCACCTTAGACTTAGACATGTCTTGTATCTATGTTAACTTGGAATACTATTTTGGATCATTAGAAGAAATGAAAATTTGTTTACGCTTCCGCATATATGTTAGCTTCCGCGCTCTGATTATCGTTGTTAGTACTGTATTTTATCTTGTGCATTACAGGATGGTTTGATTGGTACGTAGTGTAGCACCCCAGACTTTTTCATCTTTAATGAATACCACCTTCATAGCTAATTGGCCGTTTTTATAGTCTAATTAATAAATAAGGAAGAAATCGGAAATTCCGAAACGTCAGAAATGTGCGTTTTCGAAAGACGAACCCAACGCAAGTTGAATCGTCGAAATCCGACGAGCGAGTCAAAAGATATGGTCAAAACAGTCCAGACATATATAGAACCGATCGCTCGGTTCAATCAGCGATCGATCGGTCCATAACCGATCGATCGGTAGCTATCGCGCGGTCAGAAAATTTGTGTGGGGAAATTTTCCAGAGAGTGAGTTTTTGACCGGTCGATCGGTCATAAACACCGATCGCTCGGTAGGCAACCGATCGATCGGTCATAACCACCGATCGCTCGGTCTTCGTGTTTTTCAGAATTTTCATTAAGGGCTTTTTCGTCTTTTGGGGGTTAAACCCTTTCTCCTTAAGGCTTGCTCGAGCCTTTAGGGCTTCATTCACAGAACTTAAGGGATTTTGAGAGATAGAGAGAAAGGAGAAGGGGATTTGCAACTAGGGTTTTCCATTGGAGAAGGAATCAAAGGGGTTTAAGAACCCTAGCTCACCCCAACTCGAGTTGCTTCAAGTTCAAGGCTCAAGCTCGTGTGGGGACTCATTCTCCAAGCTAGGGCAGCGATCCTACGGCGTTTTTGAAAAGGGTTTCTTCCCCAACTCAAGTCTCCTTCAAGCAAAGGTGTTCTTCCTTCAAGTTGGAGCTTCAATCAAGGTTTCTACCAAGGATCAAGCCTTGATTTAAGGTTAGTACACCCTACTAACTTACCCTAGCAATAAATCTAGGTTTTCCTTATGAAATGTGATTTATGCTATTATGTTTGCCTCCCATATGAAATGTATCATCTCCAATGAACCTAAATAAGATAAGAAAAAAGGTATGGATGTGTGTGGGTGTTGATGTGGCGATTGGATGCCGAGGTGTATGTTGGGTGATGTTTGTGATGGAAATGGTGGATGGGTACTTTACCAATAATGAACATACCTTGATTTTTGGATGGAAAGTAGGCACTAAAAAGAAGAAGATGAACCATTAAGGAACCTTGCATGCTATGTGTTTGACAAAATGCCTAAACTAGGAATAAATGACATAAATGAAGAAAATGAAAGTAGACCTTATGCATGTGTTCTTATGAAGGATGAACTATTCAAATGTCACGTAGATTACTCAAATTCCTATATGGTTATACTGTGGATTGAATTGCTATACACTACTCTTCATGTCACATTGTCATCATGATATTACAAGTGTTACACACACCACACATGCATGCATGAAACCGGGTTTTTTCCAAGATTGTATTTGTATATGAAATGAATCAAGAACATGACAAGGAGGTTGGTAGCCCAAGGAAGGGTGCTAGCCTCTGGCTCACAAGTGAAATGCAAGAGAGAACATGACAAGGAGGTTGGTAGCCCCAGGAAGGGTGCTAGCCTCTGGCTCACAAGTGAAATGAATCAAGAACATGACAAGGGGGTTGGTAGCCCCAAGAAGGGTGCTAGCCTCTGGCTCACAAGTGAAATGAATCAAGAACATGACAAGGAGGTTGGTAGCTAGCCCCAGGAAGGGTGCTAGCCTCTGGCTCACAAGTGAAATGAATCAAGAACATGACAAGGAGGTTGGTAGCCCCAGGAAGGGTGCTAGCCTCTGGCTCACAAGTGAAATGAAACAAGAACATGACAAGGAGGTTGGTAGCCCAAGGAAGGGTACTAGCCTCTGGCTCACAAGAGAAATGGAACAAGAACATGACAAGGAGGTTGGTAGCCCAAGGAAGGGTGCTAGCCTCTGGCTCACAAGTATACAAGTCAAGAACAAATCAAGACATGAAATACAAGACAAGACACGATACACATACATGATTTGACCGAGACACGAAAAGGGTTTCCGAGACATGAGTTTTACCGAGGTTTTTGCATTCATACACGCATGTCAAGATATGGCTATGTATCTTATGCTTTTACTATTGCTTTAAATTAATATCTTGTATTGCTCACTGTTGTTATGCTTTCGCTATTGTTATGGTTAGCTAGTAGTTTGTACTCGCTGAGTATTCCATGCTCAGCCGTACTTTTATGTCGGCAGGTACTGTGGATGTCCTCGACCCCGAGCCTTGGGTCGAGGAGGAGTACGTAGAGGAGAGGGAGCCACCTATCCCATGGCAGTCTCAGGAGGATGGGGACTTGGATGTGTGGCCATACCTCGACTACTGTTGAGAGGAGAGGGTTAGAGAGTTCCTTTTTGTATTTTGATAGGTGGGCATGTCCACCTTTACTTTGATTGTATTTGGTATATGTTAACTTGGAATACTATTTGGAGTTATAGAAGAAAAGAAAAAAAAAGTTGGCTTATGCTTCCGCACTTATGTTTAGTTTCCGCGCTCTGATTTTCATTGAATTATATTATGTTTAGCCTCTTGCATTACAGGATGGTTTGACAGGTACACGTAGTCACCTCTAAAGTATCCCTTAACTCCTAGGGGGTATTTTGGGGCGTGACAGAAGTGGTATCAGAGCTCTAGGCATTAGAGTCCCTAGGGTCACTTAGATGACTGAACAAGGTATTAGAATCACCTTAGAGAGTTGTATTCCAAGTATAGACTAACAAGTTAGTCTTAGTCAAAATGGGTTGAACTTCAACCGAACATAGAGTCCTACGCTAGGAACACGGATTGTATGTTATGCTATTGTGTTATATACCATGTGTACATTATTTGTGTTGTACTTATTAAATGTGCTTGATGAATATGTATTAAGTGAATTGCGAAATTGTACTAAATGCGTATCCAAGTTAGACTCATGTTGTATTGTCGTTCTCAGGAGAAATCATGAGACGCAATACTCGGGGTCGCGGGTACAACACGAGGGGTAATGGAGGTGATGCTCCATCGGGTGATGATCAGCCCGACTTTGCCCAAGCATTCGCATCCATAGCCGAGACTTTGGCTATGTTGGCGGTAAGGCAACCGGCCACCCCGCCTAATGCGGCACTTATACCGGCTCCTCCTAACCGAGCCCAAGCCGGGATAGAAGCTTTCCGGAGGATGAGGCCTCCAACTTTTTGTGGAAGCATTGATCCACTTATTGCCGAGGGTTGGATTCGGCAACTTGAGAAGATATTCTCGGTTTTGGCACCTACGGAAGTAGAGAGAGTCACATGGGCTGCCTTTATGCTTGAAGGCGAGGCCGACCATTGGTGGAAGTCTGCACTTCGGACCCGAGAGTTGACCCGACAAGGCCAAGAATGGACATGGGGAGAATTCTTGGATGTTTTCTACAAGAAATACTTTCCGGTTGGGATGAAAGAAAAGAAAGAAATTGAATTTATTACCTTGGAGCAAGGTAATATGTCTGTAGCGGCTTACGAAGCCAAGTTCTCAGAGCTATCTCGATTTGCTCCACACATGATAGCTACCGAGGCTATGAAGGCCCGGAAATTCGAGAGGGGGTTGAAGGCCTACCTCAAGGATCGTGTCTCAATGTTCCGACATGAGACATATTCAGAAGTTGTGGACAAGGCGCTGTTGGCCGAGTCGAATTCCGAAGAGTTCTTTAAGAGAAGAGGAATAGAGAAGGGACAGTCTAGTAGTTCAGGGGAGAAGAGAGCTAGGACTATGTCTTATCAGTTCGCAGGGCCGGCTCAGTTACAGAGGATGTACTCGGCACCACAGGCTCTCCGCCCTTTGGCTCCACCGGCCTTTCGCCCGGCTACCTCGTATGCTCCTCGCCCCGCAGTGACTCAGGCTACGGGTTATACTCCTCCCACTTATTCACATGATGTCTGCACCCTTTGTGGAAGGAGGCATCCAGCAGGGGAATGTCGGAAGGCTACAGGAGGCTGTTTTCATTGTGGCGACCAGGGCCACATGATTCGAGATTGTCCCCGACGTCTAATGCCAGCTCAGTCTTCGGGGAGCAGGCCCCCGATTAGGCAGACATCTCAGCCTAGCTCTTCTCAGGCTTCGAGGGCCTCACAGTCTGCCCGGCCTCCTCGCCCAGCCACTCAGGGTCGAGTTTTTGCTCTATCGGAGAGAGACGCACGTACATCCGACGATGTCGTGCAAGGTACGCGAGAATTTTGAGTTTAAGTTGTATAAAATTTCTGTGGCTTGTTATGCGGTTAGTTATACTAAGGGTTACCTATGTATGATGCTTGTTACTATTTGAAATCTATTGATATTAGTTACTTAATCGCACAGGCGCTTTATTAGTGAACGAATGTCTCGCTCGAGAGTTGATAGACATAGGATCCACTCACTCTTTTGTCTCCCCAAGCTTTGCAAAGGGCTTTTCGACTGAGGCTACTCCGTTGGAGCGGGAGTTGACCATTGCAACTCCACTCGGCAAGTCGGTTGATACGGATAAGATATTCAGGGATAGTGTGGTTCAAGTGGGGGAGAATGAATTGTTAGCCGACCTTATCGTCCTCGGTTTCCAAGATTTAGACTTTGACGTCATTCTTGGTATGGATTGGTTGGCAAGCCATCACGGGCATGTTGCGTGTTTTGAAAAGATGGTGAATTTCAAGCCGGAAGGGGGTAAGCCTTTTCACTTCCGAGGATTAAGAGAGAGGGACATTGCTCGCCTCGCAGCCTTGAGTATAGCACACCTAGAAGCACAAAACTCCTCGACCATTCCGGTCGTGAGTGATTTCTTGGACGTGTTTCCGGAGGAACTTCCCGGGTTACCTCCGAATCGGGAGATTGAGTTCGCTATAGAGCTTACTCCGGGCACCGCTCCAATTTCAAGAGCCCCATATAGAATGGCCCCGATAGAGCTTGAAAAATTGAAGAAGCAAATTGAGGAGTTACAACAACTTGGTTTCATCCAACCAAGTGTGTCACCGTGGGGAGCTCCGGTCCTTTTTGTAAAGAAGAAAGACGGGTCGATGAGAATGTGTATAGACTACCGTCAGTTGAACAAGGTAACTATCAAGAATCGTTATCCCTTGCCAAGGATCGATGACTTGTTCGACCAACTGAAGGGAGCGAGATTCTTCTCCAAAATTGATCTTAGATCGGGGTATCATCAATTAAGGATCAAGGCGGAAGATGTTCCGAAGACGGCCTTCAGGACTCGGTATGGGCATTACGAGTTCCTTGTCATGCCTTTTGGGCTGACGAATGCACCGGCGGCATTCATGGATTTGATGAACCGGGTGTTCCGATCTTACTTGGATCGATGCTTGATTGTATTCATTGATGACATTTTGGTGTATTCCCAGACACGGGAAGATCACGCGCGAGACCTCCGCCTTGCTCTGGAGATGTTGAGAGAGCATAGGCTATATGCCAAATTGAGTAAGTGCGAGTTCTGGTTAGAGAAGGTCGCATTTCTTGGACACGTGGTGTCGGTCGAGGGCATTTCTGTAGATCCAGCCAAGGTTGAGGCAGTCATGAGTTGGGAGAGGCCCAAGAGCGTCACGGAGATACGTAGTTTCCTCGGGTTGGCAGGCTACTACCGGAGATTTGTGGAGGGATTCTCCAGTCTGGCTGCACCTCTCACCTACTTGACGAGGAAAAATGCAAAGTTCAGTTGGAGTGACCGATGTGAAGTAAGTTTCCAAGAGTTGAAGAAACGCCTCACCACAGCCCCTGTCCTTACTGTGCCATCCGGACATGGTGGTTATGAGGTATATAGCGATGCTTCGCATATCGGACTTGGGTGTGTCCTTATGCAGCATAAGAAAGTCATTGCCTACGCATCAAGACAATTAAAGGAGCATGAAAAGAATTACCCCACTCACGACTTAGAACTCGCCGCAGTTGTGTTTGCATTGAAGATTTGGCGACATTATCTTTATGGGGAACAATTTGAGGTATTCACAGATCATAAAAGCCTTAAGTATTTGTTTTCCCAGAAAGAGTTGAACCTGAGGCAAAGAAGATGGGTAGAATTTTTGAAGGACTATGAGTGCTCCATTCAATACCACCCGGGCAAGGCAAATGTAGTAGCCGATGCTCTTAGCCGGAAGCCTACTGGACTTTTGGCGCATATGATGCTGAAGGAGTGGAGATTGCTGGAGGATGCATCCAACCTCGACATCAGTTTTAGTCTCCCTACCTATGGGCCGGTAATGGCTAACATCACAGTTAGGCCATTTATGTTGAGTATGATCCAGGAGTTGCAGGAAATGGATGCCGAACTACTTTCTTGCCGAGACAAGTCAGTTAAAAGTGGCAGTAAGGACTTTACGGCGAGGGAAGATGGAATTATCACTTTCAAGGGAAGAGTATGTGTCCCAGCCGATGAGAAGCTTAAGCGAGAAATCTTGTACGAGGCTCACCGGTCCAAGTACACCGTTCACCCCAGGGGTACCAAAATGTATAGGGACTTGAAGAAGCATTTCTGGTGGCGGAACATGAAGCGAGAAATAGCGGAGTATGTGTCTAAATGCTTGGTGTGCCAACAAGTCAAAGCCGAACATAGGAGACCGGCTGGACTTTTGCAATCCCTCCCTATTCCCGAGTGGAAATGGGAACATATCTCTATGGACTTTATCGTGCGGTTGCCGAAGACGGTTAGGAAGACCGATGCTATATGGGTAGTTGTTGATAGACTCACGAAGTCCGCTCACTTCTTACCGTACCAGACTACATTCAACTCCAATCAGTTAGCGGAGCTGTACGTCAAGGAAATAGTCCGATTACACGGGGTGCCAGTGAGTATTGTGTCAGATAGAGACCCAAGATTCACATCCAGGTTTTGGAAAAGTTTTCAAGGTGCAATGGGCTCCCGATTAGACTTTAGCACAGCTTTCCACCCACAGACCGACGGGCAAACCGAGAGGGTGAATCAGGTTATTGAAGATATGCTCCGAGCATGTATGCTAGACTTCAAGGGAAGTTGGGAAGATCACCTACCTTTGGTGGAATTCGCTTACAACAATAGTTATCAAGAAAGCATACAAATGGCGCCTTTCGAGGCTTTGTACGGAAGAAGTTGTAGATCCCCGTTGTATTGGGATGAAGTGGGAGAAAGAAAGATTTTGGGCCCCGAGTTAATTGAACAAACCGCGGATAGGGTCAAGCTTATCCGGGAGAGGTTGAAGACCGCACAAGATAGACAGAAAAGCTATGCCGACAACCGAAGGAGGGATCTTGAATTCCGAGTCGGTGATTTTGTGTTTGTAAGGATTTTACCGACCAAAGGTGTTATGCGATTCGGGAAGAGAGGCAAGCTTAGCCCGAGATATGTGGGTCCGTTCGAGATCATTACTCGAGTTGGCGAGGTGGCTTACCGTGTTGCTTTGCCCGCTCACATGGCGGCGGTCCACAACGTGTTTCATATCTCCCAGCTTCGGAAGTACATCCCGGATCCTTCTCACGTCATCGAGTTTGATCCGGTTGAGATTCGAGAGGATCTCACTTTGGTTGAGAAGCCGGTTCATATTTTGGATCGAAGAGACCAAGTACTTCGCAACAAGACTATTCCGCTAGTTCTTGTGCAATGGCAACATCACGCTCGAGAAGAGGCTACATGGGAACATGAGGCCGAAGTCAAGGCGAAGCACCCCGAGTTGCTTGAATGATTTTATATATGACTTGTAATTTTGTTTCAAATTGTTATGCTAAGTTGTTTAAATTGTAAAGCACGCATTGTCCAAATTTCGAGGACGAAATTTTTGTAAGGGGGGGAGAATGTAGCACCCCAGACTTTTTCATCTTTAATGAATACCACCTTCATAGCTAATTGGCCGTTTTTATAGTCTAATTAATAAATAAGGAAGAAATCGGAAATTCCGAAACGTCAGAAATGTGCGTTTTCGAAAGACGAACCCAACGCAAGTTGAATCGTCGAAATCCGACGAGCGAGTCAAAAGATATGGTCAAAACAGTCCAGACATATATAGAACCGATCGCTCGGTTCAATCAGCGATCGATCGGTCCATAACCGATCGATCGGTAGCTATCGCGCGGTCAGAAAATTTGTATGGGGAAATTTTCCAGAGAGTGAGTTTTTGACCGGTCGATCGGTCATAAACACCGATCGCTCGGTAGGCAACCGATCGATCGGTCATAACCACCGATCGCTCGGTCTTCGTGTTTTTCAGAATTTTCATTAAGGGCTTTTTCGTCTTTTGGGGGTTAAACCCTTTCTCCTTAAGGCTTGCTCGAGCCTTTAGGGCTTCATTCACAGAACTTAAGGGATTTTGAGAGATAGAGAGAAAGGAGAAGGGGATTTGCAACTAGGGTTTTCCATTGGAGAAGGAATCAAAGGGGTTTAAGAACCCTAGCTCACCCCAACTCGAGTTGCTTCAAGTTCAAGGCTCAAGCTCGTGTGGGGACTCATTCTCCAAGCTAGGGCAGCGATCCTACGGCGTTTTTGAAAAGGGTTTCTTCCCCAACTCAAGTCTCCTTCAAGCAAAGGTGTTCTTCCTTCAAGTTGGAGCTTCAATCAAGGTTTCTACCAAGGATCAAGCCTTGATTTAAGGTTAGTACACCCTACTAACTTACCCTAGCAATAAATCTAGGTTTTCCTTATGAAATGTGATTTATGCTATTATGTTTGCCTCCCATATGAAATGTATCATCTCCAATGAACCTAAATAAGATAAGAAAAAAGGTATGGATGTGTGTGGGTGTTGATGTGGCGATTGGATGCCGAGGTGTATGTTGGGTGATGTTTGTGATGGAAATGGTGGATGGGTACTTTACCAATAATGAACATACCTTGATTTTTGGATGGAAAGTAGGCACTAAAAAGAAGAAGATGAACCATTAAGGAACCTTGCATGCTATGTGTTTGACAAAATGCCTAAACTAGGAATAAATGACATAAATGAAGAAAATGAAAGTAGACCTTATGCATGTGTTCTTATGAAGGATGAACTATTCAAATGTCACGTAGATTACTCAAATTCCTATATGGTTATACTGTGGATTGAATTGCTATACACTACTCTTCATGTCACATTGTCATCATGATATTACAAGTGTTACACACACCACACATGCATGCATGAAACCGGGTTTTTTCCAAGATTGTATTTGTATATGAAATGAATCAAGAACATGACAAGGAGGTTGGTAGCCCAAGGAAGGGTGCTAGCCTCTGGCTCACAAGTGAAATGCAAGAGAGAACATGACAAGGAGGTTGGTAGCCCCAGGAAGGGTGCTAGCCTCTGGCTCACAAGTGAAATGAATCAAGAACATGACAAGGAGGTTGGTAGCCCCAGGAAGGGTGCTAGCCTCTGGCTCACAAGTGAAATGAATCAAGAACATGACAAGGAGGTTGGTAGCCCCAGGAAGGGTGCTAGCCTCTGGCTCACAAGTGAAATGAAACAAGAACATGACAAGGAGGTTGGTAGCCCAAGGAAGGGTACTAGCCTCTGGCTCACAAGAGAAATGGAACAAGAACATGACAAGGAGGTTGGTAGCCCAAGGAAGGGTGCTAGCCTCTGGCTCACAAGTATACAAGTCAAGAACAAATCAAGACATGAAATACAAGACAAGACACGATACACATACATGATTTGACCGAGACACGAAAAGGGTTTCCGAGACATGAGTTTTACCGAGGTTTTTGCATTCATACACGCATGCCAAGATATGGCTATGTATCTTATGCTTTTACTATTGCTTTAAATTAATATCTTGTATTGCTCACTGTTGTTATGCTTTCGCTATTGTTATGGTTAGCTAGTAGTTTGTACTCGCTGAGTATTCCATGCTCAGCCGTACTTTTATGTCGGCAGGTACTGTGGATGTCCTCGACCCCGAGCCTTGGGTCGAGGAGGAGTACGTAGAGGAGAGGGAGCCACCTATCCCATGGCAGTCTCAGGAGGATGGGGACTTGGATGTGTGGCCATACCTCGACTACTGTTGAGAGGAGAGGGTTAGAGAGTTCCTTTTTGTATTTTGATAGGTGGGCATGTCCACCTTTACTTTGATTGTATTTGGTATATGTTAACTTGGAATACTATTTGGAGTTATAGAAGAAAAGAAAAAAAAAGTTGGCTTATGCTTCCGCACTTATGTTTAGTTTCCGCGCTCTGATTTTCATTGAATTATATTATGTTTAGCCTCTTGCATTACAGGATGGTTTGACAGGTACACGTAGTCACCTCTAAAGTATCCCTTAACTCCTAGGGGGTATTTTGGGGCGTGACACGTAGTGTGACACCTAAAATATCCCTAAACTCCTAGGGGGTATTTCGGGGCGTTACAGGATAACCCTAATACAATCTAACAGTGTATTCCATAGGGTATCCACTAGTGACCCCGTTCAGTATTATGTACTTGCTACATATACTCACATGTTAGTCAAGAGTCACCACTCTCTGTGAATGAGATTCATCACACTATCTCATAGAACTACACATGTGCAAGCCATGATAAAGTATGGCGCCCAACCAGTACTCTAAAGGCTTTGAAGAATATTAGGTTTACAAAGAACCGGAAAATCATATCTCCTCGTAACCTTTGCATGATTTTCCTATAATGTTACTTAAGGAACTTTATGTCTGCATCATATGAGACAGTAATTATTATAAATACCCTTTATAGTTGGTTGTGTGAATATGATGCTTGTCTAATCAACATAGAAAAGTCTCTTATTGGCTTTTGAGGGCATATATGTCCAACAATCTCCCACTTGCACTCTAAGCTAATTAGATGTAATACCCATCTTCTCAGTGATGTTTCTCAAACACCAATTGAGACATACCTTAATATGTATGGGTCTGTCATGTCTACTTTACCACAACTATTGTAGTGATGCAATAACACTTGCAACTCTTGCAAATTTATTATCAATAATCATAGTCTTAAAAAACTAAACAAAAATGATACTGTCCAACAGTCATTTTCAGAAGTTAACATGCTTGTGCTTTACCATTGTACAATGCTCCGAACTAATCTGACCAATATCTTATCACATCAACATGTGATGAATATCCGGTCTAGTACAAATATATTTTCTCATGATATCATATATCTAAGAGAAACAGATTTCAGCCCATAAAGGTAGAAACTCTTTTCTTGAAATCTTACTTGCACAATAACATGATTGTTATTGAGAGAATAACAATACCATTTTCCTTTTGTCTCTAAACCATTTAGGACTAAGAAAACATGTTGTCAAAGTTATTGTCCTTCATTGCATAATTGTTAGATCAATTCTAAGAGAAAAATAATATTCATACTTCATTCACAATAAAAAGAATATTATCTTTGCATAGAGCCAGGAAAGTAATTATGCTCCCACTAACCAATTTGTACACAAAGGATACTTTCATTCTTAGAAGAAAATCAAACAGTTTGATTACTTCATTAGAATAAAAGTTAGTCCAACTACAGATTCTGGGACCTGTGGGTTCTAGTGTACTATTTAGGTATAGTGAGAGTAGAGAGTTGATCTCTATCAATTCTCATAGTTATTGGTCTATTGGGCTTCCGCTTCTAGAACAATTCTAGATTCAGTGTCTTTACTAGGAAACTTATATTCCTGTTTACAAATATCTTTTGTTATCCAGGAATATAGACTAAATGTCTCTAATGCGAATCCCAAGCTCATTTTCTATCAAATCATATCCAATAAAATTCGATTTAACAACACCATCATGCTATGGTTTGTTCTGGGAATTATCTGAGACAAGATGTAATGAGGTTAAATTATGAAATTTCTATTAAGAGGTACTCTTCTCAATCATGGAAGACTTATCTAGCTGTTTATTTATTTCAATGCGGAATTCCTTGAACTTTTCAAAGAATGTGAAATAAAGTTAGCTACCTCTTAATGGAAGATTTATATGGTTACGATCATCAAAAAAAATTTTTGTCCCATTCCCAAGTAGAAGTTTTATCCACTTAGATTTCTCCTTCTCCTTAACAAACATGCAACTATTGCACTTATGGAAGATCATACCAAGCATTAGGAGCTGGAGGTTCCAACAATTAAGTTGGAATTCATGAGTAAACAATCTGGACAATCCTTCCAAAGGTTTGTCCTGTATCCAATGACCAATTGCTTCACCATGAAGCACAATCCTTATACTTTCATTTCTTCTCAGAAGAGCCTTTGTCCATACTACTAGAATACCTTTCCAATGGAAAATCTTGGATTTCTTTCCTTTGCATAAATGCTCGGGATTTTGAAAATCCAATTCTTTTGAACATCTTTGCAAGTAGCATTGAACTCTTCAAAGGTTCTTAGCCATATGCAACATGTGGGATTTCAGACAATCTGATTTCCTACTTGTTCAACATAACCATATTAAAGGACTGCGGGAGTTTGTCGAGGATCATATCCTCTAATCCCATAAATTTATCTCAATTTATCTCAGCACCAAGAATTGGGATTTATATATCCAATGATCTCTATCATATTCTTTGTGACTGGGTTTCCCTAGTCAACTTGGTGTCCACTTGTCCTTTTATTTAGTAATTAAGCTGCCTAGCAGCCCTATTGTATTTAGTAAACATCTCATATGAGATTTAACATTAATAGTAATAACTTTGACAATTCTTTAGATAGTAAGCACAAAATTGAGAGTCTTTTTCCATTCCAAACACTTTGAATTGGTCAAGAGATTCTCATTAAAGTCTTGGTAAGGTGATTATAGAATGACATGATAATAAAGCATACATCATAATATTTCACACATAATAATATTATTAGATCAGGGCTTTCGATCTTTGATGATATTGCTCATCATTCAGTCAAATTTCATAGACCCCTCAATCTATAAAATTAGGAAATATGTTACTTCATCTATCTGATGAGCATTGGGTGCCTTATAATACACACGTAATCTTTCATGCTAGGATAGTACTACACATGCACTACAAGGTGGATAGTAATTATCCATCACTGAGCATCTCATGCATAACTCCTTATGTAAATCAGTGATTTCCAATTCTCTTGCACCTCCAAGGACAACATGACTGTCACTGTGTCAGCCGTCATGTTCCTTGGTTAAGTGAAACCCATTATTCTTGGTTGTCATATGATCAAGTAGGGCTGTGCCCCCATTTTAGTTGGCACTCCTTATCAGGTCATACACAAACCTATCTACTATAGAAATAAGGCTCTAGGAGTTTAATTCAGACTGAATTATGTCAATACCTTTTGGCAAGACAAGACTCAGGCTAATTAATTCCTAGTCTTATTGATAATAGAAGGGCATAGGGTAACATTATCCCGTAGGATAGATTAGCCCATTTAATTCACTTAATATTTTTCTTGAGGGAAAACAGAATATTATGAACAAATTATACATCTAATGCATCTATCAAAAGGATTCACAATATTTATCATTGCATCACATGCATAGAATAATATACAAATATCATCACATGATAATAAATCAAATTTCGTTTTAATTAGATCAAACTAATTCCAATGAACTCTCACTAGCCTCAGAAATCTCAATGGATCTAATCCAAGGGTACAAAGGTTATTTTTTTTTTAACATCAGTGGGCTTTAGATGGTTCATTCATCCATATGATGGACCATTGGTCATACCAAGCACCATGGGCCCAGAATAACAATTATAAAGTGTCCATGTGCATCACTAAAGCTCATAAGTCAAAATGGACTATATTACCCTTTAATTCTCTACGAATTATTTTTAGCACATTAGGGTTCACCAACCCTAAGTTTAAAAGAAATTAAGGGAGTCTTTAAACAACTCTTTAAGACCTCTACTAGGCTCTATAAGTGTCACTCAAGCACTTCCCATAATCATGATTATTATTAGCTTACATTTATGCCAATTAAGGCACAATTATCTCATAATCATGTAAGTAACATATTCCACATAAAAATTTCAACATGGACTGCATGAATCATGTCCAAAAGGGCTATAATAATGTGTTTTATTTAAACACAAACTTTTTATGTTTCAACAAAACACATATTGTGGGGTTTGATCCAATTATCCAAAATTTGCACAAAGACGATAATCACATTATCACAAGGGTTATAGACTTTTCTAAGCAACTAAAAGCTAAAACAAATCATCACATGAAATACATAATATAGCCGCACAATGGGTCCACATGATCATGCTATCTTAGAAATCCTACAACTACTCTTGTAGAACATCTTCTAAGATTTATTCTCCATACGATCACCATCATCTTCTATCTTCAATATGATTTCTCCACAGAGAAAAACCAGCAACTCTTAATACTAAGATTACATCATATTCAAAATAAGAAACCTTGAGAAATCACCCAAAATAGGGTGCTCAAGGGGAGTACAACTCATAAGAAGAAAGAGAAGATAATAGAGAGAGAAGAAGAAGGCATGATCATGGAACCCATCCACCATTCAATAAGAATATATATTAACAATTCATCAAATATGAATAATAACATGGCATGAAAAATTACTTAGAAAGTCCATAACCTCAACAAAGGTTTTGCTAACCTTAGGGAAACTCTTTCCCATATGGTTAAGGCATCTATTAACATTTAATAGAAAAACCCTAGAGCAAAGAAAGCAAGCATGTCTAGAATGAATTCTTAGGGTTTTTAGATCATCATTAAAAGAAAACAATTTTCCTTTAATGCTTGGAAAATCATTAAGAGAAACAATTTCTCTAAGATTTAATCTAACCCTAAAATTCATCCTCACATTCCTCAATTGATAAAGAAATAGAAAACACCATATTAAATTCGGCTAGGCTAGGGATCTAATCCCTTCCATATTATTTTGATCAAATAACTATTAAAAGACAAAAATAAAAATCAGCAAATTGCTAATTTTTAATATCACTTTATATTGATTCAAAATCAATAATAGGTGAATTCAAAATTTTCCATAATAGCCAACTGCTTTAGGGATTATTTGATTAAATAAAATAATACCCTAAACACTAGTATTAAATGTCCATAAAATAATTGATCTCTATCAATTAAAATTCACTTGAGATAAAATCATGTATCTCAACCAATGGCATTTATGTAATTACTTGATTAACTATTAATCAAATAAAAACTTATAAATACTATATAGTCGGTTATTCTGAACACATGTAATTGATCCAAATCAACTATAATAATTATGGTATTATTCTCATAAACTTTTTAGGGAACCATAAATGATATCATAATTAACATTTAATTAAATGATAGCTCGTGGACTCGAAGCAGATAATTAAAAAATTTAATTAAATCTCAACCCGTGCTCTCAAATCAAATAATTAAACTATTTAATTAATTGATAGCCCATTAAACGATTTAATAGCATCCCATGCTCTCAAATCAAATAATGGAATTTAGGAAAAATTTGAAAGCCTCTTGGAAAATTAATTTAGAAAACTCTTTTTCCCGCTTTAGATTTTCGACTCAAGTTTTGACCCTCAAAACAATTGATTCTGGAAAAACTTTCTTCACGAAAGTTGTAGATCTTTTTGACGGCTTTGAAACGATGTACTGACGGACGTAAATTGAACTTACGGTCACAAAGTTATGGCCGAAATATCGAAACTGTATCGATTCTTCTAATCAAATACAAATCCGAAAATCCATGAATCAATTATAATCGAAATAAGCTTTAATCTCCAAGAATGCTTAAGGAAGGGTGTCTAACACCATGAGATTTATTAATTAACATTTAATAAATAAAATCCCATCTATATATGCTAGCCAAAATATCAATGGGTATCTAAGTGGTATGTATCAAAGGGAAAACTTTCTCTGGGCTCTCTAAAATAAATTAAACAATTTAATTTAATATACTAAAAGGATCTCTAAATCCTTAAAGGGCTTTAATCAAAATTATATCTCTATATACCTATCCCTAATAAAATTAAGAGAGGTTTTGAAATCATCCAAAACTGAAATTAGTATCACACTAATTTCTAAGGGCTTGATTACTCCCTCAATAACTAGAGGGGGATCCCTTAAGCCTAATAATGATTATCCAATAATCAAGAATCTAGAAGATTGATTCATTAGGGCTACCAAAATTCATAGGGGAGGCAATCTTGATTAAACTCAAAAATCAAAGAGAAGCATAGCCAAGGCTCTGATACCACTGAAAGTATGCCTCTTTTTAATTTTAGAAACACAGTTCTTGGGGGGCATGTATCGAATCCCAAGATATGACTAAGATTCTAATTGATTTTATTCAATGAATGTAGGAATAACATTCACCTTTGCGACTTTGAAATTGTTAAGTCAAATCCGCGTTAGAATAGTACTCGCAAAACTTCACAAGTGTCAAGTCTCCTGTCGATTCACACGGACCTTCTTTTTCCTTTAAAGCTTTCTCTAATAGAAGCTAATGACCCTTCCAAATTTCCAGCTCTAGGATCTTAAAATAAAGATCAAATCTTTATTGATCAAGAACCTTTCTTGATGAACAAGATGAATTCTTTTTTTTTCCTCAAGATCCAATCAAGAAGACAAAAGAAGAGAGAGATGGGTGTGACCGTACACCTCAAGGAGAGAGAGGGGAGGGCGTGAGTGTAACGCCCCAAAATACCCCCTAGGAGTTAGGTTACTTTGGCGACATGACTTAACCTGAAATCAAACCTACAAAGAGTATACAAGGCAAGCTAAACAGTGAACTAAAATTTTCTTTAACATAAAGGTAATTCCAAGTGTTTACATAAATGAACGACTGAATAAAATACAATAATACAGATGTACAAATGCTTGAATTACCAATTCAAGCCTACATGAAAATCCCCCCAAGAGTAAATCCCAAAATACATGTCTCTCTCACTCAACCCCACCATAGTACCACATATCCAAGCCCCCAATGTCTGGTGACAATTCCAAACAAGCTCCTACTCTCTCTGATAACCTCGATCCATGGACCCAGAATGCATACAACATATATTGTACCTGCCGACATAAAAGTACGGCTGAGCATGGAATACTCAGCGAGTACAAGCTCCTAGCTAACCATAGTAATAACGAGTAAATAACATATACAAGTGATGGAATAGTACACATCATAATTATTTAAAGCAACATAATACATAAACATTTACCAAATCATAATTTTCATGAAGTCCAAACCATTGTCTATGAATCATGTGAGTCCTTATGAGTTTTCATTTCCATATTTCTTATAAGCCAGAGGTTCCTCGACCTCCTTGACAATTCGTTACTTTTCTTATGAGCCAGAGGTTACTCGACCTCCTTGACAATTCATTTCTTTTCTTATGAGCCAGAGGTTAGCACCCGCACATCCCTGGGCTACCAACCTCCTTGATAGTTCCATATCTTTCTTATGAGCCAGGGGTTAGCACCCGCACAATCTTGGGCTACCAACCCCCTTGACAATTCCAGTACTTTTCTTATGAGCCAGAGGTTAATCAACCTCCTTGACAATTCAATTCTTTTCTTATGAGCCAGAGGTTAGCACCCGCATATCCCTGGGCTACCAACCTCCTTGACAGTACAATATATTTCTTATGAGCCAGGGGTTAGCACCCGCACATCCTTGGGCTACTAACCCCCTTGACAATACAATACCTTTCTTATGAGCCAGAGGTTAGCACCCGCATAATCCTGGGCTACCAACCTCCTTGATAGTTCCATATCTTTCTTATGAGCCAGGGGTTAGCACCCGCACAATCCTAGGCTACCAACCCCCTTGACAGTTCAACATATTTCTTATGAGCCAGAAGCTAGCACCCGCACATCCCTGGGCTACCAGCCTCCTTGACAGTCCAATACTTTACTTATGAGCCAGAGGTTAGCACCCTTAACTGGGGCTACCAACCTCCTTGACATTTCATTTATCAAACTTATGCATGTGAGGTCTTACTTACTTTCCTTACATTTACCTGTACTCGTTTCATTTCTTAATGCTCATTTAAAAACCTTAGTTCATTCACATATCCGTGCTTGTGTGTAGCAAGTTGTGGAAATCATAGTGACATATTCATGCATGCATAACAATTGGTGATATCATGGTGATATAATGATAAACATCATATAGTATTACTATAATCCCAATAAGCATGTGAGTTTTCGAGGAACATGTATAACATTTCATTCAAGTTTCCCAATTGGGGAGAAACCCCTAAATCATATTTTCATTGTCTTAATTTAGTCATCATTCATGCATTTCATCAAATATGTGATATGCAATAATTCTTTTAACCTTTAACTTGTATATTTAAATCAAGCATTTCATCAAACATGTAGTGTATGTGCATTATGGATACATTGCCCTTCCACCCTTTTCATCACACAATAATCATCACCTCTACATGGCATCCAAGCACCTCTACCATCCACATCCCATACATCCACAACCATTTAATTCATCTTGTTCATTTAGGGCATTTTATACATTATTAAGAAGAGGGAATATATACAAGATCACACACAAGCATGCTTAAAGGAAAACCTAGGTTATCACTAAGCTTAACTAGGAAGGGTGTACTAACCTTGATAAGGGGAAGAAAACCCTTGAAAAATACCATGGAAGATGCTGCCGAGCTTGGAGAACGTGCTCCTCATGTGCTTGAGCCATAAATTGAGAGATCCAAGCTTTTTGGATGCTCTAGGGTTTCAAAACCCTTGATCTTTCTCCACTTGATGCCCTAGGAGAAAACCCCTTCTCTCCTCTCTCACTCCCTCTCAAAATATGGCTAAGGGTGTTTATGAACACCCTTGGCTCGAGCCAACCCTTAAAAATAAGGGTGGAGTAGCAAAAAGATCAAAAAACCCCAAAACAAAATTCTGAAAATCGCGTAGGACTGATAGATGACCGATAGACGACCGATCTACCGGTAGTGGACCGATCGATCAGTGCTTTTGACCGATCTCTCGGTAGTGGACCGAGCTCTCGGTATTGACTGGTGCTGCAAAATGCACTTCAGTATTGTGCTCATAACTTTTGACTCGGTTCTCCAATTTTGACGATTCAACTTGAGTTGGATTCGTCTTTCGAAGAGGAACAACTTTCATGTTTTAAAAAATTCTAATTCTTCTTTATTCATAGACCAAAATGCCCTTAAAGCTAACTGGTCTGCAATGGGTTGCGACAGCCCAGATTTGCAGCCAACCCGATCTTGGGAATCCCACTTTTGACTCGACTCCGACTCAAAATCAGGGAAAGTGATCAACATGAACCTTGAAGAGGGTTCTAATACCTTTCCAAAAATTCAGTAATCACTTGATTCTGAACTAGAATGACTAAACTAGAGCCCTTTAAAGTTAAAGCAAATGTCGAGACATACCTTTTCAACACCTAGAACACCTCGAGTGTTTTCACACTCTTTTCTCTTGTGTCCAACACCTTGCTGATACCTCATAAATCATTATCCATAAGTATTTAACCCACCTCAATGATCATTAAATTCACACCGACATGCATGAGAGACTCCGGCCTCTCGATACCTCATGCACTAGCACTATTCACCAACAACCCATTGAAACACTTAGGGTATTTGTACCCTTGATTTCACCCATTTAGAGTATCTTTACACTCACTTTTTACAACTCAAACCATGTACCTAAAACCCTCAATTGACTAATCATAATATTAAGAACACAATGGGAGGCCTTAGGCCTTCACACATATCATACAAGGGCACCTTTCACTGGCACTATTCATAGTATAGTGAACTTGAATTTCCGGGGTTCTACAGTGAGGTTTGAGGAGAGGGGAGAAGTTTCCAAATCTGGAAAATTCTGGAAAATTTTCTTATATCCAAAGCCTTGGACGTCCACCCCTTTTATAGGCTTCATTGGTTGCTTGAAACTAAAGTTTCCTAATCCTTAACCAATAAGGATTCCTCAATTAGTTTCCTAGTTGGTTTCTCCATAATTAATTAGGAATAATCAAAATAGAAACTAATCTCATCCATTAGTGTCCAACTAATCTTATCTTTATCCTAATCCAATTAGGATTCCTTGATTAGCAAGAAACTAATAGACTCTATGTCCAACAAGGAATCTTTAATTAGTAACTAACTCTAACTAACTAACTAACCTTATCTAATAAGGATATTAGATATTAGATACTAATTAAATAATAATAACAATTATTATTATTAATACTTGAAGTGGGCGTCCCACCCTAGGTGGGCCCCACCCCACATGCCCAAAGGGTTTCCAAAACCCTCTTGGTCACTTGAATTATTCTTTTATAATAATTCCCAATGGGTCCTACCCATTTGGTTTTTCACATCCAATGTGATTCCACCTTTTAGAGCTTCACTATACCATATAGTGATTACTTCGAAAAATTAATTAATTTAATTATAAATTAAATTAAATACTTTAAGAAGGTCCTTGTGTGTGGGATCTAAAGAGATCTCTTATTTCCGGTTGTGGGACCAAGTACTCAACCTTTTGGTTAAAGCATTGTTACTAGGAAACACCTTTCATATACTCCATTAAGATTATAGAATTTTATCTATATCCCTAGACTTTCACCAATCACAATTAATGTCCATTAACACAATGTGATTAACCTCCAGAAACTAGAGAATTGCTTGTAAGTACCATCTCATAATATATTTACAAATAAATCCTTCCACATTCCGATATCACTTGTAAGCTTCCGGGATTGGAACAATTTCACTGTCTAGTCCATAGCTTATGAATAGAACTCTTTCTCATGATTACTTTTCATTGAACTGAACCTCCAAAACACTTTTGAAGAAACATTAGAAAAGAACTGACATATATATATATTTATATATACATTTCCATATTGAAAATATCAACTTTGATAAATACCATTTTACCAAAAAGCACCAGTACCGGATTTAAGAGTTCAGTTCAACAAGTATCACCTTGATATCATTATCTCCAATTAAGGAGTTGTGGATTCCTTATTGAGTGTTTACACACTTCTCCAAACATTGTATACATGACCCAACGTACCCGGAGTTAGTCCTGTGTATTGGACATTGTCGATTGGCACATCAAAGCCATATAGACAGATGTCTGAGAAAATGTTAACCTCTCAGGTCTAAGGACAATTTGTCAAATGGATAACCCTAATACAATCTACCAGTGTATTCCATAGGGTATCCACTAGTGACCCCGTTCAGTATTATGTACTTGCTATATATACTCACATGTTAGTCAAGAGTCACCACTCTCTGTGAATGAGATTCATCACACTATCTCATAAAACTACACATGTGCAAGCCATGATGAAGTACGGTGCCCAACCAGTACTCTAGAGGCTTCGAACAATATTAGGTTTACAAAGAACCGGAAAATCATATCTCCTCGCAATCTTTGCATGATTTTCCTACAATGTTACCTAAGGAACTTTATGCTTTCATCATATGAGATAGTAATTAATATAAATACCCTTTATAGTTGGTTGTGTGAATATGATGCTAGTCTAATCAACATAGAAAAGTCTCTTATTGGCTTTCGAGGGCATATATGTCCACTTTCTAAAGACCCTTTAATTTGCTAACTTGCAAATCAAGACAAGCTTTACTTTCTAATTCTATTATGATTATATCTCTTAATCTAATTAGGGTTGTTAAACATAGAATCCAATTAGAATTCCTCTTTTAATTCCCTATTATCTCTTCCTAACATTGAGGAATCAAATTACCAAATTAGCAACTAACTTTTAGCAAATAATTAAACAAGGGAAAGATCCATAGTGTGGGGTGTGCCATTCTTGGTGGGCCCCACAGCTCACGCCCCTTTTTGTGTTATATTTGATCTCTATCAAATCCCATATGGGTCCTACCCATTAGGTTGGTCACATCTCATGTGGCCCCACCTTAAAGAGCTTCACTATACCATATAGTGAAATACATGGAGAAATTAATTAATTTAATTCATAATTAAATGAAAAGCTTTGAGAAGGGCCTAGTGTGTAGGATCTAAAAGGATCTCCTATTTCCGGTTGTGGGACCAAGTATTTAAACTTTTAGGTTGTAACCTTGTTGCTAGGAAACAATTTCAAATAATTCCATTAGGATCATAGAATGTTATCTAACACCCTAGACTTCCATTAATCACAAAAATGTTCACTAATACATTGTGATCAACCTCCATAAATTAGAGAATTTCTTGCAAGTCCTTTCTTACAATATATATTTACAAATAAATTCTTCCATAATCTGATATCACATATAAGCTTCTGAGATTGGAACAAGTCCACTGTCTAATCCCTAGCTTATGAATAGAACTCTTTCTCATGATACTTTTTCATTGAACTTTCAAAACACTTTCGAAGAAACATTAGAAAAAACTGACATATACATATACTTTTCTACATTAAAAATATCAACTCCGATCAAGACAATTTTATCAAAAAACACTAGCACTGGATTTTTGAGTTCAGTTCAACAAGTAACATCTTGATATTAATATCTCCAATTAAGGGGTAGTGGATTCCTTATTGAGTGTTTACACACTTCTCCAAACATTGTGTACATGACCCAATGTACCCGGAGTTATTCATGTGTATTGGACATTGCCGATTGGCACATCAAGGCCATATAAACAAATGTTTGAGAAGATGTTAACCTCTCAAGTCTAAAGATAATATGTCAAATGGATTTAACCCTAATTCAATCTGACATTGTATTCCATAGGGTATCCACTAGTGACCCCATTCAGTATTATGTACTACTATATATACTCACATGTTAGTCAAGAGTCAACACTCTCTGTGAATGAGATTCATCACACTATCTTACAGAACTACACATGTGCAAGCCATGATGAAGTACAGTGCCCAATTAGTACTGTAGAGGCTTAGAACATTATTAGGTTTACAAGGAACTCGAAAATCATATCTCCTTGCAACCTTTGCATGATTTTCTTACAATGTTACGTAAGGAACCTTATGCCATCATCAAATAAGACATTAACAATTATAAATACCCTTTATATATAGTTGTATGAATGTGATGCTTCTCTAATCAACATAGAAAAGTCTTATATTGGCTTTCAAGGGCATATAGGTCCAACAACTGTTTTTAAGGTTTTTTTAATATTAAAATATTTAAAAAAGAATTAATATTTAAAAAAATAAAAAAAAAGATGGGTGGATGAACCCTAGGAGTGGGTGAATCTTAACCACAGTTAAGGGGTGTCAAAAGGGACACATGATGGCCTCAAAGGGTGATAACCAGAATTTGCGACGGATGATTTTCCGTCACTAATGTCCTTTTAAAAAAAAACATCATGTTGTAGAAAACCATAACTTATAAACCTTTAACCTATTTATTCCCATTCACATTCAATATCCAAAACCCTATTCATTTCTAGTCACAATCAATATCCTATAACTTTTCACCTACATTCAATATCCTACAACCCTGTTAATTCCCATTCACATTTAATATCCTATAACCTGTTCATACAGATTCAATATCCTATAAACCTGTTCACCCACATCCACATTGAAAACATGTACCCAACCCCCACAAGTAAGATGTTCATTCACATCCCATAGCAGGTGAATACAACAACTTGTCTCATGGCATTTCATTCAATATAAAAAAGTGCAAGATCTAAATCAATAAACACAATATATAAAGAATAAAATATGTCTAATTGCAAATTTTTAGAAAAAGTATTAAGAGTATACAGAATGAGCATCAAAGGAGATCATTAGGAGGTTGGGTAACATTCGGATCTAGAAAAGGAGATGATGTGGGATAGGAGGGAAAATGTTGGGCATTCATATAGGACATCCAGTCCTCAAACATCTTCATCTGGGCATTGACAGCACTCAGCTTAGCCTGCATAGTCGCTTAAATAGTTGCCAGAGATTCGTTCTCGTCAGCTATGTCCTCTGGCCACCTTCTTTAATGATCAGCCTCTGGAGCACAAAGCTGTGTTGCCCAGGTTATGACCCTAGAGGAGGGGGGGGGGGCTGAATAGGGTCTATGGCAGATTTAAAAATAATTTAACCTTTTATGTGGAATTTAAAGAACTAAAGGAAATTCAGTTTAAAGATTTGAAATTTAAAACAAATAAACAAGTAATGCTAGAGAAAGGGGGTAAAGAGTTAAAGAATACAAACAGAGATTTGTTATCGAGGTTCTGCAAATCCTGCCTACTCCCCGCCTCAAGCTATACCCGCTTAGACGATTCCACTACGACTCTCGATCGTACAGACTTCTTCTGGGTGAAGTCCAAACCGTTACAATCTCTCTTCCGGGTCAAGATCAAACCGTGCAAGGGAACAATCCTCCCTAGAATTAGTCAACTTTACGGGTAGTGACAAAACCGTTACACAATCCTTTTATGGCTTAGGATTAAACCTTCACAATCCTTTGAGGCTAAGGATGAACCTTTAGAGTTAGATAAAAATAGAATAACAAACTTTAAGAAATCTCTCAAAAGATTGATTGGATTTTAGCTCAAAAAATAGAGTAGTGGGGATTTCAGATTTTTCACGATGGATTTGAGTTTTGGATCCTGGTGAATGATTGAGAATTGATAGATTGATCACACTTAATGTTTTAGTTCATAAATCATCTCAATTTATAGTGCAATCAAGAATATAGCCGTTGGAGAAGCATTAAATGCGAAAGGAGCCGTTAAAATATAGCCGTTACAGTAAAAATCACGTTCTGGGCATTTTTTCCTCTATCTGGTCGATCACAAGGCTTGTCTGATCGACTGGATGGGCCTCCTGATCGACTAGATGCTCTACCAGATCGGCTGGATAAAACTCCATTTTTGCCTCTCAGTATTTTGATCTTAACTTTTGAATCCCTTATCAGAATTGGGTGATTGAAAGGCCTAATCCACTTAAAATTAAAAGGGAAACAATTTTGTGTCTAATAGTCAAGTCCCAATTCTGCTCTAGTTTTAGTCTAAGTGGGTCCCAATGCAGACTAGTCTATTTCGTAACTGGGTAGTTCAAAGTTTTTGTCGCCTTCTGTATTTTGACCATAACTTATGATTGGCTCAACGACATTAGGTGATTCAAAGCCTATTCCACTTAAAATTCAAAGGGAAACAATGTTGTCTCTAATAGTCAAATCCTAATTATGCCTCTATCATGGTCAAAAAGGATCCCGAAAAAATATGGATTTAGGAAAAATGGCCAGAACCGAGTTTTGAGAAACTTGGTCTATCCAGTTGATCACAAGACCCTTGTGATCAGCTGGATAGTGTATTTTTTGCACAAAAAACACTGAAATTCAATTTTCTTGATTTTAAAGGTTGGATGATGTCCACGGCCACTTGGCTTACTTTTAGAATGGATTTTAAGTGTTCCAAAGTCTTTTAGATTGATAGATAAACATGATTAACAACTAGAATCAAAGTGGTTTCCAATACTAACAGAGCATGCAGAAAAATTTTGGAAAAATTTATTCTATCCAGTCGATCACAAGGCTCATCTGATCGACTGGATGGTTTGCCTAATGTGCTGGATGATCTGTCTAATGTGCTGAATAGACCATTTTTATTTGCAGAATCCATTTTTCAAAACCTATAAGATGGAATTTGATTCCAAGGTTTTGTACTTAGGCATTATAAATAAGATGATTATGTTTTAAGGTCCTTAATCATATTAATATTTTTTCAAGAGACCTATGGTCAATCTAAGGTCTTTGAACATTTCATCCAAACCATCTAATGAGGACTTTTACAAAAGTCCTAAACACTCTTAACTTAAACTAAGACAATAAAAACCTTGACAGTCTTCACTTCACTTCTGGATCTGATATTGCTTTGAGATGATCAATCTCCTTCATCTTCATCTTTATCTTGATGCTTAAGCTTATGTCAACTTGATGATGTGAGCTAGATTGACTTTGACCTTGGACTTGATCTTGCATATTGGCTTTAACATGGTCCAGCTCATGTTTTTTGGTTAAATGACACTCTAATGCTCTTCTTAGTCTGGTTTTCATAAAAACTCAAGAGAGACATTAATAACACAATATTCATTCCTTCATTGTGTTATCATCAAAATCAATGATGTTGCCTTAGGTCAAAACCTAAAGGCTAACAATCTCCCCATTTTTGATGATGACATAATAATAGAATGAATTGAGATAAAACTCCCCCTCAATAAATAATATCTATTAAAGATTTGAGGAAAGCTCCCCCTAAACATATGTATTCATTTTAATATAAGAATTTTAATCTATCTGCATATGGTTTAGTTATCATTCCTTATATTTGATATCAATTAAAGAGTTTAGACGTTTTTAACATTTTGATATCTTCTTGCATAAGACTTTTAAGCACAATAATCTTATCTTTTTAAACCAATTAGGGATTTTAGATGGGATTCATTCCATTACATATTTCTCCCCTATGGTAACATCAAAAAGCATGATCAAGTTAAAGCACCAAAGCATTTTCAGCATGACAAATCAGTGTAACACAGCAAAACAGCAAGACAGACAATTTTTTTGTCTATCCAGTCGATTAGAGGCTTCATCTGATCAACTGGATAGAAGAAAAAAAATCAGAAATTTTTTGTTTTCTTCTAAATTCAATTCATTTTTCATTTAACAGCAAATGATTATTTAAACACTCTATTAAGCATCATTGTTCAATACAAATCATATCAAACATGATCATAACCATGTCAAGCAAGATCATTAAAATCAATCATTGCAAATGATACTAATAAACATATTATCAATCAAGATTCATGATATCATACAAATGGTGAACATAAATGTTCTAATTCCTGAGCTTTTTGGGTAGTTGCTCTGTAATAGCCAGTGAGGATATCAAAGACTTACGTCACCACTCAGTTGAACATTTGTGCAGTGAAAACATACCAACTCATCAAGTATTCATCATATCACATTCAAATAATTATATCATATATATTTCAAATAAATCACAGCATATATAGCATCAATTTAATACCATTCAAGCATTGAATTCACATAATCCATGGTCAAATTTCAAAGCATAAAATCTATATATCTTTATTACATACTTAATCATATCATTAAGCATATATAGAAAGTCAAGTATCAATCATTAAATATCATCTAAATTTCAAATCATTAAAATCATCTTCATTTAAGCATATGCATCATATAATTCAAGTAAACAAGTAAGAGATTCATTCATATTTCATAATTATGCTCATTGAGCAGTATTCATCATCTCATATCATATATCAAATATACTTGCTTATCATACATAGGCATTCAAAGCATATATCAAGTACTTATCAAACATGATTTAAACATATATCTTTCAACAATCACAATTCATGCAAAATCATTCTCATAAGGAAATTAATATAAGATTGATAATAAGCATATTTCCTTAAGGTGAAACCTATCCAAATGTTTAGGTTGCACCATTTGGCACCCAAATCATCTTGGGGCTAACAACATTATCTTTACGAATGCTAGTTCCCTTAGGCACCTAAACTTGCATAACCCTTTTGTTTCCAACAAAAGTATACATATTCTTTGTAGAGCAAGGGGTAAAAAAGTTTTTATAATCTTTTTGTTTAATATTAGCATTATAACCTAATCCGGCCTTATTAAACACATACTTTTGATTTACTAGCAACATATTTAAGCTCTTTTGTCCTATAAAGAATTTTGATAGTGTGCTAGTTAAGGTTTCAACTTTAGCATTTAAAGATTCACATTCTTTGCAAGCACTAATTGAAACTATAGGCATAGAATTCACTTTTTCATTTTCTTTTATTAGTTTATCATTCTCATTTAGTAAATATTCATTTTCACTTGAGATAGATAAATTTTCCTTTTTGAGAGTCTCATTTTCTTCTCTTAGAAACTTATCTTCATTTTGCACAAATTCAAGTTTATTTTGATAAGAAGATTTTTCTTTCTTAAACATTTTAATTTTAGATGACATTCTAGTATAATTTTCATAAAGTTCATCAAATGCATCTTGAAGTTCATTAAAAGATAAAGAGTTATCTTAGGAAGAGTTTACCTCATCCTCATGGACCATGAGGCATAGATTAACATTTTCTTCCTCACTTCAGCTAGCATCTAAACTTCTATCGGAGTCATCCCAAGTTGTGGCTTTCATTGCCCTTCTCTTGTAAGTATATCTTTTATTGAGTAGAGGGCACTCCGGTTTGATATGACTGAGCTTTTTACACTTGTAGCAAACCACATCTTCCTCTTCATCACTGGATTTGCTCTTCTTTCTTTTGATGAATTATTTTTAAATTACTTCATGATAGCTCTTTTCTTGATGTTCTTCTTGTGCTTCAAGAATTTTTAGAATTTTCTTGCCATCTTCTCAATCTCCTCTTCTTCTTCACTTTTACTTGAGCTCATTTGAGAAGACTTCAAGGCATGACCTCTTGATGGTGTAGGCTCTTCATCACTTTGTTCCCTCATGATACTCTCATGGGTCATTAATGAGCTTAGTAACTCATCCATGGTTAGCTTGGTGAGGTCTTTAGCTTCTTGAATGGTCGTCACCTTTGGAGCCAATTCCTTTGGTAGAGATCGGAGAATTTTTCTTAAATTTTCAACATTTGAATAAACCTTGCTAAGAGATTTTAGCTTATTAATAATGTTAGTAAATTTATCAAACATAAAGGCAAGAGGTTCATTTTGCTCCATTTTAAACATTTCATATTTGTGAACTAACATGCTAATTTTTTGTTCTTTAACTTGGTTGGTTCTCTCATAGCTAATTTGGAGTTTATCCTAAATTTCCTTAGCCGAGTCACAACCCGAGACTTTGTTAAACTCTTGAGGACTCAAGGCACAATATAAATAACTTATTGCATTGACATTGGTTTGAATGAGTTTAACATCCTCTTGAGTCCATTCATCCTCATTCTTAGGTATTTTATTACCATTGACAAGCTTTGAGAGGATGAAGGGACCATTTATTATTGATTGCCAAACTTTATAATCTAAAGCTTGAATGAAGTACATTATTCTAACTTTCCAATATGCATAGTATTGGCCATCAAATAAACGAGGTCTTAGGGTTGATTAACCTTCTCCTATGGTAGATCCATTATTCATATTTGCCAATTAAAAGTCTTTTCTCTTAAGATGGTTAAATCTTCTATAAAATAGAGACCTAGGCTCTGATACCAATTGTTGCCCAGGTTATGACCCTAGAGGGGAGGGGGGGGGGGGGGGGAATAAGGCCTATGACAGATTTAAAAATAATTTAACCTTTTATGCAGAATTTAAAGAACTAAAGGAAATTCAGTTTATAGATTTGAAATTTAAAACAAATAAACAAGTAATGCAAGACAAAGGGGGTAAAGAGTTAAGGAATACAAATAGAGATTTCTTATCGAGGTTCGACAAATCCTGCCTACTCCCCACCTCAAGCTATACCTGCTTAGAGGATTCCACTATGATCCTCGATTGTACAGACTTCTTCCTGGTGAAGTCCAAACCGTTACAATCTCTTTTTCGGGTTGAGATCAAACCGTGCAAGAGAACAATCCTTCCTAGACTCAGTCAACTTTTCGGGTAGTGACCAAACTGTTACACAATCCTTTTATGGCTTAGGATTAAACCTTCACAATCCTTTGAGGCTAAGGATGAACCTTTACAATGTAGAGATTTGGATTTGAATCCGAAATACAAAACTCTTTTAGAGTTAGATAAGAATGGAATAACAAACTCTAAGAAATCTCTTAACTCTCAAAAGATGGATTGGATTTTAGCTCAAAAAACAGAGTATTGGGGATTTCAAATTTTTCACGATGAATTTGAGTTTTGGATCTTGGTGAATGATTGGGAATTGATAGATTGATCACACTTAATGTTTTAGTTCATAAACCATCTCAATTTATAGTGCAAATCAAGAATATAGCCGCCGTTGGAGAAGCATTAAATGCGAAAGGAGCCGTTAAAATATAGCCATTACAGTAAAAATCATGTTATGGGCATTTTTTCCTCTATCCATTTGATCACAAGGCTTTTCTGATCGACTGGATGAGCTTCCTGATCGACTAGATGCTCTACCAGATCGGCTGGATAGAACTCCGTTTTTACCTCTCGGTAATTTGATCATAACTTTTGATTTCCTTATCAGAATTGGGTGATTCAAAAGCCTAGTCCACTTAAAATTAAAAGAGGAAAACTTTTGTGTCTAATAGTCAAGTCCAAATTCTACGTTATTTTCAGTCTAAGTGGGTCCCAATGAAGACTGGTCTATTTCCCGACTAGGTAGTTCAAAGTTTTTGTCGCCTTCTGTATTTTGACTATAACATATAATTGGCTTAACAAAATTAGGTGATTCAAAACCCTATTCTACTTATAATTCAAAGGGGAACAATTTTGTCTCTAATAGTTGAATCCTAATTATGCTTCTATCATCATCAAAAAGGATCCCAAAAAATCTGGATTTGGGAAAAATGGCTAGAACTGAGTTTTGAGAAACTTGATCTATCCAGTCCATCACAAGACCCTTGTGATCGGCTGGATAATGTATTTTTTGCACAAAAAACACTGGAATTCAATTTTCTTGATTTTAAAGGTTGGAATGATGTCTACAGCCACTTGGCTTACTTTTAGAATGATTTTTAAGTGTTTCAAAGTCTTTTAGATTGATAGATAAATATGATTAACAACTCATAATGATCATTAGATTGATTTAAAATGGATTCAAAGTGGTTTCCAACACTAACAGAGCATGCAGACAAATTCTGGAAAAATTTGTTCTATGCAGTCGATCACAAGGCTCATTTAATCGACTGGATGGTCTGCCTAATGTGCTGGATGGTCTGTCTAATGTGCTGGATAGACCATTTTTATTTGTAGAATCCATTTTTCAAAACCTATAAGATGGGATTTGATTCCAAGGTTTTGTACTTAGGCATTATGATTAAGATGATCATGTTTTAAGATCCTTAATCATATTTTAATATTTGTTCATGGGACCTATGGTAAATCTAAGGTCTTTGAGCTTTTCATCCAAACCATCTAATGAGGACTTTTACAAAAGTCCTAAACACTCTCAACTTAAACTAAGACAATAAAAACCTTGAGAGTCTTCACTTCTCTTCTGGATCTGATATTGCTTTGAGATGATCCATCTACTTCGTCTTCATCTTTATCTCGATGCTTGAGTTTATGTCAACTTGATGATGTGAGCTAGAATGACTTTGACTTTAGACTTGATCTTGCATATAGGCTTTAACATGGTCCAACTCATGCTTTTTGGTTGAATGATACTCTAATGCTCTTCTTAATATGATTTTCATAGAAACTCAAGAGAGACATTAGTAACACAATATTCATTCCTTCATTGTGTTATCATCAAAATCAATGATGTTGCCATAGGTCAAAACCTAAAGGCTAACAAACTTTGTAGGGGTAACCCCCAATCCATCTATGCGGATGCGCCCATGTGTTTTCGGACCCATAAATTAGGTGAAAACCACGTTTTGGGCAGTGCTACTAGCACTAACCGTAGAATACTGGCTGGCTAGCTAGTCCATCTTTGTTTGCATTTTATAGTCAATAATTCAATTTAGCTTAAGCCATACAAAAAATACCATTTTGCAACTAAGATTTATTTCATGGGATGTGTAAACATACCATCAGCTCCTCAGATGCCCGATCAACATGTGTCCCATCCTAGCATGTGTGTATGATCCTTGTAGGCAGCAAAATTTCCACACTCGACTGGATTGGAGTGTACTAAATTCAATGTGCTCACATCACACCAAAAAAAAAATTTAATAGTTGTGTATTCCTTTTGATGTGCCTACGTCACACCCTATCAAATGGGGTGTAGTAACACTATCATCTTATTCAAATCATTTGATGAAGTGTTTTAATTTCGGTTTGTGCACTTTGTACCTAAGTAGTTGGAGGGGTGTACTTATCACTTTGGTACACCCGATTTATACCATATCAAATGGGCTAGGGGTGTATGAATCACTCACCACCACTTTCCCTCTCTCTTCCATTCTCCAATTATGGGTGTGTATCAAACTTGATACACCCCACCCACACCTAATATAGCCTCCATTCATCACGGACACCCTTTGGCTCTCTTGTCCGTGGATGTTTCCTCACCTCACGCACACCTCATGACCACCTCATTTCTCCACGGATACCTCACACTCTCCATTTCACTCCACGGATACCTCACAGTCCCCTCAATTCTCCACGGACACCTCACACTCTCCATTTCACTCCATAGACACCCACCTTCTCTCAAGCTCTTGGGTGCATGGCTTTGTCATTTTCTAATGATGAGGGGTGTATCATGCTTGATACACGCCACCCCATACAAAATCACCTCACCATATCTCTTACTTTCTAAGTAAGCTAACCACCCATGCACATCCATATGACACATCACTCACAACCCTTCTTCTCACTACATGCTTTATCTATGGGGTGTATCATGCTTGATACACCCCACCACATTCCATTTTATCCTACCTATCCTTATCCACCACCCACTTTCCCTTCTTAACCCACTTTCCCTTCTTAACCTTTCACTTGTGTGGGGCTGTTCTCATAGAGACCCCATCTCTCATCTCTCTCCCTCTACGTAAGCCACTCAACCAGCCCACATACTCTCTCTCTTAATTTCTCCACCTTCCCCACCCACTTTCATCATTCACCACACATTCTATCATCTCATTCACCATTTAAGGGGGTGTATCATGCATGATACACCCCACCCACCAAATCATAGCTCTCCATTATCTCTAATCCATCCACTTTCAAATTTAAAAATAAACAATCCCACCCACATGCCATCATCACTTCCCACCTTTCCTATTTACTCACGTGAGTGGGTATTATTCAAATTCTTATCTCTCCCCTATCTCCATCTTTCTCTCACTCACTCTAACCATCTCTCTATCTCTTCACTCACCACCAATATCCTAGGGACCGACCCTGTCACGTTTCTCTCAATCATGATCCAAATCAAAGATTCAAAATAAAAAGAGCAGTGATAGGCGTACCCATGAATCCCATTTAGAAAACTAAGGCTGGACCTCATTGGTCCAGCCCCCCTCTTAAATACACACCAACTGTGGTGAGTATTTAAGAGGGGGGGCTGGACCAATGAGGTCTAGCCTTAGGTTTCTAAATGGGTTTCATGGGTATGTTAACGATGTCCCAAATAAAAAAAAGAGATAAGTCTCACGGTTTAGGGGTTGCGGCATATCAAAAAAGAAAGGAGCATAGACAAAAAAAGAGGAAGAAAGACACGAGAAAATACAAGAGAAATCCCCAAGAAGAGAGGAGAAAAAACTCATTTCTCCTTGAAAATACAGCCAAAAAAAGCAAGCTAGCCAAAGAAGAAGACTCCATCTACATAGAGAATATCAGGAGAGCATCTTAAATTGGCCACCACTCTTCTCTCTTCCATTCTAAAATTTGAGACCTCAAAGAGGCATCTGTAAGGCCTACATGGGATCTGAGCAATCCCTTTGAATAAATAAATATAAGTTTATTCAAATATATGTTCTTCTTTTATTCTTCTTCTTAATTAGTGGTTCTTCTCCAAATTGGGAAGGTAATTAACAATCTGGGTTTACTCAGATTGGAAGGATAGTCCTCCACATAAAATAATAAAATCCATACAACAAAGGAGGTAATATGACCGCAAGGTTCAAGATGTCAATCATCAAAAGGCTCTTGAAATTTGCATGTTACAAATTTCTGGCATACCTGGTGGGACTCTCTTCTCCTCTCATCTTTGAAGAAAAATAAATTAAAATGAAGAACAAAAAAAAAGTGAGTGATCTTTTCCTCCCTTTTCTTTTTCTGTTGTGTGGAAGATAATCGAGATCGTCTGCGTCTGTCAGGCCTACAACCTGACTATCAACAGGAGGGTATACGTCCCTCTGATTCTGATTCTGATTCTAGCAACTCAACCTCTCACTTGGTCTGAGGTGGCAGTGATCCCAATCTTGAGGTTTCGGCCTACTAGCCAAACCCTCAATGAGGACACACTGTCCCCTCATGGAGCAACCTCCATCCCATCAACTCAGGGATGGAGAGAAGAAGATCCCATCCCAGATAGGGTGCATCCCCAAGGATGCACCATGGATTGGGCGCATCCAAAAGAATACGCCATGGAGAAGGTGCATCCCCAAGGATGCACCACAAACTGGGTGCATCCCCAATCAATGTGCACCATGGAGGGTGTACCCAATCGGGTACACACATTACAGATTGACTCCCCTACTGTAACGATCGGATTTTTAATATAATATAATTTGGGGTTATTGGTCCTTAATTGGGATGAATTGTACTAAAATTGATTAAATTTGTGGTAATTGGGTTTTTGTGTGGGACTGGGTTTTTTGTACTGATAGAATTCAACATTTTTCTCCGAAAATCGCACACAATGTGTCGGTCACTCTGGACGATTACCAGTCATGCCGGTTCCGTCATGCATCGATTTGTGCAGTCGTGGTTCAATTTGTATCAAAACCCAGGAAATCCGCATATTTTGAAATTTTAGTCGGTACTCAATATTTACCGATTGTCCCAATAGAAATCTTCGAAACTCACACACCGCATGTGGGTTGACTGTCTGGACGACCGCCTATCATCTCGGTGATTTATCAACTTAAACCGTGAAACTGGTGTGTGTTTAGAGTTCAAAACCAGGAAATTTGTGGGTTTTGTAATTTTTTTCCGGACTTACTTTTTGCTATCAAAACTCAACATTTTTCCTCAAAATTCGTACAGCGGGTGTCACACTGTCCCTAGTTCAGTCACTTATTGTTTCGTCACCATCTCACATTGTTTAGCAGTGTTACGGGGCCTGTATACATGGAAAACAGGAAAATGGTCAACTCGGTCAAATATGGTCAAATCACCACGTTGTGCGGCCCATGTGTCAAGAACATGGCCTCGCCACCTAGGCGAGACCCTTGCCTCTATAAAGAGGGGCAAATCCCTTTCATTTCTCTCATTTTTCAAAGAGCCAAAGCTCTGCCCGAGTGTGGTCTAGAGAGAGAAAGTGAGGAAAGAGAGGAGAGAGAAAGTAGAGAGAGAAGAAAAGAGGGTCTATCTTGGGATTTTACGACGTGCTAAACGCATTGGTGTTGTCAATTTTCCCCTCCAGAGTCTTGATCTATGTGTGGGGAGGTAAAATCTCTTTCCCTCTTTCCTATATTTTCCCTATTTATGCTATTTTATATATGGAATGGCTTGGATGATTTATGGCAAAGATGATAAAGGGTCGGAGACCTTGTATGATGTGTGTGGGATGAATGGGGATGTGTGTGAAGTGAGTAGAGGGTCGTAGCCCTTGGTTTCGGTCTAGATAGCTCATAATTTTGGCTCAATGGAATGTATTATGATGAAATATGGATGAGGAAGGGTCATAAACCTGATATAAAATGTGTTGGTATGTGTGTAAAAGCAAGAGGTGCGTGGACCTCTGTTTCGGGCTGAAAAACTCAAAAATTTGGCCTTGTGATCGATGGTGCAATCGATCGTAGGTATGCACGATCGATCGTTGTATCGATCATAAACATGCAAAAAGTCTAGGTCATATCTGACCTATATACGATCGATCGTCCTGGGGTTACGATCGATCATAGTTACGATCGATGGTGTGATCGATCGTAATTAAAGCAGATTTTCAGGAAGCCTAGGTTGGGCTCCTTTATGTGTTGTGATTTCATCTTTGTATGACAAATGTTATGTTGACACTTGTTAAGGCAAGGGAAGGGTCCATTTGCCTAGTAATGTTCCACATCAGAACAGTGTACTTTCAGACTTAGTCCACGGGCTCGAGGCCCACTTGTTCCAGTTATTCAAGGAAGCCTTGGAATAATTGGGGTTGTTCAGTGGTTAGAGAACCTAACCTATGTTAAGTAGGGATGTCTCCTTGTCTAGGTCCGGAGAGGCGGCGTCTGTATAGAGCTGAGGTTCCTATATGATTGATAGACGGGAGATATTGGTCTGTGTGTAGGTCATCTATGGTTCCTCGTTGACTAGGTCAGGAGAGACGGTGTCTAGTAAGGCCCGAGGTTCCTCTATGGCCGATAGTCGGGAGATATCGGAGTCCTATCAAGTTTAAAGTGGTTGAACATAATACAATGTATAGATCGGGGTTCTTCTTTGGTCAGGTCAGAAGATCACGGTGGTCTGTCTATTAGGGTTCCTTCGTGGTGGATAGTCAGGAGACAATGATGTCCAAATGAGAACCGGGGTCGCTCCATCGACTTGCCAGAAGAGGTTGTAACGAGATTGTCAGGGTCCCTTCATGACTAATAGCTTGGAGATGGCGGCAGATACATAGTAAATGTTGGTAGTCAGCTGTGTTAGCCTCAAGGTTACAACCTTAAGTACCCTTAATAATTTTGATAATGACATAATAATGATATGACAATTGTGGTACTAATGTTTCTTCTAAAATGTTTAATAAATACAAATCATGAGAACATTACCACATTTTTCAAGGTAGAAAAGAATTCAAAGAAAAATCAAATGGATTGATTTGAGCAAGTCATTCAACCAAGTCCAAATCATCAAAAAGAATATTTAACTCAAGCCATTGAACTTAAGTGAAAAATGAAGAGTGAAGATCAAATTTAAAGATCAAGTCAAATCACTAAACAAGGAAAGAAAATCTAAGAGTCAAAGCCAAATCTAAGGACTCAAGATGTCACGACCCAAAATACCCCCTACGAGTTAGGGATACTTTGGCTCGTGATGTGCTATATCCGATACCAAACCATCTTGTAAAATACTAAGGCATAACATAGTTTAAACATAGAATAGTACAGAAGCGTAAATCAAAGTGCAGAAGCATAAACTTAAAATTTTCTTCTATACATATGACTGTATTCCAAGTTTGTACAATACATAAACCAAAACAAGAGTGGACATGCCCACTCATCAAAATACAAAAGTAATCTCACTCTCTCACTCACTATGAATAGTATCAAGGTTCCTATCCTCTTTAGGCTAAGCCTCTGTCGACTCCTCCTCACCGTATTCCTCCTCGACCCACGGACTGGGATCACAGATGTCGAACTGACCTACCGACATAAAGGAATACAATTAATAAAATTCATGTTGAAAACCCATCATAAGAAAACCTTTCGTCAAATCTAATCTTTCGTGAAAAACAAAAAACACTTTGTACATGCCTTATGAGTTCTTATGAATCTTATGAGCCTTGTGAGTTCTTATGAATGCTTATGAGCCTTGTGAGTTCTTATGAGTTCCTTGTGAGCTTATAAGTTCTTATGAATGCTTATGAGCCTTGTGAGTTCTTATGAGTTCCTTGTGAGCTTATGAGTTACTTGTGAGCTTATGAGTTCTTATGAGTTCCTTGTGAGCTTACAAGTTCTTATGAGTTCCTTGTGAGCTTATGAGTCTTGTGAGCCTTATGATCCTTGGAGACTAATACAAGATCTTAGACATGATCCATGGAGCTTGTGAGTACTTATGAGCCTTATAACCTTGTGAGCATTGTAATCAATCTTAGATTTATGCATTTTTTATGAATTCTTAGAAGTCTTGTGAGACTTATGATCCTTAGAGTTTATGCAAAATCGTAGACTTGATCCTTGTGAGCATGAGGAAACCGATCTTAGAAATACCAACCCAAAGTTTGGCCTTGTCAATACTTATGAACTTATGCTTCTTTTAATGAATTTCCTTTTGAAAAGCCTTTCTTATGATTCTTGAAATACCATGCTTATGAGAAAACCACGGTTATGTAAAACATAGAGTCCGTGAGGTGCTTGTGAACATCAATATATATATGGAAAGCATTAAACATTGCATCTTGGTTCATACAAGACATATTAGCATCATAGTATACTTGGAAAAATTCTAAAACATGGAACATTTTCATTCATGGCATTTCATCAGCAAATCTTGGTCATTAAGCCTATTTCATCAACATCATACTTGGAATCATAGTTCATTGGGGATAATTGCAATCATATACAAGCATACATATTTATCCTTTTATTGAAAAACCCCAATCTTAAAAGCCCTTATTCATACATTGAATCATAACAAAATCATCTAGTAGAGTGTGTAAGCACCCGATTTTTACATCCTGCCTTAATCGTGGTTATCTCTAGCTAAACCCTAGGACAAACCCTAGTCAAACCTAAGCAAATCCTAGGCCTAACCCTAGTAAAAAACCCTAGTCCTAACCCTAGGTAAGCCCCTAGGACTAACCCTAGGTAAACCATAGATCAAAACCCTAGTGCCCAAGGCCCATTTCTAAGCCCAGGGACCCAAAACCGAAGCCAAACCACCTTGTGGGCCCAAGCATGGGCCCACAAACCTTAGTTGCTCGTTGGTGTGGGGCCCACTGTGAGATTTTTGAAAAAAAATCAAGAATGACGGTAATAACATTACCGCCATTTCCTTATTTGGCAAAATGAACAGTACCTGTAGGCCAATTGTGTGAGGGTCGGACTTGTTTTAGCATAAGATAGGAAATGGCGGTAGAGTCACAATCGCCATTCCTGGTGTTTGCTTTGAAACGTTGCTATCACCCCTTTGGCCTCTTCAGCTCGGCCTTCCCCGTGTCCAGGACCTTCTCCTTAATGCCTAAACTACTTTAGGTCCTCTCCAACCCTATAAAACCCCCCTCTCTTCATGGTTGATTCATTTCAAAAAAAACCATACCAAACCCCTGTTGGAGTTCGGCTAGCCTACTCCTAAGCCCTTCCAACCTTAATCTTTCACCTTAGAAGATCCCAGGCCTCCCCAGGAGCTACCTCAGGCCACTTTGTTGCTCACCACCACCGTACACTACCTGCCACCACTGTTGGAGCTCAACCCAAAGAGGTTAGAACCCTCCTCTTCTTTTTACTTTTTGTTAAAGCCCTGTAAACCCCTGGTCCTCTTCCAAGGGTATTATTCAGTTTAGTTCTGGTGTTAAACACCCAAGGACAGAGGTCCCCCTACCTCTCCATAGGTATGGGAGACCCTCTTGAGGGTCAGTACCTTGGCTCTGTGGCCCTCGCGTGCATGGAACCTCCACCTACTCTCTGGGGGACCCTTTGTCCATGAGGGATCCCTTGGGTTAGCCTTGGTGTAGAGACCCGAATCTTTTTCATGTTTTTAGTGCATTGCATTAAGGGTATTTTTAGTCTTTATAAGTGTTAAAGTGTGTGTATTTATATCTAAGTATGGTGATGTAAAGTAGGCTTAATCAACTTGTAACGGATGGATGTCATAGCACACCCTAAACTTTAGGAAGCTCTAGTTATAGCACCATTTACTGGAATTGTGTGATTCTTGAACCATTAGAAAGGTGTTGGAACCCTCTTCGAGGTTCATGTTTAGTGTTTTTCCTCATTTTGAGTTTAAGTCAAGTCAATAGTGAGTTTTGTTTAATGGAAATGCAGATCAGTCAACTTTTGGGACAATTTAGTCTATTAATTAAGTGGAAATTGGAAATTCTAAAATGCCAGAAATGTTCCTTTTCGAAAGACGAATCCAACGCAAGTTGAATCGTCAAAATCCGATGAACGAGTAAAAAGTTATGGCCAAAACAGTAAAGGGAGTCAAAACCTGCAGGAACCGATCGCTCGGTCAGAACCAGCGATCGATTGGTCCAAAACCGATCGATCGGTATCTATCGACTGGTCCAAAATTTTGTATGGGGAAATTTTCCAGAGAGTGTGTTTTTGACCGATCGCCCGGTCATAAACACCGATCGATCGGTAGGCAACCGATCGCTCGGTCATAACCACCGATCGCTCGGTCCTTCGTGTTTTTGCAGAATTTTAGTAAGGGCTTTTTGGTCTTTTGTTCTCAGACCTTGAGGCTATAAATAGGGGGTCCCACTCGAAATATTAAAATACTCCACCTAGTTCTAACCTAATTTGGCAAAAAGGGGGAGAAACCCTAGGGTTTTGAGAGAGGGTTTTCTTGGAGAAGGAGGAGATTGATAGGAGATTGCAAGAAAAGTTTGGGAAGCTTCTCCAAATCGTCTCGGGAGCGTTTTGAATCCAAGGGAAGGATTCCTAAGGTCGATATACTATCCTAATCAACTTTAATTTAAGGTTTTGTAAATGTTAAGATGCTAGGAATGGTAGAAATAGATGTTTGATGCATTTTCCCTAATTTTCTAAGAAGCAAGCTAATTATGGATGGATATGTGGATTGGAAATGTGGATTAAATGTGGATAGAATGTATGGAGGATGGGATTAATTTGTGGATGTGGATAAATATATGGATTGTATGGATGGAATTATGATTTGATGAATGCATGAAAAGGTAGAGAAACAATTGATTCATATTATATGTGTACTCAAGGTGTTTGTGAAAAGGCTTGAATGGATAAATGCGATTATACTCTTATGAAATGGTGGTAAATTGATTATGAATTGTGTTAAGGATTATGATAAGATATATATGTGATTGTTTGGTAAGTATATCTAATTACTTGCATGGAAATTGGTAGTCGGGAAGGTAAGAACTTAGAGGAAAATCTCTCAGACCGGGAATTCTCTAACTATTTGGTATGGGACATATAGTGGAGTTTCCATGGTGGAAGATCGGAACCTAAGCAATTACCAACTCGAATATTAATTTCGACACTTAAGCACATATGCACGTGTATGTTAAGATAAGAGTCTCACAAGTCACACATATGGACTACAAGCATGAACACGGCATACGTATGACATTCTGAATAAGCATAAGCATGGCATGGTCCGTATCCGCCAAGAACGGCATGTCTCATTACTGTGTGATCTGAATAAGTGCATAAGGCATGGTCCGTATCCGCCAAGAACGGCATGTCTCATCCTTGTATGATCTGAATAAGTGCATAAGCATAAGCATAAGCATCTCACAAGCACGTGGTCTCGTAAGCATAAGTACCTCATAAGTGTATGGTTTTCTAAGTCTAAGATTCTCACAAGTACACGAGTCAAGGTGATGATATGATGTATATGCGCACACGTTCTTCCGCACTCTGATTATGTTATTATGCTATTGGATATGTTTCTGACTAAGTGCAGGTATATCATTATTGTTGGTTGGATTTTATATACACTGAGTACCTTTGTACTCAGCCGGACTTTGTCTTGGCAGGTTTAGAGCAGGAGTACACGGCGGAGCCGTGGGTTGAGGAAACTTACCTCGAGGAAGGAGGTGAAGGTGAGCCTGCCGAGGAGGGAGCCGGAGACTTGGGCGGCTACACCTCTTAGTTTACATTTCTTTTCATTGAGAGAGTTTTGTATTTGACTTTTAGAGGATGTTGCTCAGTAGACTTCTTATTAGTTGTGTATCAGACTTGTTAGTTCATTGTGAGTTGTATATATAGACCTTAGACTTGTGCAGGTTGGTTTGGGTTTATATATCGGAATTTTATTACTCTCATTTTTGGGAGACTCGTGTAGTAGCCTTGTATGCATGGTTTGTAAGCAGGTTAAGTGAATGTGACGATTCCAAAGTCCTATTTTAGCCTTAGTAGGATTTTGGGGTCGTTACACTTGGTCCTGTCCAGGGAGAAGAAAAGTTATTTTCAGGAAAATTTCAGGAATGACGGTAGAATAATTACTGCCATTCATGGCCTTCTTTTTTACAGCCCCTGTAGCACCATCTTGTGTGGGCCCTGGTCTATTCCAGGGCCTAGGTTTGGTCCCTAGGACCCTTATCTATCCACCTTAGTCCTTCCAGGGTCCTCAAACTTGCCTAATCATGGTTAAAATCTCCCTAACTCAACACTGTCTAGAATGGCGGTAGAGTTTCTACCGTCATTCTAAGTTTCTATTTACAGTGAGTTCAGGCCCACCTTGGGCCCACTTCAAACTAGCTCTAGGGCCCACTAAAGTCCCAACACGCTTTGGGGAGCCCCCTGACCAGCCCTGAGGGTCCCTGAACGTGTGGGTTAACCCTTGACCCAACATCAGACCAACAAACTCAGTTAAGAATGAACTTGATAATGGTGGTAATCAGATTACCGCCATTCCAATTCTGTAAAGGACTGGAAATGGCGGTAATCTTATTACTGCCATTTCTGGTTTACTATATTATAGGCTTTACATAGGACCTAGACCAGGTAGAAGACCATTCTAGGTCTGCTATGCTATCTAGGCCCACCCTTACAAGACCAGACCTCTTAACTGGGGTTAACTCAACCCCAGTTAACTTTTAACCATGTTTAAGGCTACTTAACCCTTGGAAAAATCTCAAAAATATTCAAAAAAATAAAAAGACTAGAAATACATACTTTTGACCTTTTATGATGGTTAGCAGCCTTAACTATGGTTAACTCCCTTTTTAACCCCGGTTAGCAACCCTAACCACGGTTAAATCCTTTTTGGCCTACTGGATCTCATCTCTTAGCCTACCGGGCTCACCCTTGGCCTATCGGGCTTACCCTTGGCCTACCAGGCCCAATCTTAGTCTACCAGACTTTGCCTTAACCTATCAGGCTTATCTTTGGCCTACTGGGCCTAAACCCTAATCTACTGGACTAACCCTTGCCTACCGGGCCTAAACCTTGCATTTGACCAACCCGGTCAACCTGAACCCTAGTCTACTGGACTAGACCCTTACCACCCTTGGTGCACACACACACATCCTTAGCATTGGCACGAGCTCATGTGCCAGAACTACGCTCGGTCTTATCTCACCCTTGTGAGTACGTAGGCAACCCAACTCAGGTTCGACCCGAATTAGCTTTTCTTTCTTAGGTTAGTATTACTTTAATCACTTAGGCATTTGAACACTTTTGACTTTATTTTGGCTTACACTTAGAGAGAAGGTAACCATTGTAAAATAAGGGGTTCGGGGTGCCTAACACCTTGCCCGGAACTTAATCGAATCGCTTACCTATAACTCTACTGCAAACCCTAAGACCTTATCCAACACTCGGAGACTTATCCTTTCTGAATTAATAGGTGGGGACTCTAATCCCTTTGTCGGTAACTGGAATATGTGCTCACAGAGTGTATTTGAAAATTCCTATTTAACATCATACAATCAATCCTCTTTTTATTATTTGTTTTATAACAAGGTTAATTAGTAGGAGTACTTACCTCTTGGATTGAAGAAAAGCTTGAGAAAGCTTGAGAAGATGAGATCCAAGCTTGAAGAAGGAACCAAGCTTGAGGAAAGGTTGTGGAAGCAAGATTAGGCTCCACCTTGATCACCCAAGAGCCCTTGGCCAAACCCTAGCTGTCCCCTTTCTTCCTCTCTTTCTTAATTTATCTAAAATTGATGCCTTGAGGGTTTATGAACCCAAACCAATGAAATTTGGGCATTTATAGGAAAATGGGTGGTCAAAAGACCATCATACCCTTAATGAAATGGTTTAATAGACCAAATTGGGCAAAATTGTGGGTTCCCGGTCGACCGGATAGGAGGGGGAGTCGACCAACCTTGGGAAAAACCTTATTGTAAAGCCCATTTTGGGCTTTTTCTTGACAGTCGGTCGACCGGCCTTGAGGGGCGGTTGTAGTGTTGGATATATATGCCCTCGAAAGCCAATAAGAGACTTTTCTATGTTGATTAGACAAACATCATATTCAAACAACCAACTATAAAGGGTATTTATATTAATTACTGTCTCATATGATGATGACATAAAGTTCCATAGGTAACATTGTAGGAAAATCATGCAAAGGTTGCGAGGAGATATGATTTTCCGGTTTCTTGTAAACCTAATATTGTTCGAAGCCTCTAGAGTACTGGTTGGGCGCCGTACTTCATCATGGCTTGCACATGTGTAGTTCTATGAGATAGTGTGATGAATCTCATTCACAGAGAGTGGTGACTCTTGACTAACATGTGAGTATATGTAGCAAGTACATAATACTGAACGGGGTCACTAATGGATACCCTATGGAATACACTGTCAGATTGTATTAGGGTTATCCATTTGAAAAATTGTCCTTAGACCTGAGAGGTTAACATCTTCTCAGACATTTGTCTATATGGCTTTGATGTGCCAATCGGCAACGTCCAATACACAGGACTAACTCCGGGTACGTTGGGTCATGTACACTATGTTTGGAGAAGTGTGTAAACACTCAATAAGGAATCTACAACTCCTCAATTGGAGATAATGATATCAAGGTGATACTTGTTGAAATGAACTGTTAAATCCAGTACCGGTGCTTTTCGGTAAAGTTGTTTTTATTGAAGTTGATATTTTTAATATGGAAAAGTATATATATATATATATGTGTCAGTTCTTTTCTAATGTTTCTTCAAAAGTATTTTGGAGGTTCAGTTCAATGAAAAGTAATCATGAGAAAGAGTTCTATTCATAAGCTAGGGACTAAGACAGTGAAATTGTTCCAATCCTGGAAGCTTACAAGTGATATCAGAATGTGGAAGGATTTATTTGTAAATATATTGTGAGATGGTACTTACAAGCAATTCTCTAATTTCTGGAGGTTAATCACATTGTGTTAATGGACATTAATTGTGATTGGTGGAAGTCCAGGGATATAGATAAAATTCTATAATCCAAATGGAGCATAGGAAAGGTGTTTCCTAGTAACAATGCTTCAACCAAAAAGGTGAAGTACTTGGTCCCACAACCGGAAATAGGAGATCCCTTTAGATCCCACACACAAGGACCTTCTTAAAGTATTTAATTTAATTTATAATTAAATTAATTAATTTCTCTAAGTAATCACTATATGGTATAGTGAAGCTCTAAAAGGTGGAATCACATTGGATGTGAAAAACCAAATGGGTAGGACCCATTGGGAATTATTATAAAAGAATAATTCAAGTGACCAAGAGGGTTTTGGAAACCCTTTGGGCGTGTGGAGTGGGACCCACCTAGGGTGGGACGCCCACTTCAAGGAGGAATAATAATTGTTATTATTTTAATTAGTTTCTAATAACTAATATCCTTATTAGATAAGGTTAGTTAGTTAGTTACTAATTAAAGATTCCCTAATTGTTAGGGATTCCATTAGTTAGTTACTAATTCAAGATTTCTTATTGGATAAGGATAAGATTAGTTACTAATGGATAAGGTTGGTTTCTTTTAAGATTAATCCTAATTGGATTAGGAGAATAATCAATAAAGGAAACTATTGAGGAATCCTAATTGGATTAGGATAAGGTTAATGAATTATAATTGGATTACAATTCAAGCAACCAAGAGGGAACTTATATAAAGGATTGGATGCCCAGCCCTTTAAGATATATAATTCTCCAGAATTTTTTCTTCTCTCCCTCTCCTCAAGTTCACACCCAGCCCTCTCCCCCTTTGAGGGTGTACGGTCACCCTTCCCCTTCTTTCTTTTTGTTTGGTTTTTGATCTTGATGATCAAGAACAAGTTCTTTGAAGATCAAAATTGGATCTTGTTTGATCAAGAAAGGTTCTTGGATCAAAAGAAAAAAAGAAAAGATAAAAGAGCATGAAATTTGGAAGGGCCATTAGCTTCCATTAGAGAAAGCTTTAAAGGAAAAAGAAGGTTCGTGTGAATCGACAGGAGACTTGACATTTGTGAAGTTTTGCAAGTACTATTCTAACGTGGATTTGACTTAACAATTTCAAAGTCGCAAAGGTGAATGTTATTCCTACCTTCATTGAATAAAATCAATTAGAATCTTAGTCAGATCTTAGGATTCGATGCATGCCCCCCAAGATTTGTTTTTCTAAAATGAAAAAGAGGCATACTTTCATTGGTATCAGAGCCAGGGCTATGCTTCTCTTTGATTTTTGAGTTTAATCAAGATTTATATCAAGATTGCCTCCCTTATGAATTTTGGTAGCCCTAATGAATCAATCTTCTAGATTCTTGATTATTGGATAATCATTATTAGGCTTAAGGGATCCCCCTCTAGTTATTGAGGGAGTAATCAAGCCCTTAGAAATTAGTGTGATACTAATTTCAGTTTTGGATGATTTCAAAATCTCTCTTAATTCTATTAGGGATAGGTATATAGAGATATAAATTTGGTTAAAGCCCTTTAAGGATTCAAAGATCCTTTTTATATTAAATTAAATTGTTTAATTTATTCTTGTGAGCCTCGGGCAAGTTTTCCCTTTGATATATACCACTTAGATACCCATTGATATTTTGGCTAGCATATATAGATGAGATTTTATTTATTAAATGTTAATTAATAAATCTCATGGTGTTAAACACCCTTGCTTAAGTGTTCTTGGAGATTAAAGCTTATTTCGATTAAAATTGATTCATAGATTTTCAGATTTGTATTTGATTAAAAGAATCGATACAGTTTTGGTATTTCGGCCATAACTTTGTGACTGTAAGTCCGATTTAGGTCCTTCAGTACATCGTTTCGAAGCCGTCAAAAAGATCTACAACTTTTGTGAAGAAAGTTTTTCCAGAATCAATCATTTTGAGGGTAAAAACTTGAGTCGAAATCTAAAGCGGGAAAAAGAGTTTTCTAAATTAATTTTCCAAGAGGCTTTCAAATTTTTCCTAAATTCCATTATTTGATTTGAGAGCATGGGATGCTATTAAATCGTTTAATGGGCTATCAATTAATTAAATAGTTTAATTATTTGATTCGAGAGCACGGGCTGAGATTTAATTAAATTGTTTAATTATTTGCTTCGAGTCCACGGGCTATCATTTAATTAAATGTTAATTATGATATCTTTTATGGTTCCCTAAAAAGTTTATGGGAATAATACCATAATTATTGTAGTTGATTTGGATCAATTACATGTGCTCAAAATTTTCGGCTACATAATATTTATAAATTTTTATTTGATTAATAGTTAATCAAGTAATTACATAAATGCCATTGGTTGAGATACAGGGTTTTATCTCAAGTTAATTTAATTGATAGAGATCAATTATTTTATGGACATTTAATACTAGTGTTTAGGGTATTATTTTATTTAATTGTTAAATCAAATAATCCCTAAAGCAGTTGGCCATTATGGAAAATTTTGAATTCACCTATTATTGATTTTGAATTTATTTTTGGAATCAATATAAAGTGATATTAAAAATTAGCAATTTGCTGATTTTTATTTTGGTCTTTTAATAGTTATTAGATCAAAATAATATGGAAGGGATTAGATCCCTAGCCTAGCCGAATTTAATATGGTGTTTTCTATTTGTTTATCAATTGAGGAATGTGAGGATGAATTTTAGGGTTAGATTAAATTTTAGAGAAATTGTTTCTCTAAATGATTTTCTAAGCATTAAAGGAAAATTGTTTTCTTTTAATGATGATCTAAAAGCCCTAAGAATTCATTCTTGTCATGCTTGTTTTCTTTGCTCTAGGGTTTTTCTATTAAATGTTAATAGAGACCTTAACCATATGGGAAAGAGTTTCCCTAAGGTTAACAAAACCCTTGTTGAGGTTATGGACTTTCTAAGGAATTTGTCATGCCATGTTATTATTCATAGTTGATGAATTGTTAATATATATTCTTGTTGAATGGTGGATGGGTTCCATGATCATGTCTTCTTCTTCTCTCTCTATTCTCTTCTCTTTCTTCTTATGAGTTGTACTCCCCTTGAGCACCCTATTTTGGATGGTTTCTCAAGGTTTCTTATTTTGAATATGATGTAATCTTAGTATTAGGAGTTGCTGATTTTTCTATGGACAAATCAAATTGAAGATCGAAGATGATGGTAATCGCATGGAGAATAAATCTTAGAAGGCGTTCTACAAGAGTAGTTGTAGGATTTCTAAAATAGCATGATCATGTTGACCCATTGTGCGGCTATATTATGTATTTCATGTGATGATTTGTTATAGCTTTTAGTTGCTTAGAAAAGTCCATAACCCTTGTGATATTGTGATTATCATTTTTTGTGCAAATTTTCGATAATTGGATCAAACCCCACAATATGTGTCTTGTTGAAACATAAAAAGTTTGTGTTTAAATAAAACATATTATTATAGCCCTTTTGGACATGATGCATATAGTCCATGTTGAAATTTTTACTTGGAATATGTTACTTGCATGATTATGAGATAATTATGTCTTAATTGGCATAGATGTAAGCTAACAATATTCACAATTATGGGAAGTGCTTGAGTGACACTTATAGACCCTAGTAGAGGTCTTAGAGAGTTGTTTAAAGACTTCCATAATTTTTTTTAGACTTAAGGTTGGTGAACCCTAATGTGCTAAAAATAATTCGTAGAGAATTAAAGGGTAATATAGTCCATTTTGACTTATGAGCTTTAGTGATGCACATGGACACTTTATAATTGTTATTTTGGGCCCATGGTGCTTGGTATGACCAATGGTCCATCATATGGATGTATGACCCATTTAAAGCCCACTGATTTTAAAAATGACCTTTGTACCCTTGGATTAGATCCATTAAGATTTCTAGGGCTAGTGGGAGTTCATTGGAATTAGTTTGATCTAATTAAACAGAAATTTGATTTCTTATCATATGATGATTTTGTATATTATTTTATACATGTGATACAATGATAAATATTGTGAATGCTTTTGATATATGCATTAGATGTATAATTTATTCATGATATTCTGTTTTCCCTCAAGAAAAATATTAAGTGAATTAAATGGGCTAATCTATCCTACGGGATAATATTGCCCTATGACCTTCCATTATCAATAAGACTAGGTATTAATTAGCCTGAGTCTTGTCTTGCCAAAAGGTATTGACATAATTTAGTCTGAGTTAAACTCCTAGAGCCTTATTTCTATAGTAGATAGGTTTGTGTATGGCCTGATAGGGAGTGTCAACTAAAATGGGGGCATAGCCCTACTTGATCATATGACGAACCAGAATGATGGGTTTCACTTAACCAAGGAATATGGCGGCTGAAACAGTGACATTCATGTTGTCCTTGGAGGTCGCAAGAAAATTGGGAATCGCTGATTTACATAAGGAGTTATGCATGAGATGCTCAGTGATGGATAGTTACTATCCACCTTGTAGTGCATGTGTGGTACTATCCAAAATTGGAAGATTGCATGTGTATTATAAGGCACCCAATGCTCATCAGAAATATGAAGTAATATATTTCCTAATTTTATAGATTGAGGGGTCTATGAAATTTGACTGAATGATGAGCAATATCATTAAAGATCGAAAGCCCTGATCTAATGATATTATAATGTGTGAAATTATGATGTATGTTTTAATTGTCATGTCATTCTATAACCACATTACCAAGACATTATTAAGAATCTCTTGACCAAATCAAAGTGTTTGGAATAGAAAAGGAATCTCAAGTTTGTGCTTATCATCTAAAGAATTGCCCAAGTTCTCACTACTAATAGTAAATGTCATTTGAGATGTTTATAGAATACAATAGGGCTGCTAGGCAGTTTACTATATAAAAGGACAAGTGGACACCAAGTTGACTAGGGAAACCCAGTCACAAAGAATATGATAGAGATCATTGGATTCATAAATCCCAATTCTTGGTGCTGAGATAAATTGAAATAAATTTATGGGATTAGAGGATATGATCCTCGACAATCTCCCGGAGTTCTTTAATATGGTTATGTTGAACAAGTAGGAAATCAGATTGTATGAAATCCCACATGTTGCATATGGCTAAGAACCTTTGAAGAGTTCAATACTACTTGCAAAGATGTTCAAAAGAATTGGATTTTCAAAATCCCGAGCATTTATGCAAAGGAAAGAAATCCAAGATTTTCCATTGGAAAGGTATTCTAGTAGTATGGACAAAGGCTCTTCTAAGAAGAAAGGAAAGTATAAGATTGTGTTTCATAGTGAAACAATTGGTCATTGGATACAGGACAAACCTTTGGAAGGATTGTCCAGCTTGTATACTCATCAAGTTCAACTTAATTGTTGGAACCTCTAGCTCCTAATGCTTGGTATGATCTTGCATAAGTGCAATAGTTGTATGTTTGTTAAGGAGAATGAGAAATTTAAGTAGATGAAACTTCTACTTGGGAATGGGACAAAAGTTGGATGATCGTAACCATATGAATCTTCCATTAAGAGGTAGCTAACTTTATTTCACAATCTTTGAAAAGTTCAAGGAATTCCGCATTGAAATAAAGAAACAGATAGGTAAGTCTTCCATGATTGAGAAGAGTACCTCTTAATAGAAATTTCATAATTTACTCTCATTACATCTGTCTCAGATAATTTTTATAACAAACCATAGCATGATGGTGTTGTTAAATCGAATTATATTGGATATGATTTGATAGAAGATGAGTTTGGGATTCGCATTAGAGATACTTAATCTATATTCCTGGATAACAAAAGATATTTGTAAACAGGAATACAAGTTTCCTAATAGAGACACTGAATCTAGAATTGTTCTAGTAGCGGAAGCCCAATAAACCAATAACTATGAGAATTGATAGAGATCAACTCTCTACTTTCACTATACCTAAACAGTACACTAGAACCCACAGGTCCCAGAATCTGTAGATGGACTAACTTTTATTTTGATGAAGTAATCAAACTGTTTGATTTTCATCTAAGAATAAAAGTATCATTTGTGTGCAAATTGGTTAGTGGGAGCATAATTACTTTCCTGGCTCTATGCAAAGATAATATTCTTTTCATTGCGAATGAAGTATGAATATTATTCTTCTCTTAGATTTGATCAAGCAATTTTACAATGAAGGATAAAACTTTGACATCATGTTTTCTTAGTCCTAAATGGTTTAGAGACAAAAGGAAAATGATATTGTTATTCTCCCAATAACAATCATGTTTTTGTGCAAGTAAGATTCCAAGAAAAGAGTTTCCACTTTATGGGATGAAATCTGTTTCTCTTAGATATATGATATCATGAGAAAGTATACTTGTACTAGACCGGATATTTATCACATGTTGATGTGATAAGATATTGGTCAGATTAGTCCGGAGCATTGTACAATGGTAAAGCACAGGCATGTTAACTTCTAAAAATGACTGTTGGACAGTATCATTTTTTGCGTAGTCTTTTTAGACTATGGTTATTGATAATAAATTTGCAAGAGTTGCAAGTGTTATTGCATCAGTACAATAGTTGTGGTAAAGCAGACATGACAGACCCATACATATTAAGGTATGTCTCAATTGGTGTTTGAGAAACATCACTGAGAAGATGAGTATTACATCTAATTGGCTTAGAGTGCAAGTGGGAGATTGTTTGACATATATGCCTTCGAAAGCCAATAAGAGACTTTTCTATGTTGATTAGACAAATATCATATTCACACAACCAACTATAAAGGGTATTTATATTAATTACCGTCTCATATGATGATGACATAAAGTTCCATAGGTAACATTGTAGGAAAATCATGCAAAGGTTGCGAGGAGATATGATTTTCCGGTTCCTTGTAAACCTAATATTGTTCGAAGCCTCTAGAGTACTGGTTGGGCGCCGTACTTCATCATGGCTTGCACATGTGTAGTTCTATGAGATAGTGTGATGAATCTCATTCACAGAGAGTGGTGACTCTTGACTAACATGTGAGTATATGTAGCAAGTACATAATACTGAACGGGGTCACTAGTGGATACCCTATGGAATACACTGTCAGATTGTATTAGGGTTATCCATTTGACAAATTGTCCTTAGACCTGAGAGGTTAACATCTTCTCAGACATTTGTCTATATGACTTTGATGTGCCAATCGGCAATGTCCAATACACAGGACTAACTCCGAGTACATTGGGTCATGTACACTATGTTTGGAGAAGTGTGTAAACACTCAATAAGGAATCCACAACTCCTTAATTGGAGATAATGATATCAAGGTGATACTTGTTGAACTGAACTGTTAAATCTAGTACCGGTGCTTTTCGGTAAAGTTGTTTTTATCGAAGTTGATATTTTTAATATGGAAAAGTATATATATATATATGTGTCAGTTCTTTTCTAATGTTTCTTCAAAAGTATTTTAGAGGTTCATTTCAATGAAAAGTAATCATGAGAAAGAGTTCTATTCATAAGCTAGGGACTAAGACAGTGGAATTGTTCCAATCCCAGAAGCTTACAAGTGATATCAGTATGTGGAAGGATTTATTTGTAAATATATTGTGAGATGGTACTTATAAGCAATTCTCTAATTTCTGGAGTTTAATCACATTGTGTTAATGGACATTAATTGTGATTGGTGGAAGTCCAGGGATATAGATAAAATTCTATAACCCTAATGGAGTATAGGAAAGGTGTTTCCTAGTAACAATGCTTCAACCAAAAAGGTGAAGTACTTGGTCCCACAACCGGAAATAGGAGATCCCTTTAGATCCCACACACAAGGACCTTCTTAAAGTATTTAATTTAATTTATAATTAAATTAATTAATTTCTGTAAATAATCACTGTATGGTATAGTGAAGCTCTAAAAGGTGGAATCACATTAGATGTGAAAAACCAAATGGGTAGGACCCATTGGGAATTATTATAAAAGAATAATTCAAGTGACCAAGAGGGTTTTGGAAACCCTTTGGGCGTGTGGAGTGGGACCCACCTAGGGTGGGACGCCCACTTCAAGGAGGAATAATAATTGTTATTATTTTAATTAGTTTCTAATAACTAATATCCTTATTAGATAAGGTTAGTTAGTTAGTTACTAATTAAAGATTCCCTAATTGTTAGGGATTCCATTAGTTAGTTACTAATTCAAGATTCCTTATTGGATAAGGATAAGATTAGTTACTAATGGATAAGGTTGGTTTCTTTTAAGATTAATCCTAATTGGATTAGGAGAATAATCAATAAAGGAAACTATTGAGGAATCCTAATTGGATTATGATAAGGTTAATGAATTATAATTGGATTACAATTCAAGCAACCAAGAGGGAACTTATATATAGGATTGGATGCCCAGCCCTTTAAGATATATAATTCTCCAGAATTTTTTCTTCTCTCCCTCTCCTCAAGTTCACGCCTAGCCTTCTCCCCCTTTGAGGGTGTACGGTCACCCTTCCCCTTCTTCCTTTTTGTTTGGTTTTTGATCTTGATGATCAAGATTGGATCTTGTTTGATCAAGAAAGGTTCTTGGATCGAAAGAAAAGAAGAAAAGATAAAAGAGCATGAAATTTGGAAGGGCCATTAGCTTCCATTGGAGAAAGCTTTAAAGGAAAAAGAAGGTTCGTGTGAATCGACAGGGGACTTGACACTTGTGAAGTTTTGCGAGTACTATTCTAACGTGGATTTGACTTAACAATTTCAAAGTCGCAAAGGTGAATGTTATTCCTACCTTCATTGAATAAAATCAATTAGAATCTTAGTCAGATCTTACGATTCGATGTATGCCCCCCAAGATTTGTTTTTCTAAAATGAAAAAGAGGCATACTTTCATGTAGAACCCCAAATTTTCATTTCACTAAGTGATGAATGGTATGTGAATAGTGCCCAAGCGTGGTTTTGTTCACTAAAAGGCTTTATATTAATATACCTGTTTGGATTTATGGCGTACATGTTTTAATAGGTCCACATAATCTTAAGAAGTGTGTTTTAAGCATTTAAGGTGTAAGGAATGAGATTGGAGAAGATTCAAGTAGTGAAAATAGGGTTTTTGCAGAAAATAGGGGGACCACCGATCGCTCGAACCTCCGATCGACCGGTCTTATACCGATCGCTCAGTAGCTATCGAGCGGTTAAATTTTTTGTATGGGGAAAAATTCCAGAGAGGGTGTTTTCAGCCGATCTCTCGGTTAAAACCACCGATCGACTGGTAAGCCACCGATCGCTCGGTCTGTACCACCGATCGATCGGTTATACGCAGATTTTCTTCATTAAGGGTGTTTAAGACTTTAGCCACCACCCCTTGCCTATATAAAGGCTTGTTCGTGCCTTAGGGTTTCAAAAACCCTTAGTGCATTCTTTTTGAAGGATTTTGAGTGGAAAAGAAAAAGAAGAACTAAGTGTTGTTCGGGCTTGAGGGAAAATCAAATCCTTCCATCCCTTTTGGTGTTTCTCTACCAAGAACTCAAGGTTCTTGCTTGTTCAAGCTTTTGGGAATCAAAGTCTTTGATTTCACCAAGGTAGATACACTCTACTACCAATCTTGCAGTACTACTAAGTTACTAAATATTGTTCTTCTTAAGCTCTTCTATGCATATGTCTTGATTAGTATGGTGTGAAAGGATGTTGTTTGTATACTTGGGTGTAAGATATCACTATTTTGCCCTCTATGTGTTTGTGTAAATGCCTCTAAGGGTTTTTGGGTGTTTTATACATGTTATTCTTCTCATACGCTCATATGCTCGCATGTCTCGCATGAACCGATGTTTTCCTTGGATTTCTCAAAGTAACGAAAAAGGATTTTCAATAATGACTCACAAGGAATGATACTAAGCAACTCTATGATTTCTCCAAGATCGGTTCACAAGCTCTAAGGATCATACTAAACTCACAAGAACTCTATGATAAGCTCTAAGATCGTCTCACAAGCTCAAAGGATCACAAATGAAAGACTCTAAGATCTCTACGATATTGGCTCTATGGTATCTCTACGTTTCTACAGATCATAAATAACTCTAAGTAACTCCATGAACTCTGTGAACTCTATGAACTCATAAGACTATGATTCCCGCTTGACTCACACGGAATTGGTTTTGGGTTTTGGATTTCCTCACATGTTCTATAACATGGTTTCCACGCTTTGATATGTTTTGAGGGTTTCATTCTTCATGAGTTGTATGCTCTATGCTTATTGCTTCATTGTTATTAGTTTGTATACGCTAAGTATTCCATGCTCAGCCAATATTTGTTATCATCGGCAGGTGCTCGGGCTCCTTTTGATCTGTGTGGCACTGAGCCTTGGGTAGAGGAAGAGTATTTTGACCCGGAGCCTTCCATGGACCACTACCAGGATGATGGTTCAGTAGATAGGTTTCGAGACTTCAATTTCTTGTTAATCGATTTAGGAAGATACAATATTTTGTTATGTGAGAGTGGGACTTGTCCACTCCACCTTTTGGATTCTCACACATGTATATTTGGTTGGTTCCTACTCGAACCAAGTTATAGGAGTATTTGCTTTACTTTGGCTATGTTTGGTGTTTTTGTTTCCGCTGCGCATTGTATATCATTTCTGCTATCTATGTTCAGGTACTCTGATAGGTTTCCTTGTATGCCTTATGTATCATATCGGAGGTATGATATGGCAGTCGCGAGTCAAAGTATCCCTAACTCCCAAGGGCTATTTTGGGTCGCGACAGACTTGGTATCAGAGCCAAGGCATTAGGTCACTTAGGCTAGTGTCTTTTAAGTTGGAACTGGAGTTATTCTGCTTTAGGGATCAGTTTCCTTTGCTCGTTATGTGATAAATATGGTTTAGAAAATATTATTGTGGAAAGTGATTCCAAAATTACTATAGATGTGATTAATGGCTTAATTGAACCTCCTTGGAAAACATGGTATTGGTGGAAGGAGATCATTCGACTCAAGAGCAAGTGTAATTTACTTTTCAGCATACTTACAGAGAAAATAATCAAGTGGCAGACTATCTTTCCAAAGAAGCTTGCAGAAAATTGGACAACATTATTATTAGGGACATCAGGGATTGTCCTCAAACTATTAAAGGTATGTTGTGCATTGATAGATCTTCGATTTTAAATGTTAGAAGTTAGGTTTTTTTTTGGCAGGGGTTTTGGTTTTATGTCCCCCCCATGTCGTGGCTTTGTATCTAGGGGAAGGGTTTTTTTCCTTCTTCTATTGGTCTGGTCTTGTTGTAGGGGTAAGGTTTATGTCCCCCCCATTTTTTAATTTTAATAAACAGGTAGGGGTCTGCCAAACCCCCCACTCCTTTTGAGTGGCTTTAATTAAAAAAAAAAGAAAAAAGAAAAAGAAAAAAAAAGAGGGTAGTGTCATCTAGTTTGTTACCATAATATATCCGGTGACAAGCGAATCCTTTGGTTGGTCTAGGATCCTATTCTAGGTTCTAGTTTAGACTATGTCCTTAGTTTTACTATAAGGGAAACAATTGTCTAAGCTTCGCTAGAAAATCTAAGTTATAGTTATATGATTTTGTGTATACTCCAATGTATACTATATGCGGTAATAGCATTTCATGTTTATTGAATTGCTATATGATGTGTAAGGTTTGGTATCCAATTTAGACTCATGTTTGCCAATTGATCTTAGGATTTGATATCATGAGACACGGCATTTGGGGTCGTGGTTACCATACTTGGAGATCCGAGGGCGAGGTTCTGAGAGAGGAGCCGTTGTACTTTACGAATGCTACGAATTCTATAGTCGAGACATTAGCTTTGTTGGCAATTGGACCTACTCCTACACCACCGGCTACTCCTGTGCCTACATTGGTGCATCATACCACAGGGCTGGAAGCTTTTCGGAGACTACGGCCTCTAACATCTTATGGAACTTTGGACCCGATGGTAACAGAGTCTTGGATTATGTAGCTGGAGAAGACCTTTTGGGCTCTCCGTTGCACCGAGGAGCAGCGAGTTGAATGGGCTTCCTTCGTAATGGAAAATGAAGCCGAACATTGGTGGCGAGATGCCCAAAAGCAGAGAGATGTTGATAAGGTAGGTGAACCGTGGACATGGGCAGAGTTCCTAGAAACTTTCTGGGAGCAGTACTTTCCCAGATTTATTCGGGAACAAAAAGCAAGGGAGTTTATGCTTTTGGAGCAAGGAACGATGAGCGTAGCCGAGTATGAGGCTAAGTTCACTGAGTTGTCTAGGTTTGCTGTGCACTTGGTTGCTACGGGTCAGAAAGTTTGAGATGGGTTTGAAGGCTTTTATCCGAGATCGGGTGTCCATTCTCCAAGTGGAGTCTTGGAGAGAGATAGTAGGGAAGGCGAAGATTGCCGAGAAGAATGCAGAAGATTTTATGAGGAGAAGAGACAGTGGCTTCGGGAAAAGCATGTCTCGAGGTCAATCGAGTAGATCTTCACAGTCCGAGAAGAGGACTAGGACTGCACCCGTACCAGTTCTCCCAGCTGATGTCAGCTCAGAGACCTTCTTTTGTGCCTCAGGCACCGCGTCCTACGGCATCACAGGCTACGAGGGTTATGCCTTCGGCTTCCTCTGCATTATAGACTTTTGAGGAGTGCTCCGTCTATGGCCATCGGTACAGGACAAGGGATTGCTAAAGATTGTCAGGTGGATGCTTCCACTATGGTGAGATGGGTCACGTGATTCGGGATTGCCCGCGTAAGCAGTCACAGTCTGGACCACAGGGAGTCCAACCCCCAGGCAGGCAGACTTCACTTCAGGGGTCTTCATCTCAGGCCTCTAGATCCTTGCCACCCACCCAGCAGCCTCGCCAGGCTAACCAGGGCAGGGTCTTTGCCATGACTGATAGAGACGCACATGCATCTGATGATGTTGTGCAAGGTACGTGTGAGTTAATAATGTTCAAAATTCTAGAGTTGCCATGATGTATTGTATATATGTATCCTATGTGGTGTTTTGCGATGCTTGTACCTATATGTATAATTATGTTATAACTTGGGTAGTTAAAATTCTCAGGTTCATTGCTAGTAAATGAATGTTTGGCACGGGTGTTGATCGACACGGGATCCACTCATTCATTTGTCTCACCAAGCTTTGCCAAAGGCTTTAAGTCTGAACCGAGTAAACTACCTCGGGATTTGTCCGTTTCAACTCCATTGGGCAAGACCATTGAGACAGATAGAGTGTATCTAGGCAGTGTTGTACAAGTCATGCAACATGAGTTGCCAATCGATTTGATCATTCTGGGATTTCAGGATTGGGATTTCGACGTTATCCTAGGTATGGATTGGCTCTTAGCTCACCATGGGCACGTGGCATATTTCGAGAAGGTGGTGAACTTTAAACCCCCTGGGTTAAAGCCGTTTCATTTCAGGGGACTTCAGAGGAGAGACATTACTCGCCTTACAGCTCTCAATCTCGAGAACGTAGAAGTATGAGACTCCACATCCATTCCTGTTGTATGTGAGTACATGGATGTTTTTACGGAGATCTTACCGGGATTACCTCCTGATCGAGCAATCGAGTTTGCGATTGAGTTAGCCCCGGGCACGGCTCCGATTTTAAGGGCTCCGTATAGGATGACCCCTATTGAGCTAAAGGAGTTAAAGGACCAGTTGGCAGAATTACAGGGACTTTGTTTTATCTAGCCAAGTGTCTCACCTTGGGGAGCTCTAGTGCTCTTCGTGAAGAAGAAGGACGGGTCGATGCGTATGTGCATTGACTACAAGCAATTGAACAAAGTCACGATCAAGAATCATTATCCATTGCCTCGGATAGATGACTTATTTGATCAGTTGAAAGGTGCGAAGTTCTTTTCCAAGATTGACCTTCGATCTGGTTATCATCAGTTAAAGATCAAGAAGGAAGACATTCTGAAGATGGCATTCAGGACTCGATACGGCCATTACGAGTTTTTAGTCATGTATTTTGGTATGACTAACGTGCCGGCAACATTCATGGATCTGATGAACTGGGTGTTCAGATTGTCTCTCGATCAGTGTGTGATCGTGTTTGTAGATGATATCATTGTGTATTCACAGTCACAGGATGATCACACGAGAGATCTCCGCTTTGTACTACAGACTCTTCGAGAGCATAGTCTGTATGCTAAGTTGAATAAGTGCGAGTTTTGACTGAACAAGGTGTCTTTTCTTGGCCATGTGGTGTCTGCTGAGGGTATCTCAGTCGATCCTGCAAAGATTGAGGCAGTGATGAATTGGGAAAGGCCGAAAAGTGTCACTGAGATTCGTGGAGGGATTTTCAAGCTTAGCCGCTCCGCTTACCTATCTTACGCGGAAGAACACTAAGTTCACTTGGAGTGAAAAGTGCAAGGCAAGTTTCTTGGAGTTGAAGAAGAGGCTTACCACAGCTCCTGTTCTCACGGTTCCATCCGGAAGCGGTGGCTTCGAAGTCTATAGTGATGCTTCACTAGTTGGACTTGGATGTGTTTTGATGCAGCATAAGCAAGTGGTTGCTTATGCTTCCTGCTAGTTAAAGGAGCATGAGCAAAACTACCCCACACATGACTTGGAGCTTGCAGCAGTCGTCTTTGTGCTAAAAATTTGGCGTCACTATCTCTATGGGGAAGATTTTGTGGTGTTCACGGACCACAAGAGATTGAAGTGTCTCTTTCTCCAGAAGGAGTTGAATATGAGGCAGCGTCGTTGGATGGAGTCAATGAAGGACTATGATTGTTCTATTCAGTACATCCAGGTAAGGCTAACATGGTAGCTAATGCTCTTAGTAGGAAACCTTATGGGGTTATGGCTCACTTGAGAGTACAAGAGTGGAAGTTATTGCATGATATGTGTAACCTGGACACTACTCTCAGGTCTGTCACCTACGGGCCAGTGATGTCAAACATTACGGTTAGGCCGCATATTTTGAGCCAGATTAAGGAGTGCAGAATTCGGATGTTGAGTTACTTGCTTACAGAGACAAGTCGGTTAGTAAGGGTAGTCAGGAGTTTGCTTTGAATGGTGATGGTGCTATCACATTCAAGGGCAAGTTGTGTGTTCCTGCCGACATAGTGTTGAGTGGTGAGATTTTGGACGAGGCTCACCGGTCCAAGTACATGGTACATCCGGGAGGTACTAAGATGTATCAGAATCTCAAGAGGCACTACTGGTGGCGAAACATGAAGAGAGAGGTCGTCGAGTATCTTTCTAGATGTTTGGTGTGCCAGCAGGTGAAAGCCGGGCGTCAGAGGCCGGCAGGTCTTTTACGGTCTCTTCCTATTTCAGAATAGAAATGAGAGAATATCTCGATGGATTTCATCGTGGGTTTGCCGTGGACGGCAAAGGTTTCAGATGTTATTTGGGTGATAGTAGACAGATTGACTAAGTCTGCACATTTCTTCCGTATCGGACTACTTTTATTTCGAATCAGTTGGTGGCCCTGTATGTCAAGGAGGTGGTTCGGTTGCACGGGGTACTAGTTTCTATTGTGTCTGATCGAGATCCTAGATTCATTTCCAGATTCTGGAAAACTTTTCAGAGTGCTATGGGTTCTCGTCTAGATTTCAGCACCACCTTTCATCCTCAAACCGATGGGCAGACTAAATGGGTGAATCAAATTGTGGAAGATATGCTCCGCCCTTGTATGTTAGATTTTCAGGATAGTTGTGAGGAACAATTACCGTTGGTTGAGTTTGCCTACAATAACAGTTACCAAGCAAGCATCCAAATGGCATCATTTGAAGCTCTGTATAGCCGGAGTTGTTGATCACCGCTATACTGGGATGAAGTTGGTGAGAGGAAAGTTCTTGGTCCTGAGTTAATTAAGCAGACTGCAGAAAGGGTCAAAGTCATCCGGGAGCGATTGAAAACTGTCGCGCCCCAAAATACCCTCTAGGAGTTAAGGGATACTTTAGCTGTGACTACATACCTGCCAAACCATCCTGTAATGAACAAGATAGTTACAGTACTAAACAATGATAATCAGAGCGCGGAAGCTAAACATAAATGCGGAAACGTAAACTAATTTTTCATTTCTTCTATAGTTCTCAAAATGGTATTCCAAGTGATCATATACACAAAACATAATCAAGTCTAAGGTGGACAGGCCCGCCTATCAAAATGTCAAATTACATAAAAGACCCTCTCGTACTCTCCCCTCAATAGTAGTCGAGGTACGGCCACACGTCAAGGTCTCGGTTCGCCTGAGACTGCAGTGGGATATATGGCTCTCTCTCCTCTATATACTCTTCCTCGACCTAAGGCTCCGGGTCGAGGGCTCCCTCAGTACCTGCCGATATGAAAGTATGGCTGAGCATGGAATACTCAGCGAGTACAAGCTACTAGCTAACCATACAATAATGAACACAACAATGGTAATACAGCACAACGTAGAAATCAGAGCATCACAAAAGAAATAGCATAAGACATGGTACAATACAATCATCTTGACGTGCGTGCATGAATGCGAAAACTCCGATAAAACTCATGCTTGGAAATCCGTTTCATGTCTCGGTATGGCTTGTAGAAATCATGTATGCGTTCATGCATGAATGCCTTGTCATCATCTTGTAACCTTGCATCTTGTAACTTGTGAGCCAGAGGCTAGCACCCGAATCTCCCTGGGCTGCCAACCTCCTTGATATATGGTTTTCTTGTGAGCTAGAGGCTAGTACCCGAATGTCCCTGGGCTACCAACCTCCTTGACAATATGTGATTTTTATTACTTGTTTAGTTTTCTTGTGAGCCAGTGGCTAGTACCCGAATGTCCCTGGGCTACCAACCTCCTTGACAATATGTGTTTTGGGTTTTCTTGTGAGCCAGAGGCTAGTACCCGAATGTCCCTGGGCTACCAACCTCCTTGACATGCAATATTTTCTTGTTGGTTATTATATGCATATGCTCTTGACATCTCGGTTCATGCTAACATGCCTGCTCGTGTACGTGCCAATAGTGACAATCATGGAATAAGGATAACAAAAGAGATATTGCATTTCATTTAAATTCATAGCATATCATGCAAACATTTAGGTGATCAACATAGCATTTGGTCGAGTCATCATTTACAAGAACAATTACATAAGGCTTACATCCAATTCCTTTAAGTCATCATTTCATAGGTTATGCATTTATCAAACACATAACATACGATGTCCATTAATAGTTCATCTCTTCTTCTTTAATGCATATTTTCCATCCAATCACATAAGGGTAAGTTTATTATTTGTAAAATGCCCATCCTCCATTTTTCCATTTCCCACACCACACATATCACACATCATACATTTGGCATCCCATCGCCTCAATCAACATTCCATACACATCCATATCCATTTTTTTTCCTTATCTTGTTTATATTTATTGAGATGATACAATTTATAGGGAAGAGAAGCATGATATAAAGAATCACCATTTACAATAGGAAACCTAGGTTATTGATAGGGAAAGTTAGTAGGGTGTACTAACCTTGAATCAAGGCTTGATCTTGGTTGTAAACCTTGATTGGAGCTCCAACTTGCAAGAAGAAGGGCCCTTACTCGAACTATACTTGATTGGGTAGGAAAAACCTCTTGAAAATATCGTAGAGAGTGCTGCCCTAGCTTGAGAAGGGAACCCCACACGAGCTTGAGCCTTGAATGTGAAGCAAAAAGAGTTCGGGTGAGCTAGGGTTCTTAAACCCCTTTGATTTCTTCTCACAAGCAAACCCTAGGTAGGAGTCTCCTCCTCCTCTCTCTCTAACTCCCAAAATCCTCTAAGTATGTGAATGAAACCCTAAAGGCTCGAGCAAGCCCTTATGGGTAAGGGTTTAACACCCAAAAGATGAAAACACCCTTATTGAAATTTCAGCAAAAACGCGAAAACCGAGCGATCGGTGGTTATGACCGATCGATCGGTTGCCTACCGAGCGATCGATGTTCTAACCGAGCGACTGGTCAAAAACATGCTATTTGGAAAATTTTTCCATACAAAATTTTTGACCAGTCGATAGATACCAATCGATTGGTTTTGGACCGATCGATCACTGAATGGACCGAGCGATCGGTTCTCTGCAGGTCAGAATTGTTTTGGCCATATCTTTTGACTCGTTCGTCCAATTTTGACGATTCAACTTGCGTTGGATTCGTCTTTAAAAAAAAACACTTCTGACATTTCAAAATTTCTGATTTCTCCTTTATTTATTAATTAGACTACGAGAAGGACCAATTAGGCATGAAAGTGCTATTCATTAAGTATAGAATGTCCGGGGTGCTACAAAAACTGCTCATGATAGGCAGAAGAGCTACGTGGACACTCGCCGTAGAAATTTAGAATTCCAAGTTGGGGATCGGGTCTTTGTGAAGATTTCGCCGAGTCGGGGAATCATGCGATTCAGAAAGAAAGGAAAGCTCAGCCCTAGGTACGTGGGGCCATTTGAGATCATCATGAGGGTTGGTGAGGTTGCTTACAGGGTAGCCCTACCACCTCACATGGCAGCGGTTCGTAATGTGTTTCACGTCTCTATGCTTAGGAAATACATCCCGGATCCATCTCACATCATTTCTCTTGATCCTTTGGAGATCAGAGAGGATCTCACGTTGATTGAGCAACCTGTTCAGATCTTATCCCCTTAGTCCTTGTGAAGTGGCAACATCATTCCAAGGAAGAGGCTACGTGGGAGCGAGAAGCCGAAGTGAAGGAAAAATACCCTCACTTGTTTGTATAGTTTCTATGTTGGATGTTCTATGTTCTTGTTATGTTTTTGGTGTCGTTTTAATTTCGAGGACGAAATTCTTGTAAGGGAGGAGAGATGTAGAACCCCGAATTTTCATTTCACTAAGTAGTGAATGGTATGTGAATAGTGCCCAAGCGTGGTTTTGTTCACTAAGGGGCTTTATATTAATATACGTGTTTGGATTTATGGCGTACATGTTTTAATAGGTCCACATATTCTTAAGAAGTGTGTTTTAAGCATTTAAGGTGTTAGGAATCAGATTGGAGAAGATTCAAGTAGTGAAAACAGGGTTTTTGCAAAAAACAGGGGACCACCGATCGCTCGATGATAACCTCCGATCGACCGGTCTTATACAAATCGCTCGGTAGCTATCGAGCGGTTAACTTTTTTGTATAGGGAAAAATTCCAGAGAGGGTGTTTTCAATCGATCTCTCGGTTGAAACCACCGATCGACTGGTAAGCCACCGATCGCTCGGTCTATATCACCGATCGATCGGTTATACGCAGATTTTCTTCATTAAGAGTGTTTAAGACTTTAACCACCACCCCTTGCCTATATAAAGGCTTGTTCGTGCCTTAGGGTTTCTGAAACCCTTAGTGCATTGTTTTTGAAGGATTTTGAGAGGAGAAGAAGAAGAAGAATTAGGTGTTGTTCAAGCTTGAGGGCAGATCTAGTCCTTCCATTCCTTTTGGTGTTTCTCTACCAAGAACTCAAGGTTCTTGCTTGTTCTGGCTTTTGGGAATTAAAGTCTTTGATTTCACCAAGGTAGATAAACTCTACTACTAATCTTGCAATACTACTAAGTTACTAAATATTGTTCTTCTTAAGCTCTTCTATGCATATGTCTTGATTAGTATGGTGTGAAAGGATGTTGTTTGTATACTTGGGTGTAAGATATCACTATTATGCCCTCTATGTGTTTGTGTAAATGCCTCTAAGGGTTTTGGGTGTTTTAAACATGTTATTCTTCTCATATGCTCATATGCTCGCATGTCTCGCCTGAACCGATGTTTTCCTTGGATTTCTCAAAGTAACGAAAAAGGATTTTCAATAATGACTCACAAGGAATGATTCTAAACAACTCTATGATTTCTCAAAGATCGGTTCACAAGCTTTAAGGTCATACTAAACTCACAAGGACTCTATGATAAGCTCTAAGATCGTCTCACAAGCTCTAAGGATCACAAATAAAATACTCTAAGATCTCTACGGTATTGGCTCTATGGTATTGCTCTATGGTATCTCTATGTTTCTACGGATCATAAATGACTCTAAGTAACTCCATGAACTCTATAAACTCTATGAACTCATAAGACTATGATTACCGCTTGACTCACACGGAATTGGTTTTGGTTTTCGGATTTCCTCAAATGTGCTATAACATGGTTTCCACGCTTTGACATGTTTTGAGGGTTTCATTCTTCATGAGTTGTATGCTCTATGTTTATTGTTTTATTGTTATTAGTTTGTATACGCTGAGTATTCCATGCTTAGCTGATATTTGTTATCATCGGCAGGTGCTTGGGCTCCTTTTGATCTGTGTGGCACGGAGCCTTGGGTAGAGGAAGAATATTTCAATCCGGAGCCTTCCATTGACCACTACCAGGACGATGGTTCAGTAGATAGGTGTCGAGACTTCGATTTCTGTTAATCGATTTAGGAAGATACAATATTTTGTTATGAGAGAGTGGGACTTATCCACTCCACCTTTTGGATTCTTACACATGTATATTTGGTTAGTTCTTACTTGGACCAAGTTATAGGAGTATTTGCTTTACTTCCGCTATGTTTAGTGTTTTTGTTTCCGCTGCGCATTGTATATTGTTTCCGCTATATATGTTCAGGTACTCTGACAGGTTTCCATGTGTGCCTTATGTATTGTATCGAAGGTGTGATATGGCGGTCACGAGTCAAAGTATCCCTAACTCGTAGGGGGTATTTTGGGTCCGCGATAGTGGTTGACCGGCCTTGCACAACCAACTCACTATTAGCCATTTTTGGCCTTTTTCGTGATAGTCGGTCGACCAGCCTTGAGGGGTGGTCGACCGACCTTTGCAAAACTTGGCCAATTCTCTTGTTTTTTTTTCTCATTTTTCACACTTATAATGATTCCACCCTTCCCTTAACTCACCTAGAGTGCTTCCACTCTTTCACCTTGACTTTAACACCCATATAACACTTATATTTTTGGTTCTTCTCCCTTTTATTCATAATTCATACATCATAATACATAGAAGACCCTTTTTGACCAAAAATTACTATTCACTAACACTATTCACAGACACTATTCATCAACTAGGTGATTGAGTTTCGGGGATCTACATCCTCTCTCCCTTATAGAATTTTCATCCTCGAAATTGGAACGAACCATAAAATACATGAGATAATTAAACAAAGAAGTGAGGGTACATTTATTTCACTTTGGCTTCGCGCTCCCATGTGGCTTCTTCTCTAGCATGATGTTGCCATTGAATAAGAACTAAGGGAATCGTCTTATTGCACAAAATGTAATCTCTATAGACCAAAATCTGAACCAGTTGCTCCACCAAGGTGAGATCCTCATGGATTTCTAATGGATCTAGGTCGATTAGATGAGAAGGATCCGGAATGTATTTCCGAAGCATGGACACATGGAATACGTTGTGAACCCCCGCCATGTGAGTGTGTAGAGCAACCCGATAAGCAACTTCACCAACTCGGGTGATGATCTCAAATAGACCCACATACCTAGGGCTGAGCTTTCCCCTCTTGAAATCTCATAACATCCTTTGTCGGTGAAACATTAATAAACACCAAATCACCAGCACTAAACTCAAGATCTCGTCTACAAGTGTCGGCATAGCTCTTCTGCCTATCTTGAGTCGTCTTCAACCGCTCCCTGATGATCTTGACCCTATTCGCAGTCTGCTTAATCAACTTAGGGCCCAACACTTTTCTTTCCCCGACTTCATCCCAGTATAAAGGAGATTTGCAACTTCTCCCATACAAGGCCTCAAAAGGTGCCATTTGGATGCTCACCTGATAGTTGTTGTTGTAGGCGAACTCAACCAAAGGCAAGTGATCCTCCTAACTGCCTCGAAAGTCTAACATGCAAGCTTGGAGCATGTCTTCTATAATCTAGTTCACCCTCTCGGTTTACCTGTCGTATCCCAAAATACCCCCTAGGAGTTAAGTGAGACTTTAGGCATGACTAAATACCTGACAAACCATCTTGCAACTGAACGAGACACATACATAGCGAAAGCGCATAAATCAGAGTGGGGAAACAGAACTAAAATTTTCTTCTTGATTATCTCTAGGATGGTATTCCAAGTTCATATACAAGGAATAACAAAACAAAGGTGGGCATGCCTACCTATCAAAATACCAAAATCATAAAACTCTCTCTCTCTCTCTCTCTCTCTCTCTCTCAATAGTCATCTGGGTAAAGCCAACTATCTAGGTCTCTTGCCCCCACCTAAGGCTCTACCATAAGCTCCAAGTGAGGCTCCTCTATAGGGAATCTAGATAAAAAAATATGCGGAAAAATGGATCCCGAAAACCTTAACACCATAGTAAACATTTAATATTAACTATATTAAACAAGAAGAATACCTCGGTAATTCACCGGTGACGGACAAAAATGATAGAACTTTAGAACTCTTTGTAGAGATTTCTCAAAGAAATAGTCTAAGCTTGATCCTCGGTCTTCACTATCTCCGCGAAGCTTTCGAACCCTTCCTTAGCTTTTTGAAGAACAAAATTATCATTGGATCAATCCTTTGAAGAAGATCATTGGACGAAGAAAAGATGAAGGAGATTATGGAGTTCTAAATTTTTAGAACCCCACAAGATAGTTCACAAAAATCCCTTGGGTTCCACTCTATAGCTCACGAAAATCCTTTGGGCTCTCTCCTTGTGCTCACGAAAATTCTTGAATAATAAAGATGATCCCTGCACAGTTTTGGCTTGGGATATATATATATAGTTGTGGATCTTATCCATATCTTGATCATTATCTAATAATAATAGTTATCTTTAAGAGTTTCTAATAATGATACTACTTATCATTAATAGACTCCTAGTTTATCCACAATAAGTTTGTTTTCACAAAACTTCTATTTTAGGTCTCCTTTTCCAAAAAGGATTCTTTAATAATAGGGATATAACCAACTCCTTAAAAATTAGGGATCATATAATCTAGACAATCTAGATTCTCCAAGGGGGGGGGGGGGGGGCGTGAGCTTAAAGGGAGGATTAGGGATAATCCTTCTCTCTTTTGTTTCTTCATAACCAAGTAATTATCTAATCTCATTAGATAAAGGATAATTATTAATAATTATCTACTAATCAAAATCCCTAAGAAATAGGGAAGATAACGTAGGCACCACTTTAGGGAGTTAACCCCTGGAGCATGGGCCCACCCATAAGGTCCAATTTAAAGGGGTTTATAAATATGGGTCAAATCCATATTCCCTTATGTTTGGTTGGTCAAATAATTATTATTTTGTCTCTTTAAATTAGATTAACATTTCATCTAAAATATAGATTAACATTTAATTCATTATAATAGATTAACATTTAATCTATTTGTACGAGCTCATATTTCTTTATGAGCACCTCCACAGATTGTTCAGAGACATACTAACCCTGGCTTACCTGGTGTTATCCCATTGACCCTTTAATAGGAAGGACACTGGAACTGCAAGTGACGTGAGATATCTATGTTGCAATTGAATCCCAGTGAAAGAACATAAACCAAAAAGGATCCCGCCACATGAACTAATGCATTCGATTGATCCTTCCACTAATATTATCCCTAATAGGCTTTCAAGATTAAGATATTATCTAACCCATAGCCTATTGTACATCATCCGGGGTTCCAAGACATTTGATTAAACCATGAGAAACTATTTCTCATGTTAAAACATTTTTAAAAAATCTTTTATTTAATATAATATATTTTATTAAAATATATTTCAAACATATTTGATTTCAAAATCACCTGCGCAGGCTGTACACTTAATGGACAGTCTTACATTAGAACTTGGATAATCTCTCAATTTAATGACTATGGATTTCTTGTTTGAAATTCATTATGACTTGAACAACTTTCTGATTATCTAATTGTCACCTTATCGTAGTCCCTTAGGAAGAGAGTACTTAGGTGTAATCAAAACAGTTAGATCACTGCTCAGTTATAAATGAACTCATCAGATCTAAGGATCATCAAAACTGTTCAACGTGAATGAGAGACCAACTATCTGATAGTATGTTTGTGCAAGAGGTCTCTCATTGTATGCAATCAATCAATGTACATTGAAGCACCCATATGTCGATGTGTAGTCTTCACTACAATAGTTCGAGATAAAACTACATCTCAACCATTGAGAACATCTAAGCATTGTGGCAGCTATATAAGTGAAGTGCCCAGCTTTACCCATAGCTGTGACTCTATGGGGTATAAGTGTCGCGACCCAAAACCCACCCTAGGAGTTAGAGTGAATCTTGGACTACTAATCATAACTTGCATGACTTACTTGACCAAATAACCTGCAAAAGACCTGGGGCATATACAATAGAGGACAATAATAGCGGAAACATACTCTAATATAGCACAGCGGAAGACTAACAAACCTCTATGTATATACATACGTAAATCCAAGTTTATACAAAAAGGAAACCAAAAGAAAGTGCGGACATGCCCGCCAAAATACATAAATCTAACTCTCATCTCACCCACAGCTATTAACTCAGAATCTACAACCACCTAATGATACTCCTCTATGGGAGGTTCCTCCACAGGTTTCTCAATGTTTTCCTCTTCTACCCAAGGACTCGGAGCATAGATGTCGAAAGGAGCAGCCGCTCCGCTATCACTTGCCGACATAAGAAGTACGGCTGAGCATGGAATACTCAGCGTGTACCAAGTACTAACCAACAGTCATAGCAATACATAGAGCAGGAAATAATTCACACATATAAAGTAGGAATAATTCATATCATAACAATAAAGTAAAGGAGTATATAATCATGCTTGAATTCATAAAAGCCGATAAAACCCTTGAAAACACCGTGCACTTGACTTGACTTAAAGTACCATTTTCATGCTTGAAAACTCATCTTGTCTATCTTGCTTGATTCTTGTAGATCGTGTCCTGTCATGCGTGCTTGCTTGTGATCATGTAACTTGTGAGATACACTTGTGAGATGCGCTTGTGAGATGCCTTGAGAGGGAAGGGAGACCCTTCTTTATGCAATGCACTTGAGAGGGAAGGGAGACTCTTCTTCATGATATGTATGTACTTGCGAGGGAAGGGAGGCCCTTCGTTTATGCTATGCACTTGTGAGTGAGGGGAGACCCCTCGTGAAATGTTTGTTCTTGGATTCTTGTGAAAAGCGAGATAAAACATATCGTAGGATATGTTCCACCTCTAACCATATTCTTGAAAACCTCGGTAAATCATGTCATGCATGCCGTGCTCGTGGGATCGTGTACATACTTGCATTTGAATTTAAACATGACATTTGGGTAATTCACAACACGTATAACATCAATGATTGAGCAATGCAATATTCACATCATTTTGGGAAAGCAAGAAAACACACTATCATAGGCCCTAGCAATTTCCATAATTTATTAGGCATGCATTTCCTAATTTACACTCACTTTATTCACCTTGGCATTTCATCAAACATGGTGTGTTCATTATTCATTATTCATTTAAACCTAAATCATGCTTTTCTAGGTGGGTTATAATTCCATCATACATGTTTGTTCATTATGGATACAATGCCCTCCCCATTTCATTCATCACAACCATACATACGGCATCCAATCGCCCATTCACATCCACAACCATCCATTCATCCTATTAGGTTTATTCATTACGAAAACAATAAAGAAGAAGGGAAAAAAAGGGTATGAACTAGGAGGGTAGCAAGAGATACCGACCTTGACAAATGAGAGAAATAATCCCCTTCCAAAATGTGCGTGAGTTGCTGCCCTAGCTTGGGGAAAGTGCTCCTCACGAGCTTGAACCTTGATCTTGAAGAACAATGAGCTTGAGGATGATTGTGGGTCTTGAAACCCCTTTGATTTCTCCCCACAGCAAACCCTAGGTTTGGAAACCCTTCTCCTCTTCCTCTAAATCTCAAAATACTCTAAGTGTTATGAATGAACCCTCAAATGCTCGGGCAAGGCCTTTAAGGCATGAGTGAAACGCCCAGAAGACGAAAACACCCTTAATAAAAATTCTGCAAAAATGCGAAGACCGAGCGATCGGTGGTTATGACCAATCGATCGGTTGCCTACCGAGCGATCGGTGTGTTGACCGAGCTCTCGACCAAAAATCAACTCTCTGGAAAATTTTCCCATACAAATTTTTCGACCAGTCGATGGCTACCGATCGATCGGTTTTCGACCGATCGATCGCTCGATGGACCGAGCGATCGGTGCTCTGCAAGTCCAACTTGTTTTGGCCATATCTTTTGACTCGCTAGTTGGATTTCGATGATTTAACTTGCGTTGGGTTCGTACTTCAAAAAGGCACATTTCTGACATTTCTATTTCTTCCTTATTTATTAATTGTACTACTTTAAAGGCAAATTGGCTACGAAAGTGCCATGTATTAAGCATGAAAAAGTCCGGGGCTCTACATCCTCCCCTCCTTACAAAAATTTCGTCCTCGAAATTTAGGCGATACTTGCATTACAAACCAAAACAAAATCACAAGTCATATGCAAACCTATACAAAAACTCATTCAAACAATTCCGGGTACTTCACTTTGACTTCGGCTTCTCGCTCCCATGTAGCCTCTTCTCGAGCATGATGTTGCCACTGCAAGAGAACCAATGGAATCGTTTTGTTGCGAAGGACTTGATCTCTCTTATCCAATATGTGAACCGGCCTTTCAACTAACGTGAGATCCTCTCGAATTTCCAACGGCTCCAAGTCTATGACATGCGAAGGATCCGCAATGTACTTCCAAAGCATAGACACATGGAAAATGTTGTGAACCGCGGCCATGTGAGGTGGAAGAGCTACCCTGTAAGCAACCTCACCAACTCGCGTGATAATCTTAAACGGCCCAACATATCGAGGACTAAGCTTGCCTCGCCTGCCAAATCTCATAATCCCCTTGCTAGGAGATACCTTCACAAAGACTTGATCCCCAACCTGGAATTCCAAGTCCCTGCGGCGCTTGTCCGCATAGCTCTTTTGATGATCTTGAGCGGCTTTCAACCGATCCTGGATGATCTTGACTATACTAGCAGTTTGCTCAATCAACTCCGGACCAAGCACTTTTCTTTCTCCTACCTCGTCCCAGTAGAGAGGAGACCTACAACTTCACCCATACAAAGCCTCGAATGGAGCCATTTGGATACTCGCCTGATAGCTATTGTTGTAGACGAACTCTACCAAAGGCAAGTGCTCTTCCCAACTGCCTTTGAAATCCAGCATACAGGCCCGAAGCATGTCTTCAATGACCTGATTCACCCTCTCAGTTTGTCCATCTGTCTGTGGATAAAAGGCGGTGCTGAAATCAAGTCGGGAACCCATAGCTTCCTGAAAAAATTTTCAGAATCTTGACGTGAATCTTGGATTCCGATCTGACACAATACTGACTGGCACCCCGTGTAGTCTAACTACTTCCTTGATGTACAGAACGGCTAACTGACTAGAGTTGAAGGTGGTTCGATAAGGCAAGAAACGCACGGATTTTGTCAAACGGTCCACTACTACCCATATCGCATCTGAGCCCCTTACTGTCTTTGGCAAGCCAACTATGAAATCCATGGATATGTTCTCCCATTTCCACTCGGGAATAGGAAGAGACTATAGTAGACCGGCTGGTCGCATGTGTTCTGCTTTCACCTGTTGGCACACCAAGCACCGTGCCACATATTCCGCAACATTCCTCTTCATATTCCGCCACCAAAAATGACTCTTGAGGTTCCGATACATCTTCGTACCCCTAGGATGCACTGTATACTTTGATCGGTGTGCTTCATCCATAATCTCCCTTCAAAAATTTACATTGGCTGGAACACACAACCTTCCTTTGAACGTAATAGCACCCCGACTAGTGAGAGAGAAGTCTACACTACCCTTGGCAACTTCCTTGTCCCGATAAGCCAACAATTCAGCATCCCTGGCTTGGTATTCTTCGATCAAATCTATAATGTATGGCCGAACCGTGACATTTGCCAAGATAGGACTACGAACAGAGTCATTCACGCTGATGTCCAGATTTGCCAAATCTTCAAGTAGCTTCCATTCCTGCACCAACATGCTTGCTAATAACCCCGGAGGTCTTCTACTCAAAGCATCAGCCACTACATTTGCTTTACCCGGGTGGTATTGAATGGTACAATCATAATCTTTCAAAAATTCCATCCAACGCCGTTGCCTTAGATTTAACTCTTGTTGGGAAAAGAGATACTTGAGGCTCTTGTGATCCATATACACATAGAATTCTACCCCGTAAAGGTAGTGTCGCCAAATCTTGAGTGCAAACACGACCGCGGCAAGCTCCAAGTCGTGTGTGGGGTAATTATTCTCATGCTCCTTCAATTGCCTTGACGCATAGGCAATGACCTTCTTGTGTTGCATGAGTACACACCCCAGTCCAACATGCGAGGCATCACTATACACCTCATGCCCATAAGGTTCGGATGGCACAGTAAGGACAGGGGCTGTAGTAAGCCTCTTCTTCAGTTCCGTGAAACTGATCTCACACTTATCGCTCCATATAAACTTCGCATTCTTCCTCGTCAGGTAAGTGAGTGGTGCAGTAAGGCTGGAGAAACCCTCCACAAACCTCCTGTAATAGCCTGCCAACCCAAGGAAACTGCGTATCTCTGTGACACTCTTGGGCCTCGCCCAACTCATAACTACCTCTACTTTTTTTGGATCAACCGAGATGCCTTCCGTAGAAACAACGTGGCCTAGGAATGCCACCTCTTCCAACCAAAACTCACACTTGCTATGTTTGGCGTACAACTTGTGCTCTCTCAGCATTTCCAAAGCAAGGTGAAGGTCTCGCATGTAATCTTCCCGTGTCTGGAAATACACTAAGATATCGTCGACAAACACGATCACGCATCTATCCAGGTGTGGCCGGAACACCCGGTTCATTAAATCCATAAAGGCTGCCAGTGCATTTGTGAGACCAAAAGGCATTACCAAGAACTCGTAGTGTCCGTATCGAGTCCGAAAAGCAGTTTTGGGAACATCTTCTGCCTTAATCTTCAACTGGTGATAACCCGACCGAAGATCTATCTTTGAGAAAAATCTCGCTCCTTTCAACTGATCGAACAAGTCATCAATTCTAGGCAATGGATATCTATTCTTTATAGTGACTTTGTTCAATTACCGATAATCGACGCACATCCGCATCGAGCCATCCTTCTTCTTAACGAATAGTACCGGGGTACCCCACGGTGAGACACTTGGTCGTATGAAACCAAGGCCTTGTAATTCCTCCAACTGAGTCTTCAACTCCTTGAGTTCAATAGGGGCCATTCTATACGGAGCCCTGAAAATAGGAGCTATGCTTGGTGCAAGCTCGATCACAAACTCAATCTCCCTATCTGGAGGCAACCCTGGCAACTCCTCTGGAAATACATCCAGGAATTCATCCACAACCGGAATAGTTGATGAGTCCTTTGCCTCTGGGTTAGCTAAGCTCAACGCTGCAAAACGAGCAATATCTCTACTTTTCAACCCGCGAAAGTGGAATGGTTTTCCTTCTACTGGTTTGAAGAGTACCATTTTCTCAAAGCAAGCTACATGCCCGTGATGTGCCGCTAACCAATCCATTCCCAATATCACATCAAAGTCTTGGAATCCAAGAACTATTAGGTCAACCGCCAACTCGTGGCTTCCCACTTGAACCACACTCGACACACTTTGTTTGTCAACACTGTTTTGCTGAGAGGATTCGAAATGGCTAACTCTGGTTCTAGCTGACAAGGCTCCACAGAAAAGCCTTCTGAAAAGCTTGGCGAGACAAACGAATGAGTAGACCCGGTATCAATCAACACTCTAGCCAAACATTCGTTGACTAGTAGGGTTCCTGAAATTTCAACTAGTTACGTCAATCCGTGCATCAACATCATATACATAGGTAAATAGATATATATAGCATGCCATATACATACACAAGGAATAAGGCATAACATGAAATTGCGGTTAAAAGAATAACTCTGAACGCGTACCTTGCACTACATCATTAGATGCATGTGCATCACCCTCTGTCAAGGCAAAAACTCACCCCTGGTTCACCTGGTGAGGCGGAGGTGTAGACCGGGTTGTCTGGGATGACGCCTGGTATGATCCTGCTGGGTGTGCTGGGGGCCTAATTCCCTGAGACTGGCCTGGTAAATGCCGACTGGGGCAATCCCTGATCACATGGCCCTGGCGACCACAATGAAAACATCCACCCTAATCCCTTCTGCAATCTCCTGTCGGGTGCCTTCGGCCACACGAGGTGCAGACCTCATGTGTATAGGTCGGAGGGGCCGGAGGTGAAGCATACCTCACCGTCGGAGGTGTAACTGGCCGTGGAGGTAGAAGACCCTGAGGTCGCGGTGCCTGAGGCACATGCTGCCGTGGAGCTGGAGGCATATAAGATGGCCTCATCGGTGGTGCTGGCCACGCATAATGATAAGGGCCGGTACGAGCCCGCCTCTCTGGAGGTGCTGAACTACTGGCTTGGCCTCTCGCCAACTCCCTCTTCTTAGACACGGCCTCGGATTTCACCTCGACCAATAAGGCTTTGTCTACTACCTCAGGGTAGGTAGCATGTCTGAAAACCGAAACCTTCTCCATGATAACATCTTTGAGCCCTTGCTCAAACCTTCTTGCCTTCATTGCCTCGGTGGCAACCATGTGAGGCGCGAATCTAGGGAGCTCCGAGAACTTAGCCTCATAAGTGGCCACGATCATCGAACCTTGCTCTAGGTTAATGAACTCTCTTTCTTTCTTCTCTCGTGCTCCAACAGGAAAGTACTTCTTATAAAAAGTATCCTTGAACTCCTCCTAAGTCTAAGGTTGACCCTGCATGGTCAAATCTCGTGTCCTCAATGCGGATAACCACCAATGGTGGGCTTCGCCCTCTAGCATGAAAACTGCCCATGCTACTCTATCCTCCTCTATAGGCGAGAGGACCGCAAAGACCTTCTCCATCTGGAGGATCCACGTCTCCGCAGCAAGAGGGTCCACACTCCCATGGAATGGTGGAGGCCTCAATCTCCGGAATGCCTCAACCCCAGCTGTACGATGTACTGGAGCCGTAGGCGGTGGAGTAGGTGTCGTCGAAGAAGGTATAGTCTACCGAGCTGCCAGTATGGCGAGAGTCTCAGCCATAGAGCCAAAGACCTGGGAGAGGTCCGGCTGCTCATCCTCATCTCTTGAAGAAGATGAAGCTCTGGTGTGTGGTCCACGACCCCGTGTGCCCCACCTCATGACTAAAGTCCTGAGAACAATAGCACCACATGAGTCTCACTTGAAACCACAATGTATCACAGTTCCTGTTTACAATAATTCAATTCGTATTAATTGTAAAATACTAATATACATCACATCACAACCATCGGTGTATTTATAATAATATACCTTGGTGTTCTAGCGTTCCTATGACTCGTACTTGGTTGATACAACCATTTTGACTTAGACTTAAGTTTAGTCTCACACTTGGATCAAGACTCTCTTCTGACTTACTTCCATCCTAATTTGTTTCCGGGCATATGCGCTTGTCAAGCCGTGGTATAGATTCTAAGTGACCCCAAAGACCTAAAGCCTAAGCTCTGATACCACTTCTTGTCACGACCCAAAACCCACCCTAGGAGTTAGAGTGAATCTTGGATGACTAATCATAACTTACATGACTTGCTTGACCAAATAACCTGTAAAAGACCTGGGGCATATACAATAGAGGACAATAATAGCGGAAACATAATCTAATATAGCACAGCGGAAGACTAACAAACCTCTATGTATATACATACGTAAATCCAAGTTTATACAAAAAGAAAACCAAAAGAAAGTGTGGACATGCCCGCCAAAATACATAAATCTAACTCTCATCTCACCCACAGCAATTCACTCAGAATCTACAACCACCTAATGATACTCCTCTATGGGAGGTTTCTCCACAGGTTCCTCAACGTATTCCTCTTCTACCCAAGGACTCGGAGCATAGATGTCGAAAGGAGCAGCCGCTCCGCTATCACCTGCCGACATAAGAAGTACGGCTGAGCATGGAATACTCAGCGTGTACCAAGTACTAACCAACAGTCATAGCAATACATAGAGCAGGAAATAATTCACACATATAAAGCAGGAATAATTCATATCATAACAATAAAGTAAAGGAGTATATAATCATGCTTGAATTCATAAAAGCCGATAAAACCCTTGAAAACACCGTGCACTTGACTTGACTTAAAGTACCATATTCGTGCTTGAAAACTCATCTTGTCTATCTTGCTTGATTCTTGTAGATCGTGTCATGTCATGCGTGCTTGCTTGTGATCATGTAACTTGTGAGATACACTTGTGAGATGCGCTTGTGAGATGCCTTGAGAGGGAAGGGAGACCCTTCTTTATGCAATGCACTTGAGAGGGAAGGGAGACCCTTCTTCATGATATGTATGTACTTGCGAGGGAAGAGAGGCCCTTCGTTTATGCTATGCACTTGTGAGTGAGGGGAGACCCCTCGTGAAATGTTTGTTCTTGTTTTCTTGTGAAAAGCGAGGTAAAACATATTTCCACCTCTAACCATGTTCTTGAAAACCTCGGTAAATCATGTCATGCATGCCGTGCTCGCGGGATCGTGTACATACTTGCATTTGAATTTAAACATGACATTTGGGTAATTCACAACACATATAACATCAATGATTAAGCAATGCAATATTCACATCATTTTGGGAAAGCAAGAAAACACACTATCATAGGCCCTAGCAATTTCCATAATTTATTAGGCATGCATTTCCTAATTTACACTCACTTTATTCACCTTGGCATTTCATCAAACATGGTGTGTTCATTATTCATTATTCATTTAAACCTAAATCATGCTTTTCTAGGTGGGTTATAATTCCATCATACATGTTTGTTCATTATGGATACAATGCCCTCCCCATTTCATTCATCACAACCATACATACGGCATCCAATCATCCATTCACATCCATAACCATCCATTCATCCTATTAGGTTTATTCATTACGAAAACAATAAAGAAGAAGGGAAAAAAAAAGGGTATGAACTAGGAGGGTAGCTGTAGAGCCCCGGACCTTTTTCACATTTTATGCATGACACTTTCATTGCCATTTTGCCTTTAAAGAAGTATAATTAATAAATAAGGAAGAAATTGGAAATTTCGAAACATCAGAAATGTTCCTTTTCGAAGTACGAACCCAACGCAAGTTGAATCGTCAAAATCGGACGAACGAGTCAAAAGATATGGCTAAAACAGTCTGGACCTGCAGGCAAACGTAGCTCGGAAGGCATTAAGGACGTAGCTCGGAAGGCACTAAGGACGTAGCTCGGAAGACACTAAGGATGTAGCTAGGAAGGCACTAAGGACGTAGCTCGGAAGGCACTAAGGACGTAGCTCTGATAACGTGCTCTGATAAGGCACAGACAACGCATAGACAACGTATACGTTGTGCATCCGTTGTACAACAGACAACGGGTACGTTGTACAGCAAACAACGTGTACGTTGTACAGCACAACGGGCACATTGTACATAAGACAACGGACAACGAGCTCAGCAATATGCAAAATGCAACGGACAACGAGTTCAGCACTATGCACAACACAACGGACAACGAGCTCAGCACTATGCACAACGCAACGGACAACGAGCTCAGCACTATGCACAACGCAACGGACAACGAGCTCAGCACTATGCATGACACAACGTGACAACGGGTTCGGCACCCTTCACAACGGACAACGTACTCAGCACTATTCACAGCACAACGTGTTTGGCACTGTTCACAGCACAACGTGTTCGGCACTGTTCACAGCACAACGTGTTCGGCACTCATGTTTTTACAGAAATTTTAGTAAGGGTATTATGGTCTTTTGGTCAGTTCACTCTTACCTTAAGAGTTTAACCCGAGCCTTTAGGGCTTCATTTCGACACTTAGAGAGATTGAGAGATAAGAAGAGAGGAGAGGGCGATTCCTAAACCTAGGGTTTCCAGTTTGGAGAGAAATCAAGGGGTTTGTGAACCCACACTCAACTCAAGCCCATTTTTCTTCAAGATCAAGGCACAAGCTCGTGAGGAGCATCTCCTCAAGCTAGGGCAGCAACTCACGGTCGTTTTCGGAAGGGGATTTCTTCCTCACTTGATCAAGGTCGGTACTTCTTACTACCCTCCTAGTTATAGCTTCCCTTTTTCCTCTATTTCTTCTTGTTTTCCTTCACTTATATATGTGTTATGAGATTGGTGGTATGAATGGTGAATGGAGATGGATGTTGGCGAATGGATGCCGTGTGAATGATGTGATGAACGAATGGGAAAAGCCATTGTACTAATGATAAACATACAAGTATGTTGTGATGGTGAACCCACCTAGAAAAAGCATGATGTAGGTTTAACGAATAATGAACACACCATGTTTGATGAAATGCCAAGGTGAATAAAATGAGTTGTAAATTAGGAAATGCATGCTTAATAAATTATGAATATTGCTAGGGCCTATGATATTGTGTTTCTTGCTTTCCCTAAATGATATGAATATTACATTGCTCAATCATTGATGTTATATGTGTTGTGAAATTACCCAAATGTCATATTTAAATTTAAATGCAAGTATGTACACGGTTCCTACGAGCACGGCATGCATGACATGATTTATCGAGGTTTTCAAGAACATGGTTAGAGGTGGGACATATCCTACGATATGTTTTACCTCGCTTTTCACAAGAAAACAAGAACCAACATTCCACGAGGGGTCTCCCCTCACTCACAAGTGCATATCATGAAGAAGGGCCTCCCTTCCCTCTCAAGGCATCTCTCAAGCGCATCTCACAAGGATATCTCACAAGTGTATCTCACAAGTTACATGATCACAAGCAAGCATGCATGACATGCATGACATGACACGACATACAAGATCAAGTAAGACAAACACGACAAGCTTTCAAGTACGAAAAGATATTTCAAGCCAAGTCAAGTGCACGATGTTTTCAAGAGGTTTTATCGGCTTTCTACGAAATACAAGCATGATTATGAATTGCTTTACTTCCTTGTATGATATGAATTGTTTCCGTCTGACTTATATGAATTGCTCCTAATTATGTATTGCCATTTTTATGCTATAATTGTTGGTTAGTATTTAGTACCCGCTGAGTATTCCATGGTCAGCCGTACTTCTTATGTCGGCAGGTTCCGAGGGAGCTGCTGCTCCATTTGATGTTTGTGCTCCTGGTCCATGGGTGGAAGAGGAGTACGTCGAGGAACCTTTGGAGGAACCTCCAGTAGAGGGTTATCAGTAGGTGGTGTTAGATTCTGAGTGGATAGCTGTGGGTGAGATGAGAGATATACCTTCATGTATTTTGGCGGATCTGTCCACACTTTCTTTTGGATTCCTTTTGTGTAAACTTAGATTCGTATATACATAGAGGTTTATTTAGATTTCCGCTGTGCTATGTTAGAGTATGTTTCCGCTGTTTACATCCTCTATTGTATATGCTCTGTGGGTTTTTGCAGGTTGATTGTCAAGCAAGTCATGATTAGTCGTCCAAAGTTCACTCTAACTCCTAGGGTGGGTTTTGGGTCGCGACAGAAGTGGTATCAGAGCTTAGGCTTTAGGTCTCTAGGGTCACTTAGAATCTTATACCCCGGCTTGACAAGAGAATATGTTAGGAAACAAGTTAGGAAGGAAGTGAGTCGGGAACGAGTCTGGTTCCATGTTTAAGACTAAACTTTAGTCTTAGTCTAAAATGGTTGCTTTAACCAAGTACGGGTCCTAGGTACGCTAGAACACTAAAGTATAAGTATAATGTGATGAATACTCTGATGACTTGATGTGATGTATATTAGTATTATACAACTAATACAAATTGAATTATTGTGAAATGGTATTGAAATAAACTGTGGTATCAAGTTAGACTTATGTGGTGTTATTATTCTCAGGATTTTAGTCATGAGACGGAACATACGGGGTCGTGGACCATATACCAGAGCTTCCTCTTCTTCACGGGATGAGGATGAGCAGCCGGACCTCTCCCAGGTCTTAGGCTCTATTGCTGAGACACTCGCCATACTGGCGGCTCGGCAAGCTATACCATCGTCGGCGGCAACTACTCCACCGCCCGCAGCTCCAGTACATCGTACAGCTGGAGTTGAGGCATTCAGGAGATTGAGGCCTCCATCCTTCCATGGGAGTGTGGACCCTCTTGCTACGGAGGCATGGATCCTCCAGATGGAGAAGATCTTTGCGGTCCTCTCGCCTACAGAGGAGGATAGGGTAGCATGGGCAGTTTTCATGCTAGAAGGTGAAGCCCACCATTGGTGGTTGTCCGCATTGAGGACGCGAGATTTGACCATGCAGGGTCAACCTTGGACTTGGGATGAGTTCAAGGACGCTTTTTACAAGAAGTATTTTCCGATTGGAGCACGGGAAAAGAAAGAAAGAGAATTCATCAACCTCAAGCAAGGTTTGATGTCGGTGGCACAATACGAGGCCAAGTTCTAGGAGCTATCACGCTTCGCGACACACATGATTGCCACCAAGGCAATGAAGGCGAGGAGGTTTGAGCAAGGACTCAAGGATGTCATCATGTAGAAAGTATCGGTCTTTAGGCATGCCACTTACGCTGAAGTGGTGGATAAAGCTTTGTTGGTTGAGACCAACTCTGAGGCGGTGTCCAAGAAGAGGGAATTGACGAGAGGCCAATCCAGTAGTTCAGCACCTCTAGAGAGGCGGGCTCGTACCGGCCCTTATCAGTATGCATGGCCAGCACCACCGATGAGGCCATCTTATGCGCCTCCAGCTCCACGGCAGTATGTGCCTCAGGCACTGCGATCTCAGGCTCTTCCGGCCCCACGGCCTGTTGCACCTCAGACGATGAGGTATGCTCCACCTTCGGCCCCTCCGACTTATACACACGAGGTCTGCACTTCATGCGACCGAAGGCACCTGGCAAGAGATTGCCGACGAGCATCAGGTGGATGTTTTCATTGTGGTCGCCAGGCCCATATGATCAGGGATTGCCCCAGTCGGCATTTACCAGGCCAGTCTCCGGGGATTAAGCCACCAGCACGCCCAGCTGGATCATATCAGGCGTCATCTCAGACTACCCGGTCTACACCTCAGTCTCGCCAGGCGAACCAGGGGCGTGTATTTGCTTTGACAGAGCGTGATGCACTTGCATCTGATGATGTGGTGCAAGGTACGCATTTGGAGTTATTTTCTTTATTCGTGATTGTTATGTTATGCTATATTCTTTGTGTACGTACTTGGCATGTTATATATGTATATATATCTACATGTATACACTGTTGATGCATGGATTAACTCCGCTAGTTAAAATTTCAGGAACCCTACTAGTCAATGAGTATTTGGCTCGAGTGTTGATTGATACCGGGTCTACTCATTCATTTGTCTCGCCGAGTTTTTCAGAAGGCTTTTCTGTAGAGCCAAGTCAGCTAGAACCAGAGTTAGCCATTTCGACTCCTCTCGGTAAAACAGTATTGGCAGATAAAGTGTATAGAAATAGTGTGGTCCAAGTTGGAAGCCACGACTTGGCGGTTGATCTCATCGTCCTTGGATTCCAAGACTTTGATGTTATATTGGGAATGGATTGGTTAGCAGCACATCATGGGCATGTAGCTTGCTTTGAGAAAATGGTATTCTTCAAGCCCGTAGATATATTGCTCGTTTTGCGGCGTTGAGCTTAGCTAACCCCGAGGCAAAGGACTCAACGACTATTCCGGTTGTGAGTGAGTTCCTGGATGTATTTGCAGAGGAGTTGCCAGGATTGCCTCTAGACAGGGAGATTGAGTTTGTGATCGAGCTAGCACCAGGCACAGCTCCTGTTTTCAGGGCTCCGTATAGAATGGCCCCAATTGAACTCAAAGAGTTAAAGACCCAGTTGGAAGAATTACAAGGTCTTGGGTTCATTCGACCAAGTGTCTCACCGTGGGGTGCCCCGGTGTTGTTTGTTAAGAAGAAAGATGGCTCGATGCGGATGTGCGTCGATTACAGGCAATTGAACAAAGTCACTATAATGAATAGGTATCCCTTGCCTAGGATTGATGACTTGTTCAATCAGTTGAAGGGAGCAAGATTTTTCTCGAAGATAGACCTTCGATCGGGTTATCACCAGTTGAAGATTAAGGTGGAAGATGTTCCCAAAACTGCTTTTAGGACTCGGTATGGACACTACGAGTTCTTGGTGATGCCTTTTGGACTCACGAACGCACCGGCAGCCTTATGGATTTGATGAACCGGGTGTTCCGGCCATATCTTGATAGGTGCGTGATTGTATTTGTTGATGACATTTTGGTCTATTCCCAGACACGGGAAGATCACACATGCGACCTATGCCTTGCTTTGGAAATGCTAAGAGAGCACAAGCTATACGCCAAACTTAGCAAGTGTGAGTTTTGGTTGGAAGAGGTGGCATTCCTAGGCCACGTTGTTTCTGCAGAAGGTATCTCGGTAGATCCAAAGAAGATCGAAGCAATTATGAGTTGGGCGAGGCCCAAGAGTGTTACCAAGATACGCAGCTTTCTTGGGTTGGCAGGCTACTACAGGAGATTCGTAGAGGGTTTCTCTAGCCTTGCAGCACCGCTCACTTACCTGACAAGGAACAACGCCAAGTTTGTATAGAGTGATAAGTGCGAGATCAGTTTCACGGAACTGAAGAAGAGGCTTACTACAGCCCCTGTCCTTACTGTGCCATCTGGACCTTATGGGTATGAGGTGTATAGTGATGCCTCACACGTTGGACTTGGGTGTGTACTCATGCAGCACAAGAAAGTCATTACCTATGCATCGAGGCAATCGAAGGAGCATGAGAAGAATTACCCCACGCATGACTTGGAGCTTGCCGCAGTCGTGTTTGCACTCAAGATCTGGCGACACTACTTATACGGGGTGGAATTCTATGTGTATACGGACCACAAGAGCCTCAAGTACCTCATTTCCCAAAAGGAATTGAATTTAAGGCAACGGCGTTGGATGAAATTTTTGAAAGACTATGATTGTACCATTCAATACCACCCGGGTAAAGCAAATGTAGTGGCTGATGCTTTGAGTAGAAGACCTCCGGGGTTATTAGCATGCATGTTAGTGCAGGAATGGAAGCTACTTGAAGACTTGGCAAATCTGGACATTAGTGTGAATGACTCTGTTCGTAGTCCTATCTTGGCAAATGTCACGGTTCGGCCATACATTATAGATTTGATCCAAGAATATCAAGCCACGGATGCTGAGTTTTTGGCTTATCGGGACAAGGAAGTTGCTAAGGGTAGTGAGGACTTCTCTCTCACTAGTCGGGGTGCTATCACATTCAAGGGAAGGCTGTGCTTCCCAGCCAATGCAGATCTTCGAAGAGAGATTTTGGATGAAGCACACCGTTTGAAGTACACAGTGCATCCAGGGGGTACAAAGATGTATCGGAACCTCAAAAGTGACTTTTGGTGGTGGAATATGAAGAGGGAGGTTGCGGAATATGTAGCACGGTGCTTGGTGTGTCAGCAGGTAAAAGAAGAACACATGCGGCCCGCAGGTCTAATACAGTCCCTTCCGATTCCCGAATGGAAATGGGAGAACATATCCATGGATTTCATAGTTGGCTTGCCAAAGACGGCAAGGGGCTCAGATGCGATATGGGTAGTAGTGGATCGTTTGACGAAGTCCACTCACTTCTTACCTTACCGAACTACTTTCAACTCTAGTCAGTTAGCCGCTTTGTACATCAAGGAAGTGGTGAGGTTGCACGGAGTGCCCGTTAGTATTGTGTCAGATCGGGATCCAAGATTCACATCACGATTCTGGAAAAGCTTCCAGGAGGCTATGGGTTCCCGACTTGATTTCAGCACCGCTTTTCATCCACAGATGGATGAAAAAACCGAGAGAGTGAACCAAGTCATTGAAGACATGCTTCGGGCTTGTATGTTGGATTTCAGAGGCAGTTGGGAAGAGCACTTACCTTTGGTTGAATTCACCTATAATAACAGCTATCAGGCGAGTATCCAAATGGCACCATTTGAGGCCTTGTATGGGCAAAGTTGTAGGTCTCCTCTCTATTGGGATGAGGTAGGAGAAAGGAAAGTACTTGGTCCAGAATTGATTGAGCAAACTGCAGGCACAGTTAAGATTATTCGGGATTGATTGAAAGCCGCTCACGATCGCCAGAAAAGTTATGCGGACACGCGCCGTAGGGACTTGGAATTTCAAGTAAGGGATCAAGTTTTTGTGAGAGTATCTCCTAGCAAAGGGATCATGAGATTTGGAAAGCGATGAAAGGTCAATCCTCGGTATGTTGGGCCTTTTGAGATTATCACACGGGTTGGTGAGGTTGCTTACAGGGTAGCTCTCCCACCTCACATGGCCGCAATTCACAACATCTTCCATGTGTCTATGCTTCGGAAGTACATTGCGGATCCTTCGCATGTCATAGACTTGGAACCGTTGGAGATTCGAGAGGACCTCACCTTGATTGAAAAGCCGGTTCAGATTTTGGATCGAAGAGAGCAGGTGCTTCGCAACAAGACAATCCCTTTGGTTCTTGTGCAATGGGAACACCATGCTCGGGAAGAAGCTACATGGGAGTGTGAAGCCGAAGTCAAAGCAAAGTACCCAGAATTAATTGAATGAGTTTTTGTATAAGTTTGTATATGACTTGTAATTTTCTTTTTGGTTTGTAATGCAAGTAGCGTCTAAATTTCGAGGACGAAATTTTTGTAAGGGGGAGAGGATGTAGAGCCCCGGACCTTTTCACATTTTATGCATGACACTTTCGTTGCCATTTTGCCTTTAAAGAGGTATAATTAATAAATAGGGAAGAAATTGGAAATTCCGAAACGTCAGAAATGTTCCTTTTCGAAGTACGAACCCAACGCAAGTTGAATCGGACTAACGAGTCAAAAGATATGGCCAAAACAGTCTGCACCTGCAGGCAATCGTAGCTCGGAAGGCACCAAGGACGTAGCTCGGAAGGCACCAAGGACGTAGCTCGGAAGGCACCAAGGACGTAGCTCGGAAGGCACTAAGGACGTAGCTTGAAAGGCACTAAGGACGTAGCTCTGATAACGTGCTCTGACAACGTGCTCTGATAAGACACAGACAACGCATAGACAATGTATACGTTGTGCATCCGTTGTAACGCCCCAAAATACCCCCTAGGAGTTTAGGGATATTTTAGGTGTCACACTGCGAACCTATGAAACCATCCTGTAATGCACAAGATAAAATACAGTACTCATAACGATAATCAGAGCGTGGAAGCTATCATATATGCGGAAGCGTAAACAAATTTTCATTTCTTCTAATGATCAAAAATAGTATTCCAAGTTAACATAAATACAAGACATGTCTAAGCCTAAGGTGGACAGGCCCACCTATCAAAATATCAAAATACACCAAACCCCCTCATACTCTCCCCTCAACAGTAGTCGAGGTATGGCCACGCATCGAGGTCTCGGTCCGCCTGAGACTGTAATGGGATAGCCGACTCTCTCTCCTCTGTATACTCTTCCTCGACCCAAGGCTCCGGGTCGAGGGCTCCCTCAGTACCTACCGACATGAAAGTACGGCTGAGCATGGAATACTCAGCGAGTACAAGCTACTAGCAGACCAAAACAATAATAAAAACACATAATAGTAATATCATACAAGCAGTAATAGAAACATCACAAAGAAACAGTATAGGGCATGACACAATACAAGCATCCTGACGTGCGTACATGAATGCAAAAATGCCGATAAAACTCATGCTTGAAAACCCTTGTCATGTCCCGGTGTGCCTTGTAGAAATCATGTATGCGTGCATGCATGAATGCATGATCATCATCTTGTAAACCTCCATCTTGTAAACTTGTGAGCCAGAGGCTAGCACCCGAATCTCCCTGGGCTGCCAACCTCCTTGATATGCAATGCGCTTGTGAGCCAGAGGTTAGTACCCGAATCCTCCCTGGGCTACCAACCTCCTTGTTATGAAATGCACTTGTGAGCCAGAGGTTAGTACCCGAATCCTCCCTGGGCTACCAACCTCCTTGTTATGAAATGCACTTGTGAGCCAGAGGCTAGCACCCGAATGTCCCTGGGCTACCAACCTCCTTGTTATGCAATGCACTTGTGAGCCAGAGGCTAGCACCCGAATGTCCCTGGGCTACCAACCTCCTTGTTATGCAATGCATGGTTTCCTTGTGAGCCAGAGGTTAGTACCCGAATCCTCCCTGGGCTACCAACCTCCTTGACATGCAATATTTTCTTGTTGTTTATTATATGCACATGCTCTTGAAATCACGGTTCATGCTATCATGCGTGCTCGTGTACGTGTCCATAGTGACAATCATGATAATGGAAATAACCAAAATATGACATTATAATTCAATTCATGATATGAACATAGGTAACATAAGTAGTTTGCATAACATTTGATCAATTTATCATTTATAAGAACACATGCATAAAACTCATTCCTATATTCTTCATTGAGATCATTTATTCATAGTTTAGGTATTTTGTCAAACACTTTCATACATTATTCCTTAGTAGTTTATCTCCTTCTTTTAAATGCATATTTTCCATTCAATCACACAATGGTAAGTTTGTTATTTGTACTATGCCCATCCTCCATTTTCCAATCCACAACCCACACATCATACATCACACATTCGGCATCCAATCGCCGTATCCAACCTCCATCCAAGCATCCCTACCCTTTCTTTATCTTGTTTATATTTATTATAGATGAGATATTTTGCAAGGAATAAAACACACTAACAAGAATCATATTTCATAAGGAAAAACCTAGATTTATTGCTAGGGTAAGTTAGTAGGGTGTACTAACCTTGAATCAAGGCTTGATCCTTGGTAGAAACCTTGATTGAAGCTCCAACTTGAAAGAAGAACACCTTTGCTTGAAGGAGACTTGAGTTGGGGAAGAAACCCCTTTCAAAAACGTGCTTGGGTTGCTGCCCTAGCTTGGAGAATGGTTCACACACGAGCTTGAGCCTCGATTTTGAAGCAACTCGAGTTGGGGTGAGCTATGGTTCTTAAACCCCCTTTGATTTCCTTCTCAAAACCAAACCCTAGGTTAGAGCTTTCTCCTCTTCTCTCTCTATCTCTCAAAATCCCTCAAATGTTGTAAGTGAGGCCTCAAAGGGTCGAGCAAACCCTTATGGGTAAGGGTTTAACACCCAAAAGACGAAAACGCCCTTACCGAAATTTCTGCAAAAACGCGAAGACCGAGCGATCGGTGGTTATGACCGATCGATCGGTTGCCTACCGAGCGATCGGTGTTTATGACCGATCGACCGGTTAAAAACTCACTCTCTGGAAAATTTCCCCATACAAAATTTCTGACCGCGCGATAGCTACCGATCGATCGGTTATGGACCGATCGATCGCTGACTGGACCGAGCGATCGGTTCTCTGTATGTCTGGACTCTTTTGACCATATCTTTTGACTCGCTCGTCGGATTTCGACGATTCAACTTGCGTTGGGTTCGTCTTTCGAAAACGCACATTTCTAACGTTTCGGAATTTCCGATTTCTCCCTTATTTATTAATTAGACTACAAAAACGGCCAATTAGCTACGAAGGTGCTATTCATTAAGGATGAAAAAGTCCGGGGTGCTACATTCTCCCCCCCTTACAAAAATTTCGTCCCCGAAATTTGACGATACATACATGCACAAAATCAAAACAAAATTACAAGCCATATGCACAAGTCTATTCAAACAACTCGGGATACTTTGCTTTGACTTCGGCTTCACGCTCCCACGTGGCTTCTTCTCGGGCATGATGTTGCCATTGCACGAGGACTAGCGGAATAGTCTTGTTGCGAAGCACTTGATCTCTCCTATCCAAAATATGAACCGGCTTCTCAACTAAAGTGAGGTCCTCTCGGATCTCTATCGGATCAAGCTCGATGATATGAGAAGGATCCGAGATGTACTTCCGGAGCATAGAGACATGGAATACATTATGGACCGCCGCCATGTGAGCGGGCAAAGCAACACGGTAAGCCACCTCGCCAACCCGAGTAATGATCTCGAACGGACCCACATATCTCGGGCTAAGCTTGCCTCTCTTCCCGAATCGCATAACACCTTTGGTCGGTGAAATCCTTACAAACAGAAAATCACCGACTCGGAATTCAAGATCCCTCCTTCGGTTGTCGGCATAGCTTTTCTGTCTATCTTGTGCGGTCTTTAACCTCTCCCGGATAAGCTTGACCCTATCCGCGGTTTGTTCAATTAACTCGGGGCCCAAAATCTTTCTTTCTCCCATTTCATCCCAATACAACGGGGATCTACAACTCCTTCCGTACAAAGCCTCGAAAGGCGCCATTTGTATGCTTTCTTGATAACTATTGTTGTAAGCGAATTCCACCAAAGGTAGGTGATCTTCCCAACTTCCCTTGAAGTCTAGCATACATGCTCGGAGCATATCTTCAATAACCTGATTCACCCTCTCGGTTTGCCCGTCGGTCTGTGGGTGGAAAGCTGTGCTAAAGTCTAATCGGGAGCCCATTGCACCTTGAAAACTTTTCCAAAACCTGGATGTGAATCTTGGGTCTCTATCCGACACAATACTCACTGGCACCCCGTGTAATCGGACTATTTCCTTGATGTATAGCTCCGCTAACTGGTTGGAGTTGAATGTAGTCCGGTATGGTAAGAAATGAGCGGACTTCGTGAGCCTATCAATAACTACCCATATAGCATCAGTCTTCCTAACCGTCTTCGGCAACCCCACGATGAAGTCCATAGAGATATGTTCCCATTTCCACTCGGGAATAGGGAGGGAGTGCAAAAGACCCGCCGGTCTCAAATGCTCTGCTTTCACCTGTTGGCATACCAAACACCGTGCCACATACTCCGTAACCTCCCTCTTCATGTTTCGCCACCAAAAGTGACTCTTGAGGTTCCGGTACATCTTTGTCCCCCCGGGATGCACTGTATACTTAGACCGGTGAGCCTCGTCCATAATCTCTCTCCGAAGGTCTGCATTGGCTGGGACACAAAGCCTTCCCTTGAATGTAATAGCACCTCGGCTAGTGAGAGAGAAGTCCGTACTACCCTTGGCCACTTCCCTATCCCGGAAAGCCAACAAGTCAGTGTCCGTGGCTTGATACTCCTGGATCAAGTCTATAAGGTACGGCCGAACTGTAACATTTGCCAAAACCGGACTGCGTACAGAATCGTTCACACTGATGTCTAGATTTGCCAAATCGTCTAACAGTCTCCATTCCCGCACCAACATGTGAGCCAACAACCCCGATGGTTTCCTACTCAGAGCGTCTGCCACCACATTTGCTTTTCCCGGGTGATATTGGATAGTGCACTCGTAGTCCTTTAAGAACTCAATCCAACGCCGTTGTCGTAAGTTTAACTCTTTTTGGGAAAAGAGATACTTGAGGCTCTTGTGGTCCGTGTACACATAGAACTCCACCCCGTACAGATAATGTCGCCAAATTTTAAGTGCAAACACAACCGCCGCAAGCTCCAAGTCGTGAGTGGGGTAGTTCTTCTCATGCTCTTTCAACTGCCTTGATGCATAGGCAATGACTTTCTTGTGTTGCATTAGGACACACCCGAGTCCGACGTGCGAGGCATCACTATACACCTCATACCCAAAAGGTCCAGATGGCACAGTAAGGACAGGGGCTGTGGTGAGGCGTTTCTTCAACTCTTGGAAACTTACTTCACATCGGTCACTCCAACTGAACTTTGCATTTTTCCTTGTCAAGTAGGTGAGAGGTGCAGCCAGACTGGAGAATCCCTCCACAAATCTCCGGTAGTAGCCTGCCAATCCGAGGAAACTACGTATCTCCGTGACGCTCTTGGGCCTCTCCCAACTCATGACTGCCTCAACCTTGGCTGGATCTACAGAAATGCCCTCGGCCGACACCACGTGTCCAAGAAATGCGACTTTCTCTAACCAGAACTCGCACTTACTCAATTTGGCATATAGCCTATGCTCTCTCAACATCTCCAGAGCAAGGCGGAGGTCTCGTGCGTGATCTTCTCGTGTCTGGGAATACACCAAAATGTCATCAATAAATACAATCACGCATCGATCCAAGTAAGATCGGAACACCCGGTTCATCAAATCCATGAATGCCGCCGGTGCATTCGTCAGCCCAAAAGGCATGACAAGGAACTCGTAATGCCCATACCGAGTCCTGAAAGCCGTCTTCTGAACATCTTCCGCCTTGATCCTTAATTGATGATACCCCGATCTAAGATCAATTTTGGAGAAGAATCTCGCTCCCTTCAGTTGGTCAAACAAGTCGTCTATCCTTGGCAAAGGATAACGATTCTTGATAGTTACCTTGTTCAACTGACGGTAGTCTATACACATTCTCATCGACCCGTCTTTCTTCTTTACAAAAAGGACCGGAGCTCCCCACGGTGACACACTTGGTTGGATGAAACCAAGTTGTTGTAACTCCTCAAGTTGCTTCTTCAATTCTTCAAGCTCTATCGGGGCCATTCTATATGGGGCTCTTGAAATCGGAGCGGTGCCCGGAGTAAGCTCTATAGCGAACTCAATCTCCCGATTCGGAGGTAACCCGGGAAGTTCCTCCGGAAACACGTCCAAGAAATCACTCACGACCGGAATGGCCGAGGAGTTTTGTGCTTCTAGGTTTGTTACACTCAAGGCTGCGAGGCGAGCGATGTCCCTCTCTCTTAATCCTCGGAAATGAAAAGGCTTACCCCCTTCCGGCTTGAAATTCACCATCTTCTCAAAACACGCAACATGCCCGTGATGGTTTGACAACCAATCCATCCCTAAGATGACATCAAAATCCAAGTCTTGAAAATCTAGGACGATGAGATCGGCTAACAGTTCATTCTCCCCCACTTGAACCACACTATCCCCGAATATCTTGTCCGTATCAACTGACTTGCCGAGTGGAGTTGCAATGGTCAACTCCTGCTTTAACGGAGTAGCCTCAGTCAAAAATCCATTCGCGAAACTAGGCGACACAAAGGAGTGAGTGGATCCTGTGTCGATCAACACTCGGGCAAGACATTCGTTCACTAACAAAGCGCCTGTGCGATTAAGTGACTACTATTAGTAGATTTCAAAACAACAAGCATCATACATAGGTAACCCTTAGTATAGAAACTCACAAAGCAAACCATAGAAATTTTACACAATTTAAATTCTAGAATTCGTGCGTACCTTGCACGACATCGTCGGATGCACGTGCGTCTCTCTCGGATAAGGCAAAGACTCGGCCCTGTGTGGCTGGGCGAGGAGGCCGGGTAGACTGTGAGGCCCTCGAAGCCTGAGAAGAGCTAGGCTGAGATGTCTGCCTAACCGGGGGCCTGCTCCCTGAAGACTGAGTTGGCAATTGACGCCGGGGACAATCTCTGACCATGTGGCCTTGGTCACCACAATGGAAGCAACTTCCTGAAACTCTCCGGCATTCTCCCGCTGGATGCCTCCTCCCACAAAGAGTGCAAACATCATGCAAATAGGAGGACGGAGCATACCCCGTAGCCTGAGTAACTGCGGGGCGAGGAGCATATGAGGTAGCCGGGCGAAAAGCCGGTGGAGCGAAAGAGCGGGGAGCCTGTGGTGCTGAATACACCCTCTGTGACTGAGCCGGGCCTGCAGACTGATACAAGCTCGTCCTTGCTCTTTTCTCCCCTGAACTACTCGACTGTCCTTTTTCCATTCCTCTCCTTTTGAAGAACTCCTCGGAGTTCGACTCGGCCAATAGTGCTTTATCAACAACTTCAGAATATGTCTCATGTCTAAACATCGAGACTCGGTCCTTGAGATAGGCCTTCAACCCCCTCTCGAATTTCCGGGCCTTCATAGCCTCGGTCGCTATCATGTGTGGAGCAAATCGAGATAGTTCCGAAAATTTGGCTTCATAAGCCGCTACGGACATATTACCTTGCTCCAAGGTAATAAATTCGACTTCCATCTTTTCTTTCATCCCGACCGGAAAATACTTCTTGTTGAAAACCTCCAAGAATTCCTCCCAAGTCCAATCTTGACCTTGCCGGGTCAACTCTCGGGTCCGAAGTGCAGACTTCCACCAATGATCGGCCTCGCCTTCAAGCATAAAGGCGGCCCATGTGACCCTTTCCACTTCAGTAGGTGCTAATACCGAGAATATCTTCTCAAGTTGCCGGATCCAACCCTCGGCAACAAGTGGATCAATGCTTCCACAAAAAGTTGGAGGCCTCATCCTCCGAAAAGCTTCTATCCCGGCTTGGGCTCGGTTAGGAGGAGCCGGTATGAGTGCCGCATTAGGCGAAGTGGCCGGTTGCCTTGCTGCCAACATAGCCAAGGTCTCGGCTATGGATGCGAATGCTTGGGCAAAGTCGGGTCGATCATCACCCGATGGAGCATCACCTCCATTACCCCTCGTGTTGTACCCGCGACCCCGGGTATTGCGTCTCATGATTTCTCCTGAGAACGACAATACAACATGAATCTAACTTGGATACGCATTTAGCACAATTTCGCAATTCACTTAATACATATTCATCAAGCACATTTAATAAGTACAACACCAATAATGTACACATGGTATATAACACAATAGCATAACATACAATCCGTGTTCCTAGCGTAGGACTCTATGTTCGGTTGAAGTTCAACCCATTTTGACTAAGACTAACTTGTTAGTCTATACTTGGAATACAACTTTCTAAGGTGATTCTAATACCTTGTTCAATCATCTAAGTGACCCTAGGGACTCTAATGCCTAGAGCTCTGATACCACTCTGTAACGCCCCAAAATACCCCCTAGGAGTTTAGGGATATTTTAGGTGTCACACTGCGAACCTATCAAACCATCCTGTAATGCACAAGATAAAATACAGTACTCATAACGATAATCAGAGCGTGGAAGCTATCATATATGCGGAAGCGTAAACAAATTTTCATTTCTTCTAATGATCAAAAATAGTATTCCAAGTTAACATAAATACAAGACATGTCTAAGCCTAAGGTGGACAGGCCCACCTATCAAAATATCAAAATACACCAAACCCCCTCATACTCTCCCCTCAACAGTAGTCGAGGTATGGCCACGCATCGAGGTCTCGGTCCGCCTGAGACTGTAATGGGATAGCCGACTCTCTCTCCTCTGTATACTCTTCCTCGACCCAAGGCTCCGGGTCGAGGGCTCCCTCAGTACCTGTCGACATGAAAGTACGGCTGAGCATGGAATACTCAGCGAGTACAAGCTACTAGCAGACCAAAACAATAATAAAAACACATAATAGTAATATCATACAAGCAGTAATAGAAACATCACAAAGAAACAGTATAGGGCATGACACAATACAAGCATCCTGACGTGCGTACATGAATGCGAAAATGCCGATAAAACTCATGCTTGAAAACCCTTGTCATGTCCCGGTGTGCCTCGTAGAAATCATGTATGCGTGCATGCATGAATGCATGATCATCATCTTGTAAACCTCCATCTTGTAAACTTGTGAGCCAGAGGCTAGCACCCGAATCTCCCTGGGCTGCCAACCTCCTTGATATGCAATGCGCTTGTGAGCCAGAGGTTAGTACCCGAATCCTCCCTGGGCTACCAACCTCCTTGTTATGAAATGCACTTGTGAGCCAGAGGTTAGTACCCGAATCCTCCCTGGGCTACCAACCTCCTTGTTATGAAATGCACTTGTGAGCCAGAGGCTAGCACCCGAATGTCCCTGGGCTACCAACCTCCTTGTTATGCAATGCACTTGTGAGCCAGAGGCTAGCACCCGAATGTCCCTGGGCTACCAACCTCCTTGTTATGCAATGCATGGTTTCCTTGTGAGCCAGAGGTTAGTACCCGAATCCTCCCTGGGCTACCAACCTCCTTGACATGCAATATTTTCTTGTTGTTTATTATATGCACATGCTCTTGAAATCACGGTTCATGCTATCATGCGTGCTCGTGTACGTGTCCATAGTGACAATCATGATAATGGAAATAACCAAAATATGACATTATAATTCAATTCATGATATGAACATAGGTAACATAAGTAGTTTGCATAACATTTGATCAATTTATCATTTATAAGAACACATGCATAAAACTCATTCCTATATTCTTCATTGAGATCATTTATTCATAGTTTAGGTATTTTGTCAAACACTTTCATACATTATTCCTTAGTAGTTTATCTCCTTCTTTTAAATGCATATTTTCCATTCAATCACACAATGGTAAGTTTGTTATTTGTACTATGCCCATCCTCCATTTTCCAATCCACAACCCACACATCATACATCACACATTCGGCATCCAATCGCCGTATCCAAGCTCCATCCAATCATCCCTACCCTTTCTTTATCTTGTTTATATTTATTATAGATGACATATTTTGCAAGGAATAAAACACACTAACAAGAATCATATTTCATAAGGAAAAACCTAGATTTATTGCTAGGGTAAGTTAGTAGGGTGTACTAACCTTGAATCAAGGCTTGATCCTTGGTAGAAACCTTGATTGAAGCTCCAACTTGAAAGAAGAACACCTTTGCTTGAAGGAGACTTGAGTTGGGGAAGAAACCCCTTTCAAAAACGTGCTTGGGTTGCTGCCCTAGCTTGGAGAATGGTTCACACACGAGCTTGAGCCTCGATTTTGAAGCAACTCGAGTTGGGGTGAGCTATGGTTCTTAAACCCCCTTTGATTTCCTTCTCAAAACCAAACCCTAGGTTAGAGCTTTCTCCTCTTCTCTCTCTATCTCTCAAAATCCCTCAAATGTTGTAAGTGAGGCCTCAAAGGGTCGAGCAAACCCTTATGGGTAAGGGTTTAACACCCAAAAGATGAAAACGCCCTTACCGAAATTTCTGCAAAAACGCGAAGACCGAGCGATCGGTGGTTATGACCGATCGATCGGTTGCCTACCGAGCGATCGGTGTTTATGACCGATCGACCGGTCAAAAACTCACTCTCTGGAAAATTTCCCCATACAAAATTTCTGACCGCGCGATAGCTACCGATCGATCGGTTATGGACCGATCGATCGCCGACTGGACCGAGCGATCGGTTCTCTGTATGTCTGGACTGTTTTGACCATATCTTTTGACTCGCTCGTCGGATTTCGACGATTCAACTTGCGTTGGGTTCGTCTTTCGAAAACGCACATTTCTGATGTTTCGGAATTTCCGATTTCTCCCTTATTTATTAATTAGACTACAAAAACGGCCAATTAGCTACGAAGGTGCTATTCATTAAGGATGAAAAAGTCCGGGGTGCTACATCCGTTTTGCAACAGACATCGGGTACGTCGTGCAACAGACAACGTGTACGTTGTACAGCTCACAACGGGCACGTTGTACATAAGACAACGGACAACGAATTCAGCACTATGCACAACACAACGTGACAACGGGTTCGGCACCCTTCACTGCTCAACGGGTTCGGCACCCTTCACAGCACAACGTGTTCGGCACTATTCACAGCACAACGTGTTTGGCACTATTCACAGCACAACGTGTTCGGCACTGTTCACAGCACAACGTGTTCGGCACTGTTCACAGCACAACGTGTTCGGCACTGTTCACAGCACAACGTGCTCGGCACTGTTCACAGCACAACGTGTTCGGCACTGTTCACAGCACAACGTGTTCGGCACTGTTCACAGCACAACGTGTTTGGCATTGTTCACAGCACAACGTGTTCAGCACTCGTGTTTTGACAAAAATTTTAGTAAGGGTATTATGGTCTTTTGGTCGGTTCTCTCTTACCTTAAGAGTTTAACCCGAGCCTTTAGGGCTTCATTTCGACACTTAGAGAGATTGGGAGATAAGAAGAGAGGAGTGGGCGATTCCTAAACCTAGGGTTTCCATTTTGGAGAGAAATCAAGGGGTTTGTGAACCCACTTTCAACTCAAGCCCATTTTTCTTCAAGATCAAGGCACAAGCTCCTGAGGAGCATCTCCTCAAGCTAGGGCAGCAACTCATGGCCGTTTTCGGAAGGGGATTTCTTCCTCACTTGATCAAGGTCGGTACTTCTTACTACCCTCCTAGTTATAGCTTCCCTTTTTCCTCTATTTCTTCTTGTTTTCCTTCAATTATATATGTGTTATGAGATTGGTGGTATGAATGGTGAATGGAGATGGATGTTGGCGAATGCATGCCGTGTGAATAATGTGATGAACGAATGGGAAAGGGCATTGTACTAATAATAAACATACAAGTATGTTGTGATGGTGAACCCACCTAGAAAAAGCATGATGTAGGTTTAACGAATAATGAACACACCATGTTTGATGAAATGCCAAGGTGAATAAAATGAGTTGTAAATTAGGAAATGCATGCTTAATAAATTATGAATATTGCTAGGGCCTATGATAATGTGTTTCTTGCTTTCCCTAAATGATATGAATATTACATTGCTCAATCATTGATGTTATATGTGTTGTGAAATTACCCAAATGTCATATTTAAATTTAAATGCAAGTATGTACACGGTTCCCACGAGCACGGCATGCATGACATGATTTATCGAGGTTTTCAAGAACATGGTTAGAGGTGGGACATATCCTACGATATGTTTTACCTCGCTTTTCACAAGAAAACAAGAACCAACATTCCACGAGGGGTCTCCCCTCACTCACAAGTGCATATCATGAAGAAGGGCCTCCCTTCCCTCGCAAGTACAAGCATATCATGAAGAAGGGTCTCCCTTCCCTCTCAAGGCATCTCTCAAGCACATCTCACAAGGATATCTCACAAGTGTATCTCACAAGTTACATGATCACAAGCAAGCACGCATGACATGCATGACATGACACGGCATACAAGATCAAGTAAGACAAACACGACAAGCTTTCAAGTACGAAAAGTTATTTCAAGCCAAGTCAAGTGCACGATGTTTTCAAGAGGCTTTATCGACTTTCTACGAAATACAAGCATGATTATAAATTGCTTTACTTCCTTGTATGATATGAATTGTTTCCGTCTGACTTAAATGAATTGCTCCTGATTATGTATTTCCATTTTTATGCTATAATTGTTGGTTAGTATTTAGTACCCGCTGAGTATTCCATGCTCAGCCATACTTCTTATATCGGCAGGTTCCGAGGGAGCTGCTGCTCCATTTGATGTTTTTGCTCCTATTCCATGGGTGGAAGTGGAGTACGTCGAGGAACCTTTGGAGGAACCTCCAGTAGAGGGTTATCAGTAGGTGGTGTTAGATTCGGAGTGGATAGCTGTGGGTGAGATGAGAGATATACCTTCATGTATTTTGGCGGGTCTGTCCGCACTTTCTTTTGGATTTCTTTTATGTAAACTTAGATTCTTATATACATAGAGGTTTGTTTAGACTTCCGCTGTGCTATGTTAGAGTATGTTTCCGCTGTTTATATCCTCTATTGTATATGCTCTATGGGTTTTTGCAGGTTGATTGTCAAGCAAGTCATGATTAGTCGTCCAAAGTTCACTCTAACTCCTAGGGTGGGTTTTGGGTCGCGACAGCTATCATCCTCTATTGTATATGCTCTGTTGGTTTTTGCAGGTTGGTTTGTCAAGCAAGTCATGTAAGCCATGATTAGTCGTCCAAAGTTCACTCTAACTCCTAGGGTGGGTTTTGGGTCACGACAGAAGTGGTATCAAAGCTTAGGCTTTAGGTCTCTAGGGTCCCTTAAAATCTTATACCACGGCTTGACAAGAGCATATGATAGGAAACAAGTTAGGAAGGAAGTGAGTCGGGAACGATTCTGGTTCCAAGTTTAAGACTAAACTTTAGTCTTACTCTAAAATGGTTGCTTTAACCAAGTACGGTCCTAGGTATGCCAGAACACTAAAGTATAAATATAATGTGATGAATACTCTGATGACTTGATGTGATGTGTATTAGTATTATACAACTAATACAAATTGAATTATTGTGAAATGGCATTGAAATAAACTGTGGTTGCAAGTTAGACTCATGTGGTGTTATTATTCTCAGGACTTTAGTCTTGAGACGGAACACACGGGGTCGTGGACCACATACCAGAGCTTCCTCTTCTTCCTGGGATGAGGATGAGCAGCCGGACCTCTCTCAGGTCTTAGGCTCTATTGCTGAGACACTCGCCATACTGGCGGCTCGGCAGGCTATACCATCATCGGCGGCACCTACTCCACCGCCCGCAGCTCCAGTACATCGTACCGCTGGAGTTGAGGCATTCAGGAGATTGAGGCCGCCACCCTTCCATGGGAGTGTGGACCCTCTTGCTACGGAGGCATGGATCCTCTAGATGGAGAAGATCTTTGTGGTCCTCTCGCCTACAGAGGAAGAGAAAGTAGCATGGGCAGTCTTCATGCTAGAAGGTGAAGCCCATCATTGGTGGTTTTCCGCATTGAGGACGCGAGATTTGACCTTGCAGGGTCAACCTTGGACTTGGGAGGAGTTCAAGGATACTTTTTACAAGAAGTATTTTCCGATTGGAGCACGGGATAAGAAAGAGAGAGAATTCATCAACCTTGAGCAAGGTTCGATGTCTGTGGCCGCTTATGAGGCCAAGTTCTCAGAGCTATCACGCTTCGCGACACATATGATTGCCACCGAGGCAATGAAGGCGAGGAGGTTTGAGCAAGGACTCAAGGATGTCATCATGGAAAAAGTATCGGTCATTAGGCACGCTACTTACGCTGAAGTGGTGGATAAAGCCTTGTTGGTTGAGACCAACTCTGAGGCGGTGTCCAAGAAGAGGGAATTGACGAGAGGCCAATCCAGTAGTTCAGCACCTCTAGAGAGGCGGGCTCGTACCGGCCCTTATCAGTATACGTGGCCAGCACCACCGATGAGGCCATCTTATGCACCTCCAGCTCTACGGTAGTATGTGCCTCAGGCACCGCGACCTCAGGCACTTCCAGCCCCATGGCCTGTTGCACCTCAGACGATGAGGTATGCACCACCTTCGGCCCCTCCGACTTATACACACGAGGTCTGCACTTCATGCGACCGAAGGCACCCGGCAGGAGATTGCCGAAGAGCATCGGGTGGATGTTTTCATTGTGGTCGCCAGGGCCATATGATCAGGGATTGCCCCAGTCGGCATTTACTAGTCCAGTCTCAGGGGATTAGGCCACCAGCACGCCCAGCAGGATCATATCAGGCGTCATCTCAGACTACCCGGTCTACACCTCAGTCTCGCCAGGCGAACCAGGGGCGAGTTTTTGCCTTAACAGAGGGTGATGCACTTGCATCTGATGATGTGGTGCAAGGTACGCAGTTAGAGTTAATTTCTTTATTCGTGATTATTATGTTATGGTCTATTCTCTGCGTACGTACTTGGCATGTTCAATATGTATATATACCTACATGTATACGCTGTTGATGCATGGATTAACTCCGCTAGTTAAAATTTCAGGAACCCTACTAGTCAATGAGTATTTGGCTCGAGTGTTGATTGATACCGGGTCTACTCATTCATTTGTCTCGCCGAGTTTTTCAGAAGGCTTTTCTGTAGAGCCAAGTCAGCTAGAACAGGAGTTAGCCATTTCGACTCCTCTCGGCAAAACAGTATTGGCTGATAAAGTGTATAGAAATAGTGTGGTCCAAGTTGGAAGCCACGAGTTGGTGGTTGATCTCATCGTCCTTGGATTCCAAGACTTTGATGTTATATTGGGAATGGATTGGTTAGCAGCACATCATGGGCATGTAGCTTGCTTTGAGAAGATGGTACTCTTCAAGCCGGTAGAAGGAAAACCATTCCACTTTCGCGGGTTGAAAAGTAGATATATTGCTCGTTTTGCGGCGTTGAGCTTAGCTAACCCCGAGGCAAAGGACTCATCGACTATTCCGGTTGTGAGTGAGTTCCTGGATGTATTTCCAGAGGAGTTACCAGGATTGCCTCCAGACAGGGAGATTGAGTTTGTGATCGAGCTTGCACCAGGCACAACTCCTGTTTTCAAGGCTCCGTATAGAATGGCCCCTATTGAACTCAAAGAGTTAAAGACCCAGTTGGAAGAATTACTAGGTCTTGGTTTCATTCGACCAAGTGTCTCACCGTGGGGTGCCCCGGTGTTGTTTGTTAAGAAGAAAGATGGCTCGATGCGGATGTGCGTCGATTACAGGCAATTGAACAAAGTCACTATAAAGAATAGGTATCCCTTGCCTAGGATTGATGACTTGTTCGATCAATTGAAGGGAGCGAAATTTTTCTCGAAGATAGACCTTCGATCGGGTTATCACCAGTTGAAGATTAAGGAGGAAAATGTTCCCAAAACTGCTTTCAGGACTTGGTATGGACACTACGAGTTCTTGGTGATGCCTTTTGGACTCACGAACGCGCCGGCAGCCTTTATGGATTTGATGAACCGGGTGTTCCGGCCATATCTTGATAGGTGCGTGATTGTATTTGTTGATGACATTTTGGTCTATTCCCAGACATGGGAAGATCACACACGTGACCTACGCCTTGCTTTGGAAATGCTAAGAGAGCACAAGCTATACGCCAAACTTAGCAAGTGTGAGTTTTGGTTGGAAGAGGTGGCATTCCTAGGCCACGTTGTTTCTGCAGAAGGTATCTCAGTAGATCCAAAGAAGATCGAAGCAATTATGAGTTGGGCGAGGCCCAAGAGTGTTACCGAGATACGCAGCTTTCTTGGGTTGGCAGGCTACTACAGGAGATACGTAGAGGGTTTCTCTAGCCTTGCAGCACCGCTCACTTACCTGACAAGGAAGAACGCTAAGTTTGTATGGAGTGATAAGTGCGAGATCAGTTTCACAGAACTGAAGAAGAGGCTTACTATAGCTCCTCTCCTTACTGTGCCATCTGGACCTTATGGGTATGAGGTATATAGTGATGCCTCACACGTTGGACTTGGGTGTGTACTCATGCAGCACAAGAAAGTCATTACCTATGCATCGAGGCAATTGAAGGAGCATGAGAAGAATTACCCCATGCACGACTTAGAGCTTGCCGCAGTCGTGTTTGCACTCAAGATCTGGCGACATTACTTATACGGGGTGGAATTCTATGTGTATACGGACCACAAGAGCCTCAAGTACCTCTTTTCCCAAAAGGAATTGAATCTAAGGCAACGGCGTTGGATGAAATTTTTGAAAGACTATGATTGTACCATTCAATACCACCCAGGTAAAGCAAATGTAGTGGCTGACGCTTTGAGTAGAAGACCTCCGGGGTTATTAGCATGCATGTTAGTGCAGGAATGGAAGCTACTTGAAGACTTGGCAAATCTGGACATTAGTGTGAATGACTCTGTTCGTAGTCCTATCTTGGCAAATGTCATGGTTCGGCCATACATTATAGATTTGATCCAAGAATACCAAGCCACGGATGCTGAATTGTTGGCTTATCGGGACAAGGAAGTTGCTAAGGGTAGTGAGGACTTCTCTCTCACTAGTCGGGGTGCTATCACATTCAAGGGAAGGCTGTGCATCCCAGCCAATGCAGATCTTCGAAGAGAGATTTTGGATGAAGCACACCGTTCGAAGTACACAGTGCATCCAGGGGATACAAAGATGTACCGGAACCTCAAGAGTCACTTTTGGTGGCAGAATATGAAGAGGGAGGTTGCAGAATATGTAGCACGGTGCTTGGTGTGTCAACAGGTAAAAGCAGAACACATGCGGCCCGCAGGTCTATTACAGTCCCTTCCGATTCCCGAGTGGAAATGGGAGAACATATCCATGGATTTCATAGTTGGCTTGCCAAAGACGGCAAGGGGCTCAGATGCGTTATGGGTAGTAGTGGATCGTTTGACGAAGTCCGCTCACTTCTTACCTTACCGAACTACTTCAACTCTAGTCAGTTAGCCGCTTTGTACAACAAGGAAGTGGTGAGGTTGCACGGAGTGCCCGTTAGTATTGTGTCAGATCGGGATATAAGATTCACATAACGATTCTGGAAAAGCTTCCAGGAGGCTATGGGTTCCCGACTTGATTTCAGCACCGCTTTTCATCCACAGACGGATGGACAAACCGAGAGAGTGAACCAAGTCATTGAAGACATGCTTCGGGCTTGTATGTTGGATTTCAGAGGCAGTTGGGAAGAGCACTTGCCTTTGGTTGAATTCGCCTATAATAACAGCTATCAGGCGAGTATCCAAATGGCACCATTTGAGGCCTTGTATGGGCGAAGTTATAGGTCTCCTCTCTATTGGGATGAGGTAGGAGAAAGGAAAGTACTTGGTCCGGAGTTGATTGAGCAAACTGCAGACACAGTTAAGATCATTCGGGATCGATTGAAAGCCGCTCAAGATCGCCAGAAAAGTTATGCGGACATGCGCCGTAGGGACTTGGAATTTCAAGTAGGGGATCAAGTTTTTGTGAAAGTATCTCCTAGCAAAGGGATCATGAGATTTGGAAAGCGAGGCAAGCTCAGTCCTCGATATGTTGGGCCTTTTGAGATTATCACACGAGTGGGTGAGGTTGCTTACAGGGTAGCTCTCCCACCTCACATGGCCACAGTTCACAACATCTTCCATGTGTCTATGCTTCGGAAGTACATTGCGGATCCTTCGCATGTCATAGACTTGGAACCGTTGGAGATTCGAGAGGACCTCACCTTGATTGAAAAGCCGGTTCAGATTTTGGATCGAAGAGATCAGGTGCTTCGCAACAAGACAATCCCTTTGGTTCTTGTGCAATGGCAACACCATGCTAGGGAAGAAGCTACATGGGAGCGTGAAGCCGAAGTCAAAGCAAAGTACCAAGAATTAATTGAATGAGTTTTGTACAAGTTTGTATATGACTTGTAATTTTATTTTTGGTTTGTAATGCAAGTAGCGTCTAAATTTCGAGGACGAAATTTTTGTAAGGGGGGGAGGATGTTGAGCCTCGGACCTTTTTCACATTTTATGCATGACACTTTCTTTGCCATTTTGCATTTAAAGAGGTATAATTTATAAATAAGGAAGAAATTGGAAATTTTGAAACGTCAAAAATGTTCCTTTTCGAAGTACGAACCCAACGCAAGTTGAATCGTCAAAATCGGACGAACGAGTCAAATGATATGGCCAAAACAGTCTGGACCTGCAGGCAAACGTAGCTCGGAAGGCACTAAGGACGCAGCTCGGAAGGCACTAAGGACGTAGCTCTGATAACGTGCTCTGATAAGGCACAGACAACGCATAGACAACGTATACGTTGTGCATCCGTTGTGCAACAGACAACGGGTACGTTGTACAGCAAACAACGTGTACGTTGTACAGCACAACGGGCACGTTGTACATAAGATAACCGGACAACGAGCTCAGCACTCTGCACAACGCAACGGACAACGAGTTCAGCACTATGCACAACACAACGGACAACGAGCTCAGCACTATGCACAACGCAACGGACAACAAGCTCAGCACTATGCACAACGCAACGGACAACGAGCTCAGCACTATGCACGACACAACGTGACAACGAGTTCGGCACCCTTCACAACAGACAACGTACTCAGCACTATTCACAGCACAACGTGTTTGGCACTGTTCACAGCACAACGTGTTCGGCACTGTTCACAGCACAACGTGTTCGGCACTGCACAACGAGTTCGGCACTCGTGTTTTTACAGAAATTTTAGTAAGGGTATTATGGTCTTTTGGTCGGTTCACTCTTACCTTAAGAGTTTAACCCGAGCCTTTAGGGCTTCATTTCGACACTTAGAGAGATTGAGAGATAAGAAGAGAGGAGAGGGCGATTCCTAAACCTAGGGTTTCCAGTTTGGAGAGAAATCAAGGGGTTTGTGAACCCACACTCAACTCAAGCCAATTTTTCTTCAAGATCAAGGCACAAGCTCATGAGGAGCATCTCCTCAAGCTAGGGCAGCAACTTACGGTCGTTTTCGGAAGGGGATTTCTTCCTCACTTGATCAAGGTCGGTACTTCTTACTACCCTCCTAGTTATAGCTTCCCTTTTTCCTCTATTTCTTCTTATTTTCTTTCACTTATATATGTGTTATGAGATTGGTGGTATGAATGGTGAATGGAGATGGATGTTGGCGAATGGATGCCGTGTGAATGATGTGATGAATGAATGGGAAAGGGCATTCTACTAATAATAAACATACAAGTATGTTGTGATGGTGAACCCACCTAGAAAAAGCATGATGTAGGTTTAACGAATAATGAACACACCATGTTTGATGAAATGCCAAGGTGAATAAAATGAGTTGTAAATTAGGAAATGCATTCTTAATAAATTATGAATATTTCTAGGGCCTATGATAGTGTGTTTCTTGCTTTCCCTAAATGATATGAATATTACATTGCTCAATCATTGATGTTATATGTGTTGTGAAATTACCCAAATGTCATATTTAAATTTAAATGCAAGTATGTACACGGTTCCCACGAGCACGGCATGCATGACATGATTTATCGAGGTTTTCAAGAACATGGTTAGAGGTGGGACATATCCTACGATATGTTTTACCTCGCTTTTCACAAGAAAACAAGAACCAACATTCCACGAGGGGTCTCCCCTCACTCACAAGTGCATATCATGAAGAAGGGCCTCCCTTCCCTCGCAAGTACATGCATATCATGAAGAAGGGTCTCCCTTCCCTCGCAAGTGCATTGCATAAAGAAGGGTCTCCCTTCCCTCTCAAGGCATCTCTGAAGCGCATCTCACAAGGATATCTCACAAGTGTATCTCACAAGTTACATGATCACAAGCAAGCACGCATGACATGCATGACATGACACGACATACAAGATCAAGTAAGACAAACACGACAAGCTTTCAAGTACGAAAAGATATTTCAAGCCAAGTCAAGTGCACGATGTTTTCAAGAGGTTTTATCGGCTTTCTACGAAATACAAGCATGATTATGAATTGCTTTATTCCTTGTATGATTTGAATTGTTTCCGTCTGACTTTTATGAATTGCTCCTGATTATGTATTGCCATTTTTATGCTATAATTGTTTGTTAGTATTTAGTACCCGCTGAGTATTCCATGCTCAGCCGTACTTCTTATGTCAGCAGGTTCCGAGGGAGCTGCTGCTCCATTTGATGTTTGTGCTCCTGGTCCATGGGTGGAGGAGGAGTACGTCGAGAAACCTTTGGAGGAACCTCCAGTAGAGGGTTATCAGTAGGTGGTGTTAGATTCTGAGTGGATAGCTGTGGGTGAGATGAGAGATATACCTTCATGTATTTTGGCCGGTCTGTCCGCACTTTCTTTTGGATTCCTTTTGTGTAAACTTAGATTCGTATATACATAGAGGTTTGTTTAGACTTCCGCTGTGCTATGTTAGATTATGTTTCCGCTGTCATCCTCTATTGTATATGCTCTGTTGGTTTTTGCAGGTTGGTTTGTCAAGCAAGTCATGTAAGCCATGATTAGTCGTCCAAAGTTCACTCTAAGTCCTAGGGTGGGTTTTGGGTCGCGACAGTAGCAAGAGGTACCGACCTTGACAAATGAGGGAAAGAATCCCCTTCCAAAATGTGCATGAGTTGCTGCCCTAGCTTGGGGAAAGTGCTCCTCACGAGCTTGAACCTTGATCTTAAAGAACAACGAGCTTGAGGATGATTGTGGGTCTTGAAACCCCTTTGATTTCTCCCCAAAGCAAACCCTAGGTTTGGAAAACCCTTCTCCTCTTCCTCTAAATCTCAAAATACTCTAAGTGTTATGAATGAACCCTCAAATGCTCGGGCAAGGCCTTTAAGGCATGAGTGAAATGCCCAAATACGAAAACACCCTTAATAAAAATTCTGCAAAAACGCGAAGACCGAGAGATCGGTGGTTATGACAGATCGATCGGTTGCCTACCGAGCGATCGGTGTGTTGACCGAGCTCTCGACCAAAAATTAACTCTCTGGAAAATTTCCCCCTACAAATTTTTCGACCAGTCGATAGCTACCGATCGATCGGTTTTGGACTGATCGATCGCTCCATGGACCGAGCGATCGGTGCTCTGCAGGTCCAACTTGTTTTGGCCATATCTTTTGACTCGCTCGTCGGATTTTGACGATTCAACTTGCGTTGGGTTCTCACTTCGAAAAGGCACATTTTTGATGTTTCAAAATTTTCAATTTCTTCTTTATTTATTAATTGTATAACTTTAAAGGCAAATTGGCTACGAAAGTGGCATGTATTAAGCATGAAAAAGTCTGGGGCTCTACAATAAGGAACTAGAAAACTATATCTACTTGTGTCAATCCATAACCAATCACATAGATTTTCTACAATATATCCTAGGGACCTTGATCGATATCTCATATTGTATAGATCATCTCATGATCTTAGTCAATCACCCATAATGAATTCACAATAGATAAAGAAGATGTCTTTATTAATCTAATCAATAAAAATCTTATAATCTAAATGAATTTTCAGGGTATAATGTCCAACAATCTCCCACTTGCGCTTAAAGTCACTCTGGCATAGATTTCAATCCCATACTATCTAAGTGTGTTACAAATATTTTATCTGATAAAGCTTTTGTCATCGGGTCATCAACAATAAGTTGAGACCTAATCTTTGTAATAATGATGTCTTGCCTCTCAATAATCTTATGAATGAGATGATACTTCCTCTCCACATGTTTCATCTTCTTGTGGCGCCTAGGTTCTTTGCTATGTGCTACTGCACCATTACTATCACAAAAGAGAGTGATAGGTTTAAGTACTGAAGGAACATTTCCTAGCTCTTGCAAAAACTTCTGAACCAGATTGCTTCTTTTACAGCTTCAGAAGTCGCAATATATTATGCTTCTGTGGTGGAGTTTGCAATACTCTTCTACTTTATGTTGCGCCAACTCACAGCAGCACCACCCAGTGTGAACATATATCCAGATGTGGAAGCTCTATTGTTCGGATCAGATTGGAAATCGGGATCAGTATAACCCATTGCAACGAGATCTTCAGATTGAAAAGTAAGTACATAATCCCTAGTCCTTTTCAAGTACTTCATAATGTGCTTCACAGTAGTCCAATAATTGACTCCTGGATTGCTTGAAACTGAATTACAACTCCTACTGCATGACAGATATCTGGTCTAGTACATAGCATGGCATACATGAGGCTCCCAACTGCTGAAGCATATAGGCACCTCTTCATCTGCTCGATCTCATCAGCTAACATAGGAGCCATCTTTTTAGACAAAATAACACCATGTTTAAAGGGAATGAGAGCTGATTTACAATCACTCATACTGTACCTCGACAAGATCTTGTCAATGTAGGAAGTTTGGCTCAATCCCAACATCCGGCATTTTTTATCTCTCAGGATCTTAATTATGAGAATATAGGATATCTCTCCCAAGTCTTTCATTGAGAAATGTTGAGAAAGCCAAATCTTGAATAATGACAACATCCTTATATCATTCCCATGAGTAGGATGTCATCTACATAGAGAATAAGGTATACTACCACTCTCCCACTATCTTTCTTGTAAATACAAGATTCCTCTAAATTCTTTTGGAATCCAAATTCTTTGATCGAAAGATCAAATCTTTGGTTCCAACATCTAGAAGCTTGTTTCAAACCATATATTAACTTGTTTAGCTTGCATACCATATTCTCCTGGTTAGGAGCAATGAAGCCCTCAGGTTGCTTCATCTAGATGTCTTCTTTTAACATTCCATTTAAGAAAGCAATTTTGACATCCATTTGCCATATCTCATAGTCATGGTATGCAGTTATATCTAGCAATATCCTGATGGATTTGAGCATAGCTAAAAGGTATCTTCATAATCAACTCCTTTAATTTGAGTGTAACCTTTAGCAACAAGTCTTGCTTTATAGGTCTCCACGTTGCCATCAGCACCCTTCTTCCTTTTGTAAATCCATTTGCATCAAATGGGCCTTATACCATCTGGTGGATCTACTAAAGTCCAAACGTCGTAGTCATACATGGAATCTATTTCAACATTCATGGCTTTATTCCATTGAGATGCATCAACATTTAATGTAGCTTCCTGATAAGTGTTAGGATCTGTATCCTTGTCATTATGGGTAACTAGATAAACCTCGCCATTATAATATTGAAGTCTATCTGGTGGTCTAGAAACTCTTTCAGACCTTCTCAGTGTTATAGAATTAGAAGAGTGTAGTGGAAGGATTAGGTTCATTTGGGATACTGGCTGTGTTGTCTTTCATCTCATGAAATTCAACCTTTTTAAGAAGATCCATATCTTCCTCCAAAAAGGTGGCATGATTCTTAATAAAAATTGTTTGGTCTGCCTTGGAATAGAAATAGAAACCTTTAGTTTCCTTTAGATACCCTACAAAATTCTATTTTTCTATTCTAGATTTCAACTTGGTAGGTTTGAGCTTGTGAACATGCACAGGACAACCCCATACCCTTAGATGTTGTAAACTAGGTTTTTGCCCAGTCCACAATTCGTAGGGTGTAACCGGTATTGACTTAGAAGGAACCCTGTTCAGAATATAAATGGTCGTTTGTAAAGCGTACCCCCAAAGATAGGAAGGTACATTGGCATGACTCATCATAGATCAAACCATATTTAATAAGGTCCGTTTTCTTCTTTCAGAAACACAATTCTATTGAGTTGAGGCAGGGCTTGACCATTGAGAGATAATCCCATTATCCTTTAAGTAATCCATAAATTCGTTGGTGAGGTATTCACCACCTCGATCTGATCGAAGTGTCTTAATGGATTTGTCTATTTGATTCTCAACTTCTAATCTGAATTCTTTGAACTTTTGTAAAGTGTCAAATTTGTGTCAAATCAAATAGACATATCCTTATTTAAAATAGTCATCGGTAAATGTAACAAAATACCAGTATTGACCTCTTGCAACAATATTAAATGGACCACATTCATCACTATGCATAAATCTCAACTTTTCTTTAGCTCTTCCTACCTATTTAGGGTAAGGTTTCTTGGTCATCTTCCCTTCGAGACATGACTCGCAAATAGGAAGTGGTTCTACCTTGAGAAATTCAAGGGGACCATCTTTTACCAACCTCTTGATCCTATCAAGATTAATATGGCCAAGTCTCTTATACCAAAGATAAGTTGACTCTGTGCAATGTCTCTTCATTCCAGACATTCTAGATGATGAGGGTCCTCATGGTTAGATAACTCATAAGAGTTTTGATTAAGCCTATAAATCATATTTCTAGGCAGCACAGTTAAATCTTCTGAATTCAAATTCCTTCTTTGTAGCATATCTTTCAACATAGGGAAATAATTTGGACACTCAGAAGCCGATTCTATCAACGGCATATCTTCAAACCATATATCAAACCCAAAATTAATTGCTACACCAATCCTAATTAGCCATTTGCAATTGAGAATCGTCTTTTTGATCCAACATCCAACATCTAACAAAAGGACCTGCTGAAGATAATAGTTCGGCTGAGCATGGAATACTTAGCGTATACAAACACTAAAGTAGCAAGTGGTTGACATTAATAATAAGATGCTTCACAAGTCAAGACAAAATAGTAATTCAATGAAATAAGAGAAACAAGCATACTGGAATATTCAACTAAGGAACTATGACACTTTTCAAAATATGGCATGTGCAAGCTTTTCAAAATCAATCTTCTAAACAATACTATACAAGCTCTACTTTGAGACATTCCTTCCAAAACAAAGTGTTTCCTTCTCGGAACACCTTATGAGACGAGTTTTTCAAGATAAAGTGTTTTCTTTCTCGGAACACCTTATGAGACGAGTTCTTAAAAGATAAAGTGTTTTCCTTCTCGGAACACCTTATGAGACGAGTTCTTTTACAAAAATTTACAAGCCAGGCCTCAAGCCCTAGAGTACAAAAGTGTTTCCCTTCTTGGAACACCTTATGAGATGAGTTCCTCTTCACAAAACTTTATAAGCATGGCATCATGCCCTTGATTATGAAACTTTACAAGCAAGGCATCAAACCCTTGGTTACGAAACTTTACAAGCAAGACATCAACCCTTGAGTTCTTTCAAAACCACATTCTACTTTGAGAAAACCTTCACATCAAGATAAAACTCCATTTCAAGCCAAAAATCATTCTTTAAGACTAAACTCATGTTGATTAAGAACGAAAATCTCAACATAGAAGTGCACGTGATCATTTGTGAGCAATAACAAGCAAAATCACTAACCATCTAATAACATGGTTATAATTTACAAAAAGGATCAAGGTTATAGACCTTGATTTGCCAAAAATCAAACAAAACTAATTTCTATTAATGAAATACAACGAGCTAGGTTTAGTAGAGTGTATTTACACATATACAAGGCTATACATATCAAGAAACCCATGCTTCTCATTAATGGTTTACATCAACTAGCTAGTGGAGTGTATTTACCTCTTTGAGCTTGAATCCGTATGGTTCTTATGTTTGAGAAGCTTTGGAGGAGAGATTTGGGCCTCACCTTTGATCCTTGATAAAATCCCTTCTCAAAACCCTAACTCCTTCTCCTTTATCTCCCAAAATCCCTCTTAGGTTTTGTGTTATTCTAAAACCCTGAAAATGTCCTCTATTTATAGCCCAAGGGGTTGAAACCCTAAAAATTCCATTTTTGGGCTTTTTCACGACTTTACTGTGCATTTGATCGTAAACGGTGGTGTGATCGTTTGAACAGTCATACCTACTGTTTTTGGTTTCCAAAATTCTGATTCAATATTTACTGGGATCGTTCAGACGGTCATGAATCGTTTGAACAGTTTAGGTTACTATATTCGAATACTGAAGTTTTATTCATCATCCACTGGTATCGTTCGAACGATCATGGGAACCGTTCGAACGGTTGCCCCAGTTTTCTTCTATTTTTCCCATTTTCTCCTTTTATTTCTCATTGGCTTAAGCCTCAACACTTTTTAAACATTACCAAAGGTCCTTAAGACCTTAGAACCCACGCCATAACTCATTGTTAAGCACAACAACATCGTTATCATAAATCATACAACCCAAATCATACATTGAACCCTTTTGGGGTTCTACATCTTCCCCTCTCTTACCGAAATTTCATCCCTGAAATTAGGACAATATCAATATATGAAAGACAACTACACAAACAATTGAGGGTACTTTTCTTTCACTTCAGCTTCGTGCTCCCACGTGGCTTTTTCAGCTGAATGGTGTTGCCAACGCACTAGAACCAAAGGAATAACCTTGGTTCATAAAACTTGGTCTTGCCTATCCAAAATCTATACCGGCTATTTGTAGCACCCCGGATTTTTCTATACTTAATGAATACCGTTTTTGTAGCTAATTGGTCTTCCTCATAGTCTAATTAATAAATAAGAGAGAAATCGGAAATTCTGAAACATTAGAAATGTTCATTTTCGAAAGACGAACCCAACGCAAGTTGAATCGTCGAAATCCGGCGAGCGAGTCAAGAGATATGGTCAAAACAGTCCAGACCTACAGAGCACTGATCACTCGGTCCAGTCAGCGATGGATCGGTCCAAAACTAATCGATCGGTATCTATCGCACGGTCAAAGATTTTGTATGGGGAAATTTTTCAGAGAGTAGTTTTTTGACCGGTCGCTCGGTCAGAGTACCGATCGCTCGGTAGGCAACCGATTGATCGGTCATAACCACCGATCGCTTGGTCTTCGCGTTTTTGAAGAAATTTCAGTAAGGGCTTTTTCGTCTTTTGGGCGTTAAACCCTTACCCATAAGGGCTTGCTCAACCCTTTGAGCCCTCATTCACTATACTTAGGGATATTTGAGAGAGAGGGAGAAGAAACTAGGGTTCCAAAGCCCCCTTTTCCATTTGAGAGTGAGATCAAGGCTTTAAGCACCCAAGAGCATCCCCTAAAAGCTTGGATTTCCAAAATCCAACCTCAAGCTCGTGTGGGACTCCTTCTCCAAGGTAGAGCAGCGTTTTCCACGGAAACTTCAAGGGTTTCTTGCCCACACCAAGCCTTCTTCAAGCAAGGATCTTTCTTCTTGCAAGTTGGAGCTTCAATCAAGGTTTCTACCAAGGATCAAGCCTTGATTCAAGGTTAGTACACCCCACTAACTTACCCTAGCAATAAATCTAAGTTTTCTTTATGAAATGTGATTTGTGCTATTATGTTTACTTTCTTGTGAAATGTATCATCCCTAATAAATATAAACAAGATAAAGAAATGGTATGGATGCTTGGATGGATGTTGGATGTGGCGATTGGATGCCGAATGGGTGATGTATGGTATGTGTGGGTTGTGGATTGGAAAAAGGAGGATGGGCATCACACAAATAATAAACTTGCCTTGTGTGATCGAATGTAAAATATGCACTAAAAAGGAGAAAATGAACAATGAGGAAACTTGCATGCTAAGTGTTTGACAAAATACCTAAACTACGAAATAATGATTTAAATGAAGAAATGGAAAGGGGCCTTATGCATGTATTCTCATGAATGATGAATGGATTTAAATACCATGTTGATTACTCAAATTCTCATATGCATATATTGTGAATTGAATGGTGATGTCATACCTCTCTTATTATCCTTATTCCATGGTTGTCACGATTGACACGTACACGAGCACGCATGATAGCATGAACCGAGATTTCAAGAGCATGTGCATATAATAACCAACAAGAAAATATTGCATGTCAAGGAGGTTGGTAGCTCAGGGAGATTCGGGTACTAGCCTCTGGCTCACAAGAAAACCCCTAAAACACATATTGTCAAGGAGGTTGGTAGCCCAGGGACAGTCGGGTACTAGCCTCTGGCTCACAAGAAAACTAAACAAGTAATAAAAATCACATATTGTCAAGGAGGTTGGTAGCCCAGGGACATTCGGGTACTAGCCTCTGGCTCACAAGAAAACCATACATATCAAGGGGGTTGGCAGCCCAGGGAGATTCGGGTGCTAGCCTCTGGCTCACAAGTTACAAGATGCAAGGTTACAAGATGATGACAAGACATTCATGCATGCACGCATACATGATTTCTACAATGCATACCGAGACATGGAAACGGGTTTTCAAGCATGAGTTTTGTCGGCGTTTTTGCATTCATGCACATCAAGATGATAATATTGCTCCATGTTTAATATTGTTTAATTCTATGATTTTACTATTGCCTGGAATTGATGATTGGTATTGTACTACTCCTGGCGTGTTTATTTTTGTTACAGATAGCTAGTAGCTTGTACTCGCTGAGTATTCCATGCTCAGCCGTACTTTCATGTCGGCAGGTACTGAGGGAGCCCTCGACCCAGAGCCTTGGGTAGAGGAAGAGTATATCGAGGAGAGAGAGCCGTCTATCCCACTGCAGTCTCAGGCGGACCGAGACCTTGACGTGTGGCCATACCTCGACTACTGTTAAGGGGAGAGTATGAGAGGGTGCTTATGTATTTTGACATTTTGATAGGTGGGCCTGTCCACCTTAGACTTAGACATGTTGTATATATGTTAACCTGGAATACTATTTTGGAAATCTTAGAAGAAAAGAAAAAGTTAGTTTACGCTTCCACATTTATGTTTAGCTTCCGCGTTCTGATTATCGTTGTTTAGTACTTTAATTATCTTGTTCATGACAGGATGGTTTGGCAGGTACGTATAGTCACACCTAAAGTATCCCTAAACTCCTAGGGGTATTTTGGGGCACGACACTATTCCACCAAGGTACCTCCTCATGGATTTCCAATGGATCAAGGTCAATCACATGAGAAGGATCCAGAATGTATTTCCGAAGAATGGACACATGAAATACGTTGTGAACCGCCGCCATGTGAGTGGGTAGAACAACCCGATAAGCAACTTCACCAACTCTGGTGATGATCTCAAATAGACCCACATACCTTGGGCTGAGCTTTCCTCTCTTTCCAAATCTCATATCACCTTTTGTTGGTAAACCTTAACAAACACCATTTTACCATCGCTAAACTCAAGATCTCGCCTACGGGTGTCGGTATAGCTCTTTTGCCTATATTGAGCCATCTTTAACCTCTCCCTGATGATCTTAACTCTATCTGCAGTTTGCTCAATCAACTTGAGACTCAATATCTTTCTCTCACCAACTTCATCCTAGTGTAGAGGAGATCTGCAACTTCGACCATATAAGGCCTCGAAAGGTGTCATTTGGATGTTCGCCTGATAACTGTTATTGTAGGCGAACTCAACCAACGACAAGTGATCCTCCCAACTATCCTTGAATTCCAACATGAAAGCTCAGAGCATGTCCTCTATAATCTAGTTCACTCTCTTGGTTTGCCCATCTGTCTGAATCTCGGATCCCTATCTGAAACAATACTACTGGCACTCTGTACAATCGAACCAATTTTTGATGTACAATGCAACCAGCTGGTTCATGTTGAACATAGTCCAATAGGATAGGAAATACGCAGACTTTGTCAACCTGTCGACTACAACCCATATAGTATCGGAGTTCCTTGCCATGCGTGGCAAGTCAACCACGAAGTCCATCAAAATATTCACTAATTTCCACTCGGGAATAGGGAGGGATTGTAAAAGACCTGTTGGTCTCTGGTGCTCGGCCTTCACCTATTGGAACACTAAACATTTCAACACATACTCTGTGACTTCCCTCTTCATGTTCTGCCACCAATAGTTCCTCTTCAGGTTCTGGTACATCTTCATACCTCCAGGGTGTACAGTATACTTGGACCTGTGGGCTTCATCCAAGATATCATGCATCAAGACCTTATTGGTAGATACGCATAACCTTCCTTTGAATATGATTGCACCATCACCATTCAAGGAGAAATCTTCACTCCCACTGTTAACTAACTTATCTCTGTAGGCAAGCAATTCGGCATCAGAATCCTATAACTCTTGGTTCCAATCCAGAATACACGGCCTGGCAGTGATGTTAGCCATCACTGCCCATAGGTAGGAAGACTAAAGCTGATGTCGAGGTTAGACACATCTTCTAATAACTTCCACTCTCGCACCATCATATGTGCCAAGAGTTCAGAAGGCTTCCTACTAAGAGCATATGCCACCAGATTTGCCTTACCTGGGTGGTACTGAATGGAGCACTCGTAGTCTTTCAGGAACTCCATCCAACAATGCTGCCTAAGATTCAGCTCCTTCTGGAAAAATAGATATTTTAAGCTCTTGTGATCCGTGAACACATCAAACTTGTCACGCCCCAAAATACCCCCTAGGAGTTAAGGGATACTTTAGAGGTGACTACGTGTACCTGTCAAACCATTCTGTAATGCAAGAGGCTAAACATAATATAATACAATGATAATCAGAGCGCGGAAACTAAACATAAGTGCGGAAGCATAAGCCAACTTTTTCTTTTCTTCTATTACTCCATATAGTATTCCAAGTTAACATATACTAAATACAATCAAAGTAAAGGTGGACATGCCCACCTATCAAAATACAAAAAGGAACTCTCTAACACTCTCCTCTCAATAGTAGTCGAGGTATGGCCACACATCCAAGTCCCTATCCTCTTGAGACTGCCATGGGATAGGTGGCTCCCTCTCCTCTACATACTCCTCCTCGACCCAAGGCTCGGGGTCGAGGACATCCACAGCACCTGCCGACATAAAAGTACGGCTGAGCATGGAATACTCAGCGAGTACAAACTACTAGCTAACCATAACAATAGCGAAAGCATAACAACAGTGAGCAATACAAGAAATTAATTTAAAGCAATAGTGAAAGCATAAGATACATAGCCATATCTTGACATGCGTGTATGAATGCAAAAACCTCGGTAAAACTCATGTCTCGGAAACCTTTTTCGTGTCTCGGTCAAATCATGTATGTGTGTCGTGTCTTGTCTTGTATTTCATGTCTGGATTTGTTCTTGACTTGTATACTTGTGAGCCAGAGGCTAGCACCCTTCCTTGGGCTACCAACCTCCTTGTCATGTTCTTGTTCCATTTCTCTTGTGAGCCAGAGGCTAGCACCCTTCCTTGGGCTACCAACCTCCTTGTCATGTTCTTGTTCCATTTCTCTTGTGAGCCAGAGGCTAGCACCCTTCCTTGGGCTACCAACCTCCTTGTCATGTTCTTGATTCATTTCACTTGTGAGCCAGAGGCTAGCACCCTTCCTTGGGCTACCAACCTCCTTGTCATGTTCTTGATTTATTTCACTTGTGAGCCAGAGGCTAGCACCCTTCCTGGGGCTACCAACCTCCTTGTCATGTTCTCTCTTGCATTTCACTTGTGAGCCAGAGGCTAGCACCCTTCCTGGGGCTACCAACCTCCTTGTCATGTTCTCTCTTGTTTGCTTTATTATGCGCAATTACTCTTGGAAAACCCAATTCATGCATGCATGCGTGCTTGTGTGCTTGTCACTAGTGGTAATCATGATGACATACTTGAATGGGCGGATCACAGGAATATGGCATTTCAATCCTTAACATAGTGGTATGAAAATTTAGGCAACATATAGCACATTTGAGCAATTTATCATTCCTAAGAAAATTTACACAATTTCTATTTCCATTTTCTTCATTAAATCCATTTATCCCTTGTTTAGGCATTTTATCAAACACACGGTGGGTCACATTTCTTAGTCCTTCCATTTCCCTTATTTAGTGTGTATTTTTCATCAAGAAATCAAGGCACATTCGTTATTTGTAAAGTGCCCATCTTCCATTTTCCATTTCACACATCACACAACATCCATACGGCATCCAATCGCCTCAACCGACATCCCATCCACACATCCATACCTTTTTCTTATCTTGTTTATATTTAGTGAAGATGATACACTTTATAAGGAAGAAAACATACTATCAAGAGTCACATTTCACAATAGAAAATCTAGACTATTGCTAAGGGAAGTTAGTAGGGTGTACTAACCTTAGATCAAGGTTTGATCTTGAAGAAACCTTGAAATAGAAGCTCTATTTGGAAGGAGGAAGCCTTTGCTTGAAGGGGACTTGAGTTGGGGGAAGAAACCTCTTTCAAAACGTGAGTGAGTGCTGCCCTAGCTTGGAGAATGCACCTCCACACGAGCTTGAGTTGAAATCTTGAAGAAAACGTGCTTGGGGACGATCTAGGGTCTTCACCCCTTTGATTTCTTCTCCAAAAGAAACCTAGGTTTAGGAAACCCTTTTCTCTTCTCTCTTATCTCCCAAATCTCTCAAATGTTATAAGTGAGGCCTCAAAGGGTCGAGCAAACCCTTATGGGTAAGGGTTTAACACCCAAAAGATGAAAACGCCCTTACTGAAATTTCTGCAAAAAAACACGAAGACCGAGCGATCGGTGGTTATGACCGATCGATCGGTTGCCTACCGAGCGATCGGTGTTTATGACCGATCGATCGGTCAAAAACTCACTCTCTGGAAAATTTCCCCATACAAAATTTCTAACCGTGCAATAGCTACCGATCGATCGGTTATGGACCGATCGATCGCTGACTGGACCGAGCGATCGGTGCTCTGTATGTCTGGACTGTTTTGACCATATCTTTTGACTCGCTTGTCGGATTTCGACGATTCAACTTGCGTTGGATCCGTCTTTCGAAAACGAACATTTCTGATGTTTTGGAATTTCCGATTTCTCCCTTATTTATTAATTAGACTATAAAAACGGCCAATTAGCTATGAAGGTGGTATTCATTAAGGATGAAAAAGTCTGGGGTGCTACAAAACTGCTCCCCATAAAGGTAGTGCTGCCAAATCTTCAATGCAAACACCACCATAGCAAGCTCCAAGTCGTGGGTAGGATAATTTTCCTCATGGTCTTTTAGCTGCCGAGAAGCATAGGCGATGACCTTCCTATGTTGCATCAATACACATCCTAACCCGACGTGCGAGGCGTCACTGTAAACCATGAAACTGCTACTCCCAGATGGCACGGTGAGAACGGGTGCCGTGGTGAGCTGCTTCTTCAACTCCGTGAAGCTTGCTTCACACTTGTCACTCCAAGCGAACTTAGCATTTTTTTGCGTCAAATATGTGAGTAGCGTCGCTAAGCTGAAGAATCCTTCTTCGAATCTCCTGTTTTTTTTTGTTTTTTGCCACTCAGGGGGAGTGGGGGGTTTGGCGGACCCCTACCTATGTATTAGAAGAAAAAAATGTAAAACAAGGGGGGACATAAAACCTTACCCCTACAAAGACTCAAAAAAAGGGGGGACATAAAACCTTACCCCTATAAAAGATGCAAACAAGGTAGGGGGAATTAAAAACCCCCCACCTTATACAAACAACCAGCCACATTACACATCAAAATAATCTAATATTACCAAGACCCACTTTATCCAGAAAGATAAGGGCCCTAAGACGAGGAGAGCTATCCTGAATAGACTAGATCAAACCTGAACTCTGAAGATCATAACCATAGTTAGCTAAAAAATCAGCAACCTGGTTTGCTTCTCTGTAAATATGAGTAATAGACGAGCAAATATTGTTAACTTTTTTTAATTTTTTGGTTCCAATACCAAACAGACCAAGGATGATGACGATGACTATTCCAGGCTTCTACAAGGGATTTAGAGTTAGAATATACCTCAATCTATATATATCCCATTGAATGAAAAAGCGAGATGCCATCAAAAAGGGCTCTAGTCTTAGCAACATAGCTGGTACAATTGTCATAAAATGAGAAGAAACAGGCTAACATGTCACCATGATGATTTCGAATGATACCTCATCCACTAGCTAACCCGGGATTACCTCTAGAAGCTTCATCCACATTAAGCTTTATGATACCTTGAAGAGGCTGAATCCATTTAACAATAGAAATAGAGTTTCCGAACTTAGGAGGAGGAGACGAAATACTGAAAGAAGAGAGGCCCAGTCTCTTTTTAGTAGGTAATCTCCCCAATTCCGCTAGCCAATTGATTCGAGTAATATTAATATCAGGAGGCTTCCGAACATTCTTGAATCTTCTCGAGCATCTCTCTTTCCAAATTTCCCAAATGATAAGGAGAGGGAGCAGATTGTAAAGCTCATTGTGGTTCTTATCATAGGCTCTAAACCATCGCATAAGAAGACATTGAATGGAGTCATTGGGCTGAAAGACAATGGACCTAGTAAAATATCTCCAAATACTAGCTGCAAAATCACTTTACAAAAGATGGTGAGATAAAGATTTAATATTACCAGAATTACAACAAGAACAATGACTAACTAAAGGAATACCTGTTGATCGAATCATTTTATCTGTCGAAACAGCACCATTCATTACCTTCCACCTAAAGATTTGAATTTTTTTTAGGGTCATAGAATTTCATATGTTCTTACTCCTGTCCTTACGAGCATTAAAAGTTCTGATAAAATCTCAATTAGATTTAACAGTAAACTTACCATTCGAGCTGGGATTCCAAATAAAAATATCATCAGAAACAGAAGTAAAAAAAACTTGCGGATCTAATAGTTATCTTCAAATGGTCAGAAATATAGTTATTAACAAGATTGAAATCCCAAATACCATTAGAATCAAGCATATCCAAAATAAAAGAAAAAGTCTGAGGAGTAGATAAAGCAAGATCAATGAGAGGAACCTCTCCAAACCAACAATCTAACCAGAAATTTATCTTATTGCCATTTCCAATTAAAGAAGTTGATTTATAAATCACATCTTTACACAGTTGACTAATTTTAATCCAGGTTTTGGAAGCACTGGGACTATAAGAAGCTTACCAAATATGATTAAATTGGAATTTATTTCTGAAAAAATTGACCAAAGATTATTCGATTGGTAAAGGTTCCATACTTGTTTCATTCTAAGGGCATTAGAAAAGTCATTCATATTACAAATACCGAGACCCCCTTCCAACTGGGGATGAGAGCAAATATTCCATTTAATCCAATGACGTTTTCTAACTTCATTCGTAATATTCCAAAATATTTATCATAATTTTATCAATTTGAGAAGTAATACCTTTGGGCACATGAATGCTCGCAAGGAGATAAGTGGGAATAGAAGATAGAACATGTTTAATCAAAGTAAGACACCCACCAGACGATAAAAATTTAGCCTTCCAACCTTCCACCTTTTATGAATAAGAGAATTGAAATAACTCTTTTTAAGGCAACCTTTATAAAGAGGGACTCCTAGATAAATAAAAGGAAAATTTTTCCTAGAAATACCCACCCAGTTAATAATATTATCAGTTCTCATTCTATTAATCTTTCTAGAACAATAAAATGAACTTTTAGATCTATTAATCAATGAAGAGAAGATGAGAAATTGGATTACCGTACCTTCCCAATTTATAATTAGATGAAAGGCAGTCAGATATGGATTTAAGGCCCTTATTAAGAACTTCTTCTACAATAATGAAAAGAGCAGGGGATAAAAGATCACCTTGACAAAGACCCCGCGAACTCTAAAAAAAACCTCGAAGGGAAGCATTTATAAGAATAGAGAAAGATTGATTAATGTGAGACAACCATGAATCAATCTAATGGAATCCTCTTTAAAACTCATCTTTTGAATGACAAAAATTATGAAATTCCATTCTATTCTGTCATAAGCTTTGGGTATATCAAGTTTAAAAATAACATTACCACCCAGAATTTTTCTATCAATGTCTTGCACCATCTCCTGAGTTATACTAACATTATCTAGAATATTCATACCTTTAACAAAGGCACTTTACTCATTAGAGATAATGTTAGGAAGCAATAAACCAATTCGATCAGCCAAAATATGAGATATAATCTTATAAAGAAAATTATAGAGACTAATGGGTCTGAAGTCCGAGAAAGACACAAGAGATTTGCATTTAGGGATTAAGGCAATAGCTGTTGCATTTATAGCTCTAGGAATTTCAACAATCAATAAAAAGAAAGTAATAGCATGAAAAAGGTCTTCCTTAATAATATTCCAACAAGAATGAAAAAAATGGCTAGAAAAACCATCAGGGCCAGGAGCGCTATCGGCAGACATGCTAAAAGCAATTTTTTTAATTTCTTCTAAAGAGGGAAAAGAAGATATGAAATTATTGTTTTCCTCATAAATAATGTAAGGAATATGATGCAAAATATTATTATCAAGAATAACATTATCAGAAGAGCGCAAATTCTGAAAAAAACAATTAACCGTTGCATTACGTATATCATCCTGAGAGTCTAGCTAATTGCCTTGAGCATCTTGAATTCTAGAAATGCAATTTCGATCCTTTCTAGAATTAGTGACCAAGATATTAGAGCGGCAGTTCAACCTTTAGTTTAGACAAAGAATTACTTTTCACATCGCCCCAAGATATTTGAATTTCATCTTCCAACTCAACTATTTGACTCTCGAGAGAGTTAATTTTTTGGAAAATATTACCAAAGACATCTCTATTCCAGATTTTTAAAGAGGATTTAAGCCTTTAAAGTTTAAGGAAGAAAGATATGAGGGGATTAGCTAAGATTGGAGGCCCCCAAGATTTAGATACAATTTTGGAAAAATCCGAATGATTAATCCACATTTGCTGGAATTTAAAAGATGAGGGCCTTCTGGTTTGATTATTACCAAACTCTAATAAAAGAGGAGCATTGTCTGAAGCAATTCTAAAAAGGTGTTTAACCGAAGAGATATTGAAATTGTTAGTCCAGTCAAGAGTAAAAAGGATGCGATCAAGACGAGCATAAATAGGATGCATACCTACCTGATTGTTGCACCAAGTAAATTTATTACCAGAAAAACCCATATCCATCAGACCCAGCTCATTAATCATGTTGTTAAAACCTTCCATAGATTCATAGTTAATATCTCTGCCACCCAGTTTTTCATTAGAAGTGGAGATTGCATTGAAATCACCACCTATAAAAAAAGGACCTGCAAAAGTAGAAAAAGCCGCACAGAGATCTTCCCAGATAGCCAAATGCTCCCTTCTTGTACATTTAGCATAAACAAAAGCACATCTAATTGGATTCATAAAGTTAGCAGAAACATCAACAATAATCATTTGATCAGTAGTAGAAATAAAGGAAACTTTGACATGACTCTTCCAAAACAACCAAATCTTAGGATGGGTATATTGAGAATCAAGATGGTTATCCATGCCAATAAAAGAACTTACTTCATAAAGAGAATCAAAATTTTTCTTTGGTTCCATTATAGCAGTGAGCAAGATATTATTAGAAGAGATTAATTATTTTAATCTAGCCTTAGAAGCTAGGTTACCAATTCTTTGAATATTCCAAAGGAGAAATTTATTCATTGATAACATTAATGGAGGAAGTCACCAAAGATAGACCCGCAGATCAAGAACGTGTCATTCTATCAGATGAGAGCACAACTTTGCTCTTGGGAGCTATATATTGATGGGCAGAGAACATTTCCGATTTTAGCAACCTTTGAGAAAACTTTTTCCCTTCTTCCCTAAAAGAGTCAATATTCTTAAACATACAGTCTTCAAATTCAATGTGATATTCAAAAGTTTGGGAATGTTCCTGAAGAAGATTTCTCAAGTTAGAGCAATCACTAGTAATAGGGCTTCCTTCTACGGTTTTAATCAAATTCAGCCACATACGATAATGATTAGATTTGTGAAAAATCAATTGATTTTTTCCATTAACTGTAAGATTAAGCCCTCTAATTTCAGATTCCGAGACAATGTTTCTATTATTCATTAAAGAATCATTCCTAACAAATTGTTCCAGAGAAAACTCATTAGATTTAGAAATATTCAAAGCACATATAGCATTCGAAGGAGAAACACAAATCCCTTCCTCATCCAAAACCAGAATTTTTTTATTACTTTCAATAATGTTACCCGAATTATTTGTCACGACCCAAAACCCACCCTAGGAGTTAGAGTGAATCTTGGACAACTCATCATGGCATACATGACTTGCTTGACAAACCATCCTGCAAAACACTAGGAGCATATACAATAGAGGACAAAAAAAGAGGAAACATAACTACATAGCACGGAGGAAGACTAACCCAATTTCTAAGTATATAAATTTATACATGATCCAAGTTATGAACAAAATAAGAACGCAAAAGAAAGTGTGGACAGGCCTGCCAAAATACATCCATCTAATCTCTCAAGCTCACACCCACAGCAAATCACTCAGAATCTACCACCTAATAGTAGCCCTCGACCTGAGGTTCCTCCGTAGGTACCTTAACGTACTCCTCCTCCACCCAAGGCCTAGGAGCACAGATATCAAATGGAGCAGTAGCTCCCTCAGTACCTGCTGACATAAATGTACAGCAGAGCATGAAATACTCAGCGTGTACCTAATACTAACCAACAGTCATAGCATAACAATAGCAATATATATATAAGCAGGAAACAATTCATATAATGATAGGAAAGTAAAGAAGTTCATATTCATGCTTGCATCACATAAAAGTCAGTAAAACTCTTGAAATCGTCGTGCACTTGACTTGACACAAAATACCCTTTTCGTGTTTGAAAAACATATCATGTCTATCTTGCTTGATCTTGTCAAGCGTGCCATGTCATGCGTGTCATGTGTGCTTGCTTGTGAGATGCGCTTGTGAGATGCACATGAGAGGGAAGGGAGACCCTTCTTTCATGATATGCACTTGAGAGGGAAGGGAGACCCTTCTTCAAGATATGTTATTATGAGTGAGGGGAGACCCCTCATAGAAGGGAAGGGAAGTATAAACTCCCTCCTATGCGGTGCTTGTTCTTGTCCTCGTGTCAAAAGCGAGGTAAAACATATCGTAAGATATGTCCCACCTCTAACATCCTTCCTCTTGAAAATCATTGGTAAACCATGTCATGCATGCCATGCTCGTGGAATCGTGTGCATACTTTCATTTGAAATTAAATATGACATTTGGGGATTTCAACAATACATAGCATATCAATAATTTGAGCAAATAATTATTCATGCCATTTAGGGAAAGCAAGTAATCACACTATCATAAATCCTAACAAGTTCATAAGCTTATAAGCATGCATTCCTTAAGTTACAACTTATTTCCTTCACCTTGGCATTTCATCAAACATGTAGTGTGTATGTTATTGTCATTACCTAAATCTTACATTTCTAGAAGGGTTAAGCTCATGGCGCACATGTGTGTTTATTATTAATACAATGTCCTTCCCATTTCATTCATCACATCGCATTCATATGGCATCCATCGCCCAATATCCCTTCTCACACCACACCCATTCATCTCATTATATTCATACATTAGAAAAACAATAAAGAAGGAAAGAAAAGGGAGGATATGAACTAGGAGGGTAGCATAAGGTACTGACCTTGAAGAAGCGAGGAAAATCCTCCTACACATGCGTGGAGTTGTTGCCCTAGCTTGAACAACGTGCTCCTCATGAGTTTTAGGTGAGTACTTGAAGAAATCCGAGCTTGTGATGATCTAGGGTCTTCAAACCCTTTGATTCCTTCTCAAATGCAAACCCTAGGTTTAGAATCCCCTTTCTCCTCTCTCCCTATCTCTCAAATGTCTTACTTAGGGTTTGTGAACCCCCAAATGCTCGGGCAGACCCTTTAAGGCAAGGGTGATACGCCCCAAAGACGAAAAAGCCCTTAGTGACATTTCTGCAAAACGCGCTATACCGATTGATCAGTGGTAAATACCGAGTGATCGGTCGCCTACCGAGCGATCGGTGTTCTTGACCGAGCTCTCGGTCAAAAACATGCTCTTTAGAAAATTTCCCCATACAAAAAGGTTAACCAGTCGATAACTACTTATCGACCGGTTGTGGACCAATCGATCGCTAATTTGGACTGAGCGATTGGTTGTGAACCGATCGATCCCTAGCGATTGGTGCTCTGCAGATTTTTGACCCATTTTACTGTTTTGGCCATATCTTTTGGCTCGTTCGTCGGATTTTGACGATTCAACTTGCGTTGGGTTCGTCCATCGAAAAGGAACATTTCTGACATGTCAGAATTTTCAATTTCTCCCTTATTTATTAATTTGACTACGTTAAAGGCCAATTGGCTACGAAAGTGATATTCATTAAGTACGGAAAAGTCCGGGGTTCTACATTATTTCTCTTAAATTCGATATTCTTTATGTTATTTCCATTTAAAATATTTGGAATCAAACATGTATACGATGAAATTAATGGAGTTGATAAGATTTCATTACCTTTCTCCACTTCCGCTGCTGTCATGATTGGAGTAGGTGGGCCACTAGCTCTATGAACATGAACTGTAGATGAAGGGTTAGAAAAAACTGAATTTAAAAATAAACCTTTACTATTACCTTCATCCGTTTCTTTTGCTGTGTTGGAGATATCGCTAGATTGGTAACTATGGTTTACTGCAGAATCTGTTACTGTCATGGGATTTTTAAAAGCTTCACCAATGCTATTTTCCAGCAGAGTCGAGAAAAGTACGATTCTCAGTAACACTCTTTGGCCTCTCCCAGTTTATCATTGCCTTTATCTTTGCAGAGCCTACTGAGATACCCTCGGCAGACACCACTTGACCAAGGAACACAACTTTCTCCAACCAGAACTCGCACTTGCTCAACTTAGCATACAAGCTATGCTCTTGAAGAGTATCAAGCGTAAGGCAAAGATCTCGATCATGATCCTCCCGTGTCTTGGAATACACCAAGATGTCCCCAATCAATAACGACAATGACACATTTATCGAGATAAGGCTTGAACACCCGGTTCATCAAATCCATGAACGTCACCGGTGTATTCGTTATACCAAAAGGCATGACTAGGAACTTGTAGTGTCTGTACCGAGTCCTAAAGGCTGTTTTGGGAATGTCTTCAGCCTTGATCTTCAATTGATGATACCCTAATCGAAGATCAATCTTCGAGATGAAACTGAGATGCTACAACTCTTCAAGCTGCTCCTTTAACTCCTTAAGCTCAACTGGGGTCATCCTGTATGGAGCCCTAGAAATCGGAGCAGTGCTTGGGGCAAGCTCGATAGCAAACTCTATCATCCGATCAGGAGGCAATCCCAACAAATTATCGGGGAATACATCCATATACTCGCACACAACCGGGATGGCTGTGGAGTTTCGTGCCTCCAGGTTAGCGAGACTCAAGGACTCAAAGCGGGTGATGTCTCTCCTTCGTAGCCCATGGAAATGTATATATATATATATAACCCACTTGTTACACCCTCCAGCTTAAAATCCACCCTCTTCTCAAAGTAAGCCACATGCCCGTGGTGTGCGGCAAGCCAATCCATCTCAAGAATAACATCAAAGTCTAAATCTTGGAACTCAAGGATGATCAGATCAACTGGCAACTCATGCTGCCCAACTTGGACCATGCAGTCCTGATACACTTTCTCTGCATTAACAGAATTGTCGAGCAGAGTCAAAATGGATAACTCCTGAGGTAATCGACTTGGCTCTGAAGTAAAACCCTTGGTAAAACTAGGCGAGACAAATGAATGTGTTGATCCAGTGTCGATCAACACAGTTGCAAAACACTCGCGCACTAGCATCCATCAGTTCCTACATTACAATATAATTACATAGTAGCATATTTCTTTGTAACGGTGCCGGCCCTAAAGACTGATAAGAACTAGTCCTTGCTCTCTTCTCTACCGAGCCACTAGACTGGCCCTTCTCCATCCCTCTTCTCTTGAAGAACTCTTCAGAATTAGCCTATGCTAATAGTGCCTTATCCACTACCTCGGCATATGTCTCATGCCGGAACATTGAAACTCGGTCCTTGAGGTAGGCCTTCAACCCTCTCTCGAATTTCTGGGCTTTCATAGCCTCAATAGAAATCATGTGTGGAGTAAATCTTGATAGCTCTGAAAACTTAGCCTCATAAGCGGCTACTGATAAGTTACCTTGCTCCAAGGTAATGAATTCGACTTCTTTCTTTTCTTTCATCCCGATGGGAAAGTACTTCTTGTAGAAGACGTCCAAGAACTCTCCCCAAGTCCAGTCTTGATCTTGTCGGGTCAACTCCCGGGTCCTAAGTGCGGACCTTCACCAATGATCGGCCTCACCTTCAAGCATGAAGGCGGCCCAAGTGACCCTTTCCGCCATAGTAGGTGTCAATACCGAGAATATCTTCTCATGCTGCCGGATCCATCCTTCGGCGGCTAGTGGATCAATGCTTCCACAAAATGTTGGAGGCCTCATCCTCCGAAAAGCCTCAATTCCAGCTTTAGCTCTATTTGGAGGAGCAGCTATTAGAGCGGCACTTGACGGAGGAGTAATCGGTTGCCTTGCTACCAACATAGCCAATGTCTCGACTATGGATGCAAAGGCTTGAGCGAAGTCGGGTTGTTCATCATCTGATGGAGCATCACCTCCATTTCCTCTTGTATTGTATCCGTGACCTCGAGCATTGCGTCTTATGATTAAGTCTTGAGAATGACAACAGAAATTAGAGTGCGGAAGCTAAACATGAGTGCGGAAGCATGAACTAACTTTTTCTTTTCTATATAAGGTGGTCTGTATTCCAAGTGAAAATATACAAAACATATCAAAGTAAAGGTGGACATGCCCACCTATCAAAATGCAAAAAGAATACCGAGCCTTCTACGCTCTAGAATAATCTAAATACGGCCAGACATCTCGGTCTCTATCCTCCTGCGATTGTATCGGGATAGGAGGCTCTCTCTCCTCTACATACTCTTGCTCAACCCAAGGCTCGGGGTTGAGGGCTTCCTCGGTACCTGACGACATAAAAGTACGACTGAGTATGGAATACTCAGTAAGTACAAGCTACTAGCTAACAATAGCAATAACCATCACACAAGGCAACAATATATAGTTCATTACATCAATTTAAAACAATAATAGCAGCATATGACAATAGCATTGAAATAAAGCAATGTGATAATCTTGACATGCTTGAATGAATGCAAAAACTCCGGTAAAACACTTACTTTAAAAATAATGTCTTATTCAGTCTTTCAAATTTTTTTCAAAACTTGCTTGTCATGTTTGAAAACTTATTCTTGTCTTGGTCTCATTCGTAAGAATCACGCATGCTTGTCTTGTCTTGCTTATTCTTATCATGTTCTTGACTTGACTTGCTTGTTCACTTCTGAGCCAGAGGTTAGTACCCTTGAAGCGACTTGTGAGTCGGGAATGTAAATTCCCTTCAGCGAAATATATATATATATAGAAAAGGTACACCAACCGCCTTGTCTTATTTTCTTGTGAGCCAAGTATGACATATCTTGCGATATGCCCTACCCTTGACCGGCCCGATGTCCAGCTTTATCATTCATGCTTGTTTTCCTTATGAGCCAGGTATGACATATCCTAGGGATATGCCCTACCCTTGACCGGCCTGATGTCTGGCTTTATCATTCGTTTCGTGAATCACCATTCTTGTTCTTGTTTGTTTCTTTCAAATACTTGTATTTGGAAAACATCGGTTCATGCATGCATGCGTGGGTGTGTGTATAGCACTTGTAGTTATCATGATGACATATATGACATGGAGAATAGTGCATAGCATTTCAATTTATAGTATAGCATATGAGAATTTAGATTGGCATGTATAACATTGGATAGTTTACTATTTTAAGAAAATTACATAGATCATACTTTCATAATCTTCATTAAATCCGTTTAATTCTCATTTAGGTCTTTTACCAAACACATGGCGTGCAACACATTTGTAGTAATTTCATTTCAATTTCTCAGTTCATACATTTCATCAACATCAAGTGTGTTCATTATTTGTAAGATGCCCTTCCACTATTTCCACCACATAACATTCATCACATCCACACGGCATCCATCGCCTCAACCATTCACTCCACACATCCACATCCATTAGTCCATTTATCTTGTTTATATTTTAGGGGAAATAACATATCTCAACACAAAGGAGAAATGGGGGAGATTCAATACACATTCACTTAAGATATCCTAGGTTATTTCCAAAGTAGTTAGTAGGGTGTATTAACATTGAGATCAAAGCTTGATCTTGGAAGAAAACCTTGGATTATAACCCCACATGATAGAGGAGAACCCTTGCTTGAAGGATGCTTGATTTGGAGAAGAAAACCTTTGAAAAATGCCATAGGAGACATTGCCCAAGCTTGGAGGAGGAACTCCACACGTGCTTGAAGGTGGATTTGAGAAATCCAAGCTTTTGGGATGATTCTAGGGTTCTCAAAGCCTTGATTCTCTCTCAAATGGGAAGAGACCTTTAGAAACCATAGGTTCCCTCTTCCTCTCTCTCAAAATATCTCTAAAGATGGTGTGTGGGGACCCAAGGCTCGAGCAAGCCTTATAAGGCCAAGGGGTGATGGCCAAAAGACCCAAAATCCCTTAATGAAATTCTGCAAAAACACGAAAGACCGAGCGATCGGCTGCCCAACCGAGCGATCGATTGAAAACACCTATCGCGACCCAAAACCCATCCTAGGAGTTAGAGTGAATCTTGGACGACTTATCATGATTTACATGACTTGCTTGCCAAACCAACTTGCAAAACATCTGGAGCATACACAATAGAGGACAATAATAGCGAAAACATAACTACAAAGCACAGCGGAAGTCCAAAAAAAAACCTCTATGTGTATATATACATGATCCAAGTATTATACAAAAAAGGAACAAAAGAAGGTGCGGACAGGCCCACCAAAATACATCAATCTAATCTCTCAAGCTCACACCCACAGCTCACTCACTCAAAATCTACCACCTAATAGTAGCCCTCTACCGGAGGTTCCTCCACAGGTTCCTCGACGTACTCCTCTTCTACCCATGGACCAGAAACACAGATATCAAAAGGAGCAGCCGCTCCACTATCACCTGCCGACATTAGAAGTACGGCTGAGCATGGAATACTTAGTGGGTACCAAATACTAACCAACAGTCATAGCATAACAATAGCAATATATAAAGCAGGAAGCAATTCATATGATAATAGGAAAGTAAAGTAGTTTATAGTCATGCTTGCATCACATAAAGTCGATAAAACTCTTGAAATCATTGTGCACTTGACTTGACTTAAAATACTCGTTTCATGCTTGAAAACTTGTCATGTCTGTCTTGCTTGATCTTATCGAGCGTGTCATGTCATGCGTGTCATTCGTGCTTGCTTCGAATTTAAACATGCTCATGTACTTGTGAGATATGCTTGTGAGATGCACTTGAGAGGGAAGGGAGACCCTTCTTTAATGAGATGTACTTGTGAGTGAGGGGAGTCCCCTCATGAATGGGAGGGAAGTGTAAACTCCCTCCTATGCAGTGCTTGTTCTTGTCCTCTTGTCAAAAGCGAGGTAAAACATATCGTAAGATATGTGCCACCTCTAACATCCTTCCTCTTGAAAATTATTGGTAAATCATGTCATGCATACCGTGCTCGTGGAATCGTGTGCATACTTTCATTTGAAATTAAATATGACATTTGGGGATTTCAACAATACATAGCATATTAATGATTTGAGCAAATAATTATTCATGCCATTTAGGACAAACAAGCAATCACACTATCATAAATCCTAGCAAGTTTATAAGCTTATAAGCATGCATTTCTTAAGTTACAACTCATTCCCATCACCTTGGCATTTCATCAAACATGTAGTGTCTACGTTATTTGTCATCACCTAAATCTTACTTTTCTAGATGGATTAAGCACATGGCGCACATGTGTGTTTATTATTAATACAATGCCCTTCCCATTTCATTCATCTTTTTTTTTTTTTGGTAAAATCCCATTTCATTCATCACATCACATTTATATGACATCCATCACCCAACATTTACATCCACAACACCATCCATCTCCTATTATGTTCATACTTTAGGGAAAACACTAAGGAAGGGAAGAAAATAAAGAAAATGAACTAGGAGGGTAGCATAAGGTACCGACATTAAATAGAGGAAGAAAACCCTTGAAAGAGTCAAGGTTGAACGCTGCCCTAGCTTTGAAAAACGAGCTCCTCACGTGTTTGAGCCTTGGATTGAAGGATCCAAACCTTTGGAGTGATCTTGGGTTTTCAATGAAGGGAGATTCAGATAAAAATTTATGAGGAAACTAGATCTCCTAGATCTTAACGCCATAAAAGGAATCAAAATTATCTAAGAGTTTTAGTCATATCACCTCGGTGAATGTTTTTACAGGTGAAGCTTAATCCACTCGAATCGTCAGAACTCTTTGTAGAGATTTCTCCGAAAAAATACTAGAAGCTCGATCATTGTTCTTCGTTATCCCCACGAAGCTTTAGAATCTCCTTTAGAATTATAGAAGCAAGAGGAAGAAGATGGATCAATGGTGTAGACCTTCTATCACCAATAATACTAAGGTTCAAAACCCTAGATTTGCAAGACCCAACTAGGACCACCAATATAGATCACGAAAATCCCTAGGGGTCTCCCCTAGAGCTCACGGTTTGGAGAGAGATAGGAGAGGAGAGAAAAAATTCTGGAGAATTCTACTTTATGATCTAGGGTGTTGGGGTATTTATAGACTAAGATCTTATCCTAATCCTACTTCAACTTGATCATATCTAGTAAGATTTACTAATTAACAATAACTCTTATTAATTAAATAAACTCCTACTTAATCTATAACTACTTTAGTTATAGTAATCCTAATAATTAAAGAGTCCCTATTATAAGAGGATTCCTTAATTAAAAGGGATAAGTCAACATCCTACACCAAAGTAGGAAACCTAGTCAAACTAGGAATCCACAAGGGGGGCGTGACCTTCTATGGGGCGTGGGATTTGAGGAGTTAAAACTCCTTATTGTAATCTAATTACAATAATATCTTAATCCTAATTGCAATCCAACACTTGGATTTTAATTCCATAATAAAAGGAATTATATTTCAATAATTATTCAATTAAACAAATCCTAATCCAATTAGGATTCCTCAAGTGGGCGCCCCACCCTAGGATTTAAATCCATGGGCTTTGGCCCATATTAAAGGTCCATTTTAATGGGTTTATGGATATGGGTCAAACCAATTTCCCATTTAATTATGTTAATCAAATAATTACTAAAGTAATCCCTTAGTTTAAATTAACAATTAATTTAAACAATAGATTAACTATTAATCTATTTAATTAAAGGATTAACTTTTAATCACTTAAAATAATTGATTAACTTTTAATCAATTATTGAGCTTGCATTTCTTATGTGAGCACCTCCACAAATTGCTCTGGGACATTCTTACCTTGACTTATCCAATGTTATCCTATTGACCCTAAACGGGAATTACATCGGAATTGCAAGTGACGTGAGATATCCATGTTACAATTGAATCCCAGGGTATGAACATTAACCATTATGGATCCCACCACATGAACTTTTAAATTCAATTTATCTTTCCAAATTCATTATCCCTAATGGGCCTTCGAGATTGACATACTATCTAACCCATAGCCCATTGCATATCATCTGGGTTTTCAAGACTTATGATTAACCCATGAGAAACAATTTCTCATGAAAAAAATTTTGAAAAAATCCTTTCATAAGTATAATACCTTTAAATAAAACTATATTTGAAAACTTATTTTGTTTTCAAAATGACCTGCGCAGGATTTGAACTTAATCAACTGTCTTACCCAGAACTTGGATAATCTCTCAAATTAATGAGCATGGATTTCTTGTTTGAAATTCATCATGACTCGAACAACTTTCGGACTATCCAACTGTCACTGTATTGTATTCCCTAAGTTAGAAAATATGTTGGTGGAATCAAAATAGTCAGATCACTGCCCAGTCATAGATGAACTCATCAGATCTAAGCTGTAAGGAAGTGCCCAGCTTCACCCACAGCTGTGACTATATAAGGTATAAGGAACCGGAAAGTTATATCTACCTGTGATAATCTAATCACATAACTTTCCTACAATATATCCTATGGACCTTTATCGATATCTCATATCGTATAGATCATCTCATGATCATGGTCAATTACCCATAATAAATACACAATAGATTAAGAAGAAGCATTTATTAATCAAATTAATAAGGTTCTAACAATCTAAATGACTTTTCTGGGCATCATGTCCAACAATCTCCCACTTGCCCTAAAAGTCACTGTGGCATAGATTTCAATCCCATACTATCTACGTGTGATACAAAAACTTTATCTGATAAAGCCTTGGTCATCGGGTCTGCAACATTAATTGAGACTTAATCTTTATAACCACTACATCTTGCCTGTCAATGATCTCACGAATGAGATGATACTTCCGCTCCACATGTTTCATCCTTTTGTGGTTCCTAGGTTCTTTGCTATGGGTTACTACACCGCTACTATCACAGAAGAGAGTGATAGGTCTGAGTGCTGAAGGAACATTTCCTAGCTCTTGCAAAAACCTTCTTAACCAGACTGCTTCTTTTGTTGCTTCTGAATCTGTAATATATTCTGCTTCTATGGTGGAGTCACCAATATTCTTCTGCTTTATGCTGCGCCAACTGACAGCAGCACCACCCAGTGTAAACACATACCCAGATATGGAGGCTCTATTGTCCGGATCAGATTGGAAATCAGAATCAGTATAACCCAGTCCAACTAAATCTTCTGATTGAAAGGTAAGCACATAATCCCTAGTCCTTTTCAGGTACTTTATAATGTGCTTCACTGCAGTCCAATGATTAATACCTGGATTGCTTTGGAACCGACTAACAACTCCCACTGCATAATAGATATCCGGTCTAGTATATAACATGGCATACATGAGGCTCCCAACTACTGAAGCATAAGGCACCTCTTCATCTGCTCGATCTCATCAGCTGATGTAGGGGTCATCTTTTTAGACAAAGTGACACCATGTCTAAAAGGAATGAGTGTTATCTTACAATCACTCATACTGTACCTAGACAATATCTTGTCTATGTAGGAAGTTTAGCTCAATCCCAACATTCGGCATTTTCTATCTCTCAGAGTCTTTATTCCAAGAATATATGATGCATCTCCCAAGTCTTTTATTGAGAAATACTGAGAAAGTCATATCTTGACTGATGATAACATCCCTACATCATTCCCAATGAGTAGGATGTGATCTATATAAAGAATTAGGTATACTACCGCTCTCCCACTTTCCTTCTTGTATATACAAGATTCTTCCAAATTCTTTTGGAATCCAAATTATTTGATCGAAAGATCAAATCTTTGGTTCCAGCTTCTTGAAGCTTGTTTTAAACCATATATCGACTTGTTGAGCTTGCATACCATGTTCTCCTAGTTAGGAGCAATGAAGCCCTCTGGTTGCTTCATATAGATGTCTTCATCTAACATTCCATTAAGGAAAGCAGTTTTGACATCCATTTGCCATATCTCATAGTCATGGTATGCAGCTATAGCTAGCAATATCCTGATGGATTTAAGCATAGCTACAGGTGAAAAGGTATCCTCATAATCAACTCCTTGAATTTGAGTATAACCTTTTGCAACAAGTCTAGCTTTATAGGTCTCCACGTTACCATCAGCACCCTTCTTCCTTTTGTAAATCTATTTGCATCCAATTGGCCTTATACCATCTGGTGGATCTACTAAAGTCCAGACACCGTTGTCATACATGGAATCTATTTCAGCATTCATGGCTTTATTCTATTAAGATGCATCTACATCTAATGTAGCTTCCTGATAAGTACTAGGATCTTTATCCTCATCATCAGGGGTAACTAGATAAAATTCATTATTGTAATATTGAAGTCTATCCGGTGGTCTAGAAACTCTTTTAGACCTTCTCAGTGAAACAAAATTAGGAGAAATTAAAGTGGAAGGATTAGGTTTAGTTTGGATACTAGCTGTGTCGTCTTTCATCTCATGAAATTCAACTTTCTTAAGGAGATCCATTTCTTCCTCCAAGAAAATGGCATGAAGCCTAACAACTATTGTTTGGTTTACCTTGGAGTAGAAATAGAAACCCTTAGTTTCTTTTGGATATCCTACAAAATTTCATTTTTCTGTCCTAGATTCAAATTTAGTGGGTTTGAGTTTGCGAACATACGCAGGACAACCCCATACCCTTAGATGTTGTAAACTAGGTTTTCGCCCAGTCCACAATTCATAGGGTGTAAGCGGAATAGACTTAGAAGGAACCCAGTTTAGAATATAAATGGTAGTTTGTATAGCATATCCCCAAAGATATGAAGGAACATCGGCATGGTGAACCATATCTAATAAGGTCCGGTTTCTTCTTTCAGAAACTCTATTTTGTTGAGGAGAGGCAGGACTTGTCCATTGCGAGATAATCCCATTATCCCTTAAGTAATCCATAAACTCGTTGGTGAGGTATTCACCACCTCGATCTGATCGAAGTGTCTTTATGGTTTTGTCAGTTGGATTCTCAACTTCTAATTTGAATTCTTTGAACTTTTCAAAGGTGTCAGATTTGTGTTGCATCAAATAGACATATCCATATCTGGAATAGTCATCGGTAAATGTGACAAAATACCGGTATTGACCTCGTGCAACAATGTTAAATGGACCACATACATCACTATGTATTAGTCTTAACTTTTCTTTGGCTCTTCCTACCTTTTTAGGGTAAGGCTTCTTGGTCATCTTCCCTTCGAGACAAGACTCGCATGTAGGGAGTGGTTCTACCTTGAGGAAGTTAAGAAGATCATCTTTTACTAACCTCTTGATCCTATCAAGATTAATGTGACCAAGTCTCTTGTGCCAAAGATAAGTAGACTCAGTGCAATGTCTCTTCATTCCAGACATTCTAGATGATGAGACATTGTCACTTTGCAGACTTTCATTATTTACCAATGGAAATATCAAATAAAAACCATTAATTAGATTGCCAATTATCAAGACCATTCCATATTTCTTAATTTCAACAATTGAATTAAAATTGATAGAGAATCCATAAAATAAGAGTCTAGATACTGAAATCAAATTTCGATGTGCTGAAGGCACATAAAAGCAGTCTTCTAAAATTAATGTCTTTCCATTAGGTAAATAAAGAGTAAACAAGCCGATTGACTTCACTATAACATTTGCACCGGAGCCAACTTTAAGCTTCTGCTCTTGTTTGGTTGGCTTTCTGATTTCCTTGAAAGTTAGACTCAACAGTAATATGTACTTCAAAGTATCTCATACCTTGAGTACTTCCACTACCCTTCTTAAGAGTTACGAGGTAAGTCCTGCAATTCCTCTTCCAGTGGCCTATTTTACCACAGTGGAAACACTTTCCATTGCCTTTGTTTTCCTTGCCAGCTATTCCTAAAGAACCTTTGGCAACTCTTGCTTTACCCTTATTGTCTTTAAACTTTCCTTTGCCTTTCTTTCCTTTTCTAAATTTTTTAGATTTCTTGGAGGTATCAGGTTTATCGACGATTAAAGTTTCACCTTTAGTTGACTTTTTGATCAAATCTTTTGTAGCCACAAGTGAATTTATAAGCTCACTTAGTGACATTTCACTCTTGTTCATATTATAATTTAACACGAATGAATTGAAGGACGGAGGGAGTATTGCAGAACAGTGTCAACTTGAGTGATAGCATCCATCTCTCCACCAAGAATTTCCAGTTCATTCAATAATCCCATCATCTTTATAATGTGTTCCCTGATTGGAGTTCCCTCGGCCATCTTGGTGTTAACAAGGGATTTCAACTTTACTTGTCGAGCTGACCTATTTTGCTCACCAAACATCTCATGAAGGTTTTGCAAAATGTCAGAAGCCTTATCCATGTGTTCATGCTGGCTTTGCAAAATGTTAGACATCGAAGCTAGTATGTAACACTTGGTCATCTGATTGGACCTCTCCCATAACTTAGCCTTTTGGGCCGGTGAAGCATCTAGAGGAATTTCAGGGTTTAGGTGTCTTAAGACATAGGTCAAGGTTATCCACGGCAAACACAATTCTAATCTTTCTTTTCCAGTCTACATAGTTAGTTCCTACTAACTTTTCATCATGAAGAATTTCAATTAATGGGTGTAGGACTGTCATGATCTAATCAAATGAAAAATAAGACAGTATTAGGGATCTATTGTATTCATTAATACCAATTAGATTATGGGTCTGTTTCTAATGGTATTGTCAATTTGGGAAGAATTAATTGGCATCAAAAACCTAGACACTGGCTTAATGTGATCCTGCCTTTGGGCACATCATCACATCGCCTTGAATAGGCAAATAGAAACTATCTTCTAGAATTTCACAGATCTCATCTTGTGAATTCTGGAGTATTCGATCTATTGTCTGATCTATAAGGGATGTTATACTCACGCTTTGGCGTTATTGTATAATATCTCTTATTCATGTGCCCACCTACCATAAACCTGATAAACACCTAATGAAAGCTTACGCTTTGGTGTTATTGCTCCCACTATTTGCTTATTCAGTTTTCAAAATGTTCACTCATAGGTGAGAGGGATTGGGCCCGGCTTTGGCCTGTCAGCTTACTCACACTCCCCACTATAGGATCACATAGTGTATGGTAGAAGATCATAATATTTAGGGACTTGTCCCCAATCTTATATACACATGATATATCAAGAGCAATTATTTCAACAGAATAATTAAACATATAAATAGATATCATCTCATGATAAAATAAGCAGGAGTTATCATCTTATGATAATAAAACATTAGTATACAAGATTAATCGTTATGGGTCAATAAATTAAAATGCATGGATGCAAGGGAATATGATAAGAACAAAGGTAGCTCGTAAACTCCTTCGCGATCCCTTCCTTTATCATCTTATCTAGATCACATCGCAACATCCTCCTTCGTAGCATCTCCGCCAATGTATTAAATATAATTTAAATGGCATTAGGGAAACCAGTATTCTATTCGCCCTTTTCAGGGAAACCGAATGAATCTATCCTTTACAGATTGTCAAAACCTACTACATATTAACCTCTAGTATGAATGCATGAATGATAAATAATTTATCATATATTATGACCCATAACTATAATCTCATATAAAAAAGATGCTACATGGTGATGGAGTACTTTTTCTTATTTTTAAAAGGATTTAAAATTTGATAACAATTATCAAATTGCCTGATAAAAATCTATATCTTATATAGATGAAACCTGGAAAAAATAAAATAATTATATTTTCCATAAAAAAAATTTCATAATCAAATAATGCAATTTAGGAAAAAATTTGAAAGCCTCTTGGAAAATTAATTTAGAAAACTCCTTTTCCCGCTTTAGATTTTCGACTCAAGTTTTGACCCTCAAAAAGATTGATTCTGGAAAAACTTTCTTCATGAAAGTTGTAGATCTTTTCGACGGCTGCGAAACGATGTACTGACAGACCTAAATTAGACTCACGGTCATAAAGTTATGGCCAAAATACCGAAACTATATCGATTCCTCTAATCAAATACAAATCCGAAAATCCATGAATCAATTTAAATCGAAATAAGCTTTAATCACCAAGAACGCTTAAGCAAGGGTGTCAAACACCATGGGATTTATTATTTAATGATCAAATCATTTAAAAGGAATTTCAAAATAAATTCTTTGTTTTGAATTTCATTATATCACATATAATACTAGTTTTTAAAATTTATTTAATTATCAAATCTCATTCAATAATAGAATAAATATTTATTTATTCATCTTATGAACAAATAAAATAATAGCAACTACGAGCACTATTAAATAGATCTAAATTAATTGATCTCATGAATTAAATCATCTATTTAATTACCTTATCAAAATAAACAAAAAAATACTCTTAACCATAGGCTCTGATATCAATTGAAGGGGGATCCAGATAAAAATTTATGAGGAAACTGGATCCCCTAGATCTTAACACCATAAAAAGCATCAAAATTATCTAAGAGTTTTAGTCATATTACCTCGGTGAATGTTTTTCACCGGTGAAGCTTAATCCACTCGAACAGTCAGAACTCTTTGTAGAGATTTCTCTGAAAAAATACTAGAAGCTCGATCCTTGTTCTTCGCTATCCCCACGAAGCTTTAGAATCTCCTTTAGAATTATAGAAGCAAGAGGAAGAAGATGGATCAATGGTGGAGACCTTCTATCACCAATAATACTAAGGTTCAAAACCCTAGATTTGCAAAACCCAACTAGGACCACCAATATAGCTCACGAAAATCCCTAGGGGTCTCCCCTAGGGCTCACGGTTTGAAGAGAGAGAGGAGAGGAGAGAAAAAATTCTGGAGAATTCTACTTAATGGTCTAGGGTGTTGGGGTATTTATAGACTAGGATCTTATCCTAATCCTACTCCAACTTGATCTTATCTAGTAGGATTTATTAATTAACAATAACTCTTATTATTAATTAAATAAACTCCTACTTAATCTATAACTACTTTAATTATAGTAATCCTATTAATTAAAGAGTCGCTATTATAAGAGGATTCTTTGGTTAAAAGGGATAAGTCAACATCCTACACGAAAGTAGGAAACCTAGTCAAACTAGTAATCCACAAGGGGGGCGTGAGCTTCTATGGGGCGTGGGATTTGAGGAGTTAAAACTCCTTATTGTAATCTAATTACAATAAAATCTTAATCCTAATTGCAATCCAACACTTGGAATTTAATTCCATAATAAAAGGAATTATATTTCAATAATTATTCAATTAAACAAATCCTAATCCAATTAGGATTCCTCAAGTGGGTGCCCCACCCTAGGGTTTAAATCCATGGGCTTTGGCTCATATTAAAGGTCCATTTTAATGGGTTTATGGATATGGGTCAAACCCATTTCCCATTTAATTATGTTAATCAAATAATTACTAAAATAATCCCTTAGTTTAAATTAACAATTAATTTAAACAATAGATTAACTATTAATCTATTTAATTAAATGATTAACTTTTAGTCACTTAAAATAATTGATTAAATTTTAATCAATTATTGAACTTGTATTTCTTATGTGAGCACCTCCACAAATTGCTCTGGGATATTCTTACCCTGGCTTATCCAATGTTATCCCATTGACCTTAAACGGGAATTACATCAGAATTGCAAGTGACGTGAGATATCCATGTTGCAATTGAATCCTAGTGTATGAACATTAACCATTACGGATCCTACCACATGAACTTTTAAATTCAATTTATCATTCCAAATATATTATCCTTAATGGGCCTTCGAGATTGACATACTATCTAACCCATAGCCCATTGCAAATCATCCGAGTTTTCAAGACTTATGATTAAACCATGAGAAACAATTTCTCATGAAAAACATTTTGAAAAAATCATTTTATAAGTATAATACCTTTTAGTAAAAGTATATTTCAAAACTTATTTTGTTTTCAAAATCACCTGCTCAGGATTTGAACTTAATCAACTGTCTTACCTAGAACTTGGATAATCTCTCAAATTAATGAGCATGGATTTCTTGTTTGAAATTCATCATGACTCGAACAACTTTCTGACTATCCAACTGTCACTGTATTATATTGCCTAAGTTAGAAAATACGTTGTTGGAATCAATACAGTCAGATCACTGCCCAGTCATAGATTAATTCATCAGATCTAAGGATCATCGAAACCGCTCAATGTAAATGAGAGACCAACTATCTGATAGTATGTTTATGCAAGAGGTCTCTCATTGAATGCAATCAGTCAGTGTACATTTAAGCACCCATATGCTAATGTGTAGTCTCCACTACAATAGTTCGAGATTGAACTACATCTCAGCTATTGAGAACATCTTAGCATTCTGGCAGCCATATAAGTGAAGTGCCTAGCTTCACCCACAACTGTGACTATATAAGGTATAAGGAACTGGAAAGTTATATCTACCTGTGATAATCTAATCACATAATTTTCCTACAATATATCCTATGGACCTTTATCAATATCTCATATCGTATAGATCATCTCATGATCATGGTCAATTACCCATAATGAATACACAATAGATTAAGAAGAAGCATTTATTAATCAAATTAATAAGGTTCTAACAATCTAAATAACTTATCTGGGCATCATGTCCAACATTCAAAACCCTTGATTGCTTCAAGATGATAACCTAGGGTGAAAGCCCCTTTCTCCTCTTCTCTAAATCTCTCCAATTTGGTCTTAGAGGGTTTATGAAACCCTCACTCACGAGTTTTGGATATATATAGAAGTTGGGATGGTCAAAGACCAACACACCCTTAATGATTTGGCTTAAAATTGACCAAAAACGTCCAAAATCGTGAGGATTGGTCGGCGCCCCCGGTCGACCGGTTCAAAATAAGCTCTCTGGACAAAAATAACATACAAAAAATGGCAGGTTCGATCAACTAGTAGTGAGGTTCAGTCGATCGGATTTGTGTTCGGTTGACCGGTTGCTGACCTCGTTTGGTATTTTGGCCATAACTTTTGGCTCCCTTATCTGATTTTTATGATTCAACTTGAGTTGGATTCTTATTTGAAAGGGGAACAAATTTTGTGTTTTATACAACTCCTAATTTTGAGTTTTACTTAGTCTAAATTGGCCAACAAGTCCACTGATCCAACATAACTGCTGAATTGACCACAGACCACCTTTCGGAAACCTCACATTTCCGATGGTTTAGAATTTTCAAATTCTTCTTTATTTATTAATTAGACTACGTGAAAGGTCAATTGGCTATGAGAATACTATTCATTAGGAACGAAAAGTTCCGGGGCGCTACATTGTGGCTCTTGCCACAGAAAGTGCAGACCTCAAAACCGAATGTCGAGGATGTAGGAGCCACGTATTGAGTGGCCTGAGAAGTAGCTGGGCGAGGAGCTTGAGGTACAAATGGAGGTCTCTAAGCATAAGTAGGCCTTTTTGTTTGATAAGGGACTAGCCTAATCCTTCTCTCTGGTGGTACTGGCCCACTGGATTGGGCTCTAACCATCTGCCTCCTCTAGAAGAATTTCTCGGAACTCTTCTCTGCCATCTTTGCCCTATTCACAATCTCTCCCTATGTGGCCAAATAGAGAATGGAGACTATATCTCTGATAGAGGGCCGCAGTCCCCTCTCAAACTTCCTCACCTTCATATTCTCTGAGGAGATCAATTGTGGAGCAAATCGAGAAAGCTCCGTGAACCGCACTTCGTACTCTGTCATTGACAGGTCCCCTTGCTCTAGGGTCATGAACTTTATTTCCTTCTGTGCCCAGAAAAATTGGAGGAAATACTGCTTGTAGAACACATCCAGGAACTCTGCCCAAGTCCATGGCACCCCTGCTCTAGTGGCATCCCTCTGTCTCAGTGCAGATCTCCACCAATGCTTAGCTTCACCTTCCATAATGAAGGTAGCCCAGTCAACCCTCTGCTCGTCCATACAGCGAAGGGCCCTGAAGGTCTTCTCCAATTGCATGATCCAGGTTTTAGCGACCATAGGATCAGTACTCCCATAGAAGGTAGGAGGACGAAGTCTCTGGAAAGCCTCCAAACCTATCGTGTGATGTAGGGAGGAGGTAAGGGTGCGGGCGTGACAATGTCAATAGTCTGTCTGGCAGTCAAAAGTGTCACTGCCTTAGTGAGAATCCCAAACATCTAGGCAAAGTTGGGCTGCTCTTTACCCTCTGGAGTATCACCTCCATTTCCTCGAGTACGGTAACCGCGACCTCGATTGCCTCGCCTTATGATAATTCCTGAGAACAATGACAAAACATGAGTCTAACTTAGGTACCAGATTCTCATTGCAGTTGACATGACAATTGATAATATATCCACTAGGTACACACACACAAGGTATACACATAACAATCTAATTTTCATGTGGTTGGAATTTTCCTAGCGTGACACACTAAGCTCGGTCGAAGTATCAACTAGTTTTAACTAAGACTAAATGATTAGTCTATACTTGGAATATGACTCTGTTCGTACCTAATGAGATTCATCACAGTATCTTATAGAACTACACATGTGCAAGCCATGATGAAGTATAGCGCCCAACTAGTACTCTGGAGGCTTAGAACTATATTAGGTTTATAAGAAACTGGAAAATCATATCTCCTCGCAACCTTTGCATGATTTTTCTACAATGTTACCTATGGAACATTATGTCATCATCAAATGAGACATTAACAATTACAAATACACTTTATATATAGTTGTGTGAATGTGATGCTTCTCTAATAACTATAGAAAAGTCTTATATTGGCTTTCGAGGGTATAAATGTCCAACAATCTCCCACTTGCACTCTAATCCAATTTGATGTAATGCACATCTTCTCAGAGATGTTTCTCAAACACCAGCTGAGGCATAACTTAATATATGGGTCTGTCATGTTTGGTTTACCACAACTATTGCAGTAATGCAATACTACCTGCAACTCTTGCAGATTTATTATCAATAACCACAGTTTGAAAAGACTAAACAAAATGACACTGTCCAACAATCATTTTTAGAAGTTAATTGTCGGGCCCTAAAATCTACCCTAGGAGATAGGTGGGACTTTGTGCCTGGCTAAACATATCATGATGAACCAACCTGCGAAACAGACAGAGCAATAGCGTAGCGGAAGCATAACAAAATTTTTTCTTTTATATATATCAACTGTATTCCAAGTTACCAATGTACAAAACTAATGACTTTGGACATATACAAGTAACCCCCAAAAGAAATCCCAAAACACATTTCACTCTTTGTCTCTCTCATCTCTCAATAATACCCCAGATAGGGCCAAATGTCAAGATCCCTATCACCCTCAGGACAATCACCTATCGGTTCTTCAACATACTCTTCCTCAACCCATGGTTCCGGAACACATATATCAAAAGGACCTACCGAAAATAATAGTTCGGTTGAGCATGGAATACTCAGCATATACAAACACTAAAGTAGCAAGTGGTAGACATTAATAATAACATGCTTCACAAGTCAAGACAAAATAGCAATTCAATGAAATAAGAGAAACAAGCATACAGGAATATTCAGATAAGGAACTATGACACTTTTCAAAATATGGAATGTGCAAGCTTTTCAAAATCTTACTTCTAAATAATACTATACAAGCTTTACTTTGAGACATTCCTTCCTAAATAAAGTGTTTCCCTTCTCGGAACACCTTATGAGATGCGTTCCTTCAAGATAAAGTGTTTCCCTTCTTAGAACACCATATAAGACAAGTTCTTACAAGATAAAGTGTTTCCCTTCTCGGAACACCTTATGAGACGAGTTCTTTTACAAAAATTTACAAGCCAGGCCTTAAGCCCTTGAGTACAAAAGTGTTTCCCTTCTCGGAACACCTTATGAGATGAGTTCCTCTTCACAAAACTTTACAAGCAAGGCCTCATGCTCTTGATTACGAAACTTTACAAGCAAGGCATCAAGCCCTTGAGTTCTTTCAAAACCAAATTCTACTTTAAGAAAACCTTCACATCGAGATAAAACTCCTTTTCAGGCCAAAAATCATTCTTTAAGACAAAACTCATGTTGATTCAAAACGAAAATCTCAATATAGAAGTGGACGTGATCATAGGTGAGCAATAACAAGCAAAATCACTAATCATTTAATAACATGGTTATAATTTACAAAAAGGATTAAGGTCATAGACCTTGATTTGCCAAAAATCAAACAAAACTAATTTCTATTAATGAAATACAACGAGCTAGGTTTAGTAGAGTATATCTACACATATAAAAGGCTATACATATCAAGAAACCCATGTTTCTCATTAATGGTTTACAACAACTAGCTAGTGGAGTGTATTTACCTCTTTGAGCTTGAATCCGTATGGTTCTTGCGATTAAGAAGCTTTGGAGGTGAGATTTGGGCATCACCTTTGATCCTTGATAATATCCCTTCTCAAAACCCTAACTCCTTCTCCTTTATCTCCCAAAATCCCTCTTAGGTTTTGTGTTATTCTAAATCCCCGAAAATGACCTCTATTTATAGCCCAAGGGGTTGAAACCCTAAAAATCCTGTATTTGTGCTTTTTTGCGACTTTACTGTGCATGACCGTTCGAACGGTCTTTTGATTGCTCGAATGGTGGTGTGATTGTTTGAACAGTCATGCCTACTGTTTTTGGTTTCCAAAATTCTTATTCAATATTTACTAGGATCATTCGAATGGTCTTGAACCATTTGAACGCTTTACGTTACTGTTTTCGAATGCTGAAATTTTATTCATCATCCACTGCCATCGTTTGAACGGTCATGGGAACCGTTCGAACTGTTGCCCCAGCTTTCTTCTGTTTTTCCCATTTTCTCATTTTCTTTCTCATTGGTTTAAGCCTCAACACTTTTTAAACATTACCAAAGGTCCTTAAGACCTTAAAACCCACTCCATAACTCATTGTTAAACACAACAACATCATTATCATAAATCATACAATCCAATCATACATTGAACCATTTTGGTTTTAAAACACACATTTAATAGCACTATTCACAATACTATTCACTAGTACTGTGCAAATGAAAATCTGGGGTTCTACATTAACATACTTGTCCTTTACCATTGTACAATGCTCCAGACTAATCTGACCAATATCTTATCACATCAACATATGATGAATATCCGCTCTTGTACAAATATATTGTCTTATCATATCATATATCTAAGAGAAATAGATTCCATGCTCTAAAGATAGAAAACTCTTTTCTTGGAATCTTACTTGCACAAAAACATAACTGTTATTGGGAGAATAACAATATCATTTTTTCTTTTGTCTCCAAACTCTTTAGGACTAAGAAAACATGATGTTAAAATTTTGTCCTTCGTTGCAAAATTATTAGATCACATCTAGGAGAGAAGAATAATATTTATACTACATTCACAATGAGCAAAATATTATTATTTGCATAGAGCCAGGAAAGTAATCATGCTCCCACTAACCAGTTTGTACATAAAGGATACTTTTAATTTTTAGATGAAAACCAAACAGTTTGATTACTTCATCAGAACAAAAGTTAGTCCAATTACAGATTCTGGGATCTGTGGGTTCTAGTGTACTATTTAGGTATGAAGAGATTGGAGAGTTGATTTTATTAATTCTCATAGTTATCGGTCTATTGGGTTTCCACTTCTAATACAATTCTAGATTCAGTTTCTCTCATAGGAAACTTGTATTCCTATTTTACAAATATCTTTTGTTATCCAGGAATTGAGACTAAGTGTCTCTAATGCGAATCCCAAGCTCATCTTCTATCGAATCATATCCAATATTGTTAGATTTAACAACACCATCATGCTATGGTTTGTTATGAGAATTATTTGAGATAAGATGTAATAAGAGTAGCTTATGAAATTTCTATTAAGAGGTGCTCTTCTCATTCATGGAAGACTTACCTAGCTGTTTCTTTATTTCATTGCGGAATTCCTTGAACTTTTCAAATAAGGTGAAATAAAGTTAGCTACGATCATCCGTGTGTACTATTACAATACAGGAAGACATCTTTCTCCACGATAATTACTCATATGAATTAAGTTCATAAAGACTAAGGGATGTGTCAGATACTAATTAATGTTATAATAGTAACAATTTAAGAAATCTAATTTCTACAAGTAATTGACACATACCTAGTCTCTAAGAATAAAACCCTATCTTGAGCTAGTTTTCACTAAAACATCCCAATGGTGGCTATAACCACTATTACTTTTGTCTCATTTCCAAGTAGAAGTTTTATCTACTCAGACTTCTTCTTCTCCTTAGCAAACATGCAACTATTGCACTTATGCAAGGTCATACCAAGCATTAGTAGCTAGAGGTTCCAATAATTTAAGTTGGAATCGATGAGTATACAAGTTGAACAATCCTTCCAAAGGTTTGTCCTGTATCAAATGACTAACTGCTTCACTATGAAGCACATTCCTTATACTTTCCTTTTCTTCTCAGAAGAGCCCTTGTCCATACTACTAGAATATTTTTTCTTTGGAAAATCTTGGATTTCTTTCCTTTGCATATATGCTCAGGATTTAGAGAATCCAATTTCTTTGAACATCTTTGCAAGTAGCCTTGAACTGTAACGCCCCAAAATACCCCCTAGGAGTTTAGGGATATTTTAGGTGTCACACTGCGAACCTAACAAACCATCCTGTAATGCACAAGATAAAATACAGTACTCATAACGATAATCAGAGCGCGGAAGCTATCATATATGCGGAAGCGTAAACAAATTTTCATTTCTTCTGATGATCCAAAATAGTATTCCAAGTTAACATAAATACAAGACATGTCTAAGCCTAAGGTGGACAGGCCCACCTATCAAAATATCAAAATATACCAAACCCTCTCATACTCTCCCCTCAACAGTAGTCGAGGTATGGCCACGCATCGAGGTCTCGGTCCGCCTGAGACTGTAATGGGATAGCCGACTCTCTCTCCTCTGTATACTCTTCCTCGACCCAAGGCTCCGGGTCGAGGGCTCCCTCAGTACCTGCCGACATGAAAGTACGGCTGAGCATGGAATACTCAGCGAGTACAAGCTACTAGCAGACCATAACAATAATAAAAACACATAATAATAATATCATACAAGCAGTAATAGAAACATCACAAAGAAACAGTATAGGGCATGACACAATACAAGCATCCTGACGTGCGTACATGAATGCGAAAATGCCGATAAAACTCATGCTTGAAAACCCTTGTCATGTCCCGGTATGCCTCGTAGAAATCATGTATGCGTGCATGCATGAATGCATGATCATCCTCTTGTACACCTCCATCTTGTAAACTTGTGAGCCAGAGGCTAGCACCCGAATCTCCCTGGGCTGCCAACCTCCTTGATATGCAATGCACTTGTGAGCCAGAGGTTAGCACCCGAATGTCCCTGGGCTACCAACCTCCTTGTTATGAAATGCACTTGTGAGCCAGAGGTTAGCACCCGAATGTCCCTGGGCTACCAACCTCCTTGATATGAAATGCACTTGTGAGCCAGAGGCTAGCACCCGAATGTCCCTGGGCTACCAACCTCCTTGTTATGAAATGCACTTGTGAGCCAGAGGCTAGCACCCGAATGTCCCTGGGCTACCAACCTCCTTGACATGTAATATTTCTTGTTGTTTATTATATGCACATGCTCTTGAAATCACGGTTCATGCTATCATGCGTGCTCGTGTACGTGTCCATAGTGACAATCATGATAATGAAAATAACCAAATATGACATTATAATTCAATTCATGATATGAACATAAGTAACATAAGTAGTTTGCATAACATTTGATCAATTTATCATTTATAAGGACGCATGCATAAAACCCATTTCCATGTCCTTCATTGAGATCATTTATTCATAGTTTAGGCATTTTGTCAAACACTTTCATACGTTATTCCTTAGTAGTTTATCTCCTTCTTTTTAATGCATATTTTCCATTCAATCATACAAGGGTAAGTTTGTCATTTGTACAATGCCCATCCTCCATTTTTCCAATCCACATCCCACACATCATATATCACACATTCGGCATCCAATCGCCGTATCCAACCTCCATCCAAGCATCCCTACTCTTTCTTTATCTTGTTTATATTTATTATAGATGACACATTTTGCAAGGAATAAAACACACTAACAAGAATCATATTTCATAAGGAAAAACCTAGATTTATTGCTAGGGTAAGTTAGTAGGGTGTACTAACCTTAAATCAAGGCTTGATCCTTGGTAGAAACCTTGATTGAAGCTCCAACTTGAAAGAAGAACACCTTTGCTTGAAGGAGACTTGAGTTGGGGAAGAAACCCCTTTCAAAAACGTGCTTGGGTTGCTGCCCTAGCTTGGAGAATGGTTCACACACGAGCTTGAGCCTCCATTTTGAAGCAACTCGAGTTGGGGTGAGCTATGGTTCTTAAACCCCCTTTGATTTCCTTCTCAAAACCAAACCCTAGGTTAGAGCTTTCTCCTCTTCTCTCTCTATCTCTCAAAATCCCTCAAATGTTGTAAGTGAGGCCTCAAAGGGTCGAGCAAACCCTTATGGGTAAGGGTTTAACACCCAAAAGACGAAAACGCCCTTACTGAAATTTCTGCAAAAACGCGAAGACCGAGCGATCGGTGGTTATGACCGATCGATCGGTTGCCTACCGAGCGATCAGTGTTTATGACCGATCGACCGGTCAAAAACTCACTCTCTGGAAAATTTCCCCATACAAAATTTCTGACCGCGCGATAGCTTCCGATCGATCGGTTATGGACCGATCGATCGCTGACTGGACCGAGCGATCGGTTCTCTGTATGTCTGGACTGTTTTGACCATATCTTTTGACTCGCTCGTCGGATTTCGACGATTCAACTTGCGTTGGGTTCGTCTTTCGAAAACGCACATTCCTGATGTTTCGGAATTTCCGATTTCTCCCTTATTTATTAATTAGACTACAAAAAAGGCCAATTAGCTACGAAGGTGCTATTCATTAAGGATGAAAAAGTCCGGGGTGCTACATTCTCCCCCCCTTACAAAAATTTTGTCTCCGAAATTTGGACGATACATACATGCACAAAATCAAAACAAAATTACAAGCCATATGCACAAGTCTATTCAAACAACTCGGGATACTTTGCTTTGACTTCGGCTTCACGCTCCCACGTGGCTTCTTCTCGTGCATGATGTTGCCATTGCACGAGGACTAGCGGAATAGTCTTGTTGCGAAGCACTTGATCTCTCCTATCCAAAATATGAACCGGCTTCTCAACTAAAGTGAGGTCCTCTCGGATCTCAATCGGATCAAGCTCGATGACATGAGAAGGATCCGAGATGTACTTCCGGAGCATAGAGACATGAAATACATTATGGACCGCCGCCATGTGAGCGGGCAAAGCAACACGGTAAGCAACCTCGCCAACTCGAGTAATGATCTCGAACGGACCCACATATCTCGGGCTAAGCTTGCCTCTCTTCCCGAATCGCATAACACCTTTGGTTGGTGAAATCCTTACAAACACAAAATCACCGACTCGGAATTCAAGGTCCCTCCTTCGGTTGTCGGCATAGCTTTTCTGTCTATCATGTGCGGTCTTTAACCTCTCCCGGATAAGCTTGACCCTATCCGCGGTTTGTTCAATTAACTCGGGGCCCAAAATCTTTCTTTCTCCCACTTCATCCCAATACAACGGGGATCTACAACTCCTTCCGTACAAAGCCTCGAAAGGCGCCATTTGTATGCTTTCTTGATAACTGTTGTTGTAAGCAAATTCCACCAAAGGTAGGTGATCTTCCCAACTTCCCTTGAAATCTAGCATACATGCTCGGAGCATATCTTCAATAACCTGATTCACCCTCTCGGTTTGCCCGTCGGTCTGTTGGTGGAAAGCTGTGCTAAAGTCTAATCGGGAGCCCATTGCACCTTGAAAACTTTTCCAAAACCTGGATGTGAATCTTGGGTCTCTATCCGACACAATACTCACTGGCACCCCGTGTAATCGGACTATTTCCTTGATGTATAGCTCCGCTAACTGATTGGAGTTGAATGTAGTCCGGTACGGTAAGAAATGAGCGGACTTCGTGAGTCTATCAATAACTACCCATATAGCATCAGTCTTCCTAACCGTCTTCGGCAATCCCACGATGAAGTCTATAGAGATATGTTCCCATTTCCACTCGGGAATAGGGAGAGACTGCAAAAGACCCGCCGGTCTCAAATGCTCCGCTTTCACCTGTTGGCACACCAAACACCGTGCCACATACTCCGCAACCTCCCTCTTCATGTTTCGCCACCAAAAGTGACTCTTGAGGTTCCGGTACATCTTTGTCCCTCCGGGATGCACTGTATACTTAGACCGGTGAGCTTCGTCCATAATCTCTCTCCGAAGGTCTACATTGGCTGGGACACAAAGTCTTCCCTTGAATGTAATAGCACCTCGGCTAGTGAGAGAGAAGTCCGTACTACCCTTGGCCACTTCCTTATCCCGGAAAGCCAACAAGTCAGTGTCTGTGGCTTGATACTCCTGGATCAAGTCTATAAGGTACGGCCGAACTGTAACATTTGCCAAAACCGGACTGCGGACAGAATCGTTCACACTGATGTCTAGATTTGCCAAATCGTCTAACAGTCTCCATTCCCGCACCAACATGTGAGCCAACAACCCCGATGGTTTCCTACTCAGAGCGTCTGCCACCACATTTGCTTTTCCCGGGTGATATTGGATAGTGCACTCGTAGTCCTTTAAGAACTCAATCCAACGCCGTTGTCGTAAGTTTAACTCTTTTTGGGAAAAGAGATACTTGAGGCTCTTGTGGTCCGTGTACACATAGAACTCCACCCCGTACAGATAATGTCGCCAAATTTTAAGTGCAAACACGACCGCCGCAAGCTCCAAGTCGTGAGTGGGGTAGTTCTTTTCATGCTCTTTCAACTGCCTTGATGCATAGGCAATAACTTTCTTGTGTTGCATTAGGACACACCCGAGTCCGACGTGCGAGGCATCACTATACACCTCATACTCAAAAGGTCCAGATGGCACAGTAAGGACAGGGGCTGTGGTGAGGCGTTTCTTCAACTCTTGGAAACTTACTTCACATCGGTCACTCCAACTGAACTCTGCATTTTTCCTTGTCAAGTAGGTGAGAGGTGCAGCCAGACTGGAGAATCCCTCCACAAATCTCCGGTAGTAGCCTGCCAATCCGAGGAAACTACGTATCTCCGTGACGCTCTTGGGCCTCTCCCAACTCATGACTGCCTCAACCTTGGCTGGATCTACAGAAATGCCCACGGCCGACACCACGTGTCCAAGAAATGCGACCTTCTCTAACCAGAACTCGCACTTACTCAATTTGGCATATAGCCTATGCTCTCTCAACATCTCCAGAGCAAGGCGGAGGTCTCGCGCGTGATCTTCCCGTGTCTGGGAATACACCAAAATGTCATCAATGAATACAATCACGCATCGATCCAAGTAAGATCGGAACACCCGGTTCATCAAATCCATGAATGCCGCCAGTGCATTCGTCAGCCCAAAAGGCATGACAAGGAACTCGTAATGCCCATACCGAGTCCTGAAGGCCGTCTTCGGAACATCTTCCGCCTTGATCCTTAATTGATGATACCCCGACCTAAGATCAATTTTGGAGAAGAATCTCGCTCCCTTCAGTTGGTCGAACAAGTCATCGATCCTTGGCAAGGGATAACAATTCTTGATAGTTACCTTGTTCAACTGACGGTAGTCTATACACATTCTCATCGACCCGTCTTTCTTCTTTACAAAAAGGACCGGAGCTCCCCACGGTGACACACTTGGTTGGATGAAACCAAGTTGTTGTAACTCCTCAATTTGCTTCTTCAATTCTTCAAGCTCTATCGGGGCCATTCTATATAGGGCTCTTGAAATTGGAGCGGTGCCCGGAGTAAGCTCTATAGTGAACTCAATCTCCCGATTCGGAGGTAACCCAGGAAGTTCCTCCGGAAACACGTCCAAGAAATCACTCACGACCGGAATGGCCGAGGAGTTTTGTGCTTCTAGGTTTGTTACACTCAAGGCTGCGAGGCGAGCAATGTCCCTCTCTCTTAATCCTCGGAAGTGAAAAGGCTTACCCCCTTCCGGCTTGAAATTCACCATCTTCTCAAAACACGCAACATGCCCGTGATGGTTTGACAACCAATCCATCCCTAAGATGACATCAAAATCCAAGTCTTGAAAATCTAGGACGATGAGATCGGCTAATAGTTCATTCTCCCCCACTTGAACCACACTATCCCTGAATATCTTGTCCGTATCAACTGACTTGCCGAGTGGAGTTGCAATGGTCAACTCCTGCTTTAACGGAGTAGCCTCAGTCAAAAATCCCTTTGCGAAACTAGGCGACACAAAGGAGTGAGTGGATCCTATGTCCATCAACACTCGGGCAAGACATTCGTTCACTAACAAAGCGCCTGTGCGATTAAGTGACTACTATTAGTAGATTTCAAACAACAAGCATCATACATAGGTAACCCTTAGTATAGAAACTCACAAAGCAAACCATAGAAATTTTACACAATTTAAATTCTAGAATTCGTGCGTACCTTGCACGACATTGTCGGATGCACGTGCGTCTCTCTCGGATAAGGCAAAGACTCGGCCCTGTGTGGCTGGGCGAGGAGGCCGGGTAGACTGTGAGGCCCTCGAAGCCTGAGAAGAGCTAGGCTGAGATGTCTGCCTAACCGGGGGCCTGCTCCCTGAAGACTGAGTTGGCAATTGACGCCGGGGACAATCTCTGACCATGTGGCCTTGGTCACCACAATGGAAGCAACTTCCTGAAACTCTCCGGCATTCTCCCGCTGGATGCCTCCTCCCACAAAGAGTGCAAACATCATGCAAATAGGAGGACGAAGCATACCCCGTAGCCTGAGTAACTGCGGGGCGAGGAGCATATGAGGTAGCCGGGCGAAAAGCCGGTGGAGCGAAAGAGCGGGGAGCCTATGGTGCTGAATACATCCTCTGTGACTGAGCCGGGCCTGCAGACTGATACAAGCTCGTCCTTGCTCTTTTCTCCCCTGAACTACTCGACTGTCCTTTTTCCATTCCTCTCCTTTTGAAGAACTCCTCGGAGTTCGACTCGGCCAATAGTGCTTTATCAACCACTTCAGAATATGTCTCATGTCTAAACATCGAGACTCGATCCTTGAGATATGCCTTCAACCCCCTCTCGAATTTCCGGGCCTTCATAGCCTCGGTCGCTATCATGTGTGGAGCAAATCGAGATAGCTCTGAAAATTTGGCTTCATAAGCCGCTATGGACATATTACCTTGCTCCAAGGTAATGAATTCGACTTCCATCTTTTCTTTCATCCCGACTGGGAAGTACTTCTTGTTGAAAACCTCCAAGAATTCCTCCCAAGTCCAATCTTGACCTTGCCGGGTCAACTCTCGGGTCCGAAGTGCAGACTTCCACCAATGATCGGCCTCGCCTTCAAGCATAAAGGCGGCCCATGTGACCCTTTCCACTTCAGTAGGTGCTAATACCGAGAATATCTTCTCAAGTTGCCGGATCCAACCCTCGGCAACAAGTGGATCAATGCTTCCACAAAAAGTTGGAGGCCTCATCCTCCGAAAAGCTTCTATCCCGGCTTGGGCTCGGTTAGGAGGAGCCGGTATGAGTGCCGCATTAGGCGGAGTGGCCGGTTGCCTTGCCGCCAACATAGCCAAGGTCTCGGCTATGGATGCGAATGCTTGGGCAAAGTCGGGTTGATCATCACCCGATGGAGCATCACCTCCATTACCCCTCGTGTTGTACCCGCGACCCCGGGTATTGCGTCTCATGATTTCTCCTGAGAACGACAATACAACATGAGTCTAACTTGGATACACAATTAGTACAAATTTCGTAATTCGCTCAATACATATTCATCAAGCATACTTAATAAGCACAACACAATTAATGCACATATGGTATATAACACAATAGCATAACATACAATCCGCGTTCCTAGCGTAGGACTCTATGTTCGGTTGAAGTTCAACCCATTTTGACTAAGACTAACTTGTTAGCCTATACTTGGAATACAACTCTCTAAGGTGATTCTAATACCTTGTTCAATCATCTAAGTGACCCTAGGGACTCTAATGCCTAGAGCTCTGATACCACTCTGTAACGCCCCAAAATACCCCTAGGAGTTTAGGGATATTTTAGGTGTCACACTGCGAACCTAACAAACCATCCTGTAATGCACAAGATAAAATACAGTACTCATAACGATAATCAGAGCGCGGAAGCTATCATATATGCGGAAGCGTAAACAAATTTTCATTTCTTCTGATGATCCAAAATAGTATTCCAAGTTAACATAAATACAAGACATGTCTAAGCCTAAGGTGGACAGGCCCACCTATCAAAATATCAAAATATACCAAACCCTCTCATACTCTCCCCTCAACAGTAGTCGAGGTATGGCCACGCATCGAGGTCTCGGTCTGCCTGAGACTGTAATGGGATAGCCGACTCTCTCTCCTCTGTATACTCTTCCTCGACCCAAGGCTCCGGGTCGAGGGCTCCCTCAGTACCTGCCGACATGAAAGTACGGCTGAGCATGGAATACTCAGCGAGTACAAGCTACTAGCAGACCATAACAATAATAAAAACACATAATAATAATATCATACAACCAGTAATAGAAACATCACAAAGAAACAGTATAGGGCATGACACAATACAAGCATCCTGACGTACGTACATGAATGCGAAAATGCCGATAAAACTCATGCTTGAAAACCCTTGTCATGTCCCGGTATGCCTCGTAGAAATCATGTATGCGTGCATGCATGAATGCATGATCATCCTCTTGTACACCTCCATCTTGTAAACTTGTGAGCCAGAGGCTAGCACCCGAATCTCCCTGGGCTGCCAACCTCCTTGATATGCAATGCACTTGTGAGCCAGAGGTTAGCACCCGAATGTCCCTGGGCTACCAACCTCCTTGTTATGAAATGCACTTGTGAGCCAGACGTTAGCACCCGAATGTCCCTGGGCTACCAACCTCCTTGATATGAAATGCACTTGTGAGCCAGAGGCTAGCACCCGAATGTCCCTAGGCTACCAACCTCCTTGTTATGAAATGCACTTGTGAGCCAGAGGCTAGCACCCGAATGTCCCTGGGCTACCAACCTCCTTGACATGTAATATTTCTTGTTGTTTATTATATGCACATGCTCTTGAAATCACGGTTCATGCTATCATGCGTGCTCGTGTACGTGTCCATAGTGACAATCATGATAATGGAAATAACCAAATATGACATTATAATTCAATTCATGATATGAACATAAGTAACATAAGTAGTTTGCATAACATTTGATCAATTTATCATTTATAAGGACGCATGCATAAAACCCATTTCCATGTCCTTCATTGAGATCATTTATTCATAGTTTAGGCATTTTGTCAAACACTTTCATACGTTATTCCTTAGTAGTTTATCTCCTTCTTTTTAATGCATATTTTCCATTCAATCATACAAGGGTAAGTTTGTCATTTGTACAATGCCCATCCTCCATTTTTCCAATCCACATCCCACACATCATATATCACACATTCGGCATCCAATCGCCGTATCCAACCTCCATCCAAGCATCCCTACTCTTTCTTTATCTTGTTTATATTTATTATAGATGACACATTTTGCAAGGAATAAAACACACTAACAAGAATCATATTTCATAAGGAAAAACCTAGATTTATTGCTAGGGTAAGTTAGTAGGGTGTACTAACCTTAAATCAAGGCTTGATCCTTGGTAGAAACCTTGATTGAAGCTCCAACTTGAAAGAAGAACACCTTTGCTTGAAGGAGACTTGAGTTGGGGAAGAAACCCCTTTCAAAAACGTGCTTGGGTTGCTGCCCTAGCTTGGAGAATGGTTCACACACGAGCTTGAGCCTCCATTTTGAAGCAACTCGAGTTGGGGTGAGCTATGGTTCTTAAACCCCCTTTGATTTCCTTCTCAAAACCAAACCCTAGGTTAGAGCTTTCTCCTCTTCTCTCTCTATCTCTCAAAATCCCTCAAATGTTGTAAGTGAAGCCTCAAAGGGTCGAGCAAACCCTTATGGGTAAGGGTTTAACACCCAAAAGATGAAAACGCCCTTACTGAAATTTCTGCAAAAACGCGAAGACCGAGCGATCGGTGGTTATGACCGATCGATCGGTTGCCTACCGAGCGATCGGTGTTTATGACCGATCGACCGGTCAAAAACTCACTCTCTGGAAAATTTCCCCATACAAAATTTCTGACCGCGCGATAGCTACCGATCGATCGGTTATGGACCGATCGATCGCTGACTGGACCGAGCGATCAGTTCTCTGTATGTCTGGACTGTTTTGACCATATCTTTTGACTCGCTCGTCGGATTTCGACGATTCAACTTGCGTTGGGTTCGTCTTTCGAAAACGCACATTCCTGACATTTCGGAATTTCCGATTTCTTCCTTATTTATTAATTAGACTACAAAAAAGGCCAATTAGCTACGAAGGTGCTATTCATTAAGGATGAAAAAGTCCGGGGTGCTACATGAACTCTTCGCAAGGTTCTTAGCCATATGCAACATGTGTGATTTTAAACAATTTGATTCCCTACCTATTCAACATAACTATATTAAAAGACTTCAGGAGCTAGTTGAGGATCATATCCACTGATCCCATAGATCAGGGTTTTCAATCTTTGATGATATTGCTCATCAGTCTGTCAAATTTCATAGACCCCTCAATCTATAAAATTAGGAAATATGTTACTTCATCTTTCTAATGAGCATTGGGTGCCTTATAATACACATACAATCTTCAATTTTAGGATAGTATTACAAATGCACCACAAGGTGGATAATAACTATCTATCATTTAAACATCTCATGCATAACTCCTTATGTTAATCGGTGATTCCTAATTTTCTTGCGACCTCCAAGGACAAAATGACTATCACTCTTTCAGTCGTCATGTTCCTTGGTTAAGTGAAACTCATCATTCTCGGTTTGTTATATGATCGAGTAGGGTTATGCCTCTAATTTAGTTGACACTCCCTATCAGGTCATACACAAACCTATCTACTATAGAAATAAGGCTCTAGGAGTTTAATTCATACTGAGTTATGTCAAAATCCTTTTGGCATGACAAAACTCAAGCTAATTAATTCCTAGTCTTATTGATATGGAAGGTAATAGGACAAATTATCCTGTAAGATAAGTTAGCCCATTTAATTCACTTAATATTTTTCTTGAGGGAAAACATAATATTATGAACAAATTATACATCTCATGCATATATCAAAAACATTCATAATACATATCATTGTATCACATGTATAAAATAATATACAAAAATCATCATATGATCATAATACAAATTTTGTTTAATTATATCAAACTAATTCCAATGGACTCCCATTAACCCTAGTAATCTTAATGGATCTAATCCAAGGGTACAAAGGTCATTTTGACATTAATGGGCCTTTGATGGTTCACTCATCCATATGATGGACTATTGGTCATACCAAGCATCATGAGCCCAAAATAATAATTATAAAGTGTCCATGTGCATTACTAAAGCTCATAAGTAAAAATGGACACTTTAATTCTCGACTAATTAGTTTTAGCACATTATTGTTCACCAACCCTAAATCTAAATGAAATTATGGGAGTCTTTAAACAACTCTCTAAGACCTCTACTAGGGCCTATAAGTGTCAATCTAATCATGAATATTGTTAGCATACATCTATGCCAATTAAGGCAAAATTATCGCATAAACATACAAGTAACGAATTCCATGTAAAAATTTCAACATGGACTACATATAACACATCCAAAAGGGCCTATGATAGGAATCAAAATGAGCTCTACAATCTGCTCCCTCTTCTTATTATTTGAGAAATTTTGAAAGACAGATGCTCGTGAACATTCAAGAATGTTTGAAAGACTCCGGATATTATTATTGCTCGTATCAAAGCATGGATAGTAGAGTTAGGGAGCTTACCTTCTAAGAAGAGACTAGATCTTCTTCTCTCAACATTTCATCTCATCCTCCTAAGGTCAGAAACTCTATTTCTCTTGTTAAATGGATTCGGCCTCTTCAAGGAAAAATCAAGTTGAATGTGGATGGAGCTTCAAGAGGTAATCCTGGCTTAGCTAGTGGAGGAGGTATCATCCGAAATCATCATGGTGATATGTTAGCCTGTTTCTTCTCGTTTTATGATCATTGTTCCAGCTATGTTGCCGAGACTATAGCCCTCCTTGTTGGCATCTCGCTTTGTCATTCCATGGGATATTTGCAGATCGAGGTAGAGTCTGACTCTAAATCTCTTGTGGAAGCCTGAAAGAGTAACTGTCATCATCATTGGTCTGTTTGGTATCGGAACAAAATAATTAAAAAAGTTAACAATATTTGCTCGTCTATTAATCATATTTATAGAGAAGCAAACCAAGTAGCTAATTTTTAGCTAACTATGGTTGTGATCTTCAGCGATCGGGTTTGATCCAATCTATTCATGATAGTTCTCCTCGTCATAGGGCCCTTAACTTTCTGGATAAAGTGGGTCTTGGTCATATTAGATTATCTTGATTTGTATCATGGTTGTGTGATTGTAAAGGGTTGGAGGTTTTTAATTCCCCTTTCCCTGTCTCGAGTGTTTTTAGGAGTAAGGTTTTATGTCCCCCCTCTCTTTTTTGAGTCTTTGTAGGGGTAAGGTTTTATGTCCCCCCCTTTTTTTTGTAATTTTTTTTTATTTTAATAAATAGGTAGGGGTCTACTAAACCCCCCACTCCCCTTGAGTGATTTAAAAAAAAAAAACACATATAGTGGGGTTTGATCCAATTGTCCAAAAACGATGATCACATTATCACAAGGGTTATGGACTTCTCTAAGAAACTAAACGCTATAACAAATCATCCCATGAAATACATAATATAGCCACACAATGGGTCCACATGATCATGCTATCTTAAAAATCCTACAACTACTCTTGTAGAACACCTTCCAAGATTTATTCTTCATGCAATTACCATCATCTTCTATCTTTAATTCAATTTCTTCATAGAAAAATCAATAACTCGTAATACTAAAATTACATCATATTCAAAATAAGAAACCTTAAGAAACCACCCAAAATAAGGTGCTCAAGGGGAGTACAACCCATAAGAAGAAAGAAAAGAGAATAGAGAAAGAGAAGAAGGCATGATCATGGAATCCATCCACCATTCAACAAGAATATAAATTAACCATTCATCAATTGCGAATAATAACATGGCATGACAAATATCTTAGAAAAAATTCATAACCTAAACAAGGGTTTTTGCTAAACCTTAGGGAAACACTTTCTACTATGGTTAAAGCCACTATTAATATTTAATAGAAAAATCCTAAAGCAAGCATGTCTAGAATGAGATCTTAGGGTTTTAGATTATCATTAAAAGAAAACTATTTTCCTTTAATGGTTGAGAAATCATTAAGAGAAATAATTTCTCTAAGATTTTAATCTAACCCTAAAATTCATCCTCACATTCCTCAATTGATAAAAAATAGACAACACCATATTAAATTCGGCTAGCCTAGGGATCTCATCCCTTCCAAATTATTTTGATCTAATAACTATTAAAAGACCAAAATAAAAATCAGCAAATTTCTAATTTTTAATATCACCGTGTGTTGATTCCAAAATTAAATTAAAAATCAATAATAGATGAATTCAAAAATTTCATGAGGGCCAAGTACTTTAAGGATTATTTGATTTAACTATTAAATAAAATAATACCCTAAACTATAGTATTAAATGTCCATAAAATAATTGATCTCTATTAATTAAAATTCACTTGAGATAAAACTCATTATCTCAACCAATGGCATTTACGTAATTATTTGATTAACAATTAATCAAATAAAAATTTATAAATACTATGTAGTCGGTATTTCTGAGAACATGTAATTGATCCAAATCAACTACAATAATTATGGTATTATTCCCATAAACCTTTTAGGGGACCATAAAAGATATCATAATTAACATTTAATTAAATAATAGCCCGTGGACTCGAAGCAGATAATGAAGCAATTTAATTAAATGTCAGCTCATGCTCTCGAATCAAATAATTAAACGATTTAATTAAATGGTATCCCGTTAAATGATTTAATAGCATCCCATGCTCTCAAATCAAATATAGAATTAAGGAAAAATATGAAAGCTTCTTGGAAAATTAATTTAGGAAACTTTTTTTCCCGTTTTAGATTTTCGATTGAGGTTTTGACCTTCAAATTGATTGATTATGTTAAAATTTTCTTCATGAAAGTTGTAGATCTTTTTGACGGCTTTGAAACGATGTATTGATGGGCCAAAATCGGACATACGGTCATTGAGTTATGGCCCAAATACCAAAACTGTATCGATTTTCAAAATCAAATATAAATCCAAAAATCCATGAATCAAATTAAATCGAAATAAGCTTAAATCTCCAAGAACGCTTAAGCAAAGATGTCAAACACCATGGAATTTATTAATTAACATTTAATAGAATAAATTCTCATTAATATGTGTTGGCCGAAATCTCTATGGTTATCAAATTGATTTTAATCAAAAGGAAAACAAGTAATAACACCATAAAATTAATAGATCATAAGGTAGGCTCTGATACCACTGAAAAACATGAATATAAAATTTTTTGAAAAGACTATTTTTAATTCAAATTTGATTTTGATTTAATCAAAATCTTCCCAAGGGTCATCTTATGATCATATTAAATCATGGTGTGAGAACCCATATTTACAAAGCTTCTCAAGTGTAAAGCTTCCTGTCAATTCACACGGACTTTCTTTGAAACTCCAAAACAATTCTCCAACAGAAGGTAATGGCCCTTCCAATCATTGCTCTTTAATCTTTAATCTTTCTTCTTTTTCTTTGATCAAAGAATGCTTCTTGATCATTAAAGATTTAATCTTGATGTAGAAAGAATCAACCTTGATTATCAGAGAACTATTCTTGATCTCCAAGGAATTGTTCTTGATCTTCTTCAAGGTCAAAAACCAAACAAAAGAAGAATTTGGGAAAGGTGGCTGTACACCCCTAAAGGGGAGAAAGTTGAAGTCTAAAAAGGGGGAGAGAGAGAGACTTCAATAATCATATGTGAACGTTCCACTATAGGGGTCATTATATAGACAACCCATATTGCTAACTTGTAGCTTAAGTCAAACTTCTCTTTCTAAATTTTAATCCAATTAGAACTCTCTTTAATTCTTTAATGATAATTCCTAATCCAATTAGGATTTAATCAAAATAGAAACTAACATTATCTATTCCATATTTAATAAGAAAACAATTAGTAACAAACTAATCCATTCCCTACTTAATAGGAAATTAACAATTAGTAACCAATTAATCTATTCCCTACTTTGTAGGGAATAATTAATTAGAAACTAATTAATTAGATAATGAAACAATGAAGTGGGCATCCCACCGTAGGTGGTCCCCTCAAACCTCACGCTCCTTTTTTTGTATATAACATCTCATGTTGTCACCTTTTGATTTTTATCAAAATCTCATATGGGTCCTACCCATTTGGTTAATCATTATGTGATTTCACCTATAAGAGCTTCACTAAACCATATAGTGAATTACATGGAGAAATTAATTAATTTAATTCTTAATTAAATTAAAAGCTTTGAGAAGGTCTTAGTGTGCGGGATCTAAAGGGATCTCCTATTTCCGGTTGTTAGACCAAGTGCTTCATCACCTTTAAGGTGTAGCCTTGTTGCTAGGAAACACTTTCCAATAATTCGTTTTAGGCTCATAGAATGCTATCTAAGTCCCTAGACTTCCACTAATCATAGTAATATTCATTAACACATTGTGATCAACCTCTAGAAATTAGAGAATTGCTTGCAAGTACTATCTCACAATTTATTTACCAATAAATCCTTCCACAATCGATATCACATATAAGATTCTGGGATTGGAACAAGTACAATATCTATTCCCTAGCTAATTAATAGAACTCTTTATCATGAATACTTTTTCATTGAATTGAACTTGCAAAACACTTTCAAAGATACATTAGAAAAGAACAGACATATACATATATTTTTCTATATTGAAAATATCAACTTCGATAAAGACCATTTTACCGAAAAGCACCAGTACTGGATTTAGAGTTCAATTTAACAAGTATCATCTTGATATCATTATCTCTAATTAATGAGTAGTAGATTCCTTATTGAGTGTTTACACACTTCTCCAAACAACTGTGTACATGACCCAACGTACCCGAAATTAGTCCTATGTATTGGACATTGCCGATTGACATATCAAAGCCATATAGACAGATGATTGAGCAGATGTTAACCTCTCAGGTCTAAGGATAATTTGTCGAATGGATTTAACCCTAATACAATCTAACAGTGTATTCCATAGGGTATTCATTAGTGACCCCGCTCAGTATTATCTACTTACTACATGTACTCACATGTTAGTTAAGAGTCAACACTCTTTGTGAATTTGATTCATCATACTATCTTATAGAACTACACATGTGCAAGCCATGATGAAGTACGGTGCCCAACCAGTACTATAGAGGCTTAGATAATTATTAAGTTTACAAGGAACTGGAAAATCATATCTTCTCGCAACTTTTGCATGATTTTCCTACAATGTTACCCATGGAACATTATTATCGTGACTAAGTATACCAAGTGTTTATACATCAACGTGACTAAGTATTAGAGTGGACAGGCCCACCCATCAAAATACAAAACAATAAAACTCTCTCTTTCCCTTTCTCTCAGTAGTCACCAGGATAGGGCCAACCATCTAAATCTCTTGCTTCCACCTGAGGCACTACTACAGGCTCTACATATGCTTGCTCATCACCATAGTCCTCCTTGACCCAAGGACTAGGACCACAAATGTCAAAGGGTGTACTTACCGACATCCAAATGTACGGCTAAGTATTGAAACACTCCGTTAGTACAAGCTATTAGCTAACAATGATATAATAGAATTAATAGCATACATGAAATTTAAACAATGTATTCATGAACATGCATGAAAACTCAAGTGTAAAACCTTATGGAAATCATGTGTACAAAGTGTATAGCTTGTATTTGAAATTATCTTTTTGTATTTTCAAAACTTGCTTAACGTGCATAAAAACTTATTCTTGTCCTATTCCTGTCTCATGAGAATCATGCTTATGTTGTCTTGTTCTTGTTTAGAATCACACTTGTCATGTCTTGCTTGTCTTGTGAGCCAGATGTTAGTGCCCTTGAAACAACTTGTGAGCCGGGTATATAAATACCCTCCATCAAAATTCTTGAAAATAACTTATGAGCGGGGTATATAAATACCCTTCAACGAAATAGAAAAGGCACACCAAGATCCTTAATTTCTTGTTTTGTTTTCTTGAAGCCAGATATGGCATATCATTGGATATGCCCTATCCTTGACCTACCCAAAGTTCAGCTTTATCATTTGTTTCATCAATCACTTGTCTTATCTTGGTTTGTATTCATATGCTTATACTTAGAAAACTCGGTTCATGCATACATGCTTGTGCATAATGATTCGTGAACATCATAATGTCATGGTGATACTTAAAGAAATAACATGTAGCATTTGAATATTCTTATGGACATGAGAGAACTTGAAGGAAACATATATAGGTGTTCTAGCAATTAGACATTTATGAGGAAAACTTAAAATCATCTTAGTAAACATGAACAAGCTCGAAACATGAAATCATGACAATAGGAATCATACATTTGAGATGCATATCATAGATCATGATTACTTAGACTATTACATCCATAATGTACTTTATAGTTTATACATTTAGAGAAATCATGGTAGATTTAGGAATTTGAAACACATGGAAGCAATGTCAGCATTTCAAGCTTGAAAACCTAAGTTTAGGATCTAGGTTATTCACAATCATACTTTCATCATCTATTCAATATTTGTATTATACTAAATGAAATTCCTTATTTCAATACACTCTTAGACCTAGAGGGGGGGGGGGGGGGGGGAATAGGTCTACTTCAATTTTCTTTTCCAATTTTAATTTTAGACAATCACACACAAATAATCTCACTTGAACACACAAGATTTTTACATGGAAAACCCTTCCGGGAAAAACCACGGGACCTAGTCCAGCACAAAATTCACTATGAGAAAAATATGAACAATACAAGACTCGAATCTTACCCAACCGGACACGACACACCGTTCCTCGATATCGATTCCTCAGCTTGCAAACCACGAATACAGCACGTTCAATCCCTGAAACAGCAGCTCCGGTTCCTCACCGGCCAATCTTACTCCAAGTGATCAACCACGGTCTCTGAAGACCAATCTCCGTCCTTGACGACTTTAGCTCAAGCTAACCAACGCTCATAGTAGAGCATACAATGGGTTTTAGGGTTTGTGGAAGCCCTAGGGTGATCTCTTAATGATTAAGGATCATCTAATGTAAGTTTGAGAAAATATACATGAAAACTTTGCACAACCTAGAGGCCAACTACTGGAGATGATGATCAATGAATCCAAGAGTTTTCATAAACTCAAAGTAGGCACAAAGTGCTCTAAAAAGTCTCCAATCAATATCCCCCATGGATTGGGAGAGGTCCAATATATAAAGGAAAGGTTTAAGGGCTTAGAAGTTGCTAAAAAATATTTTTAGAAAGTTTTTCCATATCAGGGTCGACCCTAGAGGATCCCTGGGTCGACCCACTTTAGCAATCAAAGTAAACAAACGAAATCCCATATCAGGGTCGAACCTGGGGGATGGTTCGGTCGACCAAAGTGTACACTTCGGTCGACCCAACCATCCTTCTGGGTCGACCTCCAAAAAACTCACTCTCTGCCCGAAAACACAATACAAAACATGGGCTATTTAGGGTCAATCCCCAATGGTCAGGGTCGACCCTGGGGTGTATTTTTTCATATTTTTATCCTTTTAGCCTTAAATGCAATCCTCTATACCCCTATTCCTTTTGGACTTATTTTTCAAGATGAATGGGTCATTTTCATGAGGTAACCTACGGTCATCTAGGTCTCTCTTTCAATCCTTACTTTTTGAGCCAATGTGAGTGATGTAGCTTTGAGATTCTTCACGGCTTCTTCTTCACTTTGTTTTCAAACCGAATGAGACCTACTATGACCTATGTACAAAATTTTGGGCTCGAAATTTTGCCAACACAACTTTGACTTTACACTAAAGCTTAGAGCCATTGCAATGAGAAAGCCCAGAAATTGCGGTACTGTGTTTACTGCCATCTCCGGATTTTTTCAGAATTCAAAATTTTCCCCGTGGCACTGCACTGCCATGCTACCAGGAGATTCCTCATGGATTGGAGGTTCCCCTAAGGCTTAGGGGAAGGACCTTAAGCACTACTAAACTTGATATGCCGAATGGCCATGGACTTTACCCTTGAGAGGGTCCCCATGCCTACTAGGGAGGCAAGGGGACCTCTGTCCTTAGGATAGTATTAAAATAAAAGCCCCTTGGAGTAGGACTAAGGGCTCACAATGATTTTAAAAGAGAATAGATGGGTAGGGGAGGGATGCTGGTTGGTTCTGGCGAATGCGATGGTAATGGTATGCAGTTGGGGAGGGAGCTAAGGTAGTCTCTAGGATCTTCTGGTGCTGCCCTTGGACTGAGACATCGGTAAGGCTAAGGTTTTCACAAGGTTTCTCCTTGAATTCTATAGGGTTTCACCCAGGTGGTTTTTTCTGAACTCTGAAAGCTTAGGGGAAGCTTTAATTTATAGGAGAGTGGATTGGGAACATAAGGGGAATAAGGACGAGGGTAGGCAAAGGTCTCAGAAGCATGGGGGAGTTGCTGGAGGCATGCCTGAGGCACTAAAGGGTGCAGAGTTTACGTAAAATGCAAACTCTAGGAATGACAGTAATTCCAGTACTGTCATTCCCCTATAGAGCTGTTACACATAATGCCCAGAAAAGTCATTTTGATTGTTAGATTCTTATTAAATTGATTAATAGAGACTTCTTCTTTATCTATTGTGTATTCATTATGGGTAATTGACCATGATCATGAGATGGTCTATACGATATGAGATATCGATAAAGGTCCTTAGGATATATTGTAGGAAAGTTATATGATTGGATTATCATAGGCAGATATAACTTTCTAGTTCCTTATACCTTATAGAGTCACAACTAAGGTTAAAGCTTGGCAATTCACTTATATGGCTGCCACTATGCAAAGATGTTCTCAATAGTTGAGATGTAGTTCTATCTCGAACTGTTGTAGTGGAGACTACAAATCAGCATATGGGTGATTAAATGTACACTGACTGATTGCATTCAATGAGAAACCTCTTGCATAATCATACTATCAGATAGTTAGTCTCTCATTCACATTGAACAACTTCAATGATCCTTAGATCTAATGAGTTCATTTATAACTGAACAGTAATCTGACTATTTTGATTCCACCAAAGTATTCTCTACCTTAGGGAATACGATACAGTGACAATTGGATAGTCAGAAAGCTGTTCAAGTTATGATGAATTTCAAACAAGAAATCCATGCTCATTAATTTGAGAGATTATCTAAGTTCCGGGTAAGACAGTCGATTAAGCTTAAATCCTGCACAGGTAATTTTAAAACAAAACAAGTTTGAAATATATTTTATTTAAAATATATTATACCTACAAAAGGTTTTTCTCAAAAACTTTTATATGAGAAAATGTTTCTCATGGCTTAAATAGAAGTCTTGGAAACCCGGATGATGTGGAATGGGCTATGAGTTAGATAGTATAAATGATCTCGAAGGCTCATGTCACGACCCAAAATACCCCCTAGGAGTTAGGATACTTTGGCGACGTGAACTCATTACCAAACAACCCTATATAACATATGAATCCTATACAACATATAGAATATGTGATAACGGAAGTGTAATACGAATCTATATATGGTAGCGGAAGCGTACTATAAAATTTCTATACATGATATATCTCAGTTTATACATAACCCAAAATAAAGAGCGAACATACTCGCTCAAAAAAATTTATATACAAGTCTCTCTCTCTTATCACTCAAACATGAGGCCATCTCTCAAGCAACCTCTGATACTGCTGAAGCTCAGCAGGAGTGGACTCTTCCTCTATGTACTACTCAACTGACGGCTCCTGAGGGCGCTTGCCACAGATATCGAAGGGACCTACCGACATAATATGTACACCTGAGCATGGAATACTTAGCGTATACAAACCGCTAGATAGTAATATCATAAACAGTAATCCAACATATATCACAGTTTATTATTTCACATGCATTTCTGAAATCAGAGAGTGGAAAAGATAAACATATCATGTGCATATATCTCAGAAAAATACTATCGTAAAACATCTTCTTTTCATCTTTTGTCTTTTACATCTTCTTATCATCTTTTGTCGAAAACATCTTCTTGTCATCTTTTATCATCTTGTACCATTGCATATATGTGTATTTAAAATACCTTGGCTTTTATCTTTTATTATCTTATCATGTACGGGTATTTAAAATACTTTGGTATTCATCATTTGCTACCTCCGAAATCGGACAACTAGTACCCGTACCCACGTAAGCTGGGTGGCCTAATGTTCTCCTCACCTTCGGCTACCTTTGGAGTAGATGACCAGTATCCATCTCCCTTCCGAGCTGCCTGCTATCATTGGAGTCTGATGCCAGTATCCATTTCCCTTTCAGGCGGCCTGCTATCATCGCATCCCCATTGGCTTTTTTCGTATACTTTCCATCTTCTTGTACTTCCTGTAACTTCTTGTGCTTCTTGTATTTTTCATATACATCTTGTGCTTCTTGTACTTTCCGTATGCATCTTATGCTTCTCATATTTTTTGTATACATCTTTTACTTCTTTTCGTTTCTTATATTTCTTTTTATTCTTGTACTTCTGGTTTTGAATACCCATAATATAAAAAGCTCGATCATGCATATGCATAAGTGTCCGTGTATCAATTGTGATATAACATGGTAGACATTAAAGTAAACACTTTACATATGGTCATATGTTTAATACTAAACATAATTCACCCATCACAATAATCCATATACAAAAAATTACATCATTCAATCATATTGAAAATTAGGTTTTTCTACTTGTTTTTCCCAAAAATTTTAGCTTTTAACATGCTTTTCATCTTTGGATGCTAACATATAAAACATCTCAATAAGTACCGTCTTTTATTTGTTGGTTGAAAGCATAGCATCATCACATTTAACTCCCATCATCATTTATAGGATTTTATCTTAGTATAGAAGAGGGTTCATGAAATCAATAGTTAGGAGAGTTGATTTACACATATATAAGGCCATATACATCTATATTTGTCAAGAAAATCATGTTTGTCATTAAGGGTTTATGAAATTAGAACCTAGTAGAGTGTATCTACCTTATGGGATGAAATCCCTTTGATCCAATGCTTGAAAAGGCTTGAGGAAGCTTGTAGAAGTGAAACCCAAGCTTCTGGATGAAGATCCAAGCTCAAATGGCGCGTAGGAGGAAGATCAAGGCTTGATTTGTGCTTTTCCTCTCCAAATCCAAAAACCCCTCTTAAAATCCACCACTTCCTTCCTTTCTCTTCTAAGATCTCTCTCTAGGTTTAGGGTAACCCAAACCCCCCAAAAATGTCCCCTATTTATATTCCAAGTGGTGAAAACCCTAAAAAATCACACACTAAAGAGTTTGATTTGTGCACCTACGATCATTCGTAGGCTTCCTACGATCGATCGTAGGCTTTACAGTGATTTTGCCGAGTTTTTGGGGTCTACGATCGTTCGTAGGCTTCCTATGATCGATCGTATCTTCCCCAGTGAAATTTTAGCATTTCTGAAGCTTTACGATCGTTCCTAACTATGATCGTTCATAAGTCTTCAATGAACGATCATAGCTCTGACAGAATATTTTCCAGGTTTTTCCCGCTTTGGTATTTCGGCCATAACTTTTTACTCGCTTATCAGATTTTGACGATTAAACTTGGATTGGATTTTTCTTTCGAAGAGGAACAACTTTTTTGTTTTACAAAAACCCTAATTCTTCTTTCTTCATGGACGAATTTTCTCCTAAAGCTGACTGGTCCAAAAATGGGTTTCACAACCCAGATTTGCAGCATACCTGATTTTGGAAATCGGGCGTTTGACTTAACCCCGACTCAAAATCTAGAAAAATAATCAACATGAACCTCATAGAGGGTTCCAATACCTTTCAAAAAATTCAAGAATCCCTTGATTTCGATCAACGGTGACTGAACTAGAGCTTCATAAAGTTGAGGGAAATGCCGAAACATACCACTTCAACACCTAGAACACTTCAAGTGCTTTCACACTCTTTTCCCTTGGGTCCAATACCCTACTCACACCTCATGAATCATTCCTCATAGGTTTGTAACCCACTTAGGTGATCATTAAATTCACACCCACATGCATGAGAGACCCCGACCTCTTTATGCCTCGTGCAGTAGCACTATTCACTACACTATTCACTTACAACCCATTAAACACCTTGGATATTTTATACCCTTGTTTTGAACTACTTAGAGTATCTTTATACTCTCACTTTGAGACTCCAATTCCTTTTAATTAAGGAATCCTCTTTTGAGAAGGACTCCTAAATTAGTAGGATTTCTATAACTAGAGTAGTTATAGTTATATTAGGATTTTATTTATAATTAATAATAAGAGTTATTATTAATAAATAAATCCTAGGTGATATGTTATAATTGGATTAGGATTGGGATACCATCCAAATCCTATAAATACACCACACCCCCTTGACCGTACAACCCTTTTTTCTCTCTCACAATTTTCTCTCTCTCCCCCCCTCTCCAAAACCGTGAGCCCCTAGGGAGAGTCCCTAGGAATTTTTGTGAGCTAAAAGGGTCCTTCAAGTTGGGTTTTCAATCTTAGGGTTTTGAACCTTAGGATTTTGGGTGATCGAAAGTCTACACCAAAATTCCATCTTCTTCTTCTTGCTTCTTCAATTCCAAAGAGAGATTCTAAAGCTTCGTGGGGATAGCAAAGAACAAGGATCGAGCTCGACTATTTCTTCGAGAAATCTCTATAAAGAGTTATGACGGTTCAAGTGGATTTAGCTGTTGGCCAGGTAATGACCCTAAAAGGGGGGTGAATAGGGTCTATGCCAGCTTTTTTTTAAAAATTGAACTACAAATTCAAAAGTGCGGAATAAAATTAAATATGCAACAAGCTGAACTGTAGAATATTTAAAGGAAAGAGAGAAGAGATAAGGAGAATGTAAACTCAAGATTTGTTTATGAGGTTCAGTAATCCAGCCTACTCCCCGCCTCAGCTTCCAGCTAGAGGATTCATGTAGAGCCCCGGACTTTTTCATGCTTAATGCATAGCACTTTCGTAGGCAATTTGCATTTAATGTAGTAGAATTAATTAATAAAGAAGAAATTGAAAATTATGAAACATCAGAAATGTTCCTTTTCAAAGTACGAACCCAACGCAAGTTGAATCGTCAAAATCCGACGAGCAAGTCAAAAGATATGGCCAAAACAGTTTGGACTTACAGACCACCGATCGCTCGGTCCATGGAGCGATCGATCGGTCCAAAACTGATCGATCGGAGGCTATCGACTAGTCGAAAATTTTGTATGGAAAAATTTTTCAGAGAGCTAATTTTTGACCGAGAGCTCGGTCAATACACCGATCGCTTGGTAGGCAACCGATCAATGCGTCATAACCACCGATCGCTCGGTCTTCGCGTTTTTACAGAAATTTCAATGAGGGCATTTTCATCTTTTGGACGTTTCACTCTTTCCTCTTAAGGGTTGCCTGAGCCTTTAAGGCTCATTCTCAATACTTAGAACATTTGAGAGATAGAGAGAGGAGAGAAGGGGATTTCTAAACCTAGGGTTTGCTTTTGGGGAGAAATCAAAAGGGTTTCAAGACCACAATCATTCTCAAGCTCGTGAGGAGCACTTTCACCAAGCTAGGGCAGTATCTACACGTACATTTTTTAGAAGAGTTTCTTCCCTCATTTGTCAAGGTCGGTACCTTTTACTACCCTCCTAGTTATAGCTTTTTCCTTCTTCCCTTATGAGTTGAAATGGTGAATGGTGTGAATGGAGAGGGGTGTTGGTGATTGGATGCCGTGTGGAATGATGTGATGAATGAAATGGGGAGGGCATTGTATCCATAATAAACGTACATATATGATGTGAGCATTAACCCACCTAGAAAAGCATGATGTAGGTTTAACAAATAAAGAACACACCCCATGTTTGATGAAATGCCAAGTTGAACGAAATGAATTATAAATTAAGAAATGCATGTTTAATTAATTATTGGAACTTGTTAGGGTCTATGATAGTGTGCCTTCTTGTTCTCCCTAAATCGCATGAATATTAACTTGCTCAAATTATCGATGTTATATGTATTGTGAATTACCCAAATGTCATGTTTAATTCCAAATGCAAGTATATACACGATCTCCCGAGCACGGCATGCATGATATGGTTTACTGGCATTTTCAAGAACGAGATTTAGAGGTGGGACATATCCTACGATATATTTTACCTCGCTTTTGGCAAGAATAAGACATGATGCATTTAGGAAGAAGGGTCTCCCTTCCCTCACAAGTAGTTTATTTTCCGAGCATGATACATGGCATGGCAAGCATGAACATTGAGAAGAAGGGTCTCCCTTCCCTCACAAGTAGTTTAATTTTCGAGCAAGCATGATACATGGCATGGCAAGCATGAACATTTAGGAAGAAGGGTCTCCCTTTCCTCACAAGTAGTTTACTTTTCGAGAAAGCATGATGGCATGGCATGACAAGCATGAGCATTCTAGGAAGAAGGGTCTCCCTTCCCTCACAAGTAGTTTATTTTCCGAGCAAGCAAGCATGATACAAGCATGACACGATAGACAAGTTTTTAATCACGAAAATGGTAATTTTAGTCAAGTCAAGTGCACTATGTTTTCAAGGGTTTTATCGATTTTAATGAAATGCAAGCATGATTATAAATTGTTTTATTTCCTTGTTATGATATTAATTGTTTCTGCATTATATATGTGAACTGCTTCTTGCTTCCTATACTACTATGGTTTTGTTATGACTGTTGGTTAGCATTTGGTACACGCTGAGTATTCCATGCTCAGCCGTACGTTTATGTCGGCAGGTGATAGCGGAGCGGCTGCTCCTTTTGATGTCTGTGCTCCTGGCCCATGGGTGGAGGAGGAGTACGTTGAGGAGCCTATGGAGGATCCTCCGGTCGAGGGTTATTGTTAGAGGTGGTTGATTCTGAGTGAATAGCTGTGGGTGAGTTGAGAGAGAGATATTCATGTATTTTGGCGGGCATGTCCGCACTTTCTTTTGTGTATCTTTTTGTATAACTTGGATCACATGTATATACATAGAGGTTTGGTTAAGTCTTCCGTTGTGCTATGTTTAAGTATGGTTCCGGTTTTATATCCTCTTTGTATATGCTCTGTGGGTTTTTACAGGATGGTTTGTCTAGCAAGTCATGTAAGTCATGATTAGTCGTCCAAAGTTCACTCTAACTCTTAGGGTGAGTTTTGGGTCGTGACAAGAAGTGGTATCAGAGCTTAGGCTTTAGGTCTCTAGGGTCACTTAGAATCTAATACCATGGCTTGACAAGAGCATATGCCCAGAAGCAAGTTAGGAAGGAAGTAAGCCGGAAGCGAGTCATGATCCAAGTGTGTAAGACTAAACTTTAGTCTTAGTCAAAATGGTTGCTTCAACCCAGTACGAGTCTTAGGAACGCTAGAACACCAAGGTATAATATTATAAATACACCGATGGTTGTGATGCGATGTATATTAGTATTATACAACTAATACAAATTGAATTATTGTGAAATGGAAATGCGATAAATTGTGTTTTCAAGTTAGACTCATGTGGTGCTATTGTTCTCAGGACTTTAGTCATGAGGCGGGGCACACGGGGTCGTGGGCTACATACTAGAGCTTTCTCTTCTTCACGAGATGAGGATGAGTAGCCGAACCTCTCTCAGGTCTTAGGCTCTATTTCTAAGACTCTCGCCATCCTGGCGGCTCAGCAAACTATACCGTCATCAGTAGCACCTACTCCACTGCCTACGGCTCCAGTACATAGTACAGCTGGGGTTGAGGCATTCAGGAGATTGAGGCCTCCATCATTCCATGGGAGTGTGGACCCTCTTGCTGCGGAGGCTTGGATCTTCCAAGTGGAGAAGATATTTGCGGTTCTCTCTCCGACAGAGGAAGAGAAAGTAGCATGGGCTGTTTTCATGCTAGAGGGCGAAGCCCACCATTGGTGGTTGTTCGCATTGAGGACACAGGACTTGACCATGTAGGGTCAACCTTAGACTTGGGATGAGCTCAAGGACACTTTTTATAAGAAGTACTTTCCGATTGGAGTACGGGAAAAGAAGGAAAGAGAGTTCATCAACCTAGAGCAAGGTTCGATGACTGTGGCCGCTTATGAGGCTAAGTTCTCGGAACTATCACGCTTCGCGACTCACATGGTTGCCACAGAGGCAATGAAGGCAAGAAGGTTTGAGCAAGGGCTCAAGGATGTTATCATGGAGAAGGTTTCGATTTTCAGACATGCTACCTACCTGAGGTAGTAGACAAGGCCTTATTGGTCGAGGCCAATTCTGAAGCGGTGTCTAAGAAGAGGGAGTTGGCGAGAGGCCAAGTTAGTAGTTCAGCACCTCTAGAGAGGTGGGCTCGTACCGGCCCTTATCATTACACGTGGCCAGCACTGCCGATGAGGCCATCTTATGCGCCTCCAGTTCCACGGCCGTACATGCCTCAGGCACCGTGACCTCAGGCTCTTCCAGCTCCACGGCTTGTTGTAACTCAGGTAGCGAGGTATGTACCACCTCCGGCCCCTCCGACTTACACATATGAGGCCTGCACTTCATGCGGCCGAAGTCATCCGGTAGGAGATTACCGAAGAGCATCGGGTGGATGTTATCATTGGGTCGCCAAGGCCATATGATCAGGGATTGCCCTACTTGGCATTTACCAGGCCAATCTCAGGGGATTAGGTCCCCAGCACGCCCAGCAGGATCATACCTGGCGTCATCCTAGACTACCTGGTCTACATCTCCGCCTCGCCAGGTGAACCATGGGCGAGTTTTTGCTTTGACAGAGGGTGATGCACTTGCATCTGATGATGTAGTGTAAGGTACGCGTTTAGAGTTATTCTTTTAACCTCGATTTCATGTTATGTCTTATTCCTTGTGTACGTATGTGGCGTGCTATATATATATCTATCTACCTATATATATGATGCTGATGCATGGATTGACTGAGCTAGCCAAAATTTCAGGAACCTTACTAGTAAATGAATATTTGGCTCGAGTGTTGATTGATACCGGGTCTACTCATTCGTTTGTCTCACCGAGTTTTTCATAAGGCTTTTCTGTGGAGCCTAGTCAGCTAGAACCGGAGTTAGCCATTTCGACTCCTCTTGGCAAGACAGTATTGGCAGATAAAGTGTATGAAAACAGTGTGGTTCAAGTGGGGAGCCATGAGTTGACGGTTGATCTAATCATCCTCGGATTTCAAGACTTCGATGTCATCTTGGGAATTGATTGGTTAGCAACACATCATGGGCATGTGGCTTGTTTTGAAAAGGTGGTACTCTTCCAGCCAGTAGAAGGAAAACCATTTCACTTTCGAGGGTTGAAAAGTAGAGATATTGCCCGTTTTACGGCGTTGAGCCTAGCGAACCCCGAGGCAAAGGACTCTTCGACTATTCCAGTTGTGAGTGAATTCCTAGATGTGTTTCCAGAAGAGTTGCCAGGATTGCCTCCAGACAGGGAGATTGAGTTTGTGATCGAGCTAGCACCAGGCAGAACTCCTATTTTCAGGGCTTCATATAGAATGGCCCCTATTAAACTCAAGGAGTTGAAGACTTAGTTGGTGGAATTACAAGGCCTTGGTTTTATTCGACCAAGTGTCTCACCGTGGGGTGCCCCGGTTCTATTTGTTAAGAAGAAAGATGGCTCGATGCGGATGTGCGTCGATTATAGGCAGTTGAACAAGGTCACTATAAAGAATAGGTACCTATTGCCTAGGATTGATGACTTATTCGATCAGTTGAAGGGAGCGAGATTTTTCTCGAAGATCGATCTTCGGTCCGGTTACCACCAGTTGAAGATTAAGGCCGAGGATGTGCCCAAAACTGCTTTTCGGACTCGATACGGACACTACGAGTTCTTGGCGATGCCTTTTGGTCTCACAAATGCGTCGGCAGCCTTTATGGATTTGATGAACCGGGTGTTCTGGCCATACCTGGACCGATGCGTGATCATGTTTATCGATGACATCTTGATATATTCCCAGACACGGGAAGATCACATGCGAGACCTTCGTCTTGCTTTGGAAATGCTGAGAGAGCACAAGCTGTACGCCAAACTTAGCAAGTGTGAGTTTTGGTTGGAAGAAGTGGCATTCCTAGGCCACGTTGTATCCGCGGAAGACATTTCAGTAGATCCGAAGAAGATAGAAGCAGTCATGAGTTGGGCGAGGCCCAAGAGTGTCACAGAGATACGCAGTTTCCTTGGGTTGGTAGGCTACTATAGGAGATTCATAGAGGGTTTCTCCAGCCTTGCGGCACCACTCACTTATTTGACAATGAAGAACGCCAAGTTTGCATGGAGTGACAAGTGTGAGATCAGTTTCACGTAACTGAAAAAGAGACTTACCACAGCCCCCGTCCTTACAGTGCCATCCAGGCATGGTGGTTATGAGGTGTACAGTGATGCCTCGCATATTAGACTTGGGTTTGTGCTCATGCAACACAAGAAAGTCATTGCCTATGCATTAAGGCAATTGAAGGAGCATGAGAAGAATTACCCCACGCATGACATGGAGCTTACGGCGGTCGTGTTTTCACTAAGATTTGGTGACACTACCTTTACAGGGTAGAATTCTATGTGTATACGGATCACAAGAGCCTCAAGTATCTCTTTTCCCAAAAAGAGCTAAATCTAAGACAACGGCGTTGGATGGAGTTTTTGAAAGACTATGATTGTACTATTCAATACCACCCAGGTAAAGCAAATGTAGTGGCTGATGCTTTGAGTAGAAGACCTCTGGGGTTATTAGCACACATGTTGGTGCAGGAATGGAAGCTACTTGAAGATTTGGCAAATCTGGACATCAGTGTGAATGACTCTGTCCGTAGTCCTGTTTTGGAAAATCTCACGGTTCGGCCATACATTATAGATTTGATCCAAGAATACCGAGCCACAGATGCTGAATTGTTGGCTTATCGGGACAAGGAAGTTACCAAGGGTAGTGAAGACTTTTCTCTCACTAGTCGAGGTGCTATTACATTTAAAGGAAGGCTGTGTGTTCCGGCTAATACAGATCTTCGGCGAGAGATTATGGATGAAGCTCACCGGGCAAAGTACACGGTGCATCCAGGGGGTACAAAGATGTACAGGAACCTCAAGAGTCACTTTTGGTGGCGGAATATGAAGAGGGATGTTGCGGAGTATGTGGCACGGTGTTTGGTGTGCCAGTAGGTGAAAGTAGAGCACTTGAGACCCGTAGGTCTATTACAGTCTCTTCCTATTCCCGAGTGGAAATGGGAGAATATCTCCATGGACTTCATTGTTGGCTTGCCAAAGACAGTAAGGGGCTCAGATGCGATATGGGTTGTGGTGGACCGTTTGACAAAGTCTGTGCATTTCTTACCTTACCGGACCACGTTCAATTCTAGCTAGTTGGCCGCTCTATACATCAAGGAAGTGGTTAAGCTACACGGGGTGCCAGTCAGTATTGTGTCAGAACCGGATCCAAGATTCACGTCAAGATTCTGGAAAAGCTTTCAGGAAGCTATGGGTTCCCGATTTGATTTCAGCACTGCTTTTCATCCACAGACGGAAGGACAAATTGAGAGGGTGAACCAAGTTATAGAAGACATGCTTCGGGCTTGTATGCTGGATTTCAAAGGCAGTTGGGAAGAGCACTTGCTTTTGGTAGAGTTCGCCTACAACAATAGCTATCAGGCGAGTGTCGAAATGGCTCCATTCGAGGCTTTGTATGGGCGAAGTTGCAGATCTCCTCTCTACTGGGATGAGGTAGGAGAAAGAAAAGTATTTGGTCCGGAGTTGATCGAGCAAACTGTGAGTATAGTCAAGATCATCCGGGATCGGTTGAAAGCTGCTCAAGATCGTCAAAAGAGCTATGCGGACACACGCCGCAGGGACTTAGAATCCCAGGTTGGGGATCAAGTCTTTGTGAAGGTATCTCCTAGCAAGGGGATTATGAGATTTTCCAGGTGAGGTAAGCTTAATCCTCGATATGTTGGCCCATTTGAGATCATCATGCGAGTTGGTGAAGTTGCTTACAGGGTAGCTCTTCCACTTCACATGGCCGCGGTTCACAACGTTTTCCATGTGTCTAAGCTTCGGAAGTATATTGCGGATCCTTCGCATGTCATAGACTTGGAACCGTTGGAAATTCGAGAGGATCTCACTTTAGTTGAGAGGCGGTTCATATATTGGATCGGAGAGATCAAGTCCTTCGCAACAAAATAATTCTGTTGGTTCTCGTGTAGTGGCAACATCATGCTCGAGAAGAGTCTACTTGGGAGCGTGAGGCCGAAGTCAAAGCGAAGTACCTGGAATTGTTTGAATGAGTTTTGTATAGGTTTTGTATATGACTTGTAATAGTTTTTGGTTTGTAATGCAAGTATCGTCTAAATTTCGAGGACGAAATTTTTGTAAGGGGGGGAGGATGAAGAGCCCCGGACTTTTTCATGCTTAATGCATGGCACTTTCGTAGCCAATTTGCCTTTAATGCAGTAAAATTAATTAATAAAGAAGAAATTGAAAATTATGAAATATCAAAAATGTTCCTTTTCGAAGTACGAACCCAACGCAAGTTGAATCGTTAAAATCCGACGAGCGAGTCAAAAGATATGGCCAAAACAGTTTGGACTTGTAGACCACCAATCGCTCGGTCCATGGAGCGATGGATCGGTCCAAAACCGATCTATCGGAGGCTATCGACTGGTCGAAAATTTTGTATGGGGAAATTTTCCAGAGAGCTGATTTTTGACCGAGACCTCGGTCAATACACCGATCGGTTGGTAGGCAACCGATCGATCGGTCAAAACCACCGATCGCTCGGTCTTCGCGTTTTTGCAGAAAATTCAGTAAGGGCATTTTCATCTTTTGGACGTTTCACTCTTTCCTCTAAGGGTTGCCCGAGCCTTTAGGGCTCATTCTCAACAGTTACAACATTCGAGAGATAGAGAGATGAGAGAAGGGGATTTCTAAACCTAGGGTTTGCTTTTGCGGAGAAATCAAAGGGGTTTCAAGACCACAATCATTCTCAAGCTCGGTTCTCCTTCAAGATCAAGGTTCAAGCTCGTGAGGAGCACTTTCACCAAGCTAGGGCAGCATCTACTCGCACATTTTGGAGGAGAGTTTCTTCCCTCATTTGTCAAGGTCGGTACCTTTTGCTACCGTCCTAGTTATAGCTTTTTCTTTCTTCCCTTATTCTTTATATTCTTTGTTTTCTTTCATCTATAAATGTATTATGAATGGAAATGGTGAATGGTGTGAATGGAGAGGGGTGTTGGCGATTGGATCCCGTGTGGAATGATGTGATGAATGAAATGGGGAGGGCATTGTATCCATAATAAACGTACATGTATGATGTGATCATTAACCCACCTAGAAAAGCATGATGTAGGTTTAACAAATAAAGAACACACCCCATGTTTGATGAAATGCCAAGTTGAACGAAATGAATTATAAATTAAGAAATGCATGTTTAATTAATTATTGGAACTTGCTAGGGTCTTTGATAGTGTGCCTTCTTGTTCTCCCTAAATCGCATGAATATTAACTTGCTCAAATTATCGATGTTATATGTATTGTGAATTACCCAAATGTCATGTTTAATTCCAAATGCAAGTATGTACACGATCTCACGAGCACGGCATGCATGATATAGTTTACCGGCATTTTCAAGAACCAGATTTAGAGGTGGGACATATCCTACGATGTATTTTACCTCGCTTTTGGCAAGAACAAGACATGAAGCATTTAGGAAGAAGGGTCTCCCTTCTCTCACAAGTAGTTTATTTTCTGAGCATGAGATCGAGACCCTTCTTCCTAAATGTTCATGCTTGTCATGCCATGTATCATGCTCAGAAAATAAACTACTTGTGAGGGAAGGGAGACCCTTCTTCCTAAATGCATCATGTCTTGTTCTTGCCAAAAGCGAGGTAAAACATATCGTAGGATATGTCCCACCTCTAAATCTCGTTCTTGAAAATGCCGGTAAACTATATCATGCATGCCGTGCTCGTGAGATCGTGTACATACTTGCATTTGGAATTAAACATGACATTTGGGTAATTCACAATACATATAACATCGATAATTTGAGCAAGTTAATATTCATGATATTTAGGGAGAACTAGAAGACACACTATCATAGACCTTAGCAAGTTCCAATAATTAATTAAACATGCATTTCTTAATTTATAATTCATTTCGTTCAACTTGGCATTTCATCAAACATGGGGTGTGTTCTTTATTTGTTAAACCTACATCATGCTTTTCTAGGTTGGTTAATGCTCACATCATACATGTACGTTTATTATGGAAACAATGCCCTCCCCATTTCATTCATCACATCATTCTACACGGCATCCAATCGCCCACTCCCCTCTCCATTCACACCATTCACCATTTCAAATCATAATACATTTACAGATAAAAGAAAACAAAGAATATAAAGAATAAGGAAGAAAGAAAAAGCTATAACTAGGAGGGTAGCAAAAGGTACCGACCTTGACAAATGAGGGAAGAAACTCTCCTCCAAAACGTGCGTGTAGATGCTGCCCTAGCTTGGTGAAACTGCTCCTCACTAGCTTGAACCTTGATCTTGAAGGAGAACAGAGCTTGAGAATGATTGTGGTCTTGAAACCCCTTTGATTTCTCTGCAAAAGCAAACCCTAGGTTTAGAAATCCCCTTCTCTCCTCTCTCTATCTCTCAAATGTTCTAAGTGTTGAGAATGAGCCCTAAAGGCTCGGGCAACCCTTAAGAGGAAAGTGTGAAACGTCCAAAAGACGAAAACACCCTTACTGAAATTTCTGCAAAAACACGAAGACAGAGCAATCGGTGGTTATGACCGATCGATCGATTGCCTACCGAGCGATCGGTGTATTGACTGAGCTCTCGGTCAAAAATCGGCTCTCTAGAAAATTTTCCCATACAAAATTTTTGACCAGTCGATAGCCTCCGATCGATCGGTTTTGGACCGTTCAGTGGTCTACAGGTCCAAACTGTTTTGGCCATATCTTTTGACTCGCTCGTCGGATTTTGATGATTCAACTTGCGTTGGGTTCGCACTTCAAAAAGGAATATTTCTAACATTTCAGAATTTTCACTTTTTTCTTTATTAATTAATTTTGCAATAAAGGCAAATTGGCTATGAAAGTGCCATGCATTAAACATGAAAAAGTCCGGGGCTCTACATATTTAATTTAGCTACTCTACCAAATTCAAAGTAGAGTTCATCAAATGCTTCTCTAATTTCATTATATGAGAGAGAATTATTTGGGGAAGAAGTTACCTTATCCTCATTTGCCATGAGGCACAGATTTGCCACTTCTTGATCACTTGAATCTTCCGACTTGTTTTCCTCCGAGTCATCCCAAGTTGCCATCATAGCCTTTTTCTTATGCTTTTGGCTCTTCTTGGGTTGAGGGTAGTCAGTCCTTATGTGGCTTGGCTTCTTACATTCATATCACGTGAGAGGTTCCTTCTTGCTAACTTCAGCTTTGTTCATTTCTTTTGAGAACTCCTTCTTGTATGGTCTCTTTTTGAAGTTCTTCTTATGCTTGAGGAACCTTTTGAACCTTCTTGCCATCAAGGCTATATCTTCATCATCACTGCTGGTTTCCTCATCACTAATTTCAACTGGAGTAGACTTGAGAGCCAGCCCTTTCTTGGTTCTAGGTTCATCAGGCATTTGATCCTTCATTATGACTTCATGAGTCATAAGAGATCCCAGCAGCTCATCCATAGGCAGTTTGGTGAGGTCCTTAGCTTCTTGGATTGCTGTTACTTTTGGAGTCCATTCCTTAGGCAGTGATCTTAAAAATCTTTCTTACATTTTCTGCATTAGAATACACTTTACCCAGAGATTTAAGACCATTTAAAATGTTAGTAAATCTGATGAACATATCACTGATAGATTCTTCTTTTTCTATTTTGAATAATTCATACTTGTGAACAAGCATGCTAATCTTTTCTTCTTTAACCTGATTAGTTCCTTCATAGGTGACTTTCAGTTTATCCTATATTTCTTTAACAGAGTCACATCCAGAAACTCTGTTAAATTCTTGGGGACTTAAGGCACAGTAGAGGTTGCTAATAGCTTTAGCATTGATTTGAATGAGCTTAGTGTCAGCTTCATTCCATTCTTCCTCTACCTTAGGAATTCTGACATCATTCACAGTTTTTGTGGGAAGATGAGGCCCATTTACTAATACTCTCCAACACTCATAATCTAGAGCTTGAATGTAATACATCATCCTAGTTTTCCAATAATTATAATTTTCTCCATTAAACAGAGTTGGTCTAGTGGTGGACTGTCCTTCTCCTGGGCTTGTTGCAAAAACATTGTTTGTCATAATAAACTCGATCACTCAGACTGTTTAGATCTATTTAGAGTATTAGGCTCTGATACCAATTGTTGGCCAGGTAATGACCCTCAAGGGGGGATGAATAGGGTCCATGGTAGCTTTTAAAAAAAAATTGAAGTACAAATTCAAAAGTGCGGAATAAAATTAAATATGCAACAAGCTGAACTATAGAATATTTAAAGGGAAGAGAGAAGATTTAAGGAGAATGCAAACTCAAGATTTATTTACGAGGTTCAGCAATCCAGCCTACTCCCCGCCTCAGCTTCCAGCTAGAGGATTCACCACGATTCCTTAATCGCACTGGCTTCTTCATAGGTGGAGTCCAAACCTTTACAATCTCTCTTACAGGTCGAGATATTACCTTACAAGCTCTCCTTTAGGCCGAGCTGAAACCTCTCAAGAGACAACCCTCTCTTGAAATAATTGAAGCAATAGCTTTAGTGCAAGAATCCTGGATTCTTGACTACTTTCAATAAATGAGTTTTTTTGGATTAAAAATCCGAAGAGAAAGCTCCTTAAATGAGCTGAATAAGAGTGAAATACAAACTCTAATTAAGTCTCTCAAAGTAGGTAGGAGTCAAGTAAGCTCAAGAGAGAATTGTTGGGGATTTTCTAAGTATGAGAGTAAGTGAAAATCAATAGCAGTGAATAGGTGATAGATGGGAGTTATTGTTGTGATCAAGAGTTATGATATGTTCATAAATGAACTCCTTTTATACCATTTGATCCAATAGTGCCGTTGGGGTAGCATTAAGTGCTTTTAGTTCTGTTGCAAACTAGCCGTTGCAAAGATTTTTCAGTTTCAGACATGATTTCATCGACGAAGTGAAGTTCCCACTTGAGTTCGTCGCCGAATTCAAAAGATGAAATTTAATTTTAAAAAATCCTGTAATAACTTCGTCGCCGAAATCAAGAAACAGAACTGAATTTGAAAATTTCTGTAATGACTTCGTCGCCGAATTCAATCTACCCAGAGAATTCGTCGACAAATTCAGAGTAAAAATTCTGAATTCAATCTTGGATCACACTGAAGGGATGTGATTGATTTCTGAGGTCAATTAGCTATACTCTTATCAAAATTTTATGATTAATTAGAGCTTTGGAGTGATCTTCAAAAATGTCCTAGGCTCCTATGGTCAATCTATGATTCTTGAGCTTTTCAACTTACCATCATTTTGAGGACATTTTACATAAGTCCTATACATTCTCAGAATAAAAAGTAAATACACTTAAAAATGATGAGAGGTGATCTTGGCTTGACTTGGATCTTGTGATTTTTCCTTTTGTCTTCAATGGACCTGACTTGGACTAAGATCTTATCTTGGATCTTCATCTTGTATTCAGTGAGTTGAACTTCTTCTTGGATAATTTCCATCATTTTTCATGATTGGAGTGCTATCAACTTATGTAATCTGAAATGTTCACGCACTTAAATGGTTTTATTAGTACCAAATATTTCATTTTATTATTATGTTATTATCAAAATTAATAGGGGTACCTATGGTTGTAACCCTGAGGCTAACATTAGCTTCACTGGTGAACAACATTCACCGAGGTAAGATGACTAAAACGAGTAGATAATTTTAGTTGCGTTCTATGGTGTAAAGAACATCGGGATCCAGTTTCCGCACAAATTTTTATCCTGACTCCGCTATAAGAGCAAAATGATAAATAGTGGTAGAAACTCTACCGCTATTCCTGGCGTTTTCCAAAAACAGGGCCTGGGCCGTGTTTAATGCTCATGCATGCAGTACAAATTTTACAAAAAATGGATGTATTGACATTCCTAATATTTTCAAATTTCATTGCCTGGGCCCCCTCCTAGGGCTTGGCTAGGGTCTGTGGGCCCTGTATGGGCCCAGGGGCTATTTGTCTACGGGTTTAAGCCCTAGGGGCCTTGGGTAGGTGTTGCATGGGCCTTAGGCCCATGACCTAGGTTTGTAAGGTTTTAGGGTTGGACTGGGGCTAGGCTAGGGCTAGCTAGGGTTCACCTAGGGTTTAACTAGGCTTGACTTAAGGTTTGACTAGAGTTATACCTAAGGTAGACTTAGTGTGGACCTAGGGTTAGACCTAGGGTTTACTTATAGTTTGACTAGGGTTTGCCTAGGGTTTAACTGGGATTGTCATAGGGTTTAACTAGGGATGACTTAGTGTGGACCTATGGTTAGACCTAGGTTTTACCTATGGTTTGACTAGTGTTTGCCTAGGGTTTAACTTGGGTTGTCCTAGGGTTGACTCAAGGATGACCTAAGGTTTAGCTGGGGTTGACCTAGGTTAAAGTGTTTAACTACATTAAGGAGGGGTGTAAAAATTGGGTGCTTACAGATACCATTTATGTTTGGGTATTGGATCCTATAAAAAGTGAACTATTTCATGTACTTCCTCTTTTGCTGAAGACAATGTGCTATTGGAAAATCTGAATTTTTGTTAGAGCTTAATTTTCTGAAAATTTGATGCACTAGATCTTATAATAACAGTTTTGTTGTTTTTTTCTTGGACAATAATATGTGGATCTTGCTTATAATTAATAGAGAATAATATGTGGATCTTATAATACATATTTTGTCGCGACCCGAAACCCACCCTAGGAGTTAGAGTGAACTTTGGACGACTAAACATGACTTGCTTGACAACCCAACCTGCAAAACCCACAGAGCATATACAATAGAGGACAAAACAGCGGAAACATACTCTAACATGGTATAGCGGAAGTCTACCAAACCTCTATGTATATACATACGCAAATCCAAGTTTTATACAAAAAGCGGTCCATAAGAAAGTGTGGACATGCCCGCCAAAATACATAAATCTAACTCTCATCTCACCCACAGCTATTCACTCAGAATCTACAACCACCTACTGGTAACCCTCTACGGAAAGTTCCTCCAAAGGCCCCTCGACGAACTCCTCCTCCACCCATGGACCAGGAGCACAAACATCAAAACATCAACTGGGGCAGTAGCTCCCTCAGAACCTGCCGACATAAGAAGTACGGCTGAGCATGGAATACTCAGCGGGTACTAAATACTAACCAACAGTCATAGTATATAGATAGCATACATAAAGTAGGAAACAAATTTTGCATATATAGAACAGGAACAATTTATATCATACAAGGAAGTAAAGCAATTTATATTCATGCTTGCATTCAGAAAGACTGATAAAACCCTTGAAAACATCGTGCACTTGACTTGACTTGAAATACCCTTTGCGTGATTGTGAACCCGTTAACCGTGTCATGCTTGTCATGCTTGCATCATGCGTGCCATGTCATGTCATGCGTGTCATGCGAGTATCATGCTTGCTTGTTCATAATTTAAACATGTTCACATGCCTAGTTGCCGTTCATAGTCCGTCGCAACTAGTACCCTATATGCAGATGGGTATGCCTAGTTGCCGTTCATAGCCCGTCGCAACTAGCATCCATGCAGAATGCGAATGCCTAGTTGCCGTTCATAGCCCGTCGCAACTAGCATCCATGCGTGTAATGCCATGCAGAGTTATGCGTGTCATGTGAATGCTATGCTATGCGTGTCATGCGAGGGGATGGGGGACCCTTCTTATGATAATGCATGATTGACTTGTCCTCGCCAGGAGCGAGGTAAAACATATCGTAGGATATGTCCCACCTCTAACCATGTTCTTGAAAACCTCGATAAATCATGTCATGCATGCCGTGCTCGTGGTAACCGTGTATATGCTTGCATTTAAATTTAAATATGACATTTGGGTAATTTCACAACACATATAACATCAATGATTGAGCAATGTAATATTCATATCCTTTAGGGAAAGCAAGAAACACACTATCATAGGCCCTAGTAATATTCAGAATTTCTTAGGTATGCATTTCGTAATTCACAGCTCACTTTATTTACCTTGGCATTTCATCAAACATGGTGTGTTCATTATGGATTTACCCTACAACACGCTTTTCTAGATGGGTTTTCCTCAATCACACATGTACGTTCATTATTGGAACAATGCCCTTCCCCATTTGTTCATCACACACAACCATTGGCATCCAATTGCCCATTCCATCTCCATTCACCATTCACCATTTACCATTCTCCATTCACCATTCATCCATCTCATAGCACATGTATCAATGAAAGAAAAATCAAAAGAAATAGAGGGAGAAGAGGAACTATAACTAGGAGGGTAGTAAAAAGTACCGACCTTGAAGAAATGAGGAAGAAACCCTCTTTCCAAATGACTGTGAGTTGCTGCCCTAGCTTGGATCGCGAGCTCCACAATGCCTGAACCGAAATCTTGAAGAAAACGGGCTTGAGGTTGATCTAGGGTTTCAAAAACCCTTTGATTTCTCTCCAAACTGGAAACCCTAGGTTGGAATCGTCTTCTCCTCTTTCTTCTATTCTCTCAAACTCTCTAAGTGTCGAATGATGCCTTAAAGGCTCGGGTTAAACTCTTAAGGTAAGAGTGAACTGACCAAAAGACCGTAATACCCTTACTGGGATTTCCGCAATGACACGAGGACCGTGAATAGTGCTGAACACATTGTGTCGTGAATAGTGCCCACTCGTTGTGCGGTGAACAGTGCCAACTCGTGGTGCTGTGAACAGTGCCAACTCGTGGTGCTGTGAAAAGTGCCAACTCGTGGTGCTGTGAAAAGTGCCAACTCGTGGTGTTGTGAATAGTGCCAACTCGTGGTGTTATGAATAGTGCCAACTCGTGGTGCTGTGAATAGTGCCAACTCGTGGTGCTGTGAATAGTGCCAACTCGTGGTGCTGTGAATAGTGCCAACTCGTGGTGCTGTGAATAGTGCCAACTCGTGGTGTTGTGCAACGTGCCCGTGGTGAGTTGTACAATGGATGCACAAAGTATACGTTATCAGAGTATGTTGTCTGTGCTACGTTATCAGAGTACGACGTCAGAGCACGTCCTTAGTGCCTTCCGAGCTACGTCCTCAGTGCATAACCGAGCTACGTTTTCCTACAGGTTCAGACTGTTTTGGCCATATCTTTTGACTCGTTCATCCGATTTTGACGATTCAACTTGCGTTGTGTTTGTACTTCGAAAAGGAACATTTCTGACGTTTCAAAATTTCCAATTTCTTCCTTATTTATTTATTATACCTCTTAAAAAGTCAAAAATGACAACGAGAGTGTCATGTATTAACTGTGAAAAGGTCCGGGGCTCTACATCCTCCCCCCCTTATAGGAATTTCGTCCTCGAAATTTGGGCGTTACTAAATCAATCGAGGATACTTCCCCATGCTTAACCTTTCCTACTGAACGATATGATAATCCTCTATTAATCAATATCCTAGGTACTCACTTATCGGCGAGGCACCTAGTTTTCTCATAAAACTCAACATCATTCTAAGTAGCAGGAAAAACTTTCATAACATAAGGTAGCACAAGCACAATTACATACAAGTGGCAACTGACTGCCCATGACAAAACACAAAATACATCCCCTTCTGCACAAAAAAAAAATATTTCTTCTCCCTCTCACATCCTCATGCCATATCCGTTGGTGCCTGAGCATTCTATCCTGGAGTGGCAAAGGCTTGTCCCTGGTTAGCCTAGTAAGGGGGCTGTGTGGACTGCTGGGGGCTTAATGCTTGTGTAGAGCCCAGCGGAGGTGACCGCCTAACCGTGGGCCTACTTCCCCGAGAATAAGGTGGCATCTGACGGCTGGGACAATCCTTGATCAGGTGGCCCTGGCGACCACAGTGGAAACATCCACCGGGGATTCTCCTACACTCTCTGGCCACATGCCTCCTCCCACAACGTGTACATATCTCGTAAGAGTAGGTGGAGGGTGCATATCCTGTTGCCTGAGATACTGCGAGGCGGGGTGGCTGCACGGTAGCCGCGTGCGACGCCGGTGGAGCAACCGAAAGAGAAGCCTGTGGTGCAGTGGGAGGACTCCGTACCAGCATATGTCTAGAGGACTGGTACATAACCCATGCTTCTGCGACCAATGGGTCCATATCACCATAGAACACCGGAGGCCTCATCCTCCAAAGTGCCTCACTTCCTGTGGCATGATGTGTAGGGGTAGGTACAAGTACCGTCGTAGGAATGGGGGTAGTGGGCTGCCGAGTGGCAAGTATTGCTGGTGTTTCTGCTATGGATCCCAAGACCTGAGTGAGATCAGGCTGCTCATCCCCCAATGGAGGAGGAGATACTCCACCCCTCCTAGTGTGGTATCCACGACCCTGATCGCCACGTCTCATGGTTTACTCCTGAGGACGATGGCAAAGCATGAGTCTCACTTGAATCCCATCAAAATCCGATATTGTATTTTCATAATAGTAAGTATTTATCAAAGTCTAGAACATACATCAAGATACACATACCATAGCATAATAATATACTCTAAGGTTCCTAGCGAAGCCAAGATGCGATGTTGGTTGTGTTGCAACTGGTTATGGTCTAAGGCTAACTCCTTAGTTGCTTCTTAAGGGCAACAACTTCTCCTAAGCAGAAGTTGGACTCAAGCCCCCAACCTATGCGAGCACATCGTGTATGTATCTAAGTACAATTATAATCGTACAATTATACAAGTAGTTTTCTTACTGATGATAAGCTTCACACTTGATTATGGTATTAACTGATCACAAACCTAAGACCTTAGCCCGTTTGAAACTAATACTAATGACTAGTTCATCTAATTGAGTTGTTTAGGTGATGCCCTCTAAATCTGGTGACATGTATAATGCTTCTAAGATCTACATGATGCATGCGGGATGTGTATATGATATATATATTTTTTTTTGATGTTCATGCCATGTACGAAATGCGTGCCATGTATGAAATGTATGATGCTTATGCGATGCATGATGCCTATGCTATGTATGCTGCTCATGATATGTATGAACGTGCATGCTACCCGATGGAGTTAGTAATTTCTTTATTATTTTGGACTGGCATCGTGTCTAGAACGTGCTGCAGAATGAACGCGCATCTGTATCTAGACTAGGACTGAGCACTGAGTCTAGGGCGTGCTGTAGGCGCGCATCTAGAAACGTGCATCAAACATCCGTGAGCTCATCCAAAAATTATGTTCAATTGGGACTGAGCACTGGGTCTAAGACGTGCTGCAGAAAATGCGCAACTGTACTTAGAAGTGTGCATCGAGCATCCCTGGGTTGTTAAAATTATATTTGTTCCTTGAGTTAAAACGCATTACTATCTATATCTGTTTCTACTAGTCGTGGGGTTTCATGGAATTATTTTCATACCATGATGTGTGACTTATATTTCTTTGTGATGTAAGACGCATCTAGTATAGTTTAACAAGTTTAAAATTACACCAAATGCTCATAATATTACTTATCAAGCCTATGTCCCTATTTTCGTAAATTCTAAATTTTTTTTTTGTAAGACGAAGGAGAATTCTATTGTCTCACTCGGAAGGCTATTATTTACGAAGACCCCATAGTACAGGGTATGGCAAGGACTTACCACTATTTACCAACTCACACATAGTCTGAACTCCAGCCGGAGTATTACTCAACTCATAAGTCTAGCTGGGAATTAATTCCTAACACATTGGTTGTCACTTAGTACGTGACATATAGTATGCACACCACATTTAATGCCCCCTAACAATACCACACATAATAGTATAAGTAATACTATATACAAAGTATAGTACCATCATATTCATCTCGTCAAGTCATCAGAGTAGTTGTAATATTATACCTTGGTGTTCTAGCGTTTCTAAGACCTGTGCTTGGTTGGAGCAACCATTTTAGATTAAGACTAACGTTTAGACTCACACTTAGAACAAGACTCACTTCCGACTTACTCCCATCCTAACTTGTTTCCCAATATATTCTCTTGTCAAGCCGTGGTATAAGATTCTAAGTGACCCTAGAGACCTAAAGCCTAAGCTTTGATACCACTTCTGTCGCGACCCGAAACCCACCCTAGGAGTTAGAGTGAACTTTGGATGACTAAACATGACTTGCTTGACAACCCAACCTGCAAAACCCACAGAGCATATACAATAGAGGACAAAACAGCGGAAACATACTCTAACATGGTATAGCGGAAGTCTACCAAACCTCTATGTATATACATACGCAAATCCAAGTTTTATACAAAAAGCGGTCCATAAGAAAGTGCGGACATGCCCGCCAAAATACATAAATCTAACTCTCATCTCACCCACAGATATTCACTCAGAATCTACAACCACCTACTGGTAACCCTCTACGGAAAGTTCCTCCAAAGGCCCCTCGACGAACTCCTCCTCCACCCATGGACCAGGAGCACAAACATCAAAACATCAACTAGGGCAGTAGCTCCCTCAAAACCTGCCGACATAAGAAGTACGGCTGAGCATGGAATACTCAGCGGGTACTAAATACTAACCAACAGTCATAGTATACAGATAGCATACATAAAGTAGGAAGCAAATTTTGCATATATAGAACAGGAACAATTTATATCATACAAGGAAGTAAAGCAATTTATATTCATGCTTGCATTCAGAAAGACTGATAAAACCCTTGAAAACATCGTGCACTTGACTTGACTTGAAATACCCTTTGCGTGATTGTGAAACCGTTAACCGTGTCATGCTTGTCATGCTTGCATCATGCGTGCCATGTCATGTCATGCGTGTCATGCGAGTATCATGCTTGCTTGTTCATAATTTAAACATGTTCACATGCCTAGTTGCCGTTCATAGTTCGTCGCAACTAGTACCCTATATGCAGATGGGTATGCCTAGTTGCCGTTCATAGCCCGTCGCAACTAGCATCCATGCGGAATGCGAATGCCTAGTTGCCGTTCATAGCCCGTCGCAACTAGCATCCATGCGTGTAATGCCATGCAGAGTTATGCGTGTCATGTGAATGCTATGCTATGCGTGTCATGCGATGCTATGCGTGTCATGCGAGGGGATGGGGGACCCTTCTTATGATAATGCATATTGACTTGTCCTTGCCAGGAGCGAGGTAAAACATATCGTAGGATATGTCCCACCTCTAACCATGTTCTTGAAAACCTCGATAAATCATGTCATGCATGCCGTGCTCGTGGTAACCGTGTACATGCTTGCATTTAAATTTAAATATGACATTTGGGTAATTTCACAACACATATAACATCAATGATTGAGCAATGTAATATTCATATCCTTTAGGGAAAGCAAGAAACACACTATCATAGGCCCTAGTAATATTCAGAATTTCTTAGGTATGCATTTCCTAATTCATAGCTCACTTTATTCACCTTGGCATTTCATCAAACATGGTGTGTTCATTATGGATTTACCCTACAACACGCTTTTCTAGATGGGTTTTCCTCAATCACACATGTACGTTCATTATTGGAACAATGCCCTTCCCCATTTGTTCATCACACACAACCATTGGCATCCAATCGCCCGTTCCATCTCCGTTCACCATTCACCATTTACCATTCTCCATTCATCCATCTCATAGCACATGTATCAATGAAAGAAAAATCAAAAGAAATAGAGGGAGAAGAGGAACTATAACTAGGAGGGTAGTAAAAAGTACCGACCTTGAAGAAATGAGGAAGAAACCCTCTTTCCAAATGACTGTGAGTTGCTGCCCTAGCTTGGATCGTGAGCTCCACAATGCCTGAACCGAAATCTTGTAGAAAACGGGCTTGAGGTTGATCTAGGGTTTCAAAAACCCTTTGATTTCTCTCCAAACTGGAAACCCTAGGTTGGAATCGCCTTCTCCTCTTTCTTCTATTCTCTCAAACTCTCTAAGTGTCGAATGATGCCTTAAAGGCTCGGGTTAAACTCTTAAGGTAAGAGTGAACTGACCAAAAGACCGTAATACCCTTACTGGGATTTCCGCAATGACGCGAGGACCGTGAATAGTGCTGAACACATTGTGCGGTGAACAGTGCCAACTCGTGGTGCTGTGAATAGTGCCAACTCGTGGTGCTGTGAAAGTGCCAACTCGTGGTGTTGTGCAACGTGCCCGTGGTGAGTTGTACAACGGATGCACAAAGTATACGTTATCAGAGTACATTGTCTGTGCTACGTTATCAGAGTACGACGTCAGAGCACGTCCTTAGTGCCTTCCGAGCTACGTCCTCAGTGCATAACCGAGCTACGTTTTCCTACAGGTTTAGACTGTTTTGGCCATATCTTTTGATTCGTTCATCCGATTTTGACGATTCAACTTGTGTTGTGTTCGTACTTCGAAAAGGAACATTTCTGACGTTTCAAAATTTCCAATTTCTTCCTTATTTATTTATTATACCTCTTATAAAGTCAAAAATGACAACGAGAGTGTCATGTATTAACTGTGAAAAGGTCCGGGGCTCTACATATTTTTAATAATCTATACTAGTATTTAGTAATGCTTAATCTTACTTACCTGGTTAGTGAATTTGATTTTTTAAGTTTGCATTTTACCTCTAGGATCTACCAAGTTGTGTACATATGATTGCTTTTAGCTCTTAATATTAGAACTTTGTTAGTATTTGAGTGAAGGCTGTTAATTGATATTGTCAGCACCCCATTTTTACACCCCCTTTTAACCATGGTTAATTAACTTAACCATGGTTTGTTAAACCTAACCCTAGGTGAACCCCAACTAAGCCCTAGGATAACCCTAGTCTAAACCTTAGGTCAACCCTCGAACCTAGGTAGTCCTAAGCCCAAACCCTAGGTCTAAACCATAGCTAAACTTAGACCCTAGGAAACCCTAACCCTAAAACCTAGGTAGCCCTAGCATACCCTAGTCTAAACCCTAGGTGGATCTGAGCCCGTAGGGCCTAAAACCAACAGCCAAGCCAAGCTGAGCCCATACATGGGCCCAAGACTTATACCCAAACCCTGGTAGGGGGCCTGGCCATTTATTTTGAAATCTCTGAATGTCGGTAGAGCATCTATCGACATTCTTCAATATTTGTATTTGAGGATGGTGGTAGATGATCTACCACCAATTCTGAGTTTGCGTGTTTGTAGGTCTGCAGTGCCACCCTTGCACCACCCACCTCTTCCAGGCCACCAGGCCACCTCCCCCATGCGCCTAACCACCTCTAGGAGACCTGTCTACATGCCTGTAATTCCACCCAACACCGTCCTTAATCCCCTTCATATCCCTACAATCACCACCTATAAATCCAACCCTCTCCCACTATGAAACTCATGCCAGAAAACATTGTAGGGAATCCCTAAGCATTTTCAGAGACCCCCAGCACCTCAAAGCTCTTAAACCCATCAAAATTCCAAAGGCCAGCCCCTAGTTGCAGACCACCACTGCCGGTAGCCACCTCCCACCACCGTGTAATCGAATAAGCAGGGTAGGGATCACCCCTACTCCTTCTATCTCCTTTTTTCGAGCACTTTTAAATCCCCTGGTCCAAGTTGTAGGGGGTATTAGCTCACTATTGGTAGCATAGGAGGGGTTCCCTACCTCCTCTATAGGTAATGGAACCCCTATGAACCTTCCACAATTCACACACTGTACACCAGACCTTCACATGCTCTCCACCAAATTTTGGGGGGTCCTCAGTTCATGAGGAACCCCCTTGATGCATTGTGGAACCGTACAGTAGATTGATTTTGCATTTTCTATAGAAAATCACTAATGGCGGTAGAATAACTACCGCCAGTTTTGATGTTTGTTGTTGCAGAGGCCACATGCCACATTTGGTGAGGGGTTTGCTTAACCATGGTTAATATGGGAAAAAATCAAAACTATGTAGAATGTCAGTAATTCCATTACCGACATTCTGAGTATTTTCAAACCAGTGTTTTCAGATTTCTTGTGGGCCCACTGTGGACCAGGCCTAAGGCCCATCTGAGCCCAGGAGACATGGAAACATACTAAGACCCTTCCCTGGGTCCACCAACCCTATGGCATCTCCCCTAAGCTCTCCCATGGTCGACCTTTCTGTTGTTCCAGTAAAAAAAGGAATGGCGGTAAAGGCTTTACCGCCATTCCCAATACACACTGTATTGAGAATGGCAGTAAACTAATTACCGCCATTCTGTGATTTGTTTGAATAGTGGTTTGGCCCAAAATAGAGACCATGAAGGCCCACTGAGACCCTGACGTTACTGTTGACCAATTTTGAGACTTAACCATGCTTTTAACTGGGGTTAGGACAACCCCGGTCAAATGTTAACTCTGATTAAGCTCACCCCGCTTGTAAATTCACATAAAATGATAAAAAAAATGAAAAAAATAGAAAAACTCAAAAAAGGACCAAAAATAGCTTTGTCTTGAGTATAGTTAACCTTTAACCATGGTTAACTAAACCTTGTATGGTTTAACCATGGTTAAGTTTCCCAATTGAACAAATGTCACATAAAATACCCAATTAAAACATGAAAATGCAAAATACTAAAAAATCATGCTAGCTTGCTTTCTTAACTTTGGTTAGCCCCTAACCATAGTCACATCCTCCTAACTGCGGTTAAACTCACCTTGAGCACTTGACCTCCTCGGTCAACTAAACCCTAGCCCTCCGGGCTAGACCCTTGACCACCCAATGCACACACACACACTACCTCATAACCTTGGCACGGCCTCATGTGCCAGAACTACGCTCGGTCTGATCTCACCCCGGTGATACGTAGGCAACCCTATTCGAGTTCGACCCTAGCCATTTAACTTTCTATATTTCTTGGATTAGTACTCACTTAAATACTAGGGAAAATCTCATGCCCACAGCTCTAGCGACTCTACTGGGGATGAAGGTTCAAGCCGAAACTTAAATTTAACCCAAATAATCTGAAAATTAATTAAAATACCTAAGTATTTAATTAAGTGCTGATTGTTTATACCTTTTGGGATATTTTTTACAGTGCATTTCATATATAGCATGATAGTGTAACAACCCATTTTACCCATAGATTGGCTTATTACGCTTACGGCTGCTGGATGTTTATCCTCAGTGATAGAGGCTTAAAAGTCTTGGAGGTCCGTGGAAGTACTCCTGTTGGGTGATTACCCTCAGAAAAGGATTCTGAACGCTCGTGCCTATACCAATCGTCCCTTCTCAGTTATGTTCTATATCGGGGAGTCGCATATACGGTGTTAAGTGATCCCCCCATCCTTTAGGAACACCCTGCATTACCCCAACATGCATAGAATAGGCTGAGGTATAGTCCACAAGCAGTCCACCTGGAGGGATACACTAAACCCTAACCTGCTTGTACCTATACCTATCCCCCAACCAAGGTTGAGTATCAAGACAGTCTGTCTAGATAAACACCCATCCAGGGGGCATGTACTGAGCCTTTTGTTGTGCTTGTGATAAAATACCCAATACCCTATCTCCAGACATACATGTGAGGTTCAAATCCTAAGTAGCATTGGATGAGCCCACTAACCGACTTCAACTTTGGCCTAGTAGGCCCTGACTACCAACAACTCAGGTTAGTAGAACGGAATTCTTTCCGCCTACCTTATCGGGCCACATCTATCATGTCATACCTCGTTCAAAACAAAAAAAATAAAAAAATCAAAATCAAAATCTTCCACTCTCCTGCATGTCATTCCAACCTCCAGTCCAGGGCATTGTCCCTATGTCAACTAGACTCTATTAGGTCATCTGCATACTTTCCATCTTTCCCGCTCCCCTATCCATTCCGGCTCTTACTCCATACTTCTCATCTTTTCAAGAGTAGGACCCTAAGCTAAGCATGTATCTGAAGAGCAAAACTAGTGGATACCTGATCAACCGACTGCGATATGGATCCTCGAGACGACCAAGAGACTGATCTTGATACTCTAACCTCTCAACCTCAGGTCCCATATTTGAGACAAGATTAGCAGAAAATGCCTGGAATACTGAAAATCTAACAATATTTTCCAAGACTTTATGAAGGCAGTGACACATGCCCTCTCTTCCTCCAACAATCTACTGGTTGAGGCAATAAGACTATTACAACCAACCCACCATCAACTTCCAATCTTATCCCATCACTACCCACCATCAACATCACACCATCAGCTCACCACAACCATCACTCACCCTCAACATCCCCTTAATATCAAACCAACAACAGCCAGAATTCACCTTCAACATCCCTCCTCCGCCAATCCAACCACAACCTACTCACCATATCTCACCACCCATCATTAACCAGTACGAGGAAGAGGAGGCCAAGGCCAAAGGCGAACCTCACATGGGCTCCTCCCACATGTCCTTAAGTTTTGCCCAAATCCTAGATGCATATCAGAAAAGAACTGAAAAACTGGAAGAACTGGTGAGGTAAAATCAAGGATCCCGTAAGTCTACCAACTTCAAGGATATGTGCATACACCCTGGGATTATTATCCCCGAGGAGAATTGTTCCAGCTCGAGCATGGGGACAAGTTGTTAGTCCAGCTATTTTAGAAGAGCTTGAAAGGGGCTGCACTACAGTGGTTCACCAAGGTGGACCCCAGCAAGGTTCGGACATGGGAAGACCTGTGCGAGATATTTGTTGCCCAATATTCATACAATGTTGACCTGGTCCCACAGAGGGCAGATCTAGAGAGAATGTCCCAATGAGACAATGAGACCTTCATCGAGTACTCAGTTCGGTGGAGAGAAATGACTGCAAAAATGAGCACTCCTCTATCAGAAGAAGAATTGGTAACAACTTTTCTCTGTACCCTCAAACACCCGCTCAAGACTCTCTTGGCAGCACAACTAATCTCTGATTTCAGCACCGTGGCCAAATGTGGTGCCAAGATCGAGATGACGATGGGTGATAGCGGATCATTCGACATGTTTCAGGGATCCAAGGGTGCATCTTCTTCCCATTCTCTGTCACATCCAAAAAAAGACAACAAAAGGAAAGAAGATGACAGACATATGGTGGCAGCTATACTTGTCAAGGTCCCTAATTTGCCCCGATAACAAGATTTACAAAACTAGCAAGCTCAGCAACCTCAGGGTAAATTGCTCTCTCACCAGATGACCCTTGAACAGAGGAAACCGGGCATTCACTCCACTCCCATATTCTCTTACTGCACTCCTCTCATTTCTATTGGACAAGAAGCTGATCACTTCGAAGGATCCCAACCTCCTCCAATTGTTCTCCCGAAGGGATACAGGGCCGAGCAACACTGCGGGTATCACTAGTCGCCAGGGCACCCTACAGACAAGTGCTATGATTTGAAGCATGCAATGCAGGACTTACTAGAGATAGATAGAATCTGCTTTGCACCAGGGAATACAGACATCTCTTAGGCTCCACTCCCCATTAACGCTCCTCCTGCAAACTAAGGCTCTTGAGCCGGAGTAGTTCTGCAACTAGTTTTTGAACAAACTCTACCTTTGTTGTGTCTCTCTCTGTACCTCTTTTCTTGGTACCTTTGTCGGCCATGTTGGCCCATGTCAATCCCTATCATTAGTCCAGTTCAAGCAAGTGGCCAGTGATCCTTGCTTTGTTGTTAAATCTATCAACTTTTATTATTTTAGTAAAATTGCTCTTTTAAGTCAAAGTTCATTTGTGTTCTGAGATACTTAAGTTGGGAACTGATCTAGTTTCTAAAGCCTATAAGGAACAAAGTTGATCACTCAAATCAGTGGACTTGAGCAAATTAAGACAAGAGTAAAACTAGAACAGTGAAGACCTCTTGAAGCCATCAAATGTCAATCAACTAAAATAAAGGCGATGCAATAACTGTATATGCTCTTGACCAATCAAGGAAAGGAGGGGAGGCCATCTTTCGATTACCCTTGCAACACCTCGCCTACCCATGCTATATACATCCGCTAGTTAGACCATTGAGCCTAAATAGCTTTTCTTTAAAAACCCCCACCAAGGGCATCCCTTGATCCTAAATAGCTTTTCTTTAAAAACCCCCACCAAGGGCATCCCTTGAATGTCAAAATGACAATTCAAAAGAGGAATAACTAGCAAAGAGCAACAACAAATATGACCTTTTGGTTGAACTATGTCTTGACCTGATCCCTATTTGGGTACGTAGGCAGCCTGAAATCAGGTTCAGTTATAACACAGCAAATGTGCCACAACATAAGACAACCATGTACCAAAAAAAAAAGGGAACTTGGTTAGAAAGCAAAGTTGTATGAAGAATGCAGAAGCTGGTTCCATTCCAAAACAAAACAAATATCAAAGGGTGCCCTACCCTTGCTAAAATAGAAAATTTGAGCCTTATATTGTTTCTAGCCAACCCATGTTTCGTCCTAAACACTAAGCCCTCTTTGATCTTTGAAAGGACTTGAGCATTAATGGTCAGAAACACTCACCTCTATCTATTGACAAGTGATGATGAGAGAAGACTGAAGAATTATCGGAGAACATGCAATGAGAAAATGCAAAGCTTGTATACCCAGTCCTGGAGAAAACCCGAAAGGGCCCAGGGACAAAAAAGGGATAAATCAAATTTCAAATTTCACGGGCATAGTAAGCAATCATTAATCCTGCTATTTCGCAAAAATTACGTGAACCCAGTCCTAGCAAAAACCTGAAAAGGTCTAGGAGTAAAAATGGACAAAGACCAAAACATACAACCCGGTCCTGGTGAAACCTAAAAAGACCCAGGGGCAAAAGAGGGAAAAATAAGTTGATACATGGTTTGTAAATATCTTTCCCCAGCAAATGCAGGTCTACCACAAGGATAATCAACCACAACATAATCATTTACCTGAAGGCAAATGAACCTAGCTGGTCCCCCATTGCAAGCAATCTTTAGACACAGTCAGTCTACTGGTCAATTGTCAGTCTACCGCCAAACCACCTGTCAATCAACCCATCAGTCTTTCAGTCTTTTCAATAAGTCTGTCGCATCATCTGTCTATCAATCCATCAATATGTTAGTAAGTCATTTGTGTCAATAATCAGTCAAGGTTCACTCCCCAGTAGAATTAGTCCAAACTTAGCTACTCATTCCCGTTAGCGCAAGAGGAGCAGTAAGACCAGGAGAAAGTAAAGTCAGCAGACTATCCGGGGTGGTTAAGGATCAGTACACCCAAGGGAGGGGGCATGTCGCGACCCAAAACCCACCCTAGGAGTTAGAGTGAATCTTGGAAGACTAATCATGACTTACATGGCTTGCTTGACGAAATAACCTGTAAAAATACCTGGAGCATATACAATAGAGGACAAAAAAATAGCGGAAGTATACTCAACATGGCACAGCGGAATACTTAACCAAACCTCTACGTATATATATGTGATCCAAGTTTATACAAAAAGATACACACAAGAAAGTGCAGACAGGCCCGCCAAAATACATGAATACATCTCTCTCAACTCACCCACAGCTATTCACTCAGAATCTACCACCTCTAATAATAACCCTCTACCGGAGGTTCCTCCACAGGTTCCTCGACATACTCCTCCTCCACCCAAGTGCTTGGAGCACAGATATCAAAAGGAGCAGCCCCTCCGCTATCACCTGCCGACATAAGAAGTACGGCTGAGCATGGAATACTCAGCGGGTACCAAACACTGACCAACAGCCATAGCATAGCAAATACAATATAAGATAGGAAGCGATTCATATCATAACAGGAAAGTAAAACAGTTTATAATCATGCTAGCATTACATAAAAACCGATAAATCTCTTGAAACCATCGTGCACTTGACTTGAATTAAAATCCTCGTTTCGTGCTTTAAAACTCGTCTTGTCATGTGTCTTGTTTTGTCGTGTCGTATCGTGTCATGCATGTCATGCTTGTATCATGCAATGCTTGTTGTTTAATGCAATGCACTTGTGAGTGAGGGAAGACCCCTTATGGAAGGGAGGGAAGTGTAAACTCCCTCCTAAGAAATGCTTGTTCTTGTCCTTTTGTCAAAAGCGAGGTAAAACATATCGTAAGATATGTCTCACCCCTAACATCCTTACTCTTGCAAAACCGTCGGTAAAACATGTCATGCATGCCGTGCTCGTGGAATCATGTGCATACTTTCATTTGAAATTAAATATGACAATTTGGGGATTTCGCAATACATAGAACATCAATAATTTGAGCAAATCAATATTCATACCAATTTAGGGAAAGCAACATATCACACTATCATAAACCCTAGCAATTTTTGTAACCTTCTAAGCATGCATTTCTTGATTTACAACTCATCTCCTTTACATTGGTATTTCATCAAACACGTGGTATGTGCATTATGGTTTATTCTAAATCTCGAATTTCTAGGTGGGTTAACGATCACAACACACATGTGTATTCATTATTGGTACAATGCCCTCCCCATTTCATTCATTACAACAAACACACGGCATCCAATCGTCCATTCACATCCAAACCACCATCCATTCCTCCATTCATCCCCACATTATCTTGCTTAGGAATTTAGGGAAAAACATAAAATGAAAGAGAATATGAACTAGGAGGGTAGTGTAGGGTACCGACTTTGATTTGGGTTGAAGAACACCCTTGGTGTGTAGTTCCAACTTGAGGAAGAATCCTTCTTTGAGTTTGAGGAACTCTAGTTGCTTGAGGAAGGTCCTTTGCTTGAAAATTTTCAAGATGAGCTTCCCTTGATCTCCAATCCAAGCCGTCTTTGAAGGATTTCCCCAAAATCCTCTCTTTCCCTTTCTTCCCTCTTTCTCTCCCTTAGGTTAGAAAAGCCCTAAAATGAAAATCCCTCACAACACAAGGGTTTAAGACCCTCAAATTCGGCATCAGTTACCGCATGCGATCAATCGTACACTTATCTGCGATCGATCGCAGGTCCTTGCGATCGATCACACTTGGATGCGATCTATCGCACATGAACCTGAACATATTGGTCTGATTTCCCCATGTATGCGATCGATCGCACATTCTTGCGATCGATCGCAGAACCCTGCGATCTATCGCACCTGGGGAATCCATCTATTTTACATGACCCCAAGAATTTGGGACCCAATTCGCCTGCATGCGATCGATCGCACCTGACTTGCGATCGATCGTACCCTTCATATTTTGTTGTTTTCTTCCATTTTCCCCTACTTTGGTAATTCGACCATAACTTTTGACTTGGTTGCCCGATTTTGACGATTCAACTTGAGTTGGATTCGTCTTTCCAAGGGGAACAGTCCTAGTGTTTTAAAATTTCCAATTTCTTCTTTATTTATTGACTAAATTGCCCCTGAAGTCGACTGGTCCGTAAATGGGTTTCAGTAACTCGGGTTTTGGATATATTCGACTTAGGAGTACTACTTCTTAACACTTAGAGTTCTTTAAATTTTCTCATTTCATAGAAATAGGAGGATTACAAAGGCAAAATTCCTTGGCACAAGTTCCAATACATAGCAAAAGTTCTGGGGCTCTACATCCTCCCCCCTTATAAAAATTTTGTCATCGAAATTTGGACGACACATGCATTACAAGTCCCAAACATTGTTATATAGTATAAACAAAAACCTATTCAAATAACTCCAGGTATTTCGCTTTGACTTCGGCTTCACGTTCCCATGTGGCCTTTTCCCGAGAATGATGTTGCCACTGAATGAGTACTAATGGAATAGTCTTGTTACGAAGGACTTGATCTCTCCGATCCAATATGTAAACCGGCCTTTCAACTAGAGTGAGATCTTCTTGGATTTCCAACGGTTCTAATTCTATGACATGCAAAGGGTTTGCAATGTACTTTCGAAGCATAGATACGTGGAAGACGTTGTGAACCGCAGTCATATGAGGTGGAAGAGCTACTCGGTTAGCAACCTCACCAATTCACGTGATGATCTCAAACGGGCCAACAAATCGAGGACTAAGCTTGCCTCACCTGCCAAATCTCATAATCCCCTTGCTAGAAGATACCTTCACAAAAACTTGATCCCCTACTTGGAATTTCAAGTCCCTAAGGTGAGTGTCAGCATAGCTTTTCTGTCAATCTTGGGCAGCTTTCAACCGATCTCGGATGATCCTGACTATACCCGCAGTTTGCTCGATTAACTCCGGACCAAGTATTTTTCTCTCTCCTACCTCATCCCAGTAGAGAGGAGACCTGCAGCTTCACCCATACAAGGCCTCAAATGGTGCCATTTGGATGCTTGCCTGGTAGCTATTGTTATAGGCGAATTCAACCAAAGGCAAGTGTTCTTCCCAACTGCCCTTGAAATCCAACGTACATGCCCGAGGCATGTCTTCTATGATTGGTTTACCCTCTCGATTTGTCCATCCGTCTGTGGATAAAAAAGCGGTGCTGAAATCGAGTCAGGAACCCATGGCTTCTTGAAAACTTTTCCAGAATGTTGATGTGAAACTTGGATCCCGATTTGACACAATACTAACTGGCACCCCGTGTAACCGAACGATCTCCTTGATATATAGGGCGGCCAACTGGCTCGAGTTGAAAGTAGTTCGGTAGGGTAAGAAGTGTGCGGACTTTGTTAACCGATCCGCCACAACCCATATCGTATCAGAGTTTCTTGCCATCTTTGGCAATCCCACAATGAAGTCCATGGACATGTGCTCCCATTTCCACTCGGGAATCGGGAGGGACTGCAATAGACCCGCCAGTCTCAAATGCTCTGCCTTCACCTGTTGGCACACTAAGCACCATACCACATACTCTGCAACATCCCTCTTCATATTCTGCCACCAAAAGTGACTCTTGAGGTTCTGGTACATCTTTGTACCCTCGGGATGCACTGTATACTTGGAACGGTGTGCTTCATCCATAATCTCCCTTCGAAGATCCGCATTGACCAGAACACACAACCTTCCCTTGAATGTAATAGCACCGCAGCTAGTGAGAGAAAAGTCTTCACTACCCTTATCAACCTCCTTGTCCCGGAAAGCCAATAAGTCAGCATCTGTGGTTTGATACTCTTGGATCAAATCTATAATGTACGGCCGGACCGTGACATTTGCCAAAATAGGACTGCGGACAGAATCATTCACACAAATGTCCAGATTTGCCAAATCATCCACTAATTTTCATTCCCACACAAACATGTGTGCCAAGAGACCCAGAGGTCTTCTACTCAAAGCATCTGCTACAACGTCTGCTTTACCTGGGTGGTATTAGATGGTGCACTCGTAGTCTTTTAGAAATTCCATCCAACGCCGTTGTTGTAGATTTAGCTCCTTTTGGTAAAAGAGATACTTGAAGCTCTTGTGATCCGTGAACACATAGAATTTTACCCCGTAAAGGTAATGCCACCAAATCCTGAGTGTAAACACGACTGCGGCAAGTTCTAAGTCGTGCGTGGGGTAATTCTTTTCGTGCTCCTTCAATTGCCTCGATGCATAGGCAATAACCTTCTTGTGTTGTATGAGCACACACCCAAGTCCAATGTGTGAGGCATCACTGTACACCTCATACCCACCTTGTCCAGATGGCACAGTAAGGACGGGGGCCGTAGTAAGCCTCTTCTTCAGTTCTGTGAAACTGATCTCACACTTATCACTCCATACGAACTTCGCGTTCTTCCTCGTTAAGTAAGTAAGTTGCGCTGCAAGGCTGGAGAAACCCTCTACAAATCTCCTGTAGTAGCCTGCCAACCCAAGGAAGCTGCGTATCTCTATGACACTCTTGGGCCTCGCCCAACTCATGACTACCTCTACCTTCTTCGGATCTACCGATATACCTTCCGTAGAAACAACATGGCCTAGGAATGCCACCTCTTCCAACTAAAATTCACACTTACTGAGTTTGACGTACAACTTGTGCTCTCTCAGTATTTCCAAAGCAAGGCGAAGGTCCCGCACGTGATCTTCCCGTGTCTAGGAATATATTAGTATGTCATCGATAAACACGATCATGCATCGATCAAGATATGGCCGGAACACCCGGTTCATCAAATCCATAAAGGCTCCTGGCGCATTCGTGAGACCAAATGGCATCACCAAGAACTCGTAGTGTCCATACTGAGTCCGAAAAGCAGTTTTAGGCACATCCTCAGCCTTGATCTTCAACTGATGGTAACCCGACCGAAGATCGATCCTAGAGAAAAATCTCGCTCCCTTTAACTGATCGAACAAGTCATCAATCCTAGGCAATGGATACCTATTTTTTATAGTGACTTTGTTCAACTGTCTGTAATCAACGTATATACGCATCGAGCCATCCTTCTTCTTGACCAATAAAACTAGGGCACCTCACGGTGAGACACTTGGTCGAATGAAACCAAGGCTTTGCAACTCCTCCAATTGAGTCTTCAACTCCTTGAGTTCGATCGGGGCCATTCTATATGGAGCCCAGAAGATAGGAGCTGTGCCTGGTGCAAGCTCGATCACAAGCTCAATCTCCCTGTCTGGAGGCAACCCTGGCAACTCCTCTGGAAATACATCCAGGAATTCACTCACGATTGGGATAGTCGAAGAGTCCCTTGCCTTGGGGTTCGCTAAGCTTAGTGTTGTAAAGCGAGCAATATCTATACTTCTCAACCCCCGAAAATGGAATGGCTTCCCTTCCACCAGCCTGAAGAGGACCATTTTCTCGAAGCAAGCTACATGCCCATGATGAGTTGCTAACCAATCCATCCCCAAGATAATGTCAAAGTCCTGGAATCCAAGGACGATGAGGTTGACTACCAATTCATGGCTTCCCCCTTGGACCACACTGCTTCTGAAAACGCTATCTGTCACTACTGTTTTGCCGAGAGGATTCAAAATGAACAACTCCAGTTTCAATTGACTAGGCTCTGTAGAGAAGCCTTGAGAATAGCTCGGTGAGACAAATGAATGCGTAGACCTGGTATCGATCAACACACGAACCAAACACTCATTGACTAGTAAGGTTCCTGAAATTTTAACTAGCTAAGTCAATCCATGCATCAATCATCATACGTATAGATAGAGATATATATATAGCACGCCACATACATACACAAGGAATAATGCACAACATGAATCGTGGGTAAAAGAATAACTCTAAATGCGTACCTTGCACCATATCATCAGATGCAAGTGCATCACCCACTGTCAAGGCAAAAACTTGCCCCTGGTTCGCCTGGCAAGATGTAGGTGTAGACTGGGTAGGCTGAGAGGATGCCTGGTAAGATCCTGCTGGACGAGCTGGCAGCCTAATACCTTGAGACTGGCCTGGTAAATGCCAGCTTGGGCAATCCCTGATCACATGGCCCTGGCGACCGCAATAAAAACATCCACCCGATGCCCTTCGACAATCTCCTGCCGGGTGCCTCTTGCCACAAGAAGTGCAAGCCTCATATGTGTAAGTCAGAGGGATCGGAGGTGGAGCATACCTAGCTACTTGAGGTGCAACAAGCTGTGGAGCCGGAAGAGCCTGAGGTCGCGGTGCCTGAGGCACATACTTCCGTGGAGCTAGAGACACATAAGATGGCCTCATCGGTGGTGCTAGCAACGCATAATGATAAGGGCTGGTACGAGCCCGCCTCTCTGGAGGTACCGAACTGCTGGATTAGCCTCTCGCCAACTCCCTCTTCTTGAAAACAGCCTCAGAATTAGCCTCGACCAATAAGGCCTTATCTACTACTTCAGGGTAGGTAGCATGTCTGAAAATCGAGACCTTCTCCATGATAACATCTTTAAGCCCTTGCTCAAATCTCCTCGCCTTTATTGCCTCAGTAGCCACCATGTGAGGCACAAATCTAGAGAGCTCCGAGAACTTAGCCTCATAAGTGGCCACCAACATCAAACCTAGCTCAAGGTTGACCTTGCGCAAGGGTTGACCTTGCATAGTCAACTCTCGAGTCCTCAAGGCGGACAACCACCAATGGTGCGCCTCACCCTCTAGCATGAAAACTTCCCATGCTACTCTATCCTCCTCTGAAGGTGAGAGGACCGCAAAGATCTTCTCCAACTAGAGGATCCAAGCCTCCACGGCAAGAGGGTCCACACTCCCATGGAAAGGTGGAGGCCTCAGTCTCCGAAATACCACAACCCTAGCGGTACGATGTGCTGGTGCTGCAGGCGGTGGAGTAGGCTGCCTAGCCGCCAGTAAGGCTAAAGTCTCTGCAATAGAGCCGAGAACCTAAGAGTGGTCCGGCTGCTCACCCTCATCTCGAGAAGAAGATGAAGCTCTAGTGTGTGGTCCGTGACCCCATGTGCCCCGCCTCATGACTAATATCCTGAGAACAATAGCACCACATGAGTCTAACTTGAAACCACAATTTATCGCAGTTCCATTTCTCAAGAGTTCAATTCGTATTAGTTGTATAATCCTAATATACATCGCATCACAATCATTGGTGTATTTATAATATATACCTTGGTGTTCTAGCGTTCCTAAGACATGCACTTGGTTGAGATAACCATTTAGACTTAGACTAAAGTTTAGTCTCACACTTGGAATCATGAATCGCTTCCGACTTACTTCCTTCTTAACTTGCTTCCTAATATATGCTCTTGTCAAGCTGTAGTACCAGATTCTAAGTGATCCTAAAGACCTAAAGCCTAAGCTCTGATACCACCTCTGTTGCGACCCAAAACCCACCCTAGGAGTTAGAGTAAATCTTGGATGACTAATCATGACTTACATGGCTTGCTTGACGAAATAACCTGCAAAAATACCTGGAGCATATACAATAGAGGACAAAAAAATAGCGGAAGTATACTCAACATGGCACAGCGGAAGACTTAACCAATCCTCTACGTATATATATGTGATCCAAGTTAATACAAAAAGATACACACAAAAAAGTGCGGACAGGCTCGCCAAAATACATGAATACATCTCTCTCAACTCACCCACAGCTATTCACTCAGAATCTACCACCTCTAATAATAACCCTCTACCGGAGGTTCCTTCACAGGTTCCTCGACATACTCCTCCACCCAAGGGCTCGGAGCACAGATATCAAAAGGAGCAGCCGCTCCGCTATCACCTGCCGACATAAGAAGTACGGTTGAGCATAGAATACTCAGCGGGTACCAAACACTAACCAACAGCCATAGCATAGCAAATACAATATAAGACAGGAAGCGATTCATATCATAACAGGAAAGTAAAAAAGTTTATAATTATGCTTCCATTACATAAAATTAGATAATCTCTTGAAACCATCGTGCACTTGACTTGACTTAAAATCCTCGTTTCGTGCTTTAAAACTTGTCCTGTCATGTGTCTTGTTTTATCGTGTCGTGTCGTGTCATGCGTGTCATGTTTGTATCATGCGTGTCATGCGTGTACCATGCTTGTCATGTGTGATTGCTTGAGAATTTAACATGCTCATGTACTTGTGAGATACGCTTGTGAGATGCCTTGAGAGGGAAGGGAGGCCCTTATTTCGTGATATGCCTTGAGAGGGAAGGGAGACCCTTCTTTAATGCAATGCACTTATGAGTGAGGGAAGACCCCTCGTGGAAGGGAGAGAAGTGTAAACTCCCTCCTAAGAAATGCTTGTTCTTGTCCTCTTGTCAAAAGCGAGGTAAAACATATCGTAAGATATGTCTCACCCCTAACATCCTAACTCTTGCAAAACCATCAGTAAAACATGTCATGTATGCCGTGCTTGTGGAATCGTGTGCATACTTTCATTTGAAATTAAATATGACAATTTGGGGATTTCACAATACATTGAACATCAATAATTTGAGCAAATCAATATTCATACCAATTTAGGGAAAGCAACATATCACACAATCATAAACCCTAGCAATTTTTGTAAGCTTCTAAGCATGCATTTCTTGATATACAACTCATCTCCTTCACATTGGCATTTCATTAAACACGTGGTATGTGCATTATGGTTAATCTGAAATCTCGAATTTCTAGGTGGGTTAACAATCACAACACACATGTGTATTCATTATTGGTACAATGCCCTCCCCATTTTATTCATTACAACAAACACATGGCATCCAATCGCCCATTCACATCCACACCACCATCCATTCCTCCATTCATCCCCACATTATCTTGCTTAGGAATTTAGGAAAAAACATAAAATGAAAGAGAATATGAATTAGGAGGGTAGTGTAGGGTACCGACTTTGATTTGGGTTGAAGAACACCCTTGGTGTGTAGTTCCAACTTGAGGAAGAATCCCTCTTTGAGTTTGAGGAACTCTAGTTGCTTGAGGAAGGTCCTTTACTTGAAAATTTTCAAGATGAGCTTCCCTTGATCTCCAATCCAAGCCGCCTTTGAAGGATTTCCCCCAAAATCCTCTCTTCCCCTTTCTTCCCTCTTTCTCTCCCTTAGGTTAGAAAAGCCCTAAAATGAAAATCCCTCACAACACAAGGGTTTAAGACCCTCAAATTCAGCATCAGTTACCGCATGCGATCGATCGCACACTTATCTGTGATCGATCGCAGGTTATTGCGATCGATCGAACATATTGGTCTGATTTCACCCTGTATGCGATCGATCGTAGAACCCTGCGATCTATCGCGCCTGGGGAATCCATCTATTGCAAATGACCCCAAGAGTTTGGGACCCAATTTGCCTGCATGCGATCGATCGCACCTGACTTGCGATCGATCGCACCCTTCAGATTTTGTTGTTTTCTTCCATTTTCCCCTACTTTGGTAATTCGACCACAACTTTTGACTCGGTTGCCCGATTTTGATGATTCAACTTGCGTTGGATTCGTCTTTCAAAGGGGAACATTCTTAGTATTTTAGAATTTCTAATTTCTTCTTGATTTATTGACTAAATTGCCCCTGAATTCGAATGATCCGCAAATGGGTTTCAGTAACTCGGGTTTTCGATATATTCGACTTAGGAGTACTACTTCTTAACACTTAGCGTTCTTTAAATTTTCTCATTTCATAGAAATAGAAGGATTACAAAGGCAAAATGCCTTGGCATGAGTTCCAATACATAGCAAAATTTCTGGGGCTCTACAGGGCAAGTACAAGTAGTTGAATTATCCAAGCCGGGAGGCATGTCAAATTCATCAAGCTATATATATAGAAAGGCATAAAATTCGTGCAATAGCTCAGGACCATGGCTCTCACTCTCATATTCAACTTCATTCTACTTCACAAAATCTTGAATTCTTATTCGCTCCTATCAATTGTCAATTCAAACTCATCCCAGTAAGGCAATTAGGCGATTGTCAGCACTATCGTGGCACCCTATCTTGGTGTAGCAGTCGGGTGGCTATCTTCACCCCTATCATCTTGCTACCTTAGAAGGCAATCGGGCGGTTGCTTACAGCATTGCACCCTACCTCGGTAAAGCACCCGGCGGCTATCTTTACCCTCATTATCTTTGTTGATCAGTTGGGCAGATGACTGCAGCATCGCGTCCCCTTCACTATCAAAGGAGCACTGGAATGGTCATGTGGTTAGATTTCAGTTGCAGCCTCTTGTGAAGTCTATTTTTGTTCGACTAGCTCATTGTTAAAGGAGTATTGTCCCGGTGATATTAGTCTCATATTTATCACATTTCCCCTTTACTATTAAAGGAGCACTGGAACGGTCGTGTGGCTAGATTTCAGTTACGACCTCTTGTGAAGTCTATTTCTGCTCGACTAGCTCACTGTTCAAAGAGTACTACCTCGATCGTGTAACCAGATTCCAATTACGGCCTCAGTAATGTTAGTCCCACATTTATCACCTTTCGCCTTCCCAATTAAAGGAGTACTGGAATGGTCGTGTGGCCAGATTTCAGTTACGGCCTCTTATAAAGATCTTTTCTGCTTTACTAACTTACTATTAAAGGAGTACTGTCACGGTTGTGTGACCGAACATCAGTTACGGCCTCCAGTGATGTTAGCTTTACATCCATTACCTTCATTTTTGCATCTTCTTCCTGCTTTACTAGTTCATTATTAAAGGAGTATTGTCACAGCCGTTTGACCGAACATCAGTTACGGCCTCTAGTGATGTTAGCTTTGCACCCATCAACTCTATTTTTGCATTCATCATCATCTTCCTACTTGATTAGCTCACTATAAAGGAGTACTATCACGGTCGTGTAACCGAACATCAGTTACGACCTTCAATGATGTTAATCTTGGACCCACCACCTTCATTTTCGCATCTTCTTCCTACTTTACTAGCTCACAATTAAAGGAGTACTGTCACGGTCATGTGACCGAACATCTGTTACGGCCTCCAGTGATGTTAGCTTTGCACCCATCACCTTCATTTTTTGCATCTTCTTCCTGCTGTACTAGCTCACTATTACAGGAGTACTGTCATGGTCGTGTGATCGAACATCAGTTACGACGTCCAATGACGTTAATTTTGCACCCATCACCATCATTTTTGCATTCATCATCATCTTCCTTTTTGACTAGCTCACTATTAAAGGAGTACTGTCACAGTCGTGTGACCGAACATCAGTTACGGCCTCTAGTGTTGCTAATCCTACTTGCTCATCTATGTTCTACTTCAATCTCTAGTGAGGTGGTCGTGTGGCCAACCTTCACCTCATCTTTTGGGAAGGGATGTGTGCTCATTCCCCATATTCATCATTCATGCTTATCTGTCATACTTGCTTGTTTGCTCTGGTGTAAAAATTGGTTGATTCTAGTCTTTGTTGTTCAATTTCCAACTCAGTATTCTCCGGTAAAGAGGGGCAGCTGTCAGTACCCCATTTTTACAACCCGTTTTAACCATGGTTAATTAACTTAAATATTATTAGTTAAACCTAACCATATGTCAACCCCACCTACGCCCCAAGATAACCCTAGTCTAAACCTTAGGTAAACCCTTGAACCTAGGTAGCTCAAAGCCCAAACCCTTGGTCTAAATTATAGTTAAACCTAGACCCTAGGTAACCCTAACCCTAAACCCTAGGTAGCCCTAGCATACTTTAGTCTAAACCCTAGGTGGACCTGAGCCCGGTAGGGCCTAAAACCAACAACCAAGCCAAGCTAGGCCCATACATGGGCCCCAGACTTATACCCAAACCCTGGGGGTGCCTGGCCCATTTATTTTGAAATCTCTGAATGTCGGTAGATCATCTACCAACATTCTCAAACATTTGTATTTGAGAATGGCGGTAGATGATCTACCACCAATTCTAAGTTTGCGTGTTTGCAGGTCTACAGCGCCACCCCTGCACCACCCACCTCTTCCAGGCCACCATGCCACCTCCCCCACGCTTCTAACCACCTCAAGGAGACCTCTCCACATGCCTGCAATTCCACCGAACACCATCCTTAATCCCGTTCATATCCCTACAGTCACCACCTATAAATCCAACCCCTCTCCCACTGTAAAACTCATGCCAAAAAAACACCGCAGGGAACCCCTAAGCATTTTAAGAGACCCCCAACACCTCAAAGCTTTTAAATCCATCAAAAAGTCAAAGGCCAACCCCCAATTGCTGACCACCACCGTTGGCACCCACCTCCCGACACCGTGTAATTGAATCAGCAGGGTAGGGATCACCCCTACTCCTTCTATCTCCTTTTTTGAGCACTTGTAAACCCCCTGGTCCAAGTTTTAGTGGGTATTAGCTCACTATTGGTAGAAAAGGAGGGGTTCCCTGCCTCCTCTATAGGAAGTGGAACCCCCATCAACCTCCCACACTTCACACACTGTACACCAGACCTTCACATGCTCTCCACCAGTTTCTAGGGTGTCCTCAGTTCATGAGGAACCCCCTTGATGCATTGTGGAACCATACAATAGATTGATTTTGCATTTTCTGTAGAAAATCACTAATGGCAGTAGAATAACTGCCGCCATTTTTGATGTTTATTGTTGTAGAGGCCATAGGCCACATTTTGTAAGGCCCGGGTCCAATCCAGGGCTTTTTTTGGGTGACTAAGACTCCCCTCCATCATCCCTGAGCTTTCCAAGCTCCAGGGGTTTGCTTAACCATGGTTAATATGGGCAAAAATTGAAACTATGTAGAATGTTGGTAATTCCATTACCAACATTCTTAGTTTTTTCAAACCAATGTTTTTAGAGTTCTTGTGGGCCCACTGTGGACTAGGCCCAAGGCCCATCTTGAGCCCAAGAGACGTGGCAACATACTAAGATCCTTCCCTGGGCCCACCAACCCTATGGCATCTCCCCTGAGCTCTCCCATGGTCGAACTTTTTGCTGTTCCTATAAAACAGGAATGATGGTAAAGGCTTTACCGTCATTCCCAATACACAGTGTATTGAGAATGGCAGTAAACCAATTACCGCCATTCTGTGATTTGCTTGAACAGTGGTTTGGCCCAAAGCCCTAGCCCAAAATCAAGCCCATTAAGGCCCAATGAGACCCTGACATCACTTTTGACCCATTCTGAGATTTAACCATGCTTTTAACTGGGGTTAGGACAACCCCGGTCAAATGTTAACTTTGATTAAGCTCACCCCGCTTGTAAATTCACATAAAATGATAAAAAACCAAAAAAATAGAAAAAATCAAAAAAGGACCAAAAATAGCTTTGTCTTGAGTATAGTTAACCCTTAAGCATGGTTAACTAAATCCTATATTGTTTAACCATGGTTAAGTTTCCCAATTTAACAAATGTCACATAAAATACCAAAGAAAAAAAACATGAAAAATGTAAAATACCAAAAAATCATGCTAGCTTGCTTTCTTAACTTTGGTTAGCCCCTAACCATAGTCACATCCTCCTAACTGCGGTTAGACTCACCTTGAGCACTTGACCTCCTCGGTCAACTAAACCCTAGCCCTCCGGGCTAGACCCTTTACCACCTAATGCACACACACACTACCTCATAGCCTTGGCATGGGCTCATGTGCCAGAACTATGCTCGGTCTGATCTCACTCCAGTGAGTACGTAGGCAACCCTATTCGGATTCGACCCTAGCCATCTAGCTTTCTATATTTCTTGGATTAGCACTCACTTAAATACTAGGACATCTTAATTAAATATTGAGATTAAAATTTTGGCTGAAGTTTAGGAAGTAGGTAACCGTTATAAACGGGGGTCCTGGGGTGCCTAACACCTTCCCCAGGGCTTAATCGAACCGCTTACCCTAATTTCTGATAGACCATTTACCTTATCCAAATGAACAAATACCCGGGACCGATCCCTAAGAATGAATAGGTGGCGACTCTTTTATCAAACCATTTATTGTGGGTCTGGGAAAATCCCATGCCCACAGATATATTATATTTTTTGAACTAACAGGCTTCAGGTCAACCTTCTATAGCACAACACACGCCCTTTGAGGTAATTACTATTTTTATGATATTTGAAATTATTCATTTCGCCATATTCATCTTGCCATATTTGTTTTTCTAAAAATCAATAATAAATGGGTGAACCCTAGGGGTGGGTAAATCTTAATCATAATTGGAGTCTAGTTATGCCCTTGAGGTTTTCATGTGCCTCTTTTGAGACCCCTTAATTGTTTTTCAAAATAAGGGAATTGGGGCTACTCGGTGCCCAAATCAGGGAAATGACCTCGGAATCCCCTAAAAGCAATTCCCAAACTTAGGTTATATTGAAATACACATGTTAGAACAAACCACAAAAAATCAAGCCCTGGTTAGAATTTGGGGAGTGTTGTTAGGTTTACGACTAAGTATACTTGAAATTTTTTAATTCGGGCTACTCAGTGCCCAAATCGGGCAAACGACCTCAAAATCCCTTGAAACCTTATTCCCACACTTAGGTTATATTAAAATATACACATTAGAAGAAACCGCATAAAAAACCGAGTCTCAGTTAGGATTTGGGGCGTGTTGTTAGGTTTAGGCCTAAGTATAATTGAAAAGTAGCTAATTCGAGTTAGTCGGTGCCCAGATTAGGAAAACGACCTCAGAATCGCTCGAAACTAATTCCCACTCTTAGGTTATATTGAAATACACGCGTTAGAAGAAACTGCATAAAACCGAGCCCCAGTTAGGATTTGGGGCACGTTGTTAGGTTTACACCTAAGTATACTTGAAAGTAGTGAATTCGAGCTACACAGTGCCCAAATCTTGCAAACAACCTCGGAATCCCTCAAAACCAATTCCCACACTTAGGTTATATTGAAATACATGCATTAGAAGAAATTGCCTAAAAAACCGAGCCCCAATTAGGATTTGGGACGCGTTGTTAGGTTTAAGCTTAAATATACTTGAAAAGTATCGAATTCGGGTTACTCAGTGCCCAAGTCGGGGAAAAGACCTCGGAATCCCTTGAAATTAATTCCCACACTTAGGTTATATTGAAATATATGCTTTAGAAGAAACCGCATCAAAAACCAAGCCCCGGTTAGGATTTGGGGCGCGTTGTTAGGTTTAGGCCTAAGTATACTTGAAAAGTAGCGAATTTGGGCTACTCGGTGCCCAAATCGGGAAACAACCTTGGAATCTCTCAAAATCCATCACTTAGGCTATATTAAAATACACTCATTAGAAGAAACCGCATTAAAATCTAAGCCCCGATTAGGATTTTGGGTGCATTGATTTGAAAAGTAGCGAATTCAGGTTACTCGATGCCCAAATCGGGCAAACGACCTCAGAATCCCTCGAAACCAAATCCCACATTAGGTTATATTGAAATACACATGTTAGAAGAAACTGCATCAAAAACCAAGTCTCGGTTCGGATTTAGGATGCGGTTGTAGTTTATGTTTAGGTTAACTGTATGTTTATAACATGCTTTTTATATTCTAATACATTTGTCATTTTCTTGTTTCCTTATGAGGGAGTCAGCAGCACACAGTTGTCGGGGTTCAGACCTGATTCGTAGAGCCCCCCTAGCTAGCTTAATAATACTTTTAGAGGCTTTATTTTATAAAATTTGACATGAGTCTTGTATAAACACATAACTTGTTTCTTGTATATATGTAAATAAATTTGATCTATTTGAAGTTATATAAGATGTGAATTATTAATGCTTATAGGTACAACAAAAACATGTACTCAAATGAGTCCTCATGATGTGAATTATAATTGTTTGTAGGTACAAAAATATAGACTCACAAATGAGTCCTGTTATGAATTATAACTGCTCTTACGGGTATAAAAAATATAGGTACTTAAATATGTAATGTTCTGAATTATTATTGCTTACTACAGGTACAAAAAAAATTATATTTTTAAAAAAAATTTCACATCAAACAATCAGCAGCTATAACTGTGAGCACGGATTTCAAACTCACTAGGTATACCCTCTCGGGTGTGAGGATATTTAGAGTCACCACCTATTCATTCAGAAAGGATAAGTCCCTCGGGAGTTGGATAAGGTCTTGGTCTGCTATTAAGATCAAGGTAAGCGGTTCGGTTAAGTCTAGGGAAGGTATTAGGCACCCCGAGACTTTCATTTTACAATGGCTTCCTACTCCCTATGTATAAGCTAATTAAAGTCAATGTTTGTTAAAAATGCCTAAGTATTTAAGTTAATACTAATCCAATAAAGTAAAGTTAACTAGGGTCGAACCCGGGTTGGGATGCCTACATATTGACAAGGGTGAGATCAGACCGAACGTAGTTCTAGCACGTGAGCCTGTGCCGAGGCTAGGGGTGTATGTGTGTGTATCAAGGGTGGCTAACTGGGCTAATTTGGTAGACTAGGGTTTAGTTGACTGAGGTTGGTCAAGTGCATGGTTCAAGCCCGATAGGCTTAGGGCTAGTCTGGTAGACTAGGCTTCGAGCCCGGTAGGCCTAAAAGAGAAGCCCAGTAGGCTAAAGCGGAGTTTGACCAAGGTTAGGGTTGCTAACCGGGGTTAGGTTAAACTAACCATGATTAGGGATGTTAACCACAGTCAAAGGAGAGTATGGTTGTAGAGCCCCAGACCTTTTCACATTTAATGCATGACACTTTCGTTGCCATTTTTCCTTTAAAGAGGTATAATTAATAAATAAGGAAGAAAGTGGAAATTCCGAAATGTTAGAAATGTTCCTTTTCGAAGTATGAACCCAACGCAAGTTGAATCGTCAAGATCGGACGAACGAGTCAAAAGATATGGCCAAAACAGTTTGGACCTGCAGGCAATCGATCGCTCGGTTATGCACTTGAGGACGAGCTCTGGAGAGGCACCAGGCATATACACTTGAGGATGAGCTCTGGTGAGGCACTGGGCATATGCACTTGAGGGCGAGCTCTGGAGAGGCACTAAGAACGTAGCTCGGAAGGCACTAAGGACGTAGCTCTGATAACGTGCTCTGACAACGTGCTCTGATATGGCATAGACAACGCATAGACAACGTACTCTGATAACGTAGCTCTAGCTCTGATAACGTATACGTTGTGCATCCATTGTGCAATAGACAACGGGTACGTCGTGCAGCAGACAACGTGTACGTTGTACAGCAAACAACGTGTACGTTGTACAGCTCACGACGGGCACGTTGTACATAAGACAACGGACAATGAGCTCAGCACTATACACAACACAACGTGACAATGGGTTCGGCACCTTTCACAGCACAATGTACTCGGCACTATTCACAGCACAACGTGTTCGGCACTATTCACAGCACAACGTGTTCGGCACTATTCACAGCACAACGTGTTTGGCACTATTCACAGCACAACGTGTTTGGCACTATTCACAGCACAACGTGTTTGGCACTATTCACAGCTCAACGTGTTCGGCACTCGTGTTTTTGCAGAAATTTCAGTAAGGGTATTATGGTCTTTTGGTCGGTTCACTCTTACCTTAAGAGTTTAACCCGAGCCTTTAGGGCTCATTCTCAACACTTAGAGGATTTGGGGGATTAGAAGAGAGGAGAAAGGGTTTCCTAAGCTAGGGTTTTGCTTTTGGAGAAGAATCAAAGGGGTTTTGAGACCCTAGATCACTTCAAGTCCGGTTTTTCTCCAAGATCACTGCTCAAGCACTCGTGGAGAGCGTTCCCCAAGCTAGGGCAGCACCTCACGGTCGTTTTTGGAAGGGGCTTCTTCCTCATTTCTTCAAGGTCGGTACTTCTTACTACCCTCCTAGTTATAGTTCCTCTTTTCCCTTTATTTCTTTTGATTTTCTTTCATTTACACATGTGTTATGAGATGGATGGTTGTGAATGGTGAATGGAGATGGAATGGGCGTTTGGATGCCAAGGGTTGTGTTGTGATGATTAAAATAGGGAGGGCATTGTATCCATAATAAACACACCTTTATGATGTGAGTAAACTCACCTAGAAAAGCATGATTTAGGTTTAAATGAATAATGAATAATGAACACACCATGTTTGATGAAATGCCAAGGTGAATAAAATGAGTTGTAAATTAGGAAATGCATGCCTAATAAATTATGAATATTGCTAGGGCCTATGATAGTGTGTTTTCTTGCTTTCCCTAAATGATATGAATATTACATTGCTCAATCATTGATGTTATATGTGTTGTGAAATTACCCAAATGTCATATTTAAATTTAAATGCAAGTATGTACACGGTTCCCACGAGCACGGCATGCATGACATGATTTATCGAGGTTTTCAAGAACATGGTTAGAGGTGGGACATATCCTACGATATGTTTTACCTCGCTTTTCACAAGAAAACAAGAACCAACATTCCACGAGGGGTCTCCCCTCACTCACAAGTGCATATCATGAAGAAGGGCCTCCCTTCCCTCGCAAGTACATACATATCATGAAGAAGGGTCTCCCTTCCCTCGCAAGTGCATTGCATAAAGAAGGGTCTCCCTTCCCTCTCAAGGCATCTCTCAAGCGCATCTCACAAGGATATCTCACAAGTGTATCTCACAAGTTACATCATCACAAGCAAGCACGCATGACATGCATGACATGACACGTACGACACGCTCGACAAGATCAAGTAAGACAAACATGACAAGCTTTCAAGTACGAAAAGATATTTCAAGCCAAGTCAAGTGCACGATGTTTTCAAGAGGTTTTATCGGCTTTCTACGAAATACAAGCATGATTATAAATTGCTTTACTTCCTTGTATGATATGAATTGTTTCCGTCTAACATATATGAATTGCTCCTGATTTATGTATTGCCATTTTTATGCTATGACTATTGGTTAGTATTTGGTACCCGCTGAGTATTCCATGCTCAGCCGTACTTCTTATGTCGGCAGGTTCTGAGGGAGCTGCTGCTCCATTTGATGTTTGTGCTCCTGGTCCATGGGTGGAAGAGGAGTACGTCGAGGAGCCTTTGGAAGAACCTCCCGTAGAGGGTTATCAGTAGGTGGTGTTAGATTCTGAGTGGATTGGCTGTGGGTGAGCATGAGTGATTATATCCATGTTTTTTGGCGGGCATGTCCGCACTTTCTTTGTTTTGATTTCTTTGTATTAAACTTGGACCATGTGTATATACTTAGAGGATGTTAGACTTCCGCTGTGTTTTATAGTTATGTTTCCGCTGTCATCCACTATTGTATATGCTCTGTGGGTTTTTGCAGGTTGGTTTGTCAAGCAAGTCATGTAAGCCATGATTAGTCGTCCAAAGTTCACTCTAACTCCTAGGGTGGGTTTTGGGTCGCGACAGAAGTGGTATCAAAGCTTAGGCTTTAGGTCTCTAGGGTCACTAGACTAGTTCCAAGTTTAAGACTAAACTTTAGTCTTAGTCTAAAATGGTTGCTTTAACCAAGTACGGTCCTAGGTACGCCAGAACACTAAAGTATAAGTATAATGTGTTGAATACTCTGATGACTTGATGTGATGTGTATTAGTATTATACAACTAATACAAATTGAATTATTGTGAAATGGCATTGAAATAAACTGTGGTTTCAAGTTAGACTCATGTGGTGTTATTATTCTCAGGACTTTAGTAATGAGACGGAACACACGGGGTCGTGGACCACATACCAGAGCTTCCTCTTCTTCACGGGATGAGGATGAGCAGCCGGACCTCTCTCAGGTCTTAGGCTCTATTGCTGAGACACTCGCCATACTGGCGGCTCGGCAGGCTATACCATCATCGGTGGCACCTACTCCACCGCCCGCAGCTCTAGTACATCGTACCACTGGAGTTGAGGCATTCAGGAGATTGAGGCCTCCACCCTTCCATGGGAGTGTGGACCCTCTTGCTGTGGAGGCATGGATCCTCCAGATGGAGAAGATCTTTGCGGTCCTCTCGCCTACAGAGGAGGATAGAGTAGCATGGACAGTTTTCATGCTAGAAGGTGAAGCCCACCATTGGTGGTTGTCCGCATTGAGGACGTGAGATTTGACCATGCAGGGTCAACCTTGGACTTGGGAGGAGTTCAAAGATACTTTTTACAAGAAGTATTTTCCGATTGGAGCACGGGAAATGAAAGAGAGAGAATTCATCAACCTTGAGCAAGGTTCGATGTCTGTGGCCGCTTATGAGGCCAAGTTCTCGGAGCTATCACGCTTCGCGACACATATGATTGCCACCGAGGTAATGAAGGTGAGGAGGTCTGAGCAAGGACTCAAGGATGTCATCATGGAGAAAGTATCGGTCTTTAGGCATGCCACTTACGCTGAAGTGGTGGATAAAGCCTTGTTGGTTGAGACCAACTCTAAGGCGGTGTCCAAGAAGAGGGAATTGACGAGAGGCCAATCCAGTAGTTCAGCACCTCTAGAGAGGCGGGCTCGTACCGGCCCTTATCAGTATGCGTGGCCAGCACCACCGATGAGGCCATCTTATGCGCCTCCAGCTTCACGGCAGTATGTGCCTCAGGCACCGCGACATCAGGCTCTTCCGGCCCCACGGCCTGTTGCACCTCAGACGATGAGGTATGCTCCACCTCCGGCCCCTCCGACTTATACACACGAGGTCTGCACTTCATGCGACCGAAGGCACCCGGCAGGAGATTGCCGAAGAGCATCGGGTGGATGTTTTCATTGTGGTCGCTAGGGTCATATGATTAGGGATTGCCCCAGTCGGCATTTACCAGGCCAGTCTTAGGGGATTAGGCCACCAGCATGCCCAGCAGGATCATATCAGGCGTCATCTCAGACTACCCGGTCTACACCTCAGTCTCGCCAGGCGAACCAGGGGCGAGTTTTTGCCTTAACAGAGGGTGATGCACTTGCATCTGACGATGTAGTGCAAGGTACGCAGTTGTAGCTTATTTAATTATCCGTAAATTAAACTGTTAAGTATTAATTGATTGTGTACGTACTTGGCATGTTATATATGTATATATACCTACATGTATACACTGTTGATGCATGGATTAACTCCGCTAGTTAAAATTTCAGGAACCCTACTAGTCAATGAGTATTTGGCTCGAGTGTTGATTGATACCGGGTCTACTCATTCATTTGTCTCGCCGAGTTTTTTAGAAGGCTTTTCTGTAGAGCCAAGTCAGCTAGAACCGGAGTTAGCCATTTCGACTCCTCTCGGCAAAACAGTATTGGCAGATAAAGTGTATAGAAATAGTGTGGTCCAAGTTGGAAGCCACAAGTTGGCGGTTGATCTCATCGTCCTTGGATTCCAAGACTTTGATGTTATATTGGGAATGGATTGGTTAGCAGCACATCATGGGCATGTAGCTTGCTTTGAGAAAATGGTACTCTTCAAGTTTAATACAAAGAAAATGGTACTCTTCAAGTTTGAGAAAATGGTACTCTTAAAGCGACAATGGTCAAGCCCGGTAGGCTGAGATGGGGTCCAATTGTCGCGACCCAAAACCCACCCTAGGAGTTAGAGTGAACTTTGGACGACTAATCATGGCTTACATGACTTGCTTGACAAACCAACCTGCAAAAACCCACAGAGCATATACAATAGAGGATGACAGCAGAAACATAACTATAAAACACAGCGGAAGTCTAACAACCTCTAAGTATATACACATGGTCCAAGTTTAATACAAAGAAATCAAAAGAAAGAAAGTGCGGACATGCCCTCCAAAATACATGGATAAAATCACTCATGCTCACCCACAGCTAATCCACTCAGAATCTAAATCCACCTAGTGATAACCCTCTACGGGAGGTTCCTCCAAAGGCTCCTCGACGTACTCCTCTTCCACCCATGGACCAGGAGCACAAACATCAAATGGAGCAGCAGCTCCCTCAGAACCTGCCAACATAAGAAGTACGGCTGAGCATGGAATACTCAGCGGGTACCAAATACTAACCAATAGTCATAGCATAAAAATGGAAATACATAAATCAGGAGCAATTCATATATGTTAGATGGAAACAATTCATATCATACAAGTAAGTAAAGCAATTTACAATCATGCTTGTATTTCGTAGAAAGCCGATAAAACCTCTTGAAAACATCGTGCACTTGACTTGGCTTGAAATATCTTTTCGTACTTGAAAGCTTGTCGTGTTTGTCTTGCTTGATCTTGTCGAGCGTGTCGTACGTGTCATGTCATGCGTGCTTGCTTGTGATCATCTAACTTGTGAGATACACTTGTGAGATATCCTTGTGAGATGCGCTTGAGAGATGCCTTGAGAGGGAAGGGAGACCCTTCTTTATGCAATGCACTTGAGAGGGAAGGGAGACCCTTCTTCATGATATGTATGTACTGGCGAGGGAAGGGAGGCCCTTCTTCATGATATGCACTTGTGAGTGAGGGGAGACCCCACGTGGAATGTTGGTTCTTGTTTTCTTGTGAAAAGCTAGATAAAACATATCGTAGGATATGTCCCACCTCTAACCATGTTCTTGAAAACCTCGGTAAATCATGTCATGCATGCCGTGCTCGTGGGAATCGTGTACATACTTGCATTTAAATTTAAATATGACATTTGGGTAATTCACAACACATATGGCATCAATGATTGAGCAATGTAATATTCACATCATTTAGGGAAAGCAAGAAAAACACTATCATAGGCCCTAGCAATTTCCATAATTTATTAGGCATGCATTTCCTAATTTACAACTCACTTTATTCAACTTGGCATTTCATCAAACATGGTGTGTTCATTATTCATTATTCATTTAAACCTAAATCATGCTTTTCTAGGTGAGTTTACTCACATCATAAATGTGTGTTTATTATGGATACAATGCCCTCCCCCGTTTCAATCATCACAACACAACCATTGGCATCCAATCGCCTATTCCATCTCCATTCACCACGTTCACACTTCCAAACTCATAGCACATGTAAAAAGGAAGGAAACAAAGAGAAATAAAGGAAAAGAGAAGCTATAGCTAGGAGGGTAGCAAGAGGTACCGACCTTGATCAAGTGAGGAAGAAATCCCCTTCCAAAAACGACCGTGGGTTGCTGCCCTAGCTTGAGGAGATGCTCCTCACGAGCTTGTGCCTTGATCTTGAAGAAAAATGGGCTTGAGTTGAGTGTGGGTTCACAAACCCCTTGATTTCTTTCCAAAATGGAAACCCTAGGTTTAGGAATCACCCTCTCCTCTCTTCTTATCTCCCAATCTCTCTAAGTGTTGAGAATGAGCCCTAAAGGCTCGGGTTAAACTCTTAGGGTAAGAGTAAACCGACCAAAAGACCATAATACCCTTACTGAAAATTCTGCAAAACGAGAGGACCGAGCGATCGGTGTTAATGACTGATCGATCGGTTGCCTACCGAGCGATCGGTGTGTTGACCGAGCTCTCGACCAAAAATCATCTCTCTGGAAAATTTCCCCATTCAAAAATCTTGAGCAGTCGATAGCTACCGATCGATCGGTTTTGGACCGATCGATTGCTCTATGGACCGAGCGATAGGTTGCCTGTAGGTCCAGACTGTTTTGGCCATATCTTTTGACTCGCCCGTCGGATTTTGACGATTTAACTTGCGTTGGGTTCGTACTTCAAAAAGGAACATTTTTGATGTTTCGGAATTTTCAATTTCTTCCTTATTTATTAATTGTACTACTTTAAAAGCAAAATAGCTATGAAAGTGTCATGCATTAAATGTGAAAGGGTCCGGGGCTCTACATCCTCCCCCCCTTACAAAAATTTCATCCTCGAAATTTAGACGCTACTTGCATTACAAACCAAAAAGAAAATTACCAGTCATATACAAACTTATACAAAAACTCATTCAAATAATTCTAGGTACTTTGCTTTGACTTCGGCTTCACGCTCCCATGTAGCTTCTTCCCTAGCATGGTGTTGCCATTGCACAAGAACCAAAGGGATTGTCTTGTTGCGAAGCACTTGATCTCTTCGATCCAAAATCTGAACCGGCTTTTCAATCAAGGTGAGGTCCTCTCGAATCTCCAACGGTTCCAAGTCTATGACATGCGAAGGATCCGCAATGTACTTCCAAAGCATAGACACATGGAAGACGTTGTGAACTGCAGCCATGTGAGGTGGGAGAGCTACCTTGTAAGCAACCTCACCAACTCGCGTGATAATCTCAAAAGGCCCAACATACCGAGGACTAAGCTTGCCTTGCTTGCCAAATCTCATAATCCATTTTCTAGGAGATACTTTCACAAAAACTTGATCCCCTACTTGGAATTCCAAGTCCCTACGGCGCGTGTTCGTATAACTTTTCTGGCGATCTTGAGCGGCTTTCAATCGATCTCGAATGATCTTAATTGTGTTTGCAGTTTGCTCAATCAACTCCGGACCAAGTACTTTCCTTTCTCCTACCTCATCCCAATAGAGAGGAGACCTACAACTTCGCCCATACAAGGCCTCAAATGGTGCCATTTGGATACTTGCCTGATAGCTGTTATTATAGGCGAATTCAACCAAAGGCAAGTGCTCTTCCCAACTGCCTCTGAAATCCAACATACAAGCCCGAAGCATGTCTTCAATGACTTGGTTCACTCTCTCGGTTTGTCCATCCGTCTGTGGATGAAAAGCGGTGCTGAAATCAAGTCGGGAACCCATAGCCTCTTGGAAACTTTTCCAGAATCGTGATGTGAATCTTGGATCCCGATCTGACACAATACTGACTGGCACCCCGTGCAACCTCACCACTTCCTTGATGTATAGAGCAGCCAACTGGCTAGAGTTGAAAGTAGTTCGGTAGGGTAGGAAGTGCGCAGACTTCGTTAGACGGTCTACTACAACCCAAATTGCATCTGAGCCCTTTGCCATTTTTGGCAAGCCAACTATGAAATCCATGGATATGTTCTCCCATTTCCACTCGGGAATAGGAAGAGATTGCAATAGACTTGCCGGCCGCATGTGCTCTGCCTTCACCTGTTGGCACACTATGCATCGCGCTACATACTCCGCAACATCCCTTTTCATATTCCGCCACCAAAAGTGACTCTTGAGGTTTCGGTACATCTTTGTACCCCCAGGATGCACTGTGTACTTCGAACGATGTGCTTCATCCATGATCTCCCTCCGAAGATCTACATTAGCTGGGACACACAGCCTTCCCTTGAATGTGATAGCACCTTGGCTAGTGAGAGAGAAGTCCTCACTACCCTTAGCAACTTCCTTGTCCTGATAAGCCAACAATTCAGCATTCGTGGCTTGGTATTCTTGCATCAAATCTATAATGTACGGTCGAACCGTGACATTTGCCAAGATAGGGCTACGGACAGAGTCATTCACACTAATGTCCAGATTTGCCAAGTCTTCAAGTAGCTTCCATTCCTGCACTAACATACATGCTAATAACCCCGGAGGTCTTCTACTCAAAGCATCAGCCACTACATTTGCTTTACCCGGGTGGTATTGAATGGTACAATCATAGTCTTTCAAAAATTCCATCCAACGCCGTTGCCTTAGATTCAGCTCCTTTTGGGAAAAGAGATACTTGAGACTCTTGTGATCGGTAAACACATAGAACTCCACCCCATAAAGGTAATGACGCCAAATCTTAAGTGCAAACACGACCGCCGCAAGCTCCAAGTCGTGCGTGGGATAATTCTTCTCATGCTCCTTCAATTGCCTTGATGCATAGGCAATGACTTTCTTGTGCTGCATGAGTACACACCCAAGTCCAACGTGTGAGGCATCACTATACACCTCATACCCATAAGGTCCAGATGGCACAGTAAGGACAGGGGCTGTAGTAAGCCTCTTCTTCAGTTCCGTGAAACAGATCTCGCACTTATCACTCCATACAAACTTGGCATTCTTCCTTGTCAGGTAAGTGAGCGGTGCTGCAAGGCTAGAGAAACCCTCTACGAATCTCCTGTAGTAGCCTGCCAACCCAAGAAAGCTGCGTATCTCGGTAACACACTTGGGCCTCGCCCAACTCATAACTGCTTCGATCTTCTTTGGATCTACCGAGATACCTTCTGCAGAAACAACGTGGCCTAGGAATGCCACCTCTTCCAACCAAAACTCACACTTGCTAAGTTTGGCGTATAGCTTGTGCTCTCTTAGCATTTCCAAAGCAAGGCGTAGGTCGCGTGTGTGATCTTCCCGTGTCTGGGAATAGACCAAAATGTCATCAAAAAATACAATCATGCACCTATCAAGATATGGCCGGAACACCCGATTCATCAAATCCATAAAGGCTGCCGGCGCGTTCGTGAGTCCAAAAGGCATCACCAAGAAGTCGTAGTGTCCATACCGAGTCCTGAAAGCAGTTTCGGTAACATCTTCCACCTTAATCTTCAACTGGTGATAACCCGATCGAAGATCTATCTTTGAGAAAAATCTCGCTCCCTTCAACTGATCGAACAAATCATCAATTCTAGGCAATGAATACCTATTCTTTATAGTGACCTTGTTCAATTGCGGATAATCGACGCACATCCGCATCGAGCCATCCTTCTTCTTAACAAATAACACCGGGGCACCCCACGGTGAGACACTTGGTCGAATGAAACCAAGGCCTTGTAATTCCTCCAACTGAGTCTTCAACTCTTTGAGTTCAATAGGGGCCATTCTATACGGAGCCCTGAAAATAGGAGCTGTGCCTGGTGCACGCTCGATCACAAACTCAATCTCTCTGTCTGAAGGCAATCCTGGCAACTCCTCTGGAAATACATCCAGGAATTCACTCACAACCGGAATAGTCGATGAGTCCTTTGCCTCGGGGTTAGCTAAGCTCAATGCCGCAAAACGAGCAATATCTCTACTTTTCAACCCGCGAAAGTGGAATGGTTTTCCTTCTACTGGCTTGAAGAGTACCATTTTCTCAAAGCAAGCTACATGCCCGTGATGTGCCGCTAACCAATCCATTCCCAATATCACGTCAAAGTCTTGGAATCCAAGAACTATTAGATCAACCGCCAACTCGTGGCTTCCAACTTGGACCACGCTATTTCTATACACTTTATCTGCCAATACTGTTTTGCCGAGAGGAGTCAAAATGGCTAACTCCGGTTCTAGCTGAGTAGGCTCCACAGAAAAGCCTTCTGAAAAACTCGGCGAGACAAACGAATGAGTAGACCCGGTATCAATCAACACTCGAGCCAAACACTCATTGACTAGTAGGGTTCCTGAAATTTTAGCTAGCTAAGTCAATCCATGCATCAACAACGTATACATATAGGTATTTATATATATAACATGCCATATACGTACACAAAGAATAATACATAATAATTTAATTTACGGGTAATTAAATAAATTACAACTGCGTACCTTGCACTACATCGTCAGATGCAAGTGCATCACCCTCTGTCAAGGCAAAAACTCACCCCTGGTTCGCCTAGCGAGACTGAGGTGTAGACCGGGTAGTCTGAGATGACGCCTGATATGGTCCTGCTGGGCGTGCTGGGGGCCTAATCCCCTGAGACTAGCCTGGTAAATGCCGACTGGGGCAATCCCTGATCATATGGCCCTGGCGACCACAATGAAAACATCCACCCGATGCTCTTCGGCAATCTCCTGCCGGGTGCCTTCGGTCGCATGAAGTGCAGACCTCGTGTGTATAAGTCGGAGGGGCCGAAGGTGGAGCATACCTCACCGTCTGAGGTGTAACTGGCCGTGGAGCTGGAAGAGCCTGAGGTCGCGGTTCCTGAGGCACGTACTGCCGGGGAGCTGGAGGCGCATAAGATGGCCTTATCGGTGGTGCTGGCCACGCATACTGATAAGGGCCGGTACGAGCCCGCCTCTCTGGAGGTGCTGAACTACTAGCTTGGCCTCTCGCCAACGCCCTCTTCTTGGACACTGTCTCTGAATTGGCCTCGACCAATAAGGCCTTGTCTACTACCTCAGGGTAGGTAGCATGTCTGAAAACCGAAACCTTCTCCATGATAACATCTTTGAGCCCTTGCTCAAACCTTCTTGCCTTCATTGCCTCGGTGGCAACCATGTGAGTCGCGAAGTGATAGCTCCGAGAACTTGGCCTCGTATTGTCCCACCGACATCAAACCTTGCTCGAGGTTGATGAATTCTCTCTCTTTCTTTTCCCGTGCTCCAATCGGAAAATACTTCTTGTAAAAGCCATCCTTGAACTCATCCCAAGTCCAAGGTTAACCCTACATGGTCGAATCTCGCATCCTCAATGCGGACAACCACCAATGGTGGGCTTCGCTCTCTAGCATGAAAACTGCCCATGCTACTCTCTCCTCCTCTATGGGTGAGAGGACCATAAAAATCTTCTCCATCTGGAGGATCCACGCCTCCGCAGCAAGAGGGTCCACACTCCCATGGAAGGATGGAGGCCTCAATCTCCTGAATGCCTCAACTCCAGCGGTACGATGTACTGGAGCTGCAGGCGGTGGAGTAGGTGCCGCTGATGCCGGTATAGTTTGCTGAGCCGCCAGGATGGCGAGTGTCTCAGCAATAGAGCCTAAGACCTGGGAGAGGTCCGGCTGCTCATCCTCATCTCTGGAAGAAGATGAAACTCTGGTGTGTGGTCCACGACCCTGTGTGCCCCGCCTCATGACTAAAGTCCTGAGAACAATAGCACCACATGAGTCTCACTTGAAACCACAGTTTATTTCAATGTCGTTTCACCATAATTCAATTTGTATTAGTTATATAATACTAATATACATCACATCAAGTCATCAGAGTATTCATCACATTATACTTATACTTTAGTGTTCTAGCGTACCTAGGACCCGTACTTGGTTAAAGCAACCATTTTAGACTAAGACTAAAGTTTAGTCTTACACTTGGAACCAGACTTGCTCCCGACTTACTTTCTTCCTAACTTGTTTCATAACATATGCTCTTGTCAAGCCGTGGTATTCGATTCTAAGTGACCCTAAAGACCTAAAGCCTAAGCTCTGATACCACTTCTGTCGCAACCCAAAACCCACCCTAGGAGTTAGAGTGAACTTTGGACGACTAATCATGGCTTACATGACTTGCTTGACAAACCAACCTGCAAAAACCCACAGAGCATATACAATAGAGGATGACAGCGGAAACATAACTATAAAACACAGCGGAAGTCTAACAACCTCTAAGTATATACACATGGTCCAAGTTTAATACAAAGAAATCAAAACAAAGAAAGTGCGGACATGCCCGCCAAAATACATGGATAAAATCACTCATGCTCACCCACGGCTAATCCACTCAGAATCTAACACCACCTACTGATAACCCTCTACGGGAGGTTCCTCCAAAGGCTCCTCGACGTACTCCTCTTCCACCCATGGACCAGGAGCACAAACATCAAATGGAGCAGCAGCTCCCTCAGAACCTGCCGACATAAGAAGTACGGCTGAGCATGGAATACTCAGCGGGTACCAAATACTAACCAATAGTCATAGCATAAAAATGGCAATACATAAATCAGGAGCAATTCATATATGTTAGATGGAAACAATTCATATCATACAAGTAAGTAAAGCAATTTATAATCATGCTTGTATTTCGTAGAAAGCCGATAAAACCTCTTGAAAACATCGTGCACTTGACTTGGCTTGAAATATCTTTTCGTACTTGAAAGCTTGTCGTGTTTTTCTTGCTTGATCTTGTCGAGCGTGTCGTACGTGTCATGTCATGCATGTCAGGCGTGCTTGCTTGTGATCATGTAACTTGTGAGATACACTTGTGAGATATCCTTGTGAGATGCACTTGAGAGATGCCTTGAGAGGGAAGGGAGACCCTTCTTTATGCAATGCAATTGAGAGGGAATGGAGACCCTTCTTCATGATATGTATGTACTTGCGAGGGAAGGGAGGCCCTTCTTCATGATATGCACTTGTGAGTGAGGGGAGACCCCTCGTGGAATGTTGGTTCTAGTTTTCTTGTGAAAAGCGAGATAAAACATATCGTAGGATATGTCCTACCTCTAACCATGTTCTTGAAAACCTCGGTAAATCATGTCATGCATGCCGTGCTCGTGGGAATCGTGTACATACTTGCATTTAAATTTAAGTATGACATTTGGGTAATTTACAACACATATGGCATCAATGATTGAGCAATGTAATATTCACATCATTTAGGGAAAGCAAGAAAACACACTATCATAGGCCCTAGCAATTTCCATAATTTATTAGGCATGCATTTCCTGATTTACAACTCACTTTATTCACCTTGGCATTTCATCAAACATGGTGTGTTCATTATTCATTTAAACCTAAATCATGCTTTTCTAGATGAGTTTACTCACATCATAAATGTGTGTTTATTATGGATACAATGCCCTCCCCCGTTTCAATCATCACAACACAACCATTGGCATCCAATCGCCTATTCCATCTCCATTCACCACGTTCACACTTCCAAACTCATAGCACATGTACAAAGGAAGAAAACAAAGAGAAATAAAGGAAAAGAGAAGCTATAGCTAGGAGGGTAGCAAGAGGTACCGACCTTGATCAAGTGAGGAAGAAATCCCCTTCCAAAAACGACCGTGGGTTGCTGCCCTAGCTTGAGGAGATGCTCCTCACGAGCTTGTGCCTTGATCTTGAAAAAAAATGGGCTTGAGTTGAGTGTGGGTTCACAAACCCCTTGATTTCTTTCCAAAATGGAAAGCCTACGTTTAGGAATCACCCTCTCCTCACTTCTTATCTCCCAATCTCTCTAAGTGTTGAGAATGAGCCCTAAAGGCTCGGGTTAAACTCTTAGGGTAAGAGTAAACCGACCAAAAGACCATAATACCCTTACTGAAAATTCTGTAAAACGCGAGGACCGAGCGATCGGTGTTAATGACCGATCGATCGGTTGCCTACCGAGCGATCGGTGTGTTGACCGAGCTCTCGACCAAAAATCATCTCTCTGGAAAATTTCCCCATTCAAAAATCTTGAGCAGTCGATAGCTACCGATCGATCGGTTTTGGACCGATCGATCGCTCTATGGACCGAGCGATCGGTTGCCTGTAGGTCCAGACTGTTTTGGCCATATCTTTTGACTCGCTCGTCAGATTTTGACGATTCAACTTGCGTTGGGTTCGTACTTCGAAAAGGAACATTTTTGGCGGTTTAGAATTTTCAATTTCTTCCTTATTTATTAATTGTACTACTTTAAAGGAAAAATAGCTATGAAAGTGTCATGCATTAAATGTGAAAGGGTCCGGGGCTCTACACCAATAGGCCAAGGGGGAAGTCCGGTAGACTGGATTTTAGGCCCAGTAGTCCAAAATTGAAATTAACCGAGGTTAGGGATGCTAACTGGGGTTAAGGGTGGTCTGACCATGGTTAGGGTTGTTAACTAGGGTTAAAAAGGGTCAAGATCTATTTTATGGTCCTTTTGGTATTTTTAGGGATTTTTTCAGATTTTACCAAGGTTTAATAGGCTTAACCATAATTATGGAAATGATTAACCATGCTTAGGCTGATTTAACCATGGTTAGGAATGCTGCCGAGTCCAGTTTACTCACTTTCTACAATTTTTGATATTTTTGGATTTATAGGAAATTTCAAAGATTTTTCCTTCATGATTAGATCAATTCACCATGGTTAAAATCTAATCGGGGTTGGGTTAACTCTTGGTTAAGGCTGGGGAAGGTTTGAGATGGGCCTAGGGGGCTAGGCAGGGCCTAGAATGGCCTCCTACCAGGCCTGGGCCCTGTGCAAACAGCCTAAAGATAGAAAATAAATAATTGCGGTAATGAGATTACTGCCATTAAAGCCTTTCTTCCAGAGGGTCTTTGCAGGCATGGGGATTGAGCCAGGAGTGCAACCAGAGGGTTCTGAACCCATGGGGTTGCAGAGGGGACTTTAGAGAAGACACTGGGCCTGTTGTGGGCCCTACAGAAGGCTAAACTCACCCTGCTCGATAACTGATAATGGGGGTAGATGATCTACCGCAATTATTAATAGCTTTCTCTTTTTTGAATTTTAACCATGGTTAGGTTCAAGTTAACAACCTGGAAGGACTAGGTTAGATTCATGGAGGTCTTAAGGGTTTAATCCAGTCCCTGGAAATTGACCAGGGCCCACCTAGATGGGTTCAAACATGCTGTAATAAGAGAGAATGCTTGGAATGGCGGTATTGAGTTTACCACCATTCCTGGAATTACTCAAAACCGAGGTTGTGCCCATAGGAGGTATGCTACAGGGATCCCAGGGGTTCCCTCATGAACTGAGGGACCCCCAAAAATGGTGGGACTGGCTTGAGGCTTCAAGGTGTAACGCTATACCCGTAGGGGTTCCCCACACCTATGATCGAGGTGGGAAAATACCCTTGTGTTGGGTTTGAACAATAAGCAATCAACAAAAAACAAAATAAAGTCCCCTGGAATTGACCAGGGGCTCACAGTGATTTAAAACAAGAGAATGAACGAGTGGGCAGTTGAAAGTATGCCTCTTTTTAACTTTAGAAAAACAGTTCTTGGGGAGGCATACATCGAATCCCAAGATCTGACTAAGATTCTAATTGATTTTATTCAACGAAGGTTGGAATAACAATCACTTTTGTGACTTTGAATTTGTTAAGTCAAATCCAGGGGAACAAGATCCAAACCTTCGCAAAACTTCATAAGTGTCAAGTCTCCTGTCGATTCACACAAACCTTCTTTTTCCTTTAAAGCTTTCTCTAATGGAAGCTAATGGCCCTTCCAAATTCCATGCTCTTTAATCTGTTATTCCTTTCTCTGATCCAAGAACTTTTCTTGATAAAACAAGATCCAATCTTAAACTTCAAAGAACTTGTTCTTGATCAACAAGATCAAAAACCAAACAAAAGGAAGAAGGGGAGGGGTGACCGTACACCCTCAAAGGAAGAGAAGGCTCGGCATGAAGTTGAGGAGAGGAAGAGGAAAAAAAATTTTGGAGAATTATTTTTTCTAAAGGGCTGGACATCCGCTCCTTTATATAGGCTTCCCCTTGGTTGCTTGAATTGTAATCCAATTACATCTCCTTAACCTTATCCTAATCCAATTAGGAATCCTCAATAGTTTACTTTCTTGATTATTCTCCTAATCCAATTAGGATTAATCTTAAAAGAAACGAATCTTATCCATTAGTGACTAATCTTATCCTTATCCGATAAGGAATCTTGAATTAGTAACTAACTAATGGAATCCCTAACAATTAGGGAATCTTTAATTAGTAACTAACTAACTAAGTAACCCTATCCAATAAGGTGTTAATTAATTAGAAACTTATTAAAAATAAGACTTCCTCCATGAAGTGGGCGTCCCACCCTAGGTGGGCCCCACTCCACATGCCCCTTAGGGTTCCAAACCCCTTAGGTCACATTTTGATCTTTATAAAAAATTCCCAATGGCTCCTACCCATTTGGTTTTTCACATCCAATGTGATTCCACCTTATAAAGCTTCACTATACCATATAGTGATTACTTAGAGAAATTAATTAATTTAATTAATAATTAAATTAAATACTTTAAGAAGGTCCTTGTGTGTGGGATCTAAAAGGATCTCCTATTTCCAGTTGTGGGACCAAGTACTCAACCTTTCGGTTAAAGCATTGTTCCTAGGAAACACCTTTCCTATTACTCCATTAGGATTATAGAATTTCATCTATATTCCTGGACTTCCACCAATCACAATAATATCCATTAACACAATGTGATTAACCTCTAGAAAATAGAGAATTACTTGTAAGTACTATCTCACAATTTATTTACAAATAAATTCTTCCATATTCCGATATCACTTGTAAGCTTTCGGGATTGGAACAATTCCACTGTCTAGTCCCTAGCTTATGAATAGAACCCTTCCTCATGATTACTTTTTCATTGAACTGAACCTTCAAAACACTTTTGAAACAACATTATAAAAGAACTGACATATATATATTTATATATACTTTTCCATATTAAAAATATCAACTTCGATAAAGACCATTTTACCGAAAAGCACCAGTACTGGATTTAACAGTTCAGTTCAACAAGTATCACCTTGATATCATTATCTCCAATTAAGGAGTTGTGGATTCCTTATTGAGTGTTTACGCACTTCTCCAAACATTGTGTACATGACCCAACGTACCCGGAGTTAGTCCTGTGTATTAGACATTGCCGATTGGCACATCAAAGCCAAATAGATAGATGTCTGAGAAGATGTTAACCTCTCAGGTCTAAGGACAATTTGTCAAATGGATAACCCTAATACAATCTGATAGTGTATTCTATAGGGCATCAACTAGTGACCCCGTTAATTATTAGGTACTTGTTACATATACTCACATGTTAGTCAAGAGTCACCACTCTCTGTGAATGAGATTCATCACTATCTCATAAATTACACATGTGCAAGCCATGATGAAGTACGACGCCCAACCAATACTCTAGAGGCTTCGAACAATATTAGGTTTACAAGGAACTGGAAAATCATATCTCCTCGGAACCTTTGTATGAGTTTCGTATATGTTACCTATGGAACTTGATGTCATCATCAAATGAGATAGTAATTAATATAAATTCCCTTTATAGTTGGTTGTGTGAATATGATGCTTGTCTGATCAACATTGAAAAGTCTCTTATTGGCTTTTAAGGGCATATATGTCCAACAGCCGGATCCTACCATGTTGCTCTATTTCTTGTCAACGTGATGGAGGCTGTTGACATAGTGGTGCACCAGTGGTGGTGCTGCACAGACGCAGGGGGGATCTTAAAGGATTCCTGATATTCGAGGACTTGAGAAAGGGCTAAGGCCTTGGTTTTTTTCCAATAGGGATTCAGAATAGGTGTTTGCAGATCGGTGTTACGGTTGTGGAAGGTGCAATTTTATAGGAAGGAGTTTGGGGACCTAATGGGGATTTAAGGGAAGGCCTGGAGGGTGTGTGGACCCCGTGGAGCTCAAGTTGGGAGGATGAGGTGATGGTGGAGTGTGTAGGGGGACGAGTGCAGGCTGCGAACTGACTCTCAGGTAATGGTGGTAGATGATCTACCGCCATTGCCAAACCAGGCATAAACTAATTAGCGGTAGATCATTTACTGCCAATACTGGATTTCTTTAAATAGGGGCTGGCCCATGCACGCCCATGGTAAAGGGGTTGGTTTTTTGGAGTTTTGGGCCCCATGGGCCCAAGCCAAGGGTTCAGGCCCTAGGAGCCTTGGACTTAGGGTTTAAGCCCTAAGGCTCTAGGGCTAGACTAGGGCTATGGTTTAGGGTTACCTAAGGTTAGGGTTTGGTTCTAGGGTTACCTAGGGTTCAACTAGAGGCTTACCTAGGGTTTAATTAAGGTTTACCTTGGGTTCAACTAGGGAGTTAACCAAGGGTTGTGTCCTAGGGTTTAGCTAGGGTTGAATCCTAGGGTTGATGGGAGTTGTCCTAGGGTTTGCCTACAGTTAAGGGGGCTCGGTTGGGGATAACCATGGTTAAAAATCCTTAACCATGGTTAGATAGGGATGTAAATATTGGGTGCTTATAGAGCTGCCCCTCTTTGCTGGAGAATGCTAAGGTTGGCAATTTGAATGACAAAGACTAGAATCGTCTTATTTTTACACCGAGATAGGTTTTCGGGAAGCAGTATGATGGTATGTATGCATGCTGTGCAAATGGAGGGTGCATTGAAGTGGCACGGACACTAATGGAGGAGGGCAAGTATTTCAGTCTACTCACTGGGGATTGATGGATGCAAGAATGACATAGCCTAGAGGCATTAGCCGGAGGGTTTTGATCAAATCGATCGAAAGACACATAGGGTGTTGAGAACACACAGGGTGTTGCAAAGGGACATGCGAGGCGTAGACAAAGTGTGTTATGTCAATGCTCATCAGGTATGTTGGGGACACACAGGGTGTCAAAGAGGACACATGTAATGCCCCAGAATTTTAAATAACAAAATTATGCGTTTATTGGTCCTTAACTGGGGTTAAATACCCGAGTGTTTGTTAAATTAATAAAAAAAAGTGGGTTTTCCTCAGGATTGAAGTGCACCGAGGAAATCTCAGTATATTTTTGTGAAAATTGAACACAGTGTACCGGTCGACTGTCGGAACACACCCCTATTGTATCGGTTCCATCAGGTATCATTTCGCGGGACCACGGTGCCATTATGTGTGATAAAATTGAGAAAAATGAGAAATTTCCAGATTTCTAGAAATTAATTGGGACCCAATATCTGTTGGAGATCCTAAAATAAATCCGTGCGGCTGGTACTAATACGTGCCTGTTGGTCATGGGGACTAATGTCTATCGTCTCAGCAGTTAGTTATCTCAAACAAAACAACATCAGCATGTTTTGTGTCCAAAATCAGGAAATTAGTGGGTTTTGCAGTTTTCTTCTGGACTAAAGTGCAGCTGAGAAAACTCAGTATTTGTCCCCAAAATTTTTGCAGTAGGTGTCGGACTGTCCCAAGTTCGGTCACCTGAAGTTTCGTCCTAATCGGACATCATGAAGTAGGGTTTCAGAGGCCGTATACGTGAGAAAATATGAAAGAATAGTAAAACTGTCAAACCGTTGACTTGGTCAACAGGACCATTAATGGTGGTCATGTGCATAGCACATGACCCTTGACTTATAAATAGGGGCAGCCCCTTTCATTCTCATGGTTTGCATTAGTGGGGAGTTCTGCCAAACTCCCTTTCTTGAGAGAGAAAGTAGAGAGAGAAAGAGAGGAAAGAGAAAAGATGAGAGATAAAGAAGAGAGAGAAACAAAAAGGGAGATCCACCTTGACATATTACGATGCTCCCGACTTGTTGGCGGGGTCTGATTTTTTCCTGGTGTCTCGTTTGACGTGTAGAGAGAGAGAGAAAAAGGAGGAGAGAGAAAGTTACATGCGCTTTACCCCAGGGCTGATCGTCGTGGGGAACACGTTGATGACATTTATTTTCTTCCCCAGTGCCTCGATCGACGTGTGGAGAGAGAAATAGAGAAATCTAGAGAGAGAAAGTGAAGGTGTGAAGGCGAGGAGCTCCACCTTGGGGTTGATCGTCTTCTCAAGCGCATTGACGGTGTTCGTTTTGGCCCTAGACGCCTCCAAGTGCGTGAAAGAGGTAAAAACCTCTTCCATCTCTTATCTTTTTCCTGTTATTTGCTATATTCTTTATGTGGAATGTATGTGCATTGATAGAAAAGGGTCTGAGACCCCGTGGATATGTTATGGGAAGGTGGTTGTGTGTGGAAAATTAGTAGAGGGGTGTAGCCCTTGGTCTTAGGTCTCAAAACTCACTGTGTAAAAGGCATGGATGAAAAAAGGGTCCGAAGCCGCTATATGATGTTTTGATTTTCTGTGGAACTTCAGGGAGCCCAGATCGGGTCTCGGGTAAATTGTATCGTCACCCTGTGGTGTCAAAAAGTTGTTTTACAGGTCGTATAAGGCTATAGACACATCCATTAACCTGGAAGCGTTCCCTAACGGGACGGTGTGTTACTGGATTTGGTTGACGGGCGCGAGGACCGAGTATTTCAGTTAACCAAGTGAGGCTTGGGTTAACTGGATTAACCTGTGGTTAGAAAACCTAACCAGGGTTAAAGTATAATCCTCAATGACTGATAGTCGGGAGTGGGTGGATTTGATATCCATAGATCCTCTTTAACTAAGTCAGGGGAGAACAAATTGTTGTGTTATTTGATAGACATGCCATACCGAGGCTGAGTCAATATGTTGTGATACCTCTAATAGATATGTCGTTCGTACCGTGACTGAGTCAGATGGTTGTGTTATCTGATAGATATGCAATGAGGATAGAGGTCCCCATTGTGGCTGAGTCAGATGGTTGTGTTAGCTGATAGATATGTCGTTCGTACCGTGACTAAGTCAAATGGTTGTGTTACCTGATAGATATGCCGTGAGGATAGAGGTCCCCACCGTGGCTGAGTCAGATGGTTGTGCTATCTGATAGATATGCCGTACCGAGGCTGAGTCAGTAAGTTGTGATGCCTCTGATAGATATGCCATCCGTACCGTGGCTGAGTCAAATAGGTGTGCTATCTGATAGATATGTCATACCGAGGTTGAGTCAGTAGGTTGTGATGCCTCGAATAGATATGTCGTCCTTACCGTGGTTGAGTCAGATGGTTTTGTTATCTGATAGATATGCCGTACCGAGGCTAAGTCAATAGGTTGTGATGCCTCTGATAGATATGCCATCCGTACCATGGCTGAGTTAGATGGTTGTGTTATCTGATAGATATACTGTACCGAGGCTAAGTCACTAGGTTGTGATGCCTCTGATAGATATGTTGTCTGTACCGTGGTTGAGTCAGATGGTTGTGTTATCTGATAAATATACTGTACCGAGGCTGAGTCAGTAGGTTGTGATGCCTCTAATAGATATTTCGTCCGTACCGTGGCTGAGTCAGATGGTTGTGTTGTCTGTGATCTGATAGATGTGCTGTGAGGATAGAATTCTCCACCGTGGCTGAGTCAGATGGTTGTGTTGTCTGATAGAGATGCCGTGAGGCTAAAGTTCCTCGTCATGGCAGAGATCAGACGATTGTGTTGGTTCTAACAGCTGAAGGCCCGGATTATGTACGGAGTCTATGGACTCAAGGTTATACAGAGTCTAAGGACTCAAGGTTTGATTTCATTGGGTGTAAGTCCGGTTTGATCTCGATAGTTATCATGAGGGTATGGGAGGCCATGGTAACAAAATTAATGTTAACGGATTTGGTAATGGATAGCGAGTCTACGAACTCTAACTTGGATATTGAGTTTGTGGACTCAGGTTGAATACGGGCAATGGCCTACAGACTCAAGGATAGAGTGTGAGCGGTTGTCTGGAAGGGTAACCTAGTGGTGTAAATGATGATTCGATGAACTTAAAAATTGAGGTTTGAAACCTCGAAATAGGGTGAAATAGCCCTGAGTGACCTCGGGTCACGGATTACGATATTATTTTGTAACGCCCCGAAATCCCCCCTAGGAGTTTAAGGATATTTTAGGTGTCACACTACGTACCTAACAAACCATCCTGTAATGCACAAGATAAAATACAGTACTAACAACGATAATCAGAGCGCGGAAGCTAACACATATGCGGAAGCGTAAACAAATTTTCATTTCTTCTGATGATCCAAAATAGTATTCCAAGTTAACATAAATACAAGACATGTCTAAGTCTAAGGTGGACAGGCCCACCTATCAAAATATCAAAATACACAAGACCCTCTCATACTCTCCCCTCAACAGTAGTCGAGGTATGGCCACAAATCGAGGTCTCGGTCCACCTGAAACTGTAATGGAATAGCCGGCTCTCTCTCCTCTATATACTCTTCCTCGACCCAAGGCTCCGGGTCGAGGGCTCCCTCAGTACCTGCCGACATGAAAGTACGGCTGAGCATGGAATACTCAGCGAGTACAAGCTACTAGCAGACCATAACAATAATAAAACACACAATAGTAATATCATACAAGCAGTAATAGAAACATCACAAAAGAAACAGTATAAGGCATGATACAATACAAGCATCTTGACGTACGTACATGAATGTGAAAACGCCGATAAAACTCATGCTTGAAAACCCCTGTCATGTCCCGGTATGCCTCGTAGAAATCATGTATGCGTGCATGCATGAATGCATGATCATCATCTTGTAAACCTCCATCTTGTAACTTGTTAGCCAGAGGCTAGCACCCGAATCTCCCTGGGCTGCCAACCTCCTTGATATGCAATGCACTTGTGAGCCAGAGGCTAGCACCCGAATCTCCCTGGGCTGCCAAGTAAAATCGGAACACCCGGTTCATCAAATCCATGAATGCCGCCGGTGCATTTGTCAGCCCAAAAGGCATGACAAGGAACTCGTAATGCCCATACCGAGTCCTGAAAGCCGTCTTCGGAACATCTTCCGCCTTGATCCTTAATTGATGATACCCCGATCTAAGATCAATTTTGGAGAAGAATCTCGCTCCCTTCAGTTGGTCGAACAAGTCATCGATCCTTGGCAAGGGATAACGATTCTTGATAGTTACCTTGTTCAACTGACGGTAGTCTATACACATTCTCATCGACCCGTCTTTCTTCTTTACAAAGAGAACCGGAGCTCCCCACGGTGAGACACTTGGTTGGATGAAACCAAGTTGTTGTAACTCCTCAATCTGTTTCTTCAATTCTTCCAGCTCTATAGGGGCCATTCTATACGGTGCCCTTGAAATCGGAGCGGTGCCCGGAGTAAGCTCTATAGCGAACTCAATCTCCCGATTCGGAGGTAACCCGGGAAGTTCCTCCGGAAACACGTCCAAGAAATCACTCACGACCGGAATGGCCGAGGATTTTTGTGCTTCTAGGTTTGTTATACTCAAGGCTGCGAGGCGAGCAATGTCCCTCTCTCTTAATCCTCGGAAGTGAAAAGGCTTACCCCCTTCCGGCTTGAAATTCACCATCTTCTCAAAACACGCAACATGCCCGTGATGGTTTGACAACCAATCCATCCCTAAGATGACATCAAAATCCAAGTCTTGAAAATCTAGGACGATGAGATCGGCTAGCAGTTCATTCTCCCCCACTTGAACCACACTATCCCTGAATATCTTGTCCGTATCAACTGACTTGCCGAGTGGAGTTGCAATGGTCAACTCCTGCTTTAACGGAGTAGCCTCAGTCAAAAATCCCTTTGCGAAACTAGGCGACACAAAGGAGTGAGTGGATCCTGTGTCGATCAACACTCGGGCGAGACACTCGTTCACTAATAAAGCGCCTGTGCGATTAAGTAGCTACTATTAGTAAATTTCAAACAACAACAAGCATCATACATAGGTAACCCTTAGTATAAATAATCACATAATAAACTATAGAAATTTTACACAACTTAGACTCTAGAATTTTTGCGTACCTTGCACGACATCGTCGGATGCACGTGCGTCTCTCTCGGATAAGGTAAAGACTCGGCCTTGTGTGGCTGGGCGAGGAGGCCGGGTAGACTGTGAGGCCCTCGAAGCCTGAGAAGAGCTAGGCTAAGATGTCTGCCTAATCGGGGGCCTGCTCCCCGAAGACTGAGCTGGCAATTGACGTCGGGGACAATCTCTAACCATGTGACCATGGTCACCACAATGGAAGCAACTTCCTGAAACCCTCCGGCATTCTCCTGCTTGCTTCCTTCCACAAAGAGTGCTGACATTGTGTGAATAGGGGGAAAGAGCATATCCCGTACCCTGAGTAACTGCGGGGCGAGGAGCATATGAGGTAGCCGGGCGAAAAGAGGGTGGAGCAAAAGAGCGAGGGGCCTGTGGTGCGGAATACATCCTCTGTGACTGAGCCGGCCCTGTGGACTGATACAAGCTAGTCCTTGCTCTTTTCTCCCCTGAACTACTTGACTGTCCTTTCTCCATTCCTCTCCTCTTAAAGAACTCTTCGGAATTCGACTCGGCCAACATTGCCTTGTCCACAACTTCTGAATATGTCTCATGTCGAAACATTGAGACACGATCCTTGAGGTAGGCCTTCAACCCCCTCTCGAATTTCCGGGCCTTCATAGCCTCGGTAGCTATCATGTGTGGAGCAAATCGAGATAGCTTTGAAAATTTGGCTTCATAAGCCGCTACGGACATATTACCTTGCTCCAAGGTAATAAATTCCACTTCCATCTTCTCTCTCATTCCGACCGGAAAGTATTTCTTGTTGAAAGCTTCCAAGAATTCTTCCCAAGTCCAATCTTGACCTTGCCGGGTCAACTCTCGGGTCCGAAGTGCGGATTTCCACCAATGGTCGGCCTCGCCTTCAAGCATAAAGGCGGCCCAAGTGACCCTTTCCACTTCCGTAGGTGCCAATACCGAGAATATCTTCTCGAGTTACCGAATCCAACCCTCAGCGACAAGTGGATCAATGCTTCCACAAAAAGTTGGAGGCCTCATCCTCCGAAAAGCTTCTATCCCGGCTTGGGCTCGGTTAGGAGGAGCCGGTATAAGTGCCGCATTAGGCGGAGTGGCCGGTTGCCTTGCCGCCAACATAGCCAAAGTCTCGGCTATGGATGCGAATGCTTGGGCAAAGTCGGGTTGATCATCACCCAATGGAGCATCACCTCCATTACCCCTCGTGTTGTACCCGCGACCCCGGGTATTGCGTCTCATGATTTCTCCTGAGAACGACAATACAACATGAGTCCAACTTGGATACTCATTTAGTACAATTTTCACAATTCGCTCAATACATATTCATCAAGCATATTTAATAAGCACAACACAATTAACTCACATATGGTATACAACACAACATCATCCATACAATCCGTGTTCTTAGCATAGGACTCTAAGTTTGGTTGAGATTCAACCTATTTTGACTAGGACTAACTTGTTAGTCCATACTTGGAATACAACTAATGCCTTGTTCAATCATGGTCTCTAGTACTACGCGACCCTAGGGACTCTAATGCCTAGAGCTCTGATACCACCTCTGTAACGCCCCGAAATATCCCCTAAGAGTTTAGGGATATTTTAGGTGTCACACTACGTACCTAACAAACCATCCTGTAATGCACAAGATAAAATACAGTACTAACAACGATAATCAGAGCGCGGAAGCTAACATATATGCGGAAGCGTAAACAAATTTTCATTTCTTCTGATGATCCAAAATAGTATTCCAAGTTAACATAAATACAAGACATGTCTAAGTCTAAGGTGGACAGGCCCACCTATCAAAATATCAAAATACACAAGACCCTCTCATACTCTCCCCTCAACAGTAGTCGAGGTATGGCCACACATCGAGGTCTCGGTCCGCCTGAAACTGTAATGGAATAGCCGGCTCTCTCTCCTCTATATACTCTTCCTCGACCCAAGGCTCCGGGTCGAGGGCTCCCTCAGTACCTGCCGACATGAAAGTACGGTTGAGCATGCAATACTCAGCGAGTACAAGCTACTAGCAGACCATAACAATAATAAAACACACAATAGTAATATCATACAAGCAGTAATAGAAACATCACAAAAGAAACAGTATAAGGCATGATACAATACAAGCATCCTGACGTGCGTACATGAATGCGAAAACGCCGATAAAACTCATGCTTGAAAACCTCTGTCATGTCCCGGTATGCCTCGTAGAAATCATGTATGCGTGCATGCATGAATGCATGATCATCATCTTGTAAACCTCCATCTTGTAACTTGTGAGCCAGAGACTAGCACCCGAATCTCCCTGGACTGCCAACCTCCTTGACATGCAATGCACTTGTGAGCCAGAGGCTAGCACCCGAATCCCCCTGGGCTGCCAACCTCCTTGATATGCAATGCACTTGTGAGCCAGAGGCTAGCACCCAAATCTCCTTGATATGCAATGCACTTGGGAGCCAGAGGCTAGCACCCGAATGTCCCTGGGCTACCAACCTCCTTGTTATGAAATGCATGGTTTTCTTGTGAGCCAGAGGTTAGTACCCGAATGTCCCTGGGCTACCAACTTCCTTGACAATAGGTGATTTTTATTACTTGTTTAGTTTTCTTGTGAGCCAGAGGCTAGTACCCGAATGTCCCTGGGCTACCAACCTCCTTGACAATAGGTGTTTTAAGGGTCATCTTGTGAGCCAGAGGTTAGTACCCGAATCCTCCCTGGGCTACCAACCTCCTTGACATGCAATATTTTCTTGTTGTTTATTATATGCACATGCTCTTGAAATCTCGGTTCATGCTATCATGCGTGCTCGTGTACGTGTCCAGAGTGAAAATCATGATAATGAGAATAACCAAGATATGACATTACAATTCAATTCATGATATGAACATAGGTGACATAAGTAGTTTGCATAACATTCGATCAATTTATCTTTTATAAGAACGCATGCATAGAACCCATTTCCATATTCTCCCTTTAGATCATTTATTCATATTTTAGGCATTTTGTCAAACACAGCACATGCAATGTTTCTTAATGATTCATCGTGTTCTTTTTAGCGCATATCTTCCATCCAAACATCAAGGTAAGTTCATTATTGGTAAAGTACCCATCCACCATTTTCATCACACACATCACACAACATACATCTCGGCATCCAATCGCCACATCAACACCCACACACATCCATACCCTTTTCTTATCTTATTTAGGTTCATTGGAGATGATACATTTCATATGGGAGGCAAACATAATAGCATAAATCACATTTCATAAGGAAAACCCAGATTTATTGCTAGGGTAAGTTAGTAGGGTGTACTAACTTAGATCAAGGCTTGATCCTTGGTAGAAACCTTGATTGAAGCTCCAACTTGAAAGAAGAACACCTTTGCTTGAAGGAGACTTGAGTTGGGGAAGAAACCCCTTTCAAAAACGTGCTTGGGTTGCTGCCCTAGCTTGGAGAACGCTCTCCACGAGTGCTTGAGCCGTGATCTTGGAGAAAAACCGGACTTGAAGTGATCTAGGGTCTCAAAACCCCTTTGATTCTTCTCCAAAAGCAAAACCCTAGCTTAGGAAACCCTTTCTCCTCTCTTCTAATCCCCCAAATCTTCTAAGTGTTGAGAATGAGCCCTAAAGGCTCGGGTTAAACTCTTAAGGTAAGAGTGAACCGACCAAAAGACCATAATACCCTTACTGAAATTTCTGTAAAAACACGAGTGCCGAACACGTTGAGCTGTGAATAGTGCCGAACACGTTGTGCTGTGAATAGTGCCGAACACGTTGTGCTGTGAATAGTGCCGAACACGTTGTGCTGTGAATAGTGCCGAACACGTTGTACTGTGAATAGTGCCGGACACGTTGTGCTGTGAATAGTGCCGGACACGTTGTGCTGTGAATAGTGCGGAACACGTTGTGCTGTGAATAGTGCCAAACACGTGCTGTGAATAGTGCCGAACATGTTGTCCATTGTCTTATGTACAACGTGCCCGTCGTGAGCTGTACAACGTACACGTTGTTTGCTGTACAACGTACCCGTTGTCTGTTGCACAACGGATGCACAACGTATACGTTATCAGAGCTAGAGCTACGTTATCAGAGTACATTGTCTATGCGTTGTCTGTACCTTATCAGAGCACGTTGTCAGAGCACGTTATCAGAGCTACGTCCTTAGTGCCTTCCGAGCTATGTCCTCAAGTGCATAACCGAGCGATCGATTGCCTGCAGGTCCAGACTGTTTTGGCCATATCTTTTGACTCGTTCATCGGATTTCGACGATTCAACTTGCGTTGGGTTCGTCTTTCGAAAACGCACATTTTTGAAGTTTCGGAATTTCCGATTTCTCTCTTATTGATGAATTAGACTATGAGGAAGGCCAAGTAGCTACGAAAACGGTATTCATTAAGTATAGAAAAATCCGGGTGCTACATATTTATTAATATAATATGATAATTGTAGTGCAACACTATATCGTTATTGATGATGATGATTGTTACTAGTTGGAAAATAGCCTAGATGCATTGAGGATTTTGCTGGGCTCTATAGCTCACTCCTGTCATTTTATGTCTTCAGATTTGTAAGCAATTGCCGATTGGGAAAGAGTTATACTTGATGGATTCGGAAAGTGTACTGGTGTAATTGTGGTGCCAAAAGTAACGGCTATTATAGCCAGTGAGGTAACGTATTTGCTTATGATGGGTTATTGTGATGACCGGTTGTTATTGCTTATGTAAGCTCATTAGAAAAGTTGAAAAATCCCCGTATCTTCACGGGTGAAGTCTTCTGTATGCGTGGTTATGACGAACGAGCACGCGTCTTGGAACTTGATTTCCCAGACGCGGGTTCGGGGCATCACAGTTGGTATCAGAGCTAAAAGCAATGACCATCATAACAAATTGTAATCGATAAGCTCTTGGTTTTGAATCAATTGACGATCTGAAACTTTGGGTATATGAGGAGTGAACGCTAGAGAGATAGATCATCTCCAGGAGAGTGTAAGAAATAGTCTAACCAGATTAAAAGAGGATTAAGGATAGATGCGTGATATATTTTGGATGATCTTTTGATGAAATAGATTTTTGGATATCCTTATTGCGAAATAGTAAAGCGTTGTTGTTTTCATGATAGGAAGAACAATGCCGCCCCGACGAGCACCTGAGGGTACACTGGCTGGAGCCTATGAGGCTATTGCTACCTTGGCTAATCTGATACAGCAGCAACAGACTCAAAATATGAGTGCAAATGGTAACCGTATTCCTATCGCTACCATTCCAGAGCATGGGAATGTGACCCGCCTAGAAAAGTTCAAGAGGCTGGGACCATCAGCCTTTATGGGTACAATTGATCCGTTAAAAGTAGAGAATTGGATCTGGGGCTTAGAGAAAATATTTCGGGCTATGTCTTGTCCGGAGGACACCAAGCCAGAGTTTTCCATTTTCATGCTCGAGGGCGAGGCAGAACATTGGTGAACGACAGTTGAGAGAACAGTCCCAGAGCATCAAAAGCCCGTGAGTTGGGCAAAGTTCACAGAGTTGTTCTATGAACGATATTTCTCTGCATCCATGAAGAAGAAGAAAGAAATGGAATTTTTATAGCTGACCCAGGGGAACATGACCGTCAGTGAGTACGAACAGATATTCAACCAACTCTTTAGGTTTGCTACCAAGTTCGTAGAGGACGAAATATGGAGGGTGGAAAAGTTAGAAGAAGGATTACGACCTACTATAAAAGGGAAGTTAGCAACTTAACGATTTACATCATTTTCTAAACTTCTAGATAGAGCACTTAGGGTAGAGAGTATACACGAAGAAATGGCCAAAGCAAGTGTTGGTAAAGGAAAGGGTCCGATAGAAAAGTCGGGGAAAAATAAAGAAGTGAGAGATAGGGACAACAAGAGGGAATTTGGAGACTTCGATAAAAATACTACTTCAGAAGAGGCTAAGCAGTGAAATTGTGAGCGTTGTGGCCGGTTCCATCGGATGGAAGACTGTAAGGCCGGGGTTTGCTACCAATGCGGCAAACAAGGCCACATCAAGATATATAACCCAACCTTGGGACAGCAGTCGGGCAATGGAGGAAAGGGGAAAAATTCAGGCATTGGAGGAGAAGGCCAAAATTCGGGCAGTGGAGGAAAGGGTTCGTGTTTTTGCTATGACACAAGCAGAAGGCCAACTCGACGATGACATCGTCGAAGAGAAACTTTAGACGTCTGTGTCCTACCTTAATAGACATGCTTACTCTTTTGTCTTAGTGTGTTTTGAATAAGGATTGTACAAGAGGAAAACATCTTACTATATGCATTTTGTGATAAGTATGGAATGATTTTATAATGTAAATATTTTGGCGATTTTAATTCTTGAGAAATTCGAAAACCCGAAGATATTAATAGTTTACATGAGAATACTAAAATGGGAACCCTCCACTATTGGGAGATATAAGTTGATGAAATTTTGAGGGCGAAATTTTTGTAAGGAGGGGAGATTGTAATGCCCCAGAATTTTAAATAACAAAATTATGCGTTTATTGATCCTTAACTGGGGTTAGATACTCGAGTCTTTGTTAAATTAATAAGAAAAAAGTGGGTTTTGCTTAGGATTAAAGTGCACCGAGGAAATCTTAGTATATTTTCACAAAAATCGCACACAGTGTGCCGATCGACTGTCGGAACACACCCCTATCGTATCGGTTCCGTCAGGTATCATTTCGCGGGATCACAACGCCATTATGTGTGATAAAATTGAGAAAAATGGAAAATTTTCAGATTTCTAGAAATTAATTGGGACCCAATATCTGTTGGAGATCCTATAGAAATCCGTGCGGCTGGTACTAATACGTGCCGGTCGGCCGTGGGGACTAATGTCTGTGGTCTCGGCAGTTAGTTATCTCAAACAAAGAAACGTCAGCATGTTTTGTGTCCAAAATTTAGAAATTAGTGGTTTTTACAGTTTTACTCAGGATTAAAGCATACTGAGGAAATCTCAGTACATTTTCACGAAAATTGTACATAGTGTGCCGATCGACTGTCGGAACACCCCCTATTGTATCAGTTCCGTCAAGTATCATTTCGCGGGACCACGACGCCATTATACTAACAAAACTCAGTATTTTTCCCTGAAATTTTTGCAGTAGGTGTCGGAATGTCCCAAGTTCGGTCACCTAAAGTTTCGTCTTAATCGAACATCATGAAGTAGGGTTTCAGAGGCCATATACGCGAGAAAATACGGAAGAATAGTCAAACGGTCAAACCGTTGACTTGGTCAATAGGACCATTAATGTTGGTCATGTGCATGGCACATGATCCTTGACTTATAAATAGGGGGCTGCCCCTTTCATTCTCACGGTTTGCATTTGTGGGGGAGTTTTGCCAAACTCCCTTTCTAGAGAGAGAAAGAGAGGAAAGAGAAAAGTGGAGAGAGAAATAAAAAGGGAGGTCCACCTTGACATATTTCCATGCTCCCGACGCATTGGCGGCGTCTGATTTTCTTCCCAGTGTCTCGTTTGACGTGTAGAGAGAGAGAGAAAAAAGAGGAGAGAGAAAATGGAGAGAGAAAGTTGCATACGCTTTACCCAAAGGTTCATCGTCGTGGGGAACGCGTTAGCGATATTTATTTCCATCCCCAGTGCCTCGATCGATCTGTAGAGAGAGAAATAGAGAAATCTACAGAGAGAAAGTAAAGGTGTGAACGCGAGGAGCTCCACCTTGGGGTTGATCATCCTCCCAAGTGCGTTGACGGTGTTCGTTTTGGCCGTAGATGCCTTGAAGTGCGTGAAAGAGGTAAAAACCCTTCCATTTCTTCTCTTTTTTCTGTTATTCGCTATATTCTTTATGTGGAATGTATGTGCATTGATAGAAAAGGGTCTAAGACCTCGTGGATGTGTTATGGGAAGGTGGTTGTGCTTGAAAAATGAGTAAAGGGGTGTAGCCCTCGGTCTCAGGTCTCAAAACCCCAGATTTAGACTCACTATGTAAAAGGCGTGGATGGAAAAAGGGTCGAAAACCCATATGTGATGCTTTGATTTTCTATGAAACTTCGGGGAGCCCAGTTCGGGTCCTGGGTAAATAGTATCGTCACCCTGGGGTGTCAAAAAGTTATTTTACAGGTCGTATAAGGCTATCAACACATCCATTAGCCTGGAAGCGTTCCCTAACGGGACGGTGTGTTCTGGATTTGGTTCACAGGCACGAGGCCTGAGTATTTGAGTTAACCAAGTGAGGCTTGGGTTAACTAGGGTTAACCTATGGTTAGAAAACCTACCCAGGGTTAAAGTATAATCCTCTGTGGGTGATAGTCGGGAGTGCGTGGATTTGATATCCATCGATCCTCTTTGACTAGGTCAGGGGAGAACAAATTGTGTTATTATTTGATAGATATGCCGTACCGAGGCTGAGTCAATAAGTTGTGATGCCTCTGATAGCCATGACTGAGTCAGATGGTTGTATTATTTGATAGATATGCCGTGAGGATAGAGGTCCCCACCGTGACTGAGTCAGATGGTTGTGTTATCTGATAGATATATCGTATCGAGGCTGAGTTAGTAGGTTTTGATGCCTCTGATAGATATATCGTGCCTGAGTCAGATGGTTGTGTTATCTGATAGATATGCCGTACCGAGGCTGAGTCAGTAGATTGTGATGCCTCTGATAGATATGTCATCCGTACCGTGGCTGAGCCAGATGGTTGTATTACCTGATAGATATGTCGTACTGAGGCTGAGTCAGTCGGTTATGATGCCTCTGATAGATATATCATCCATACCATGGTTGAGTTAGATGGTTGTGTTATCTGATAAATATGCCATACCGAGGCAGAGTCAGTAGGTTGTGATGCCTCTGATAGATATGCCGTCCGTATCGTGGTTGAGTCAAATGATTGTGTTATCTGATAGATATGTCGTATCGAGGCTGAGTAAGTAGGTTGTGATGCCTCTGATAGATATGCCGTCCATACCGTGGCTGAGTCCGATGGTTGTGTTATCTGATAGATATGCCGTACCGAGACTGATTCAGTAGGTTGTGATGCCTCTGATAGATATGCCGTCCGTACCGTGACTGAGTCAGATGGTTGTGTTATCTGATAGAGATACCATGATTATAGAGGTCCCCACCATGGCTGAGTTAGATGGTTGTGTTGTCTGATAGAGATGCCATGAGAATAGAGTTCCTCATCATGGCTGAGATCATACGATTGTGTTGGTTCTAGCGGGTGAAGGCCCGGATTATGTAACGACCCAGAATTTTAATATAATAAAATTATGTGTTTATGGGTCCTTAATGGAGGTTAATTAGTTAATTATTTGTTAAATTGGTAAAAATGGGGTTTTGTTCCCTCAAAAATCGTTCACAATGTGCGGGTTGGCTATTTGGATGATCACTTATCGTTCCAGTTCCATCGCGTATCGATTCGCAAGACCGCGGGAGTCTCCAATGTAAGACAATCAAGAAAACCATAAAATTCGAGATTTTTCCGGAATTTAGTGGGACTCCATAATTATTGGGGATTCTAATAGAAATACATGCAGCTGGTACCACAGCGTGCCGGTCGGCCCGTGAGGATGACCGTCTGTCGTTTCGATAATTAATCTTTTCAAACAAATAAACGGCAGCATGTTTTGTATCCAAAATTAAGAAATTAGTGGGTTTTGCAGTTTTCTTTCAGACTAAAGTGTAGATTACAGTAGGTGTCGGACTATCCTAAGTTCGGTCACCTGAAGTTTCGTTACTATCGGGTGTTATATCGTAGGGTTTCAGAGGATATATACGTAAAAAGTGGGAAAATCCAGTCAAACCAGTCAAAGTGGTTGACTTGGTCAACCTCACTTTTTCCACACCAAATGGGTCTTGTGCTTTTGCACATGATCTAGACCCTTTTAAGGCATATATAAATGGGGGCCAGCCCCCTCATTGCTCACGGTTTGCAAACAGAGCCACATAAATTTTTAGAGAGAGAAAGTGAGGAGAGAGAAAGGAAGAGAGAGAAAGAGGAGAGAGAAAGGAAAAGGGAGGTCACCTTGGGGTTTTTCGACGTCCTCGACGCGTTGGCGGCGTCTGATTTTCTCTCCGACGTCTTGTTTGGCGTGTAGAGAGAGAGAAAAAAAGGTAAACAGAGAAAGTTGCATGCGCTCTACCTTGGGATTGATCATCCTTCCGAGCACGTTGGCGGTGTCCGTTTCGGCCCTAGATGCTCGAAGTGCATGAAAGAGGTAAAAACCCCTTTCATCTCTTCTTTTTCCCTATTATTTGCTATATTCTTTATGTGGAATGTATGTGCGTTGATGGAAAAGGGTATGAGACCCCGTGGATGAGTTATTGGAAGGTGGTTGCGCGTGGAAAAATGAGTAGAGGGGTGTAGCCCTCGGTCTTGGGTCTCAAAACCCTGGATTTAGACTCACTGTGTAACAGGCGTGGATGGAAAAAGGGTCAGAAAACCCTATGTGCTGTTTTGATTTTCTGTGGACCTTCAGGGAGCCCAGATCGAGTCCCGGGTAAATTGTATCGTCACCCTGGGTGTCGAAAAGTTATTTTGCAGGTCGTATAAGGCAATGGGCACATCCATAAGTTTGGAAACGTTCCCTAACGGGATGGTGTGTTACTGGAAGTGGTTCACGGGCGTGAGGCCCAACTGTTTCAGTTAATCAAGCAAGGCTTGGATTAACTTGGGTTACTCGGTGGTTAGAAAACCTAGCCAGGGTTAAAGTGTAATCCTCCGTGACTGATAGTCGGGAGTGGGTGGATTATTATCCATAGATCCTCTTTGACTAGGTCAGGAGTGGTGATGTCGTATAGTCCTCTATGACTGATAGTCGGGAGTAGGTGGAATAATATCCATAGATCCTCTTTAACGAGATACGTGACTGATCGTCGGGAGTGGGTGGAATAATGTCCATGGATCCTCTTTGGCGAGGTACGTGACTGATCGTCGGGAGTGGGTGGAGTGTTATCCATAGATCCACTTTGGCTAGGTCTGGAGTGATGGTGTTATGTAATCCTCCATGACTGATAGTCGGGAGTGGGTGGAATAATGTCCATGGATCCTCTTTGGCGTGGTACGTGACTGATCGTGGGGAGTGGGTGGAGTGTTATCCATAGATCCTCTTTGGCTAGGTCTGGAGTGGTGGTGTTATGTAATCCTCCGTGACTGATAGTCGGGAGTGGGTCGATTTAATATCCATAGATCCTCTTTGGCTAGGTCTGGAGTGGTGAGTTATGTTAGCCCTCTGTGACTGATAGTCAGGAGTGGGTGGATTTGATATCCATAGATCCTCTTTGGCTAGGTCTGGAGTGGTGAGTTATGTTAGTCCTCCGTGACTGATAGTCAGGAGTGGATGGATTTGATATCCATAGATTCTCTTTGACTAGGTCAGGGAAGGCGATGGGTGTACTATTTGAAAGAGATGTCATGAGGACAAGGTTCTCACTGTGGCCGAGTCAGATAGTTGTATGATCTTGTATTGAGTCTAAAGGCTCAAGGTATGATTTGAATGGGCATGAGCCCGATCGATTGATAGCTGAGTCTATGAACTCAGGGATAGAAGTTGTATGCGGATGAAGGCCTGGTCGATCGAATCTATGGACTCAAGAACAGAGAGTAAGCGGTTATCTAGAATCGGTAACCTGGTGTTGTGAATATATTTGATATTGGATGAATTTGACAATGGAAAATATTTGGAGGTTGGGAACCTCGGTTAAAGTGAGATAACTCTGGGTGACCTCGTGTCACGATTTATGATATTATTTACTATTGTAATATGGAAATTGAGCGATATTATTATGTCATTTTGATGTGTATTACTAGGTGGAAAATAGCCTAGATGGATTGTGGATTTTACTGGGCTTTATGGCTCACTCCTCTCATTTGATGTTTCAGATTCTGAAGCGGGTAGCTTGATAGAGTCTGGAGAGTGTTCTGGCGCAGTTGTGGCACCAAAAGTAAAGGCTATTGTAGCCAGTGAGGTAACGTATTTGCTTATGATGAGTTATTGTGATGACCAGTTGTTATTGCTTATGTAAGTTCATAATAATTTGAAAAATTCTCACATTTTCGCGGGTAAAGTCTTTTGCATGCATGGTTATGACGAACGAGCACCCGTCTCGGAACTTGTTTCCCTAGGCGCGGGTTCAGGGCGTCACAGATTATGTACAGAGTCTATGGACTCAACGTTATACGGAGTCTCAGGACTCAAGGTTTGATTTCATTGGGTGTGAGTCCGGTTTGATCTTGATAGTTATCATGGGGGTATGAGATGCCATGGTAACAAAATTAATGTTAACGGATTTGGAATTGGATAGAGAGTCTATGAACTCTAACTTGGATATTGAGTATACGGACTCAGGTTGAATACGGGCGAAGGCCAGTTGATTGAGTTTGCGGACTCAAGGATAGAATGTAAGCAATTGTCTGGAAGGGTAACCTAGTGGTGTAAACGATGATTGGATGAACTTGAAAATTGAGGTTTGGAACCTCGAAATTGGGTGAAATAGCCCTGAGTGACCTCGGGTCACGGATTACGATATTATATATTTTTATAATATGACAATCGTATTGCAACACTATATCGTTATTGATGATGGTGATTGTTACTAGATGGAAAATGGCCTAGATGGATTACGGATTTTGCTGGGCTCTATAGCTCACTCCTCTCATTTTATGTCTTTAGATTTGGAAGCAATTCCCGATTGGCAAGGAGTCATACTTGATGGATTCTGAAAGTGTGCCGGCGCAGTTATGGCGCCAAAAGTAACGGCTATTGTAGCCAGTGAGGTAACGTATTTGCTTATGATGGTTATTGTGATGACCGGTTGTTATTGCTTATGTAAGCTCATCAGAAAAGTTAAAAAATTCTTGTATCTTCGTGGGTGAAGTCTTCCGCATGCGTGGTTATGACGAACGAGCACGCGTCTTGGAACTTGATTTCCTAGATGCGGGTTCGGGGCGTCTCAAGACATATAGGAGGTAATGTTGCGGTATGAAAAAATTGTCAAGGAGCATACTTGATGTCGAGGACACACGGGGGTGTCAAAGGGGGGACATGCAAGAGGTAATAGTGCGGTATGACGAGATTGTCAAGGAGCACACAGAATGTCGAGGACATGCGAGGTGTCAAAAGGGAGACATACAAGAGGTAATGCTACGGTATGATGAGATTGTCAAGGAGTACACAGGATGTCGAGGAGCACACAGGATGTGGAGGAGAGCACAAGGTGTCGAAGAGGTGACAAGTATGAGGTAATGCTACGGTATGATGAGATTGTGAATGAGCATACAGGATATCGAGGACACACGGGGTATCAAAAGGCAAACATACGGGTGGTAATATTGCGGTATGACGAAATTGTCAAGGAGCATACAAGATGTCGAGGATACACGGGGGTGTCAAAAGGGAGACATACGGGAGGTAATGCTGCGGTATGACGAAATTGTCAAGGAGCATATAGGATGTCGAGGACACATGGGGGTGTCAAAAGGGAGACATGCGGGAGGTAATGCATCAGTATGACGAAATTGTTAAGGAGCACACAGGATGTCGATGGCACATGGGGGTGTCGAGATCGGGGCATGTCCAAGAGGCACTAGCCGGATTCATTTGAAATGGCCGAGAGGAGCTGGATTTTGATCGGGTTTATTGATGTTGAGGGGTTTGGTCACATGGGGTGTGATGTTATGATGTCATGCAGTGGATAGAGGTGAGGCTGCTTTCCCATGACTCCGTTGATAAGACTTGTGGGGATGCACGGTGTCGGCTTCTTCTGCTTTTTCTTACCTGGGCTGCTCAATGCAAGTTGGTACGACCTAGTCTGGATACCGAAAGTTCTGCTTTGAAAAATGCTTTTAAGAAAAGTGTTTGGACTATTACAAAGAGTTTTTGATTTTAACAGAAATAAAGCTTCGCTTAGCTTTTTAGATTTTTCCAGGAAGTGCCTTTGTCGGGGCTTAGAGACTTTGTAATCTGTCCTTCCCTCTTGGAGAGCGGAGTATGACGCAGAAGAGGTTTCGTCACTGCTGGGGATGTCTATGGGTAGACTTATTTGTCTTACCACTGTTGGAGATTAAACTCTGGCTGAGGTGAATCTTGCTGGGGAGCAAATTGGATGCTTCTATACTCTTGCTGGGGAGAGGGCTTGTAGATAGCAATTGGAGGCTTCTACTAGGGATCCGCTAGGGAATGTGGCACCGTTGTAGACCACTACTGGGGATCTATTGGTTGGAGACTGGACTTTAGCTAGGGATTGTAGACCCGGGATTTTAACCCCACTCCCGATCAGGATTGAACCCGAGGAGGAATAGTGCTAAAAATGCTGAAAAGAGTGAGTCGCCACCTATTTAGATTGTTAGGGAAAATAGGGTCCCTTAAAAGATTCGATAAGGCTTTGGTCTGAAAATAGAGTTCAAGGTAATGATTCATTTAAGTTAGGGGAAGGTGTTAGGCACCCCTAAGCTCCCATCTAGAGATGGTTACCTACTCCCTAAGTCTAAATTAAAGTGGGAAAACCATAATAGAAGCTTGAAATTTCATTCATATACTGAGCAGATATCATATTGATAGTAATGTACATGTTGAAATAAACAAGGATAGGATAGGGGCTCTATCCTAGGTAAGCTGAACCCGATCAGGGTTACCTATGTATCCACTATTAGTGGAATCAAGCCACACGTAGTTCCAAAGGGGTAATTGATGGTTTGATCTATTTTCTTTGGATTATGCGTGTTTGAAATGCTAGGATTTGTCTTTTTGATGTTAGGGTATTTTTGAATGGTTTGGGCTCTTATTGAAGAGCGTTTTTTGGAAATCGAAGCCCGCGGAAAGAGGGTTTTAAAAGAGGGTTTTTAAAAGGGTTTTAGACGTGTGCAAAGAGACTAGGGTGTGCAAAATTGGGGTGTTTACAGTTGCCTCGCTTTGTCGGAGGGTGCGGCCACGTGAACAACAAAGGCTGATAACGCTTCAATTTTGCATGCATGTGTGGAAAAACCTGGGAAAAGATAGAGCAAAAGATAAACTCTACTTAGACTACTTGCTAGGGACTGGATGACTGAAGGGTGACAAAGGACCGGTGCGCTCATGCCAAGTCGGCACTTGTTGGGGATAGAGGGGGTTATGGTGTATGAAGCTGCATGCTAATCGATCACACGACCAAGTAGCGGAATACATGATGCAAGTGAATGATGATTGTTGCAAAACTGGCTTCACAAGAAGCCGCAACTGATGGTTGATCAAACAACCGTTTCAGTTACTCCTTGAACAGTGAGCAAGTGTTACAGTGATGTGCGGTGTACAAGAATGGCTTTACAAGAGGCCGCAGCTGATGGTCGATCAGACAACCGTGTCAGTTACTGCTTTAAGAGTGAGCAAGTATTATAGTGCAGTGTATGAACTGTGCAAGACTTGTTTCACAGGAGGCCGCAACTGATGGTCAATTAAACAACCGTGTCAGTTACTCCTTTAAGAGTGAGCAAGTATTGCAATGAAGTGTATAAAGTGTGGAAGACTTGTTTCACAGGAGGCCGCAACTGATGGTCGATCAGACAACTGTGTCAGTTACTCCTTTAAGAGTGAGCAAGTAGTGCAATGATGTGTGGTGAAATGTGAACATATGGTGAAAGATGCAAATGAGTGAAGGTTGGTTACACAACCAGCTTCACGAGAGGCCGCAACTGAAGGTCGATCAAACAACCATTCAGTTACTCCTTCAAAAAATAGGTAAGATGCAATTAGTGCTGACAACCGCTCGGTTGCCCCACTGGGTACTATGCCATGGTGCAGACAGCCACGCGGTTGCCCCACCAGGTAAGATGCTATCGTGCTGACAACCGTGCGGTTGCCCCACCAGGTACTATGCTATAGTGTAGACAACCGCGCGGTTGCCCTACCAGGTAAGATGCCATGGTGCAGACAACCACATTGTTGCCCCACCGGGTAAGATGCTATGGTGCAGACAATCACACGGTTACCTCGCCGAGTAAGATGCCAACAAGATGAATGAAGTCAGGTTTGAAGGGGTAGCACGACCACTTCAGCACAAGTAAGCAAGAAGATGTATAAGTGGAGATAGCCAAATGACTAGTCCACAAGCAAGTGTATAAGCAAGCAGATGTATAAGTGGAGATAGCCACACGGCTAGTCCACAAGCAAGTGTATAAGCAAGCAGAGTGTATGATGAGTGGAGATAGCCATGTGGTTGTTCCATGTTACAAGCAAGATGTATAAATGGGGAAAGCCACATGGCTAACCCATGAGAAAGCCAACTGTAAGGTTAGTGAGTATTGGTTACACAACCGTCTTCACCGAGTATGAACAAGCAAACAGATGAATGAGATGAAAAATGTATGAGTATGAGGATAGCCATATGGCTAATCCATAAGCAAGTATGATGTATGAATGAGGATTGCCACACGACATCCCATAAATAAGGAAAGTATATAAGTGAATGAATGGGAAAAGCCACACGGCTAACCATGAGAAAGCAAATTGTAAGGTTAGTGAGTATTGGTTACACAACTATCCTCACCGGGCATGAATGTAAAGGAAGCAAATGAATACGATATATATACAAGTGGAGATAGCTACACGGCTAGTTCATGAGCAAGCAAAATGTAAATGCTTGAAAGGGGATAGCCACGTGGCTTACCCATAAGCAAGCATAGTGTAGTGACCTGGAATTATTATTTATGCTTCTAGGGTAATTTTGTAATTTTCAGCTTAAGGGCGGGTTAGTAATTTCAATGTTAAGGTTAACCATAATAATGTTACCAACTTGAAGTTAAAATAAATTTTAAAAAAAAACAAATAACTCATAAATTGGTTTAGTTAGAACTTGTGGACAAACAAACATCATTAATAGCATTTATGTAATTATAGATTAGAATTAGTATATAAGCAAATAATTAACCTAATTAGGGATGATTGTCTCAAACCAAATTAAGAGGAGAGGAGGGGAATACGTAATAAACAAAGGAAGAGAAAATAGCTGCAAGTATTGGAGGAGGAATTCAAAGTTTGGAAGTAAGATCCGAGGCTTCATGAAATTAGGTGTGATCAAAAGATGTTGATTAATCCGTTCAAGGGCTCCTTTTGCAATTAAAAAAAAAATACTTGGTTTGATCTTTTTGAAATTGTAGGCAAGTGAACATTCTCCCTTAGATCTAGGCTTTCATCTTATATTCTTGATTGTGAGTTAGATATGATGCATTAATGATTTTAGGTTAAGAACACTATCTTTATGAACCATGTTAAAGATTTCATAAATCAGATCTAGAATAATTCTTGTTGATTAGTGTATAATTGATTAAGTTAGGTCAAGGGTTTCTAAGAAATTTACAATAAGAATAAATCTGGGTTGACTGGTCTGGGTTTTCGTTTCTGTTTTAGGGTGTTTAATAGTTGGGTGCTTGTTGTTTTAGGGTAGGTGATTGTTGTTTTAAGGTTTTTACAAGTTGGGTGTTTGATCAGATTAGCAACAGAGAACTTTTCTACTTGTAATAAAGGTACTAAATCTGAAATCAGGATTTATCTATATGTCTCCATGTATGTTTTACTGCCATGACTTACAGGAATGAACTACATTGGAACTTGCAAATATGTTAATATTGTTAACCCTGTTTTATGTTAGAACTATGATTTAGTTATTATGTGTTTATGAAATTAACTGTTTTTGTTTAGACTAAAATGGATAATTAATGACAGAGACCACGTGTAGGGTTCACTTGTGGGGTGAGTTAAGTATGATCTCCAAGGTGGATCCTTGGGTGAACTAGGTGCAACCCCAAAAGTAAAATTCGGCTATCAAAGAAAGATTAAGCCACAATGGATGATTGACCAATAGATCGAGTGAGATACTCTCCTAGCCAAATCATTGGGAGGGTGAACTACGTGCGATCCCCATGAGTAGAGCTAAGTACCACTCAATCATTGTCGATAGGGCGAGCTATGTGTGAACCCTATAGACAAAGAATCAGATCACGGTGCGTTGGGAAGTTAATTGTGATATTCTTGTACAAGAAAATAATTGCATATGTTTTTAAAGTGAAATTGTTGCATGATGGATGTGTTTACTTGCTGAGCTTATGCCCAACCTTGTTTTTGCTACTATTTTTGAGGAGATATTGGAAGGACCTAGAGATACTTCAAGAGCTTAGTTAGCTAGTGGAGCATTCTTCTTTTTCAATTATTTATTTGAGTTCAGAGAAAATTGTGGTGAGACTTTTTTGAACTAGAGTTGTTTCTTTAACTTTATTAAACATTTAGTTTACTTGATATGCATATCTGATAATGGATATTATTAATTTCCATTTAGCTTGGGATATGTTCCATGGTCACGCCCTGGAATCTGTACATTTATGAGATAAATTTTGGGGGCGTGACAAATTGGTATCAGAGCCCTAGGTTTTGTAACCCTGGTGTGTTGAGTGACAACTAGGAAGATTCTTAGGGTCCTCGAAATGTTAGGTTGTTTGTTTTAGCTATTCTTCCTTCTTATGTGTTAGTTCTACCGAACTAATAATTTCCTTATTTTTATGATAAGGGTCATGTCTGGAGGAAGAAGAGGGCGTGTTGGAGCGGATAACCGAGCATCTAAAAGGGCAGACCCAAGATTGAATGAAGTTTACCGAGTGTTGGGAGACACGGTGAGACTTCTAGAGGAAACTGCTCACCTAGCTGGGGCTAGATCGGAAGCATCCAGCCAACTATCAGATACTACTCCGATGGTCAGTTTGATAAAGGAGTTCAAGAGGCTAAGTCCTCCAGCTTTCAGTGCGGCCGTAGATTCCAATGGAAGTTGAAAAATGGGTTCTTGAGCTAGAGAAAATATTTGAAGTCATGGAGTGCAATGAAACTCAGAAGATGAAGCTGACAGTCTTCCTTTTAAAGGGAGAAGCACATCATTGGTGGGATCTGGTAGCCAGGACCGAGGATGTGGTTGAAATGGGTTGGGAAGAATTCAAGTTGAAGTTCTACTCTAAATACTTTCCAGAGACCATCAGGGAGTAGAAGTCTTTAGAGTTTATTCATCTGATATAGGGATCGATGACGGTCAGCCAGTATGAGGCGAAGTTTGAGTTGTCGTCTTGCTTTGCCACCTATATGGTAGTTGATGAGGTGCGCAAGGCCTGGAAATTTGAGCAGGGTCTCATTCCCTCTGTCCAAAAAATGATAGTTAGACACAGATTGAAAACTTATGCAGAGGTGGTTAAGAGGGCACTAGTAATTGAGAAAGACAATGTGGCATATCAGAAGGGCAGAGATCAGAGAGGAAAGGACAAGTCAGTGCCTACATCTCAGCAAGGTCAGAAGAGTTAGCCCAAGAGTCAGCAACAACCATGGAAACGACAAAAGACAGTTGTTCTAGTCCCGTCTACTATAGTAGTGTCTGTAGCACCAGTCCAGAATGTTGAGCCTGAGGCATTCTTTGGGATTTGTTACAACTGCAGGGAGAAAGGAAACCTTTCGAGGAACTGTCTTAAGTCCAAAAGGACCGACCAACCACTGGTTTAAGATCCTAATCAGCTAAGGGGCCAGGCCAGATGTTTACAGTAGTTCCGAAGGAAGTAGAAGCATCTGATGCCCTAGTAGAAGGTACACTCCCTATTTTTCATAGCGTTACTAAAGTGTTATTTGATTTGGGAGCTACTTATTCATTTATTTTGATACAATTTATGAATGCTTTGGGTTTAGTGCCTGAGAACTTAGAAGTATCATTATCAGTTATGACACCTATGGGAGAGTCAGTTATTTTGGGTAGTGTTTGTAGAGATTGCCCAATTAAGATCGGGGAAAGGATCTTACCAGCCAATTTAGTGGTGCTCGGGATCCGGGAATATGATATTATCTTAGGTATGGATTGGTTAGCGGCCTTTCATGTTAAGGTAGCATGTTTTGAGAAAACAGTGATTTTCTCAGTCCCTGGTGAAGCACTTTTTGTCTTTCGAAGTTATCACGCTGGAGAAGTTATGAGAAAGGGATTCCTCTCTCACATCGAGAGTGGAAATCAGAGTGTCAGTCTAGACAAGATACAAATTGTCTCGGAGTTTGGAGATGTGTTCCAAGATATACTAGGGTTGTCTCCGAGTAGGGTAGTAGACTTTAGTATTTATGTGGTACCAGGTTGTCGCGACCCAAAACCCACCCTAGGAGTTAGAGTGAACTTTGGACGACTAATCATGGCTTACATGACTTGCTTGACAAACCAACCTGCAAAAACCCACAGAGCATATACAATAGAGGATATAAACAGCGGAAACATACTCTAACATAGCACAGCGGAAGTCTACCAAACCTTTAAGTATATACATACGCAAATCCAAGTTTATACAAAAAGTAACCAAAAGAAAGTGCGGACAGACCCGCCAAAATACATGAATGTATATCTCTCATCTCACCCATAGCTAATCCACTCAGAATCTACAACCACCTAATGGTAACCCAAAACTGGAGGTTCCTCCAAAGGTTCCTCGATGTACTCCTCTTCCACCCATGGACCAGGAGCACAAACATCAAACGGAGCAGCAGCTCCCTCAGAACCTGCCGATATAAGAAGTACGGCTGAGCATGGAATACTCAGCGGGTACTAAATACTAACCAACAATTATAGCATAAAAATGGCAATACATAATCAGGAGCACTTTATATATGTCAAACGGAAACAATTCATATCATACAAGGAAGTAAGGTAATTTATAATCATGCTTGTATTTCGTAGAAAGCCGATAAATCCTCTTGAAAACATCATGCACTTGACTTGGCTTGAAATATCTTTTCGTACTTGAAAGCTTGTCTTGTCTATCTTGCTTGATTCTTGTATGTCGTGTCATGTCATGCATGTCATGCGTGCTTGCTTGTGATCATGTAACTTGTGAGATATCCTTGTGAGATGTACTTGTGAGATGCACTTGTGAGATGCCTTGAGAGGGAAGGGAGACCCTTCTTTATGCAATGCACTTGCGAGGGAAGGGAGACCCTTCTTCATGATATGTATGTACTTGCGAGGGAAGGGAGGCCCTTCTTCATGATATGCACTTGTGAGTGAGGGGAGACCCCTCGTGGAATGTTGGTTCTTGTCTTCTTGTGGGAAGCGAGGTAAAACATATCGTAGGATATGTCCCACCCCTAACCATGTTCTTGAAAACCTCGATAAATCATTTCATGCATGCCGTGCTCGTGGGAACCGTGTACATACTTGCATTTAAATTTAAATATGACATTTGGGTAATTTCACAACACATATAACATCAATGATTTAGCAATGTAATATTCATATCATTTAGGGAAAGCAAGAAAACACACTATCATAAGCCCTAGCAATATCCATAATTTATTAGGCATGCATTTCCTAATTTACAACTCACTTTATTCACCTTGGAATTTCATCAAACATGGTGTGTTCATTATTCATTATTCATTTAAACCTAAATCATGCTTCTCTAGGTGGGTTATGCTCACATCACACTTGTATATTCATTATTAGTACAATGCCCTTTCCCATTCATTTATCACATCATCCACATGGCATCCATTCGCCAACATCCACCCCCATTCACCATTCATACTATCAATCTCATAGCACATATGTAAGTGAAGGAAAAACAAGAAGAAATAAAGGAAAAGATAAACTATAACTAGGAGGGTAGCAAGAAGTACCGACCTTGATCAAGTGAGGAAGAAATCCCCTTCCAAAAACGACTATGAGTTGCTGCCCTAGCTTGAGGAGATGCTCCTCATGAGCTTGTGCCTTGATCTTGAAGAAAAATGGGCTTGAGTTGAGTGTGGGTTCACAAACCCTTTGATTTCTCTCCAAACTGGAAACCCTAGGTTTAGGAATCGCCCTCTCCTCTCTTCTTATCTCCCAATCTCTCTGAGTGTCGAAATGAAGCCCTAAAGGCTCGGGTTAAACTCTTAAGGTAAGAGTGAACCGACCAAAAGACCCTAATGCCCTTACTGAAAATTCTGCAAAACGCGAGGACCGAGCACGTTGAGCTGCTGTGAACAGTGCCGAACACGTTGTGCTGTGAACAGTGCCGAACACGTTGTGCTGTGAACAGTGCCGAACACGTTGTGCTGTGAACAGTGCCGAACACGTTGTGCTGTGAACAGTGCTGAACACGTTGTGCTGTGAACAGTGCCAAACACGTTGAGCTGTGAACAGTGCTGAACACGTTGTGCTGTGAACAGTGCCGAACACGTTGTGCTGTGAACAGTGCTGAACACGTTGTGCTGTGAACAGTGCCAAACTCGTTGTCCGTTGTGGATAGTGCATAGTGCTGAGCTCGTTGTCCGTTGTATTATGTACAACGTACCCGTTGTTGCTGTACAACGTACCCGTTGTCTGTTGCACAACGGATGCACAACGAATACGTTATCAGAGCTCGAGCTACGTTATCAAAGTACGTCCTTAGTGCCTTCCAAGCTACGATTTCCTGCAGGTCCAGACTGTTTTGGCCATATCTTTTGACTCGTTCGTCCGATTTTGACGATTCAACTTGCGTTGGGTTCGTACTTCGAAAAGGAACATTTCTGACATTTCAGAATTTCCAATTTCTTCCTTATTTATTAATTATACCTCTTTAAAGACAAACTGGCAATGAAAGTGTCATGCATAAAATGTGAAAAGGTCCGGGGCTCTACATCCTCCCCCCCTTACAAAAAGATTTTGTCCTCGAAATTTAGATGCTACTTGCATTACAGACCAAAAAGAAAATTTCAAGTCATATACAGACTTATACAAAAACTCATTCAATTAATTCTGGGTACTTTGCTTTGACTTCGGCTTCACGTTCCCATGTAGTTTCTTCCCGAGCATGGTGTTGTCATTGCACAAGAACCAAAGGGATTGTCTTGTTGCGAAGCACCTGATCTCTTTGATCCAAAATCTGAACCGGCTTTTCAATCAAGGTGAGGTCCTCTCGAATCTCCAACGGTTCCAAGTCTATGACATGTGAAGGATCCGCAATGTACTTCCGAAGCATAGACACATGGAAGACGTTGTGAACTGCGGCCATGTGAGGTGGGAGAGCTACCCTGTAAGCAACCTCACTAACTCGTGTGATAATCTCAAAAGGCCCTACATACCGAGGACTGAGCTTGCCTCGCTTTCCAAATCTCATGATCCCTTTGCTAGGAGATACTTTCACAAAAACTTGATCCCCTACTTGAAATTCCAAGTCCCTACGGCGCCTGTCCGCATAACTTTTCTGGCGATCTTGAGCGGTTTTCAATCGATCCCGAATGATCTTAACTGTGTTTGCAGTTTGCTCAATCAACTCCGGACCAAGTACTTTCCTCTCTCCTACCTCATCCCAATAGAGAGGAGACCTACAACTTCGCCCATACAAGGCCTCAAATGGTGCCATTTGGATACTCACCTGATAGCTGTTATCATAAGCGAATTCAACCAAAGGCAAGTGCTCTTCCCAACTGCCTTTGAAATCCAAAATACAAGCCCGAAGCATGTCTTCAATGACTTGGTTCACTCTCTCGGTTTGCCCATCCGTTTGTGGATGAAAGGCGGTGCTGAAATCAAGTCGGGAACCCATAGCTTCCTGGAAGCTTCTCCAGAATCGTGATGTGAATCTTGGATCCCGATCTGACACAATACAAACGGGTACTCCGTGCAACCTCACCACTTCCTTGATGTACAAAGCGGCTAACTGACTAGTGTAGAGCCCCGAACTTTTGACATTATGAATGACACTTTTGTAGCCATTTTTCCTTTAAAGTAGTGCAATTAATAAATAAGGAAGAAATTGGAAATTCCAAAATGTCATAAATGTTCCTTTTCGAAGTACGAACCCAACGCAAGTTGAATCGTCGAAATCCGACGAGCGAGTCAAAAGTTATGGCCGAAACAAGGAGGAAAAATATGGAATTTTGCTGCAAGTTACGACCGATTGTACACACCCTACGAACGATCGTAGGTGAGTTACGATCGATCGTAGAGCTTACGATCGATCGTAGAATCTCAGGAATTGACAAAAGTTTCGGGTCGATATACGATCGATCGTGGATAATTTACGATGGATCGTAGTACAACTTACGATCGATCGTAGACAAGTTACGATCGATCGTAGATCGCGAATCCAGAAATTTTAATCGGATTTTTAGGGTTTCTTCACTACCTATAAAGGTTGCCCGAGCCTTTAGGGCTCTCATTCACACACCTAGAGTATTTTTGAGAGTTAGAGAGAAAGGAGAAGGGGATCCTAACCTAGGGTTTGTTCTTGAAGGAGAAATCAAGGGTTTGCTACCCTAGATCACCCCAAGCTTCGGTCAAGCTCGGGAGGACCACGTTCTCCAAGCTCGGTAGCATCTCACGCACGTTTTTGCAAAGGTTTTCTTCCCTATTCGGGTCGGTACTCTTTGCTACCCTCCTAGTTATAGCTTCTCTTTTCCTTTATTTCTTCTTGTTTTCCTTCACTTATACATGTGTTATGAGATTGGTGGTATGAATGGTGAATGGAGGTGGATGTTGGCGAATGGATGCCGTGTGGATGATGTGATGAATGAATGGGAAAGGGCATTGTACTAATAATGAACATACAAGTGTGATGTGAGCATAACCCACCTAGAAAAGCATGATCTAGGTTTAAGTGAATAATCAACACACCCTATGTTTGATGAAATGCCAAGGTGAACAAAATAAATGATAAATTAAGGGAATCCAAGCTTAAGTACTCTTGAAATTTGTTAGGGTTCATGATAGTGTGTTTCTTACATTTCTTAAAATGTGTAGATTATTACTCACTTAAATTGTTATATGTTATGCTTTGTGAATTACCCCAAATTGCCATATTTAATTCCAAATGCAAGTATGCACACGATTTCACGAGCACGAATGCATGGCATGTTTTATCGGCGTTTTCAAGAACACGGTTTAGAGGTGGGGCATATCGTACGATATGTTTTACCTCGCTTTTGGCAAGGACAAGACAATCATGCATTCTCATAAGAAAGGTCTCCCTTCCCTCGCAAGTGCATACATAACATAAGAAGGGTCTCCCTTCCCTCGCAAGTGCATCTCACAAGGACATCTCACAAGTGAATCTAACAAGTGGAAGGACAAGCATGAGCATTCTAGGAAGAAGGGTCTCCCTTCCCTCACAAGTAGTTTACTCTTCCGAGTAGGCATGACATGACATAGCATGACAAGCATGAGCATTCTAGGAAGAAGGGTCTCCCTTCCCTCACAAGTAGTTTACTTTTCCAAGCATGATACAAGCATGACATGGCATGACACGCATAATATGACAAGATAAGACAAGCATTACAAGTTTTCAAGCACGGAAATGGTATTTGCAGTCAAGTCAAGTGCACAAGGTCTTCAAGGGTTTTATCGGCTTTTCTGAATGCAAGCATGATTACAAACTGCTTTACTTCCTTTTATGATATGAACTGTTCCTATCTCATATATATATATATATGTGTGCATTGCTATCTCATGCGATGACTATTGGTTAGTATTTAGTACCCGCTGAGTATTCCATGCTCAGCCGTACTTCTTATGTCGGCAGGTTCTGAGGGAGCTGCTGCTCCATTTGATGTTTGTGCTCCTGGTCCATGGGTGGAGGAGGAGTACGTCAAGGAGCCTTTGGAGGAACCTCCCGTAGAGGGTTATTAGTAGGTGGTGTTAGATTCTGAGTGGATTAGCTGTGGGTGAGCATGAATGATTATATCCATGTATTTTGGCGGGTATGTCCGCATTTTCTTTGTTTTGTTTTCTTTTGTATTAAACTTGGACCATGTGTATATACTTAGAGGTTTATTAGACTTCCGCTGTGGTTTATAGTTATGCTTCCGCTGTTACCCTCTATTGTATATGTTCTGTGGGTTTTGCAGGTTGGTTCGTCAAGCAAGTCCTGTAAGTCATGATTAAGTCATCCAAGATTCACTCTAACTCCTAGGGTGGGTTTTGGGTCGCGACAACTAGAGTTGAAAGTAGTTCGGTAAGGTAAGAAGTGAGCGAACTTCGTCAAACGATCCACTACTACCCATATCGCATCTGAGCTCCTTGCCGTCTTTGGCAAGCCAACTATGAAATCCATGGATATGTTCTCCCATTTCCACTCGGGAATAGGAAGAGACTGCAATAGACTTGCCGGCCGCATGTGCTCTGCCTTCACCCGTTGGCACACTAAGCATCGTGCTACATACTCCGCAACATCCCTCTTCATATTCCGCCACCAAAAGTGACTCTTGAGGTTCCGGTACATCTTTGTACCCCCTGGATGCACTGTGTACTTCGAACAGTGTGCTTCATCCAAAATCTCTCTTCGAAGATCTGCATTGGCTGGGACGCACAGCCTTCCCTTGAATGTGATAGCACCCCGACTAGTGAGAGAGAAGTCCTCACTACCCTTAGCACCTTCCTTGTCCCGATAAGCCAACAATTTAGCATCCGCGGCTTGGTATTCTTGGATCAAATCTATCATGTATGGTCGAACCGTGACATTTGCCAAGATAGGACTACGAACAGAGTCATTCACACTAATGTCCAGATTTGCCAAATCTTCAAGTAGCTTCCATTCCTGCACTAACATGCATGCTAATAACCCCGGAGGTCTTCTACTCAAAGCATCAGCCACTACATTTGCTTTACCCGGGTGGTATTGAATGGTACAATCATAGTCTTTCAAAAATTTCATCCAACGCCGTTGCCTTAGATTCAGCTCCTTTTGGGAAAAGAGATACTTGAGACTCTTGTGATCAGTGAACACATAAAACTCCACCCCATAAAGGTAATGACGCCAAATCTTAAGTGCAAACACGACCGCCGTAAGCTCCAAGTCGTGCGTGGGATAATTCTTCTCATGCTCCTTCAACTGCCTTGATGCATAGGCAATGACTTTCTTGTGCTGCATGAGTACGCACCCAAGTCCAACGTGCGAGGCATCACTATACACCTCATACACATAAGGTCCGGATGGCACAGTAAGGATAAGGGCTGTAGTAAGCCTCTTCTTCAGTTCCGTGAAACTGATCTCGCACTTATCACTCCATACAAACTTGGCGTTCTTCCTTGTCAGGTAAGTGAGCGGTGCCGTAAGGCTAGAGAAGCCCTCTACAAATCTCCTGTAGTAGCCTGCCAATCCAAGGAAACTACGTATCTCTGTGACACTCTTGGGCCTCGCCCAACTCATGACTGCATCTATCTTCTTTGGATCAATCGAGATGCCTTCCACAGAAACAACGTGGCCTAGAAATGCCACCTCTTCCAACCAAAACTCACACTTACTGAGTTTAGCGTATAGCTTGTACTCTCTTAGTATTTCCAAAGCAAGGCATAGGTCGCGTGTGTGATCTTCCCGTGTCTGGGAATAGACCAAAATGTCATCAACAAATACAATCACGCACCTATCAAGATATGGCCGGAACACCCGGTTCATCAAATCCATAAAGGCTGCCGGCGCGTTCGTGAGACCAAAAGGCATCACCAAGAACTCGTAGTGTCCATACCGAGTCCTGAAAGCAGTTTTGGGAACATCTTCCACCTTAATCTTCAACTGGTGATAACCCGATCGAAGGTCTATCTTCGAGAAAAATCTCGCTCCCTTCAACTGATCGAACAAGTCATCAATCCTAGGCAAGGGATACCTATTCTTTATAGTGACTTTGTTCAGTTGCCGGTAATCGACACACATCCGCATCGAGCCATCTTTCTTTTTAACAAACAACACTGGGGCACCCCACGGTGAGACACTTGGTCGAATGAAACCAAGACCTTGTAATTCCTCCAATTGAGTCTTCAACTCCTTGAGTTCAATAGGGGCCATTCTATATGGAGCTCTCAAAACAGGAGCTGTGCCTGGTGCAAGCTCGATCACAAACTCAATCTCCCTATCTGGAGGTAATCCTGGCAACTCCTCTGGAAACACATCCAGGAATTCACTCACAACTGGAATAGTCGATGAGTCCTTTGCCTCGGGTTTAGCTAAGCTCAACGCCACAAAACGAGCAATATCTCTACCTTTCAACCCCCGAAAGTGAAATGGTTTTCCTTCTACCGGCTTGAAGAGTACCATCTTCTCAAAGCAAGCTACATGCCCATGATGTGCTACTAACCAATCCATTCCCAATATAACATCAAAGTCTTGGAATCCAAGGACGATGAGATCAACCGCCAACTCGTGGCTTCCAACTTGGACCACACTATTTCTATACACTTTATCTGCCACTACTGTTTTGCCGAGGGGAGTCGAAATGGCTAACTCCGGTTTTAGCTGACTTGGCTCTACAGAAAAGCCTTCTGAAAAATTCGGCGAGACAAACGAATGAGTAAACCCGGTATCAATCAACACTCGAGCCAAATACTCATTGACTAGTAGGGCTCCTGAAATTTTAACTAGCTGAGTCAATCCATGCATCAACAGTGTATACATGTAGGTATATATACATATATAACATACCAAGTACGTACATAAGGAATAAAACACAACATAACAATCACGAATAAAGAAAATAACTCCAAACGCGTACCTTGCACCACATCGTCAGATGCAAGTGCATCACCCTCTGTCAAGGCAAAAACTTGCCCCCGGTTCGCCTGGCGAGACTGAGGTGTAGACCGGGTAGTCTGGGATGATGCCTGATATGATACTGCTGGGTGTGCTGGGGGCCTAATCCCCTGAGACTGGCCTGGTAAATGCCGACTAGGGTAATCCCTGATCATATGGCCCTGGCGACCACAATGAAAACATCCACCCGATGCCCTTCGGCAATCTCTTGCCGGGTGCCTTCGGCCGTACGAAGTGCATACCTCGTGTGTATAAGTCGGAGGGGCCGGAAGAGCCTGAGGTCGCGGTGCCTGTGGCACATAATGTCGTGGAGCTGGAGGCGCATAAGATGGCCTCATCGGTGGTGCTGGCCACGCATACTGATAAGGGCAGGTACGAGCCCGCCTCTCTAGAGGTGCTGAACTACTGGATTGGCCTCTCGTCAATTCCCTCTTCTTGGACACCGCCTCAGAGTTGGTCTCAACCAACAAGGCTTTATCCACCACTTCAGCGTAAGTGGCGTGCCTAAAGACCGATACTTTCTCCATGATGACATCCTTGAGTCCTTGCTCAAACCTCCTCGCCTTCATTGCCTCGGTGGCAATCATATGTGTCGCGAAGCGTGATAGCTCCGAGAACTTGGCCTCATAAGCGGCCACAGACATCGAACCTTGCTCAAGGTTGATGAATTCTCTCTCTTTCTTTTCCCGTGCTCCAATCGGAAAATACTTCTTGTAAAAAGTATCTTTGAACTCCTCCCAAGTCCAAGGTTGACCCTACATGGTCAAATCTCGTGTCCTCAATGCGGACAACCACCAATGGTGGGCTTCACCCTCTAGCATGAAAACTGCCCATGCTACTCTATCCTCCTCTGTAGGTGAGAGGACCGCAAAGATCTTCTCCATCTAGAGGATCCATGCCTCCGCAGCAAGAGGGTCAACACTCCCATGGAAGAGTGCAGGCCTCAATCTCCTGAATGCCTCAACTCCAGCTGTACGATGTACTGGAGCTGCGGGCGGTGGAGTAGGTGCCGCTGATGCCGGTATAGCCTACCGAGCCGCCAGTATGGTGAGTGTCTCAGCAATGGAGCCTAAGACCTGAGAGAGGTCCGGCTGCTCATCCTCATCCCGTGAAGAAGAGGAAGCTCTGGTATTTGGTCCACGACCCCATGTGTTCCATCTCATGACTAAAGTCTTGAGAATAATAACACCACATGAGTCTAACTTGAAACCACAGTTTATTTCAATGCCATTTCACAATAATTCAATTTGTATTAGTTGTATAATACCAATATACATCACATCAAGTCATCAGAGTATTCATCACATTATACTTATACTTTAGTGTTCTAGCGTACCTAGGACCCGTACTTGGTTAAAGCAACCATTTTAGACTAAGACTAAAGTTTAGTCTTATACTTGGATCAAGACTCTCTTCCGACTTACTTTCTTCCTAACTTGTTTCCTGACATATGCTCTTGTCAAGCCGTGGTATAAGATTCTAAGTGACCCTAGAGACCTAAAGCCTAAGCTCTGATACCACTTCTGTCGCGACCCAAAACCCACCCTAGGAGTTAGAGTGAACTTTGGACGACTAATCATGGCTTACATGACTTGCTTGACAAACCAACCTGCAAAAACCCACAGAGCATATACAATAGAGGATATAAACAGCGGAAACATACTCTAACATAGCACAGCGGAAGTCTACCAAACCTCTAAGTATATACATACGCAAATCCAAGTTTATACAAAAAGTAACCAAAAGAAAGTGCGGACAGACCCGCCAAAATACATGAATGTATATCTCTCATCTCACCCACAGCTAATCCACTCAGAATCTACAACCACCTAATGGTAACCCTCTACTGGAGGTTCCTCCAAAGGTTCCTCGACGTACTCCTCTTCCACCCATGGACCAGGAGCACAAACATCAAATGGAGCAGCAGCTCCCTCAGAACCTGCCGACATAAGAAGTACGGCTGAGCATGGAATACTCAGCGGGTACTAAATACTAACCAACAATTATAGCATAAAAATGGCAATACATAATCAGGAGCAATTTATATATGTCAAACGGAAACAATTCATATCATACAAGGAAGTAAGGTAATTTATAATCATGCTTGTATTTCGTAGAAAGCCGATAAAACCTCTTGAAAACATCGTGCACTTGACTTGGCTTGAAATATCTTTTCGTACTTGAAAGCTTGTCTTGTCTATCTTGCTTGATTCTTGTATGTCGTGTCATGTCATGCATGTCATGCGTGCTTACTTGTGATCATGTAACTTGTGAGATATCCTTGTGAGATGTACTTGTGAGATGCACTTGTGAGATGCCTTGAGAGGGAAGGGAGACCCTTCTTTATGCAATGCACTTGCGAGGGAAGGGAGACCCTTCTTCATGATATGTATGTACTTGCGAGGGAAGGGAGGCCCTTCTTCATGATATGCACTTGTGAGTGAGGGGAGACCCCTCGTGGAATGTTGGTTCTTGTCTTCTTGTGGGAAGCGAGGTAAAACATATCGTAGGCTATGTCCCACCCCTAACCATGTTCTTGAAAACCTCGATAAATCATGTCATGCATGCCGTGCTCGTGGGAACCGTGTACATACTTGCATTTAAATTTAAATATGACATTTGGGTAATTTCACAACACATATAACATCAATGATTTAGCAATGTAATATTCATATCATTTAGGGAAAGCAAGAAAACACACTATCATAAGCCCTAGCAATATCCATAATTTATTAGGCATGCATTTCCTAATTTACAACTCACTTTATTCACCTTGGCATTTCATCAAACATGGTATGTTCATTATTCATTATTCATTTAAACCTAAATCATGCTTCTCTAGGTGGGTTATGCTCACATCACACTTGTATATTCATTATTAGTACAATGCCCTTTCCCATTCATTCATCACATCATCCACACGGCATCCATTCGCCAACATCCACCCCCATTCACCATTCATACTATCAATCTCATAGCACATATGTAAGTGAAGGAAAAACAAGAAGAAATAAAGGAAAAGAGAAACTATAACTAGGAGGGTAGCAAGAAGTACCGACCTTGATCAAGTGAGGAAGAAATCTCCTTCCAAAAACGACTGTGAGTTGCTGCCCTAGCTTGAGGAGATGCTCCTCACGAGCTTGTGCCTTGATCTTGAAGAAAAATGGGCTTGAGTTGAGTGTGGGTTCACAAACCCTTTGATTTCTCTCCAAACTGGAAACCCTAGGTTTAGGAATCGCCCTCTCCTCTCTTCTTATCTCCCAATCTCTCTAAGTGTCGAAATGAAGCCCTAAAGGCTCGGGTTAAACTCTTAAGGTAAGAGTGAACGGACCAAAAGACCCTAATGCCCTTACTGAAAATTCTACAAAACGCGAGGACCGAGCACGTTGAGCTGTGAACAGTGCTGAACACGTTGTGCTGTGAACAGTGCCGAACACATTGTGCTGTGAACAGTACCGAACACGTTGTGCTGTGAACAGTGCCAAACACGTTGTGCTGTGAACAGTGCTGAACACGTTGTGCTGTGAACAGTGCCAAACACGTTGAGCTGTGAACAGTGCTGAACACGTTGTGCTGTGAACAGTGCCCAACACATTGTGCTGTGAATAGTGCTGAACACGTTGTGCTGTGAACAGTGCCAAACACGTTGTCCGTTGTGGATAGTGCATAGTGCTGAGCTCGTTGTCCGTTGTTGCTGTACAACGTGCCTGTTGTTGCTGTACAACGTACCTGTTGTTGCTGTACAACGTACCCGTTGTTGCTGTACAACGTACCCGTTGTCTGTTGCACAACGAATACGTTATCAGAGCTTGAGCTACGTTATCAGAGTACGTCCTTAGTGCCTTCCGAGCTACGATTTCCTGCAGGTCCAGACTGTTTTGGCCATATCTTTTGACTCGTTCGTCCGATTTTGACGATTCAACTTGCGTTGGGTTCGTACTTCCAAAAGGAACATTTTTGACATTTCAAAATTTCCAATTTCTTCCTTATTTATTAATTATACCTCTTTAAAGGCAAACTTGCAACGAAAGTGTCATGCATAAAATGTGAAAAGGTCCGGGGCTCTACACAGGTACTTAACCAATATCGAAGGCATCGTATAGGATGGCACCGGTAGAGTTAAAATAACTTAAGAGTCAGATTCAAGAGCTATTACATCATGGTTTTGTTAGACCTAGTACCTCGCCTTGGGGCGTGCCGATTCGATTCGTTAAAAAGAAAGATGGATCAATGAGACTGTGTATCGATTTTTGATAATTAAATAAGGTGACTATCAAGAACAAATATCCTTTGCCTAGGATCGAAGATTTGTTTGATCAACTTTGAGAGGTACAGTTGTTCTCCAAGATTGACTTGAGGTCAGGATATCACCAATTGAGGGTGAAGGAAGAGGAAATTTCCAAGACTGCCTTTCGGACTCGGTGCGGGCACTATGAGTTCTTAGTTATGCCTTTTGGATTAACTAATGCACCAGCCGAATTCATGGACTTGATGAATAGGGTGTTCAAACCCTTCTTATATTAATTTGTCGTTGTTTTCGTGGATAACATCTTGATTTACTCTAAGTCTAGAGAAGAACATCAACAACATCTTCGTATCACACTTCAGACCCTTCGAGAACATCACTTGTTTCTAAAATTCTCGAAGTGTGAGTTTTGGGAAGAGGAAGTCAAATTCTTGGGTCATGTGGTTTCTATAGATGGAGTATCAGTTGATCCGGCTAAGGTGGAGGCAGTGAGGAATTGGGAGCAGCCCACTTCGGTTTCTAAGATCCGTAGTTTCTTGGGTCTCGCTGGGTATTATAGACGTTTCATAGAAGGATTTTCAAAGATTTCTTCACCGTTGACTCATCTGATGAAGAAGGATGTGAAGTTTGTTTGGGATGACAAATGTGAGCTGGCTTTCTTTTAACTGAAGGCTAGATTTACTTCAGCACTCGTCCTGACCATTCTAGAGGGTGGTGGAGGACTTGTTATTTTCAGTGATGCTTTCCATCAAGGTTTGGGTTGTGTGTTGATGCAGATGACAAGGTTGTTGCCTATGCTTCTCGACAACTGAAGGTGCATGAGAAGAATTATCCAACTCATGACCTGGAGTTAGCTACAGTTGTCTTTGCTTTGAAAATCTGGAGACATTACCTGTATGGTGAAAAGTTTGAACTCTTTTCTAACCATAAGAGCTTGAAGTATTTATTCTCTCAAAATGAGTTCAATATGAGACAATGTTGATGGATGGAACACTTGAAAGATTATGATTTCACTCTTCAGTATCATCCCGGGAAGGCCAATGTTGTTGTAGATGCCTTAAGTTACAAACCGAGAGGATTAGTTGCTCTTATGATGGTGCAAGAGTGGTGTATGCTGGAGATAGTTTCAGAGTATGATGTCCATCTAGTTCGGCAGAATGCTAAATCATTTCTATTTAACTTGACTGTTCAACCAACATTGATTAGCAGGATCATTCAGGCTCAATTGCATGATGAAAAGATGCAATCGAGAGTGGTAGGAACGATAGTTGTCAATTCATCGGATTGGACTATTGGGTCGGATGCTGGTTTGAGATTTCGAGGTAGAGTGTGCGTCCCCGATTTGGTTGATCTGAAAAGATAAATTCTAGATGAGGCTCATTGTTCCAAGTATACAGTACATCCGGATGGTACAAAGATGTACAAGGATATTTGTAGGCATTTTTGGTGGGATGGCATGAAGCGAAATCTTGCTGAGCATGTATCTAGATGTTTCACTTGTCAACAAGTGAAGGCCGAGCACCAGCGGCCATCCGGGCCATTGCAATCTTTGCCTATTGCAGAATGGAAATAAGAGTGTATCTCCATGGATTTTGTAGTCGGGTTACCGAGGTTGAGGTAGGGGCATGATGCAGTGTTGGTTATAGTAGATCGATTGACCAAGTCTACTCATTTTCTCCCCGTTCGTACTACCTATTCTATGGATGAATTGAGTAAACTGTATGTGAAGGAGATTGTTAAACTCCATGGGGCCCGACATCGATAGTGTCAGACCGAGATTCGAGATTCACATCACTGTTTTGGAAGAGTTTCCAGAAGGCTCTGGGGATATCTTGGACTTTAGTACCGCTTTCAATCCTCAAACCGACAGTCAGACGGAGCGTGTCAACTAGGTAATGGAGGATATGCTTCAGGCCTGTGTTTTGGATTTCAAGGGCAATTGGGAAGATCACTTACCATTAGTAGAGTTTGCTTATAATAATAGCTATCAAGCCAGTATTGGAATGGCACCGCACGAGGCCCTGTATGATAGACCTTGTAGATCACCAATCTGTCAGGCAGAAGTAGGTGATAGTAGTTTGCTCGGGCCAGAACTGGCTCGTGAGACTACCGAGAAGGTAATAGTAATCAGAGAGCGGTTACGTACTGCTCAGAGTCGGCAAAAGAGTTAAGCAGACCAACGCAGGAGAGATTTAGAATTTGCAGTTGGTGACCATGTTATGCTCATCAAGGTTTTACCAATGAAGGGTGTGGTGAGGTTTGGAAAGAAGAAGGGAAAACTGTCACCTAGGTTCATCGGGCCTTTTGAGATCTTGGATCAGATTGGAGTTGTGGCTTACAAACTTGCCTTGCCACCCAGTCTATCTGGGATACATAATGTTTTTCACGTATCTATGTTGAGGAAGTACGTGAGAGACGAGTCCCACACCATTGATTTTAGTGCCTTGGAATTGAGGCAAGATGCATCTTATGAGGAGAAACCAGTTCGTATCTTGGACAGGATGGTGAAGTAGCTTTGAACGAAGTCTATTACCCTAGTGAAAGTTCAATGGAGCAACCACAATATAGATGAAGCCTCTCGGGAGATGGAGTCGGATATATAGAAAAAGTATCCACATATCTTTCTTGATTAGGTATGTTAAGTTTTGAGGACAAAATTCCTTTTAAGGAGGGTAGATTGTAGTGACCTGGAATTATTATTTATGCTTCTAGGGTAATTTTGTAATTTTCAGCTTAAGGGCGGGTTAGTAATTTCAATGTTAAGGTTAACCATAATAATGTTACCAACTTGAAGTTAAAATAAATTTTAAAAAAAAACAAATAACTCATAAATTGGTTTAGTTAGAACTTGTGGACAAACAAACATCATTAATAGCATTTATGTAATTATAGATTAGAATTAGTATATAAGCAAATAATTAACCTAATTAGGGATGATTGTCTCAAACCAAATTAAGAGGAGAGGAGGGGAATACGTAATAAACAAAGGAAGAGAAAATGGCTGCAAGTATTGGAGGAGGAATTCAAAGTTTGGAAGTAAGATCCGAGGCTTCATGAAATTGGGTGTGATCAAAAGATGTTGATTAATCCGTTCAAGGGCTCCTTTTGCAATTAAAAAAAAAATACTTGGTTTGATCTTTTTGAAATTGTAGGCAAGTGAACATTCTCCCTTAGATCTAGGCTTTCATCTTATATTCTTGATTGTGAGTTAGATATGATGCATTAATGATTTTAGGTTAAGAACACTATCTTTATGAACCATGTTAAAGATTTCATAAATCAGATCTAGAATAATTCTTGTTGATTAGTGTATAATTGATTAAGTTAGGTCAAGGGTTTCTAAGAAATTTACAATAAGAATAAATCTGGGTTGACTGGTCTGGGTTTTCGTTTCTGTTTTAGGGTGTTTAATAGTTGGGTGCTTGTTGTTTTAGGGTAGGTGATTGTTGTTTTAGGGTTTTTACAAGTTGGGTGTTTGATCAGATTAGCAACGGAGAACTTTTCTACTTGTAATAAAGGTACTAAATCTGAAATCAGGATTTATCTATATGTCTCCATGTATGTTTTACTGCCATGACTTACAGGAATGAACTACATTGGAACTTGCAAATATGTTAATATTGTTAACCCTGTTTTATGTTAGAACTATGATTTAGTTATTATGTGTTTATGAAATTAACTGTTTTTGTTTAGACTAAAATGGATAATTAATGACAGAGACCACGTGTAGGGTTCACTTGTGGGGTGAGTTAAGTATGATCTCCAAGGTGGATCCTTGGGTGAACTAGGTGCAACCCCAAAAGTAAAATTCGGCTATCAAAGAAAGATTAAGCCACAATGGATGATTGACCAATAGATCGAGTGAGATACTCTCCTAGCCAAATCATTGGGAGGGTGAACTACGTGCGATCCCCATGAGTAGAGCTAAGTACCACTCAATCATTGTCGATAGGGCGAGCTATGTGTGAACCCTATAGACAAAGAATCAGATCACGGTGCGTTGGGAAGTTAATTGTGATATTCTTGTACAAGAAAATAATTGCATATGTTTTTAAAGTGAAATTGTTGCATGATGGATGTGTTTACTTGCTGAGCTTATGCCCAACCTTGTTTTTGCTACTATTTTTGAGGAGATATTGGAAGGACCTAGAGATACTTCAAGAGCTTAGTTAGCTAGTGGAGCATTCTTCTTTTTCAATTATTTATTTGAGTTCAGAGAAAATTGTGGTGAGACTTTTTTGAACTAGAGTTGTTTCTTTAACTTTATTAAACATTTAGTTTACTTGATATGCATATCTGATAATGGATATTATTAATTTCCATTTAGCTTGGGATATGTTCCATGGTCACGCCCTGGAATCTTTACATTTATGAGATAAATTTTGGGGGCGTGACACATAGTGTAAATGAATGAATGAGGATAACCATGTGGCTTACCCATAAGCAAGCAAATGAAATGAATGACGGGGCATGAGGAGTGAAACCATGTCCCTGAGCCACTGCCAGTCCTTTGTCTACATGTCTATCGCCGGGTCGTGAAGGAGATGTGCTCGAGCCTGCTTTTGCTTTGATTGATCTGTTTGTTTTGCACTAGTGATGAAGGTAGATTTTTGACTAAGCTAAGAGACATACTAGGACTCTAAAACTTTTAAAGATGAGCTTGTTTCTAAAAATTTTGTTTTTGAATTTGATTTTTGAAAACAATTAGGGATGCTCTCTTTGTCTGCTGATTCATAAAGGGGTCTACCCTTGCTTGAGATTGTGGATCTTTTGTCCCTTAGATGACAGAATATAGCAATGAGCAATTGCAACCTTTTGAGCCATGGCTAAGAAAGGTACAAACTTAGTTTTGACTTTGTTACATTCTAGATCAGACCTTGCTTGGAGCTGAGGGCTTCGAGTTATCATAGTGAGTCTTCTAGGTGCTTACAGATGTGATGTTGCTGGAGTTGAGGCTGAATTCTACCAAAATCCCGCTACCAACATATTTCAATTTTTTTCCTTTTTTGCCCTTGGAATGACCAAGTCTGGGGGTCGCATAATTTTTGCGCAATGAGGCCGTTTCCGGTTTTCACTCATGCCTGCATAGTTGAATAATTTTGTTCCCTTTTTTGCCCCTGATGACAATATCAAGGCTGGGCTCGCATTATTTTTGTGCCTCAGTGTCATTTCTGGTTTTCATTGGGCCTACGATTTTCTGATAATTTGATCTATCTTCTCCCATCATTGCCTTGTGGATGAGATGTATAGCTTTTGATGTTTTTCAGTCAGTCTGCCAGTAATCTTAGTCTCTGAGGGATCTAGGAGGGCTTGGGATAAGACGAAATGTAAGTTAGGGGGTCAATGATTTGGGACACCCTTGTTTGCTTTGGAGCTTTCTTGAGCGCTTCTTTTGAGCTTTGCTCTTTGGCTTTTGTTTCTTTTGTTTTTGCTCTTTTTCTCTTTTCTTTTCAATTTTTTATTTTTGAATTTTGCCTTGTATTTTGCGAAGCAGTATTTTGCTCAAGAAAGATGATTGTTTTGTTTTGACTGAACTTGATTTTCCGGTTGGCTACGTACCCTTTTCAGGATCAAGTCATGTTGTAGTTCAAGCAGGTGATAAAAATTTTGCACAGGGTGCCCCGAAAAATGAGTTTAAAGAAAGAAAGGCTATTAGGCTTGAAGGGCAAACTAACAGATCTCATTGATATAAGCTTGATCGGTTATGAATAGGGAAAAATGATGTGCGAAAAATGACCTCCTTTCATTTCCTACAGTGACTGAGAGTACAAACAGTTTCTTAACAATATCTTAAGCACAGTGGTCTCTTTATCTGATACATATTGACTAGCTCTGTGAGGTCTTCGTCCTCCATACAGCCGAGTTGTAAAATATTGCTAGAAAATCCATTTCCAACCATATGGGCCTTCAAAAGATGGACTGAGCATGCTCCTGATCTATGATGAATCACTGATGCTTCTATGATGACCAGTTAGTCTTCTTTGTTGTATTTACTTGAAGGATAGAACTACCCCTTATCTTATGTATTGGTGAGGGTGATGTTGTCCCGGTATGTAGTGGATGCTCTGTATGGCTCAACATTATGAATGATTTGTAACTTTGAATTCTGACAGTGGCCTGATGTACTATGCGGGATCTTCTTGATGAGATAGCTCATTTTCTCTCTACCCCCAGCGTAGCAAGGTTCCAATTTTTGCATTCTTAGGGCCATTGCTGAGTTTTGTCTCTTTCTTGCTTGGCTCTGTGGGTCAAGGGTTTCTTTTGGAAATTCCTCATCCGGCTCATTGATATATGCTACCTTGGGAACTCTGGAATTTTAATCACAGTTTGAATGATCCCTTTGTAAACCAGTAAATTAAGTAAGCATGATAGGAGAAAAATATTTTTTTAATTTTTAGTGGTCTCAGGTCACTAGAGCTCTTGGGAAACGCTAGATCACCATTATCGCGACCCAGAACCCACCCTAGGAGTTAGAGTGAACTTTGGACAACTAATCATGACTTGCTTGACAAACCATCCTACAAAAACCCACAGAGCATATACAAAAAGGAAATAACAGCGGGAACATACTCTAACATAGCACAGCAGAAGACTTAATTAAACCTCTATGTATATACATAAGTGATCCAAGTTACACAAAATGTAGAACCCCGAAACTTTTTGCCATCTATTGGGACCCGTGCCAAGGCATGAAGCCTTTGTAATCTTCTATTTCTATGAAATGAGAAATTTTGAACAACTCTAAGTGTTAAGAAGCAGTATTCCTAAGTCGAATATATTGAAAACCCAAGTTACTGAAACCCATTTGTGGATCAGTCGACTTCAGGGGTAATTTAGTCAGAAAATGAAGAAGAAATTGGAAATTCTGAATTATCAAGAATGTTCCTTTTCAAAAGACGAATCTAACGCAAGTTGAATCGTCAAAATTGGGCAACCGAGTCAAAAGTTATGGCCAAATTACCAAAGTGTGGAAAAATAGGGGAAAAACAACAAAATCTAAAGGGTGCGATCAATCGTAAGTCAGGCGCGATTGATCGCATACAGGTGAAATGGGTCCCAAACTCTCGGGGTCATATGCAATAGATGGATCCCTAGGTACGATCGATCGCAAGAGTGTGCGATCGATCGCATGCAGGGAGAAATCAGACCAGAAAGGTTCGAGTTTATGTGCGATAGATCGCATCCAGGTGCGATAGATCGCATCCAGGTGCGATCGATCGCAAGGACCTGCGATCGATTGCAGATAAGTGTGCGATCGATCGCATGCGGTAGCAGATTCCAAATTTGAGGGTCTTAAACTCTTTTCTTGTTAGGGATCCTCATTTTGGGGCATTTCTAACCTAGAGGAGAGAAAAGCGGAGATAAGGGAAGAGAGGATTTTGAGAAAATCCTTCAAAGAAGGCTTGGATTGGAGATCAAGGGAAGCTCATCTTGAAGATTTTCAAGCAAAGGACCTTCCTCAAGCAACTAGAGTTCCTCAAACTCAAAGAGGGATTCTTCCTCAAGTTGGAACTAAACACCAAGGGTGTTCTTAAACCCAAATCAAGGTCGGTACCCTACACTACCCTCCTAGTCCATAGTCTTTTTTATTTTATGTTTTTCCCTAAATTTCTAAGCAAGATAATGTGGGATGAATGGATGGTGGTGTGGACGTAAATGGGCAATTGGATGCCGTGGGTTGTGTTGTGATGATTAAAACGGGAAGGGCATTTCACCTCAATAATGAACATACGTGATATGGATTGAATGAAGAATGATTCATTTAGAATAAAATGAAAGATTTAGGTGTTAACCAAAATCCACATACCATGTGTTTGATGAAATGCCTCAATAGAGAAAATGACGATTTGTAATGAAAAATGCATGTTTAAATGTTTATGGAATTGCTAGGGCTTATGATAGTGTGCTTACTTGCTTTTCCTAAAATTTGAATGAATGATTACTTGCTCAAATTTTGATGTTCTATGTATTGTGAAACCCCCAAATTATCATATTTAATTCCAAATGAAAGTATGTACACGATTCTATGAGCACGGCATGTATGACATGTTTTACCAACGGTTTTGCAAGAGTAAGGATGTTAGGGGTGGGACATATCTTACGATCTGTTTTACCTCGTCTTGGACAAGAGGACAAGAACAAGCATTTCTTAGGAGGGAGTTTACACTTCCCTCCCTTCCATGAGGGGTTTTCCCTCACTCACAAGTACATTGCATTAAAGAAGGGTCTCCCTTCCCTTTCAAGGCATCTCACAAGTGCATCTCACAAGTACATGAGCATGTTGAACTCCCAAGCAAGCACGCATGACAAGCATGGTATACACATGACACGACACGACAAAACAAGACACATGACAACACGAGTTTTAAAGCACGAAATGAGGATTTTAAGTCAAGTCAAGTGCACGATGTTTTCAAGGGTTTTATCGATTTTTATGAAATGCAAGCATGATTATAAATTTCTTTATTTCCTTGTTATGACATCAATTGTTCCTGCTTTATATATGTGAACTGCTTCATGCTTCCTATACTGCTATGGTGTGGCTATGACTGTTGGTTAGTATTTGGTACCCGCTGAGTATTCCATGCTCGGCCGTACTTCTTTTGTCGACAGGTACTGAGGGAGCTACTGCTCCATTCGATGTCTGTGCTCCTGGCCCATGGGTGGAGGAGGAGTACGTTGAGGAGCCTGTGGAGGAACCTCAGGGTGAGGGTTACTATTAGATTGTGGTAGATTCTGAGTGGATAGCGGTGGGTGAGATGAGAGTGTATTCATGTATTTTGGCGGGCCTGTCCGCACTTTCTTTTGCTTATCTTTAGTTCAAACTTAGATCATGTATATACATAGAGGTTTGAATTGTCTTCCGCTGTGCTATGTTAGAATATGTTTCCGCTGTTTGTATCCTCTTTGTATATGCTCCAGGTCTTTCACAGGTTATTTTGGTCAAGCAAGTCATGATGAGTCTTCCAAGATTCACTTTAACTCCTAGGGTGGATTTTGGGTCGCGACAGAGGTGGTATCAGAGCTTAGGTGTCACAACCCGACTTAAACTTAACATTTCACTCATGAAATGTAAGAGTAATCCGTTCGTGAGATCCTTTTTCTCTTATAATGCGGAAGCGTAAAATACCAAGGGAATTAAAATTTTTAAACCCTTCTTCTTTTTCCATATGCAATAGCCATCATGAACATGTCCATAATTAAAGTTAAGGTTTACATAACCAGTTTAATTACATCCAAATGAACATATAACAAAATATAACATCAAGATCAAAAGCAACTCCGCCCTTCTTCGAACGTTGCTTTCAAGTTGTTCTTTTAATGTTCATCTAGAGACATAAAAGGTCAGTGAGCTATGAAGCCCAATAAGAATATTCCAGGGTCTCATGCTAAATAACAAGATAGAATAAGCATAACAATATATATAATATTAAAACTTTTAATATTATTTTCAACATTTCTTTTAAATATCTTTTACTCGGATCCAGTTTATCTTAACTTTGCCTCTCAAGATGATCCCTGAAAGGTACACCTCTTTAGACTTATTCCGTCTTGGAGTTTGACCCCTCATGAAGTATTCCATTCCGTCTCGGAGCCATCATTACTCCTCATGAAGTATTGTAGGCCACTATCTTGAGACATTTTTAAGATAAACATTCTTTATCTTTTCCTTTAATTTTTTAATTATTTTTCAGACTTATCTTACTCCTGTCTCTCAAGATGATCGCCGAACGGTATTCCATTTTGGGGCTCACCCATCTGTCTTGGGATTTTCCATAATCCCTCAAGATGATTGCCGAACGGTATTCCCTTTTGGGGCTCACCCATCTGTCTTGAGACCTAAGATAAATATTCATTTTCTTTTATCTTTTTCCTTTATTTCTGACTTATCTTAATCCTATCTCTCAAGATGATCGCCGAATGGTATTCCCTTTTGGGGCTCACCCACCTGTCTTGGGATTTTCCTTAACCCCTTAAGATGATTGCCAAACGGTCTTCCCTTTTGGGGCTCGCCCATCTGTCTTGAAACCCTTTATAAGATAAGTGTTTTCCTTGCCTTCTCATTAAGACATTGTACATCATAACATTATGATTTCCATTTTAATTATTTTTATTATAGTTTTTCTCATAACTATAACTTCACAATTTAGAATCCTCATTTTCAATTACATCTATTTCCATATCATAGAATGTAATATATGAATAACATGTAACGTACTAGTATCATCACTCCGTATTGTTAACACGTTACATAACATCATCTTATGATTTGAACATTGTATTATTATACTATCTTTTTCCAGAATTTCAATATATCCTTATCAAATCATCCAGAGTATCATTATACTAGTTTCTAGTATCTCTTATACTATTTTCCAGCAATTAAACATAGTAAGATAATACTATTTTCCAACAATTAAACATAGTAAGGTAATACTATCATAGTATTATTATATTATTTTTACAACATTTTAATATAGTAAGATCATACTATTTATTTCCATAGATATAGTAGAATAATTATCATCTAATCATAACCTTCATTCTAAATTACTATTTAGAATGATATCATAGAATATCACTTACATATTTCACCTTATATAAAAATACTTGCTTTTACTAACCTTCATTCTAAAATGCTATTTAAAATGAGATCCTCGAATATAACTTACACTTTTTACCGAAACCGAAGTAGGGCTTGGCACAATCCCTTTCTTTCTTCTTTTTCTCTTTCCTTTCTTTCTTTCTTCTTTCTTTCTTCCTTTTCTCCCTTGCTCTCTCACTATTCCCTCATGGTTTGGACGTTGGCTTGGAGTGAGACACAAGGGGTGGGGCGTGGTATTCTAGTCTCTCTAGAGTTTGGCACAAATGGAGTATCCAAATGGGCGTGTAGGGTCTCTTTATTATATAGGCAAGGGGTTTTGCCTCTCATTACTTTTGATACATTCCCCTCTAATAATTATGGTTCATTTCTTTATTAGTGAATGATTCATGCATTATATTATTTCCATGTATCCAATTAAATTGGTGCATTCCCTTAATTAGGTTTATCTAGTCCATGATGCATGTATCACTTGTGCACATGCACTAACCTAACCATAGTTCACTTTAACTCATGGTTAAATATTTAATAAAAACCACAATACATGTATCCTATTAATTAGATTATTCCCCCAAGTTAACTTCATGGCTAAGTTAATTACTAGCCATGGTTGGGCATGAGCTTGTTCATGTACACATTTAATTAAATTCATGGTTAGCGCAATGTATTAACCATAGATTATGTATGCTTTAAATTTGATACATGAGTAATCTTATTATCTTAATGTATATACATGTATCACCTTTAATTTAGCTTAACCCAAGTAATTTCTAACCATGGTCAATCATTCTTGGACGTGTATTACTTCCTCATTCCAAGGATTTGTCTCTCTTGTCTTTACTCTAGTGACTAGGTTCATTCTTCATAAATGAATTTACTTATAAATGAGATAATTATATTTCCTCAAAATATAATTTTCTTAACTTAGGGTCATTTAACCTAAGTAGATTACTACCCTTAGGTTTATCTTGATTTAAACCCTAGAGTTACCTCATCTAAGCGTGGCTATTACTCTTGTTATAGGGTTTGGGTCTATCCACTTGATCATTTGGTTTATGAATACCAAAGTGCTAGGTGGCACTTAATACCCAAGATGTAATCTTGTACGTCTATTCATAGATGATGATGTGTGGTAATTTTGCCACATGCCATCATGATTAGCTTCTTACTTAAGTGCTTGACTAAAGGTTTAGTACCCAATTAGGTACATTTTTCCAATGTCTGAGGGTCAAGTCCCTATTAAACATGTTCATGCACTTAATGTGAACAAAATGGGCGTGAGCTTTAACTTTGTAGGAGATTTGGGTTCTTCTCCCTTATCTCAAATTAGTTCATGAACTTACTTAATGATGGTGCCATGTGGCACTTTACCCCTAATGAGTTAATCTTGATCGCCCATCCTTACATACTATAAATGGTGGAGATCATTCCACATGTCAACATAATATTCTTTAATCCACTATTGACTTTATGATTAACTTATCATAGTTAATTGCCTAACCATAGTTAATCTTGGACGCCACTTTATATAGTGTTGACATGTTGCACTTGCCACATGTCCACATCTTAGCTTATGATTATCATAACTTTAAATTGATCATAGATTCTCCTTAATCTCTTGATCGATTCCTCTTGGATATTGCCACATGGCACTTTCCACATGGCATGATCTCAGCCCTTGTCTTCTTATATACATGTATAAATTTTAATACACAATATATATCCTTATTCTATAAACAATATAATTTATATGCTTAAATGGTAATAAGGATTACCCAATATTCAATCATTTATTGAATATATATAATATTTTTATTTAAAAAATATTCGGGTCGTCACATTCTCCCCTTCTTATAGGAATTTTGTCCTCAAAATTTAAAATCATACCTGATTAGTCGATCAATTGGGGGTACTTCTCCTTGATCTCGGTCTCGCGTTCCCAAGTCGCCTCTTCTTGACCGTGATTTTGCCACAATAATTTTACTAATTAATTTGTCTTGTCCCACAATACATGCTCCTTATGATCAAGAATTTTAATGAGCCTTTCTTCGTACCATTCCTCCAATAATTTTTCTTTTATTTATGGTACATCTTTGTACTCCCTGGGTGTACAACATATCGAGACTTATGAGCTTCGTCTAATAATTCATTTTCAACTCCGTATCTCTTGACACATATATACGATTTCGAAAATTTTAGAATCCCATCAGTCGAAACTTTGAAATCATTAAATTGACCTTTCTAGATTTTATCCTCAAGTGTCATTAATTCATTGTCTCGAGCCTGAGTTTCCTTAATTTTCCGTAGTAATGCAGGCTAAACTTGAATAGTAACCAACACTGACTTTGATCTTTTTCCACATTCAAATCCCAAATCTGAATTTCTTTAATCACTTTGCACTTCTCCATTCTAATATTTGCCAATGATCCAACTATTTTCCACCTCAATGCATCAGCAACGATATTTTCTTTAATAATAGATATTAGATTATACAGTAGTAGTCTTTCAAGAACTCCATCTATCTTCCTTATCGCATACTGAATTCTTTCTGAGAAAATAAATAACTTAAACTTTTGTGGATGGTGAATAGTACCAATTTTCTTCCAAATAATTAATGTCTCCAAATTGCTAACAACTCAAGATCGTGAGTGGGGTAGTTGTGCTTGCAAGTCTTCTACTTCCTAGATGCATAAGTAATCACTTTTCCATTTTGCATCAATACACAACCCAATCATTTCCGAGACACATCACAATAGACTTCATGACTTCCCATTCCCTAGAGAATTGTTAAAATTAAGTTGTGGTCAATTGACTCTTTAATTCTTGAAAACTCTTTTCCCTTAATGATGATCACTCGAATTTGACATTTTTCTTTGTCAATTTAGTTAATGGGGCAGCTAACCTAGAGAATCCATTAGCAAATCTCCTGTAATAATCGGCTAGTCCTAGAAAACTTGGATCATTAGTTGGCCTTTCTCACTCCGATATTGTCTTAATCTTGGATGGATCCACTGAAATTCCATCACTGGATACTATGTGACTTAAGAAAGATACATTTTCCAGCCAAAATTCGGACTTCAAGAATTTATTGAATAATTGATATTTCCTTTAAGGTCTAGAGTATAATCTTAAGATGTTTTCTATATCAGGCTTGTTCCAAGAATAATGTCTATCGAAAAATCAATCTCCCGAACTAGAGCAAGTCTTGGTAATTCCTCAGGAAAAATATCTCAAAAATTCCTTGACTACTAAGGTGTTATAGATCATAATCTTTTTCCTTTTCAATTCCTCGCATGACATACTCAAAAAATGCCTAGAATTCTAAAGGGTAATGTCCTAGCCTTACAATCAACTTACTACATAGTGTTCTGAAATCCAATCCATCCCTAGTACGAGACTAAAATCTTTTATATCTAATACTATGAGATAAACAGTCATGTGCACACTATCGATTTATGGTCACTAATCGTAGAAGGCTTACAAAATCATTCCAGATGGTGTGGTAATTGACATCATGTGCTCTAATGGGTCAAGCTTAATTCTAATATTTTTAGCAAAATGGGAAGACACAAAAGAATATGTAGAACCAGTGTCTATTAATGTTGTAGCAGGAATTTGAAAAGAAAGAAGCATCTTACCTTCAATAACGTCCTCATATTCCTTGGCTTCTTCCTGAGTAATAGTGAAGACAGGACCTTTGCCTCCATCCATCAATTTCTTTAGTAAATCTGGACAATCCCTCTTGACATGTCCCGTCTTGCCACAATGATAACATGCTCCAGAAATCGCTCGACATCTTTGAGAATTGTGGCCCTTTTTACCACAATGACCACAAGTTGGTACCGTCTTCTCAGTATCATTTCCTTGCTTGTTCTCTTCAAACTTTCTTTTCTTGTTCCACTCTCCCGATGATTTACTATCCCAAGTCTTCCAGACTGGTTTCTTATCCCAAGTCCTCTCGACTGTTTTCTTCCCTTTGCCATCACTAGGCTTTTGGAATTCCTCATGGACTCTTTCAATTTTCAAAGCCCGATCTAGAATATCTGTAAACGATGTAAATCGTTGAACTGCTAACTTCCCTCCGATTGAAGTCTTCAATCCTTCCTCAAATTTATCTATTCTCCATTGTTCATCTTCCACCAATCGTGGTGCAAACCTCGATAATTCATTGAACTTTTGTTCATACTCACTAACCGTCAAACTCTCTTGTGTGAGTTGAAGAAATTCGATCTCTTTTCTTTTTTTCATAGCAAATGAAAAATACTTTTCATAAAATAATTCAGTAAATCTTACCCAAGGAATAGGCCTAAGGTTCTCTGGGATAGTTCTCTCAACTGTTATCCACCAGTGTTCAACCTCTCCTTCTAACATAAACACAGCTAACTCGGTCTTGTTTTCCTCAACACAGGCCATTGCCCTAAAGATCTTCTCAATACCTCGAATCCATTTTTCTGCTATTAAGGGATCGGTAGCACCAAAAAATGTTGGGGGCCTCAATTTCTTGAAATGCTCTAACCGGTTTCTATTTCTTTGGTTCAAGGGTGGTACAACATGAGCGGTATTCAGTTTCTGCTGTTGATGTATCAGGTTTGCTAGGGCTGTTATGGCTTCAAAGGCTCCAGCTAAGGTGTCATTGGGGGCTCTCCTAGGCGGCATGTTTTCCTATTTAAAACAATAGTATAATAACTTGAATATACAAACAATCAAGCAAACAATTCAGCCAAAAATCATAATACATAATTATGAACATTGCATCAAATAAACTTCAAACTTATATCATTCATTTATAACCTATATATATAAGGCTCTAAATGGTTTTCTTAGATCCCAAACTAAACTCCTTAGAGTTATCTCCCAAACTCTCTTCTCATTAATCTTCATCTCCTGGAGGCTTACTTGTTACCTCATCTTCCGAGAAGTACTTATGTAAAGATATAACTATTTCTGTCCAACTCTAAATGATCATATCAAAATTATCCACAAAAATTTCCTCAAATTCAACTTCACCATTATTAGGATTACTCATAATTTCATCTTTGTAGTTTGCATCTATCATTAAAATAACAATTAATATAATCCAATCGTTCTATGATCTAGTTTGCATAATCATCTCGACAAGTCATTCTATGTTCTAGTTTTCATAATCATCTCAACTAGTCATATCATCTAATCAATGAACATTTACCCTATTCTATACTACGTATCTATGTATATAACTAGGCTTTTTTTTTGTTTGTGTATATCTATGTATAAAACTAAGTTTTATACCTAGAGACATGTTATGATGGGAATTACCTCGCTCTGATACCAACTGTCACAACCCGACTTAAACTTAACATTTCACTCATGAAATGTAAGAGTAATCCGTTCGTGAGATCCTTTTTCTCTTATAATGCGGAAGCGTAAAATACCAAGGGAATTAAAATTTTTAAACCCTTCTTCTCTTTCCATATGCAATAGCCACCATGACCATGTCCATAATTAAAGTTAAGGTTTACATAACCAGTTTAATTATATCCAAATGAACATATAACAAAATATAACATCAAGATCAAAAGCAACTCCGCCCTTCTTCGAACGTCGCTTTCAAGTTGTTCTTTTACTGTTCATCAGGAGACATAAAAGGTCAGTGAGCTATGAAGTCCAATAAGAATATTCCAGGATATCATGCTAAATAACAAGATAGAATAAGCATAACAATATATATAATATTAAAACTTTTAATATTATTTTCAACATTTCTTTTAAATATCTTTTACTCGGATCCAGTTTATCTTAACTTTGCCTCTCAAGATGATCCCTGAAAGGTACACCTCTTTAGACTTATTCCGTCTTAGAGTTTGACCCCTCATGAAGTATTTCATTCTGTCTCGGAACCATCATTACTCCTCATGAAGTATTGTCGAACGGCCTTCCTTTACCTCGACACTATCTTGAGACATTTTTAAGATAAACATTCTTTATCTTTTCCTTTATTTTTTCATTTACTTTTCAGACTTATCTTACTCCTGTCTCTCAAGATGATCGCCGAACGGTATTCCCTTTAGGGGCTCACCCATCTGTCTTGGGATTTTTCATAACCCCTCAAGATGATTGCCGAACGGTATTCCCTTTTGGGGCTCACCCATCTGTCTTGAGACCTAAGATAAATATTCATTTTCTTTTATCTTTTTCCTTTATTTCTGACTTATCTTAATCCTGTCTCTCAAGATGATCGCCGAATGGTATTCCCTTTTGGGGCTCACCCACCTACCTTGGGATTTTCCTTAACCCCTCAAGATGATTGCCGAACGGTCTTCCCTTTTGGTGCTCGCCCATCTGTCTTGAAACCCTTTATAAAATAAGTGTTTTCCTTGCCTTCTCATTAAGACATTATACATCATAACATTATGATTTCCATTTTAATTATTTTTATTATAGTTTTTCTCATAACTATAACTTCACAATTTAGAATCCTCATTTTCAATTACATCTATATCCATATCATAGAATGTAATATATGAATAACATGTAACGTACTAGTATCATCACTCTATATTGTTAACACGTTACATAACATCATCTTATGATTTGACCATAGTATTATTATACTATCTTTTTCCAGAATTTCAATATATCCTTATCAAATCATTCACAGTATCATTATACTAGTTTCTAGTATCTCTAATACTATTTTCCAGCAATTAAACATAGTAAGATAATACTATTTTCCAACAATTAAACATAGTAAGGTAATACTATCATAGTATTATTATATTATTTTTACAGCATTTTAATATAGTAAGATCATACTATTTATTTCCATAGATATAGTAGAATAATTATCATCTAATCATAACCTTCATTCTAAATTACTATTTAGAATGATATCATAGAATATCACTTACATATTTCACCTTATATAAAAATACTTGCTTTTACTAACCTTCATTCTAAAATGCTATTTAAAATGAGATCCTCGAATATAACTTACACTTTTTACCGAAACCGAAGTAGGGCTTGGCACAATCCCTTTCTTTCTTCTTTTTCTCTTTCCTTTCTTTCTTTCTTCTTTCTTTCTTCCTTTTCTCCCTTGCTCTCTCACTATTCCCTCATGGTTTGGACGTTGGCTTGGAGTGAGACACAAGGGGTGGGGCGTGGTATTCTAGTCTCTCTAGAGTTTGGCACAAATGGAGTATCCAAATGGGCGTGTAGGGTCTCTTTATTATATAGGCAAGGGGTTTTGCCTCTCATTACTTTTGATACATTCCCCTCTAATAATTATGGTTCATTTCTTTATTAGTGAATGATTCATGCATTATATTATTTCCATGTATCCAATTAAATTGGTGCATTCCCTTAATTAGGTTTATCTAGTCCATGATGCATGTATCACTTGTGCACATGCACTAACCTAACCATAGTTCACTTTAACTCATGGTTAAATATTTAATAAAAACCACAATACATGTATCCTATTAATTAGATTATTCCCCCAAGTTAACTTCATGGCTAAGTTAATTACTAGCCATGGTTGGGCATGAGCTTGTTCATGTACACATTTAATTAAATTCATGGTTAGCGCAATGTATTAACCATAGATTATGTATGCTTTAAATTTGATACATGAGTAATCTTATTATCTTAATGTATATACATGTATCACCTTTAATTTAGCTTAACCCAAGTAATTTCTAACCATGGTCAATCATTCTTGGACGTGTATTACTTCCTCATTCCAAGGATTTGTCTCTCTTGTCTTTACTCTAGTGACTAGGTTCATTCTTCATAAATGAATTTACTTATAAATGAGATAATTATATTTCCTCAAAATATAATTTTCTTAACTTAGGGTCATTTAACCTAAGTAGATTACTACCCTTAGGTTTATCTTGATTTAAACCCTAGAGTTACCTCATCTAAGCGTGGCTATTACTCTTGTTATAGGGTTTGGGTCTATCCACTTGATCATTTGGTTTATGAATACCAAAGTGCTAGGTGGCACTTAATACCCAAGATGTAATCTTGTACGTCTATTCATAGATGATGATGTGTGGTAATTTTGCCACATGCCATCATGATTAGCTTCTTACTTAAGTGCTTGACTAAAGGTTTAGTACCCAATTAGGTACATTTTTCCAATGTCTGAGGGTCAAGTCCCTATTAAACATGTTCATGCACTTAATGTGAACAAAATGGGCGTGAGCTTTAACTTTGTAGGAGATTTGGGTTCTTCTCCCTTATCTCAAATTAGTTCATGAACTTACTTAATGATGGTGCCATGTGGCACTTTACCCCTAATGAGTTAATCTTGATCGCCCATCCTTCCATACTATAAATGGTGGAGATCATTCCACATGTCAACATAATATTCTTTAATCCACTATTGACTTTATGATTAACTTATCATAGTTAATTGCCTAACCATAGTTAATCTTGGACGCCACTTTATATAGTGTTGACATGTTGCACTTGCCACATGTCCACATCTTAGCTTATGATTATCATAACTTTAAATTGATCATAGATTCTCCTTAATCTCTTGATCGATTCCTCTTGGATATTGCCACATGGCACTTTCCACATGGCATGATCTTAGCCCTTGTCTTCTTATATACATGTATAAATTTTAATACATAGTATATATCCTTATTCTATAAACAATATAATTTATATGCTTAAATGGTAATAAGGATTACCCAATATTCAATCATTTATTGAATATATATAATATTTTTATTGAAAAAATATTCGGGTCATCACATTAGGCTTTAGGTCTTTAGGGTCACTTAGAATTTGGTACCACGGCTTAACAAGAGCATATGTTAGGAAGCAGGTTAGGAAGAAAGTAAGTCGGAAGAGAGTCATGATTCCAAGTGTGAGACTAAATTTTAGTCTTAGTCCAAAATGGTTGCTCCAACCAAGTGCGTGTCTAGAAACGCTAGAACACTAAGCTTATTATGTATACACCGATGGGTATGATGCAATGTATACTAATATTATATCAATAGTACTACTTGAATTATTGTCAAATGAAAGTATGATGAGCTTTGGTTCCAAGTTAGAGTCAAGTGGTGCTATTGATCTTAGGACGTTAGTCATGAGGCGGGGCACACGGGGTCGTGGACCACACACTAGGGCTTCATCTTCTTCTCGAGATGAGGGTGAGCAGCCGGACCTCTCTCAGGTTCTTGGCTCTATTGCAGAGACTTTAGCCTTACTGGCGGCTAGGCAGGCTACTCCATCGTCTGCATCACCTACTCCATTGCCTGCGGCTCCAGTACATCGCACAGCTGGGGTTGAGGCATTCAGGGGATTCAGGCCTCCATCATTCCATGGGAGTGTGGACCCTCTTGCCGCGGAGGCTTGGATCCTCCAGTTGTAGCACCCCGGACTTTTTCATCCTTAATGAATAGCACCTTCGTAGCTAATTGGCCGTTTTTGTAGTCTAATTAATAAATAAGGGAGAAATCGGAAATTCCGAAACTTCAGAAATGTTCGTTTTCGAAAGACGGATCCAACGCAAGTTGAATCGTCAAAATCCGACAAGCGAGTCAAAAGATATGGTCAAAACAGTCCAGACATACAGAGCACCGATCGCTCGGTCCAGTTAGCGATCGATCGGTCCATAACCGATCGATCGGCAGCTATCGCACGGTCAGAAATTTTGTATGGGGAAATTTTCCAGAGAGTGAGTTTTTGACCGGTCGATCGGTCATAAACACCGATCGCTCGGTAGGCAACCGATCGATCGGTCATAACCACCGATCGCTCAGTCTTCGCGTTTTTGCAGAAATTTCAGTAAGGGCGTTTTCATCTTTTGGGTGTTAAACCCTTACCCATAAGGGTTTGCTCGACCCTTTGAGCCCTCATTCACAACCCTTAGACATTTTGAGAGCTAGAGAGTGAGAAGAAGAGGGTTTTGACCTAGGGTTTCCATTAAGGAAGAAATCAAAGGAGTGGACCATCCTAGGTCGTCCTCAAACTTGGATTTGCTTCAAGTTCAAGGCTTGGATTCTCCAAATCCAACCTCAAGCTCGTGTGGAGTACCTCTTCCAAGCTAGGGCAGCGTTTCTACATCATCCTCAAGGATTTTCTTTCCCTTTTCAAGGTTAGTACACTCTTCCTAGTTGCTTTGGTAATAACCTAGGATTTTTCTAAGAAAATATGTGTTGGATCTTCCCCATTGCTCCCTTGTGTTGGTATAAGCTAAATCCATAAAACATAAACAAGATAATACAAACAAATGGTGGAATGTATGAATGGATGAGGAGTGGAGGCGATTGGATGCCATGTTGTGATGTGTTGAATGATGGGAAAAATGGTGGAAGGGCATATTACGCATAATGAACACACCCCAAGTGTTTGATGAAATGTTCGAATGAGAAAATATGAAATAACTAAAGGTAAAAAGGTTGTATACCACATGTTTGATAGAATGCATGAATAAACTAAGATTTGAAAGCATGAGTCACATAAATGTTCCCCATTTGGCAAGTTGTATACATGTGTTTATTTCGCTTCTTAAATTCTCATGTGAGTTGGGAATTGTTAAAATGCTATGTCATCATAATTTCATGATTGCTATGCACGAGCACATATGTAGATGGAGGATATTGTCAAGGAGGTTGGTAGCCCAGGATTATGCGGGTGCTAACCTCTGGCTCATAAGAAACGTATTGCATTGTCAAGGGGGTTGGTAGCCCAGGGATCATGCGGGTACTAACCCCTGGCTCATAAGAAAGGACTCGAAAATGTTGCACTGTCAAGGAGGTTGGTAGCCCCGGTTAAGGGTGCTAACCTCTGGCTCATAAGAAAGGAAATGGTATTGTCAAGGAGGTTGGTAGCCCCGGTTAAGGGTGCTAACCTCTGGCTCATAAGAAAGGAAATGGTATTGTCAAGGAGGTTAGTAGCCCAGGACTATGCGGGTGCTAACCTCTGGCTCATAAGTAAGGTATCGTACTGTCAAGGAGGCTGGTAGCCCAGGGATGTGCGGGTGCTAGCCTCTGGCTCATAAGAAGTGTATTGTACTGTCAAGGGGTTGGTAGCCCAGGGATGTGCGGGTGCTAACCCCTGGCTCATAAGAAAGGTATTGTACTGTCAAGGAGGTTGGTAGCCCAGGGATATGCGGGTGCTAATCTCTGGCTCATAAGAAATATTAAAAGGACAACTCAAAGAGGAATTGTATGATCCATAGACATGTTTCATAATAATTATGACTTGATAAAATGTTTATGTACGAGGTTGCTAGAAATGATTATGAACTAGACTCCTCCCATTACTTGTATATGATGTTGTTCGTTATTACCATTGTTAGTTAGGGGCTTGTACTCGCTGAGTATTCCATGCTCAGCCGTACTTTCATGTCGGCAGGTACCCGAGTCCCTCTCGACATTTGTGATCCGGGTCCTTGGATAGAGGAGGACTATAGCGAGGAGGAACCTTATGAGGATCTAGTAGTCGAGCCTCAGGCGAAGGCGAGAGACTTAGACCATTGGCCCCACGGGGATGACTATTGAGCGAGACAGAGTTGTATTTTGTCTTTTGTATTTTGTTAGGTGGGCCTGTCCACCTTAGACTTAGACCTGTTTTGTATTTATGTTAACTTGGAATACTACATTTTGGATCATTATAAAGAAAAGAAAATTTTAGTTTTCGCTTCCGCAAATTATGTTTAGCTTCCGCGCTCTGATTATCATTGTTTAGTACATTATTTATCTTGTTCATTACAGGATGGTTTGCTAGGTTTGTATAGTCCACCTAAAGTATCCCTAAACTCCTAGGGGGTATTTTGGGGCGTGACACCAGTTGGAGAAGATCTTGGCGGTCCTATCACCTTCAGAGGAGGATAGAGAACATGGGCAGTTTTCATGCTCGAGGGTGAGGCACACCATTGGTGGTTGTCCGCCTTGAGGACTCGAGAGTTGACTATGCAAGGTCAACCCTGGACTTGGGAGGATTTCAAGGACACCTTCTACAAGAAGTATTTCCCAGTTGGAGCTCGGGAAAGAAAAGAGAGAATTCATCAACCTAGAACAAGGTTTGCTGTCGGTGGCGAAATATGAGGCCAAGTTCTTGGAGCTATCACGCTTCGCGACTCATATGATCGCTACCGAGGCGATGAAGGCAAGAAGTTTTGCGCAAGGGCTCAAGGATGTTATGGAGAAAGTATCGGTCTTCAGGCACGCCACTTTTGCTGAAGTGGTGGATAAAGTCTTGTTGGTCGAGACCAATTCTGAGGCGGTGTCCAAGAAAAGGGAATTGGCAAGAGGCCAATCTAGTAGTTCAGCACCTCCAGAGAGGTGGGCCTGGACTGGTCCTTATCAGTATACGTGGCCAGCACCACCGATGAGGCCATCTTATGCGCCTCCAGTTCCACGGCCGTACATGCCTCAGGCACCACGACCTCAGGCTCTTCCAGCTCCACAGCCTGTTGCACCTCAGGTAGCGAGGTATGCTGCACCTCCGGCCACTCCGACTTACACGTATAAGGCTTGCACTTCGTGTGGCAAGAGGCACCCGGCAGGAGATTACCGAAGGGCATCGGGTGGATGTTTCCATTGCGGTCGACCGGGCCACGTGATCAGGGATTGCCCTAGCCAGCATTTACCAGGCCAGTCTCAAGGTATTAGACCACCAGGTCGTCCAGCAGGATCTTACCAGGCATCCTCCCAGCCTACCCAGTCTACACCTACATCTCGCCAGGTGAACCAGGGGCGAGTTTTTGCTGATATTCGCTTAAAAGTGTTTGTTTTTCATGATTATCCTTTGAGCATTATCGCACTCTCCTACGCAAAACTTTTATTTTTAAAAATTTTCTACGTAAGAGTTTTCTCCACTGCATAGAACACACTTCTCTAATCAAAATGGTATATTTGCATAGTTTAAACACATTTTTGAAAGTCTAGATACTGAACCATTTCGATGAAATCTCATTATGTGTTTTAACTATCTCAGGAACTCTAACTGGACAATTCTCAAGGACCGGAGACCGTAGTTAACCATCAAAGCCCATTACCGAAGACTAAAGAGCCAACAGGCTATACCAAGTAGATGCAGGCCAAGTGTGGGCTAAGCCAAGAGATCACAATTACAGAATGAATCCTAGGGAGCTGAAGATTCGATTTCCAAGAAAGAGGACTTGAGTAATAAAGATCACTATACAAGACAAAGGAGAAAAGCTTGCTTAGTTGGTGAAATCTATGGGAGACTGTGTTAGAGACTAGGGTTCAAAACCCTTTGCCATCATTTTCTTTTCTTTTTTTTATTTTCTCTAAAACCTAATCTCTCTCTCCTAATCCTAGCCGTCCACCTCTCTTAAACCCTAATCCTCTCCTAACCCTAACCACCTTTTCTTGTCAAAATCCTAATTAAATCCTAGCCACCCAGTTTATCCTAACCCTAATCGCCACCCTCCATTTGCAAAACCCTAATCTACTCTTAGCCATGATCGTCCATATCATCCCTACACCTCACTTTCCTATTTCCTACTTTCCCCACTTTCCTTGTATCCAACCTTCTATTCTAGCCATTAGAAATCCTTGCTAATTTCCAAAACCTTCCCTTGACTAATTCAAAAACTTCCCATTTTCATAAATATTTTCCTAGTTACTAATTCCAATACCATCCATCCCTAGGGCTTTAAATCAAAACCGTCCACTCCTAGTTACCCCCTAATCAAAACCCTAATCTAGTAAACCTTTGTTATCTCATTCCCAAATCCTAGCCATCCAATTCCCTTCACATAAATCCTAGCCACCCATTTCACTAACCCTAAAACCCTAATATCTAAGAGATTAGTGGCCACACTTTCCTACTTTCCCACTTTCCATTCTTCTTGATTAATTCAAAAACTTTCTATTTTTCTAAATTCCAAAACTTTAGTAGCCACCCCTCTCCCTATATATACATATCCCACGGTTCCACAAAAAAAAAAAACTCATCCAAGCTATCTTCAATTAACCCCCTTTCTCTTCACTTCATTGTCTTGGTGTTGGTCGTACACTTCCATTCTCTCCTCATCTAGTCTATCTTCCAAGACCCCACTACCTCTCACACCTCTCTCATCTTTCTCTCATCTCTCAAGTCCCCTCTCATCTCACGGCTTCTCAACCTCATCAAGGCGGACACATCTCCGGCAATCACCTACACCGGTGGGAGCAATACATTGTCACATTGGGCATTTTTTTTAAGGTTGTTCTTGCATTAATTTTAATTAAAGGTTTGTAGTGACTTGTGGTTTAGTTAATAAAATTTTTTAATGTTGGTTAGTTTGTGCTTACATATCATGCCTTTTAATTTATGTTATTTATTTCATTAATAGATCTTGATAATCTCTTAAAAAAAAAAATTTGTTTTAAAAATCAATCCACCCTTCTCATCTCTCCACCATTTTAATCTTTTCTTTATTTTATTTTCTTTATTGCACTAACCTAACTAACCCCGAGTGAGGATTCGACATCCGACACAAGCCCTATACATTTCTCATATGTTTGCAGGTCTCGGATTAATTTAAGTGTTGAAATAGGGTGATTCGTTTCAACGACCGAAAAACCTTGTTTCAAATGGCGCCGTTGCCGCTCGGGTGAAGGAAGTGCATAAAGAAAGAAGAAAAATTTTCAGAAAAAAAAAAAAAAAAAACAGCAAGGGATTTGGGATCCCCTTCTTCTCTTTCTTTTCTACTTGGTTATTTTTATTTTTTTTAAGCCTCGGATGGCCAAGTGCAACTTGTAATAATTTAGGACTTTCTACATCATTTTTTTTTTTAATTATTATTTTTAGATATGTGTTCAAGGGCTTAGCAACCCTTGAGCGAAAAAAAAAAAAAAAAAAAAACAGCAAAAAAAAAAAAAAAAAGGATTAGGTTTAGATTTATGTTATGTTTTTTTTTAGGTGATTAGTATTTTGGGAATTATTACTTTTGGAGACTTTTCAAATAAGAATTTTGTTAATTTTAGGCATTTTCCCATATCTTTTAGAGATTTAGCATATTTTTTTGGAAATTTCTAATTTTCAAAAAAAATTTCTAAATCTTTATAGTGGAAAAAGTCTATCTTTAACACAATTCCATTTTGGGAAGTTTGCCCTGATTTCACCAATTTAAATTGGAAGGTTTCCAAAACTTGAGGGAAAATTTAGAATTAGTAGTTCCCTACTTTAGGAAACTATTAAGTTTGAATTAAAAACCAAATTTGGAAATTAATTAATCTGCCTAATTAACTGAATGTTGTGTGCAACCCCTTAAAGGCAGCCACCTTCCAAAAATAATTCCCAATCACGTGACCTATATTTTATTGTGCACTAACTTGTGCGCAGGGAAGGAGTGTGAGTAGGGAGTACTAGCTCGGAGTGGGCCCAAGCCCATTACCCCTCCCTACCTCACGGAGGCGACCCCGTGGCATAGCCCATGGGTAGGTACGTATTCTATACTGTAGCACCCGGACTTTTTCATCCTTAATGAATAGCACCTTCATAGCTAATTGGCCATTTTTGTAGTCTAATTAATAAATAAGGGAGAAATTGGAAATTCCGAAATTTTAGAAATGTTCGTTTTCGAAAGACGGATCCAACGCAAGTTGAATCGTCGAAATCGGACGAATGAGTCAAAAGATATGGTCAAAACAGTCGGGACCAGCAGAGCACCGATCGCTCGGTCCACAGAGCGATCGATCGGTCCAAAACCGATCGATCGGTATCTATCGACTGGTGGAAAATTTTGTATGGGGAAATTTTCCAGAGAGCATGTTTTTGACCGGCCACTCGGTCAAGAACACCGATCGCTCGGTAGGCAACCGATCGATCGGTCATTAACACCGATCGCTCGGTCCTCGCGTTTTTGCAAAAATTTCAGTAAGGGCGTTTTCGTCTTTTGGGTGTTAACCCCTTACCCATAAGGGTTTGCTCGACCCTTTGAGGCCTCACTTACAACATTTGAGGAATGTTAAGAGATAGAGCGAGAAGAGGAGAAAGCTCTAACCTAGGGTTTGGTTTTGAGAAGGAAATCAAAGGGGGTTTAAGAACCATAGCTCACCCCAACTCGAGTTGCTTCAAAATCAAGGCTCAAGCTCGTGTGTGAACCATTCTCTAAGCTAGGGCAGCAACCCAAGCACATTTTTGAAAGGGGTTTCTTCCCCAACTCAAGTCTCCTTCAAGCAAAGGTGTTCTTCTTTCAAGTTGGAGCTTCAATCAAGGTTTCTACCAAGGATCAAGCCTTGATCTAAGGTTAGTACACCCTACTAACTTACCCTAGCAATAAATCTAGGTTTTCCTTATGAAATGTGATTTATGCTATTATGTTTGCCTCCCATATGAAATGTATCATCTCCAATGAACCTAAATAAGATAAGAAAAGGGTATGGATGTGTGTGGGTGTTGATGTGGCGATTGGATGCCGAGATGTATGTTGTGTGATGTGTGTGATGGAAATGGTGGATGGGTACTTTACCAATAATGAACTTACCTTGATGTTTGGATGGAAGATATGCGCTAAAAAGAACACTATGAATCATTAAGAAACATTGCATGTGCTGTGTTTGACAAAATGCCTAAAATATGAATAAATGATCTAAAGGAAGAATATGGAAATAGGTTTTATGCATGCGTTCTTATAAACGATAAATTGATCAAATGTTATGCAAACTACTTATGTTACCTATGTTCATATCATGAATTGAATTGTAATGTCATATCTTGGTTATTCCCATTATCATGATGGTCACTATGGACACGTACACGAGCACGCATGATAGCATGAACCGAGATTTCAAGAGCATGTGAATATAATAAACAACAAGAAAATATTGCATGTCAAGGAGGTTGGTAGCCCAGGGAGGATTCGGGTACTAACCTCTGGCTCACAAGTGCATTGCATATCAAGGAGGTTGGTAGCCCAGGGACATTCGGGTAATAACCTCTGGCTCACAAGTATATTGCATAACAAGGAGGTTGGCAGCCCAGGGAGATTCGGGTGCTAGCCTCTGGCTCACAAGTGCATTGCATATCAAGGAGGTTGGCAACCCAGGGAGATTCAGGTGCTAGCCTCTGGCTCACAAGTTACGAGATGGAGGTTTACAAGATGATGATCATGCATTCATGCATGCACGCATACATGATTTCTACGAGGCATACCGAGACATGACATGGGTTTTCAAGCATGAGTTTTATCGGCGTTTTCGCATTCATGTACGCATGTCAGGATGCTTGTATTGTATCATGCCTTATACTGTTTCTTTTGTGATGTTTCTATTACTGCTTGTATGATATTACTATTGGGTGTTTTTATTATTGTTATGGTCTGCTAGTAGCTTGTACTCGCTGGGTATTCCATCCTCAGCCGTACTTTCGTGTCGGCAGGTATGGAGGGAGCCCTCGACCTGGAGCCTTGGGTCGAGGAAGAGTATATAGAGGAGAGAGAGCCGGCTATTCCATTACAGTCTCAGGCGGACCGAGACCTCGATGTGGGGCCATACCTCGACTACTGTTGAGGGGAGAGTATGAGAGGGTCTTGCGTATTTTGATATTTTGATAGGTGGGCCTGTCCACCTTAGACTTAGACATGTCTTGTATTTATGTTAACTTGGAATACTATTTTGGATCATTAGAAGAAATGAAAATTTGTTTACGCTTCTGCATATATGTTAGCTTCCGCGCTCTGATTATCGTTGTTAGTACTGTATTTTATCTTGTGCATTACAGGATGGTTTGATAGGTACGTAGTGTGACACCTAAAATATCCCTAAACTCCTAGGGGGTATTTCGGGGCGTTACATATACCTTGCTTGAAAGCGATCCCGGGTGTTGATTGAGCATCTAGGTGGTGATTGTTTATTTGCTTTTGTATAATTTTTTTGAACTGCGTGGATGGCCGAAAAATACATTAATTAAAGAGCAAACCCAGCTCTACTTGAAACTGGTGGGATTTCATCACCCACCCCATCACTCCAGCTGTGTAAACCCAAAAAGCAATTTAATAAAATGAACCAAGATTTAGAGCCAAATTTAGCTCGGTGTTCATAGGACCATCACAAAATCAGTGAATCCTTCACTTTTGAGTCGAATAAGACCACGAGCGCGGGTCCCTGTTTCCTAACATTCCCACAGGTCCCTACTACTTTAGTATACTGAGCTCTTAAGTGGCCTCCTCAAAATCTTGTTGGTTAATTGTGCTTGTTGACTTAGGAACACAATCTAGCCCAAGTTATTCTTTTGGGAATACACTTGTCAAACTACTTGACTGATCCGGCTAGTCTGGGACGTACTTAAGCTTGCCATTATGCGACACGTCTGTCTAGGCTACGGATTCTCTTGTAGTTAACTCGTGTTAGTACTGGAAGGTTAGCTTGTAAGTGAAACCTTTGTGAGAACCCTAGAGTGCAAGTCAATCCGGCGGATTAAACAAGATAAAATCAGTGGTCCCGCCCACTGTCATAATCTACTTGCCCACACAGATAAAAAGATAAAGCCCAGAAAACTGTTGATTGTTTAGCTTTGGCTTAGGGTTATCTTTGTGTTCTGTGCGCATCTTATAGATTCACTCAGGTTAGTGTCTCCTTTGGTAATTTTTTGCCAGCTCTAGGGCGTATTTTTCAAGTATATGCCCTGTTGGATCCGATCCAACAAGCGATTGATTCGATCTGAGAGCCATTCAATTCTCCTAGAATCATTTACAGAGTCTTCCCCTCCCTCCTCCCTTCAAATTCCCATGGTAGCAGAAAGGCCCCTCATTAAGACCTATGCACCCATTTCTGCTAACCATCCTAATTGTATTGTACTTCCACCAACAGACGTGGCTCAATTCGAAATTAGACCGCATACAGTACAAATGCTACCTACCTTCCATGATCTTGCTAGAGAAGATCCATACACTCATTTACGGCAGTTCCTAAATATCTGCACATTATTTAAAAATCAGTACCTCAATGAAGAAAATGTCAGATTAAGGGTCTTCCCATTCTCTCTGAAAGATAAAGCCTCTGCTTGGCTTTACTCTCTTCCTGCTGACTCGATTACAACTTGGGCCGAGTTAGTTGCTAAATTCATGTCCAAATTCTATCCGATGTCTAGAACAAATGAAATGAAACAATTCATTCAAGACTTCCGACAGAAGTCTGATGAAAAATTCTATGAAGCATGGGATAGATTTCAGGATTTTCAAACCAAATGTCCCCATCATAACTTTGACAAGGGCAGCCTTGTTAACGTTTTCTATAAAGGACTTACTGATGAGTCCCGGAACATGCTGGAATCTATGTGTCTAGGAAAATTCATGCACAAGACTCCTATAGAAGCCTACTTATTCCTCATGGAATTAGGAGAAAACTCCCAGCATTGGACGACTAATTCTGAATTTAGTCGAACTACTCTACCCTCCAGGACTTCCACGGGACATGAGGTTAAAAGTGATCCAGAATTGAAATCCCTGCTCCTGGAACTCACAAAATCTGTTTCAGCCTTAGCCGTATCGGTTCAGAAACCAATACCTTCCAATACTGTCATGCATGTGGGTCAGGATAACCCAATCATGCATTGTGATTTCTGTCTGCAGAATACCCATTCCACTTCTACATGTCCTTTAAATGAAGGATGTGCCCCACAAATCCAAGAAGAGGTCTGTAACTTCAGTACCTTTAAACCTCCCACTCCAAATTCCTATAGCCAGACTTACCATCCGGATACTAGGAATCATCCAAATTTTTCTTGGAAGCAACAGTCTGCCCCACAGCAGCGACCGCAACAGGGCACTTATCCTCCAGGGTTTCACCAACCCAATAGGTCATATAATGGGCAGTACTCGCAACAGCAGTACCACCAGTATCAGCAACCTCAGCAGAATTCTTATTCTGGACAGCAGAGAGCCCCTCCACATCTGCCAAATCAGCAGTTAGTCCCAGTTACTCCCCAGTCCTATCATTACTCTGCCCCTCTGAGCTCCAATAGAGAGTTGGTGCCACAACTTCCCTTAGCTACACCACAACATCATGCTCTTAAACCTGGTCTAGAAGACCTTCTCTTTCAGTTTATAACACGGCAAGAACAATCTTACCAGCGTCTAGAGCACCGGCTAGGTCAATTAGAAGCCGAGAGAGAGAAGGGCAAATTCCCTAGCCAACCAATTGTCAATCCAAAGGGAAATGCCAAGGAGGTAGTTTATGAAGTCGGTTCGCAATCCACGAACCACAACTTTCAGGCTGAGGTACAAGCTGTTACCACACTCCGCTCAGGCAGAAATGTTGACATGGGAGTACAACCATATCCAGTGCCATCACAGGCACCAACTGCTCACTTAGAGGAACCCAGCTCCAAAGCTGCTGCCTCTACCTCTGCACCCAAATCTGATATTCCTGTGCAGAAACCTCAGGCTAAGGACAAGCCAATAAAAGGGATCAACAATTCTCAGAGATCATGGATGTAGAGCCTCGGACCTTTTCACATTTAATGCATGACACTTTCGTTGCCATTTTGCCTTTAAAGAGGTATAATTAATAAATAAGGAAGAAATTGGAAATTCTGAAACGTTTAGAAATGTTCTTTTTCGAAGTACGAACCCAACGCAAGTTGAATCGTCAAAATCGGACGAACGAGTCAAAAGATATGGCCAAAACAGTTTGGACCTGCAGGCAATCATAGCTCGAAAGGCACTAAGGACGAGCTCTGGAGAGGCACTAGGGACGTAGCTCGGAAGGCACTAAAGACGTAGCTCAGAAGGCACTAAGGACGTAGCTCGGATAACGTGCTCTGATAAGGCACAGACAACGCCTAGACAACGTACTCTGATAACGTAGCTCGAGCTCTGATAACGTATTCGTTGTGCATCCGTTGTGCAACAGACAACGGGTACGTTGTACAGCAAACAACGTGTACGTTGTACAGCTCACAACGGGCACGTTGTACATAAGACAACGGACAACGAGCTTAGCACTATGCACAACACAACGTGACAACGGGTTCGGCACCCTTCACAACGGACAACGTACTCAGCACTATTAACAGCACAACAACGTGTACGTTGTACAGCTCACAACGGGCACGTTGTACATAAGACAACGGACAACGAGCTCAGCACTATGCACAACACAACGTGACAACGGGTTCGGCACCCTTCACAACGGACAACGTACTCAGCACTATTAACAGCACAACAACGTGTACGTTGTACAGCTCACAACGGGCACGTTGTACATAAGACAACGGACAACGAGCTCAGCACTATGCACAACACAACGTGACAACGGGTTCGGCACCCTTCACAACGGACAACGTACTCAGCACTATTCACAGCACAACGTGTTTGGTACTATTCACAGCACAACGTGTTTGGTACTATTCACAGCACAACATGTTTGGTACTATTCACAGCACAACGTGTTTGGCACTGTTCACAGCACAACGTGTTTGGCACTGTTCACAGCACAACGTGTTCAGCACTATTCACAGCACAACGTGTTCGGCACTATTCACAGCACAACGTGTTTGGCACTATTCACCGCACGACGTGTTCGGCACTATTCACAGCTCAACGTGTTCGGCACTCGTGTTTTTGCAGAAATTTTAGTAAGGGTATTATGGTCTTTTGGTCGGTTCACTCTTACCTTAAGAGTCTTGCCCGAGCCTTTAGGGCTTCATTTCGACTATTAGAGAGATTGGGAGATAAAAAGAGAGGAGAGGGCGATTCCTAAACCTAGGGTTTCCATTTTGGAGAGAAATCAAGGGGTTTGTGAACCCACACTCAACTCAAGCCCATTTTTCTTCAAGATCAAGGCACAAGCTCGTGAGGAGCATCTCCTCAAGCTAGGGCAGCAACTCACGGTTGTTTTTGGAAGGGGATTTCTTCCTCACTTGATCAAGGTCGGTACTTCTTACTACCCTCCTAGTTATAGTTCCTCTTTTCCCTTGATTTCTTTTGATTTTCTTTTTAATTTACACATGTGCTATGAGAGGGATGGTTGTGAATGGTGAATGGAGATGGAATGGGCGATTGGATGCCAAGGGTGGTGTTGTGATGATTAAAATGGGGAGGGCATTGTATCCATAATAAACACACCTTTATGATGTGAGTAAACTCACCTAGAAAAGCATGATTTAAGTTTAAATGAATAATGAATAATGAACACACCATGTTTGATGAAATGCCAAGGTGAATAAAATGAGTTCTAAATTAGGAAATGCATGCCTAATAAATTATGAATATTGCTAGGGCCTATGATAGTGTGTTTTCTTGCTTTCCCTAAATGATATGAATATTACATTGCTCAATCATTGATGTTATATGTGTTGTGAAATTACCCAAATGTCTTATTTAAATTTAAATGCAAGTATGTACACGGTTCCCACTAGCACGGCATGCATGACATGATTTATCGAGGTTTTCAAGAACATGGTTAGAGGTGGGACATATCCTACGATATGTTTCACCTCATTCTTGGCAAGGACAAGTCAATCATGCATTATCATAAGAAGGGTCTCCCTTCCCTCGCAACCACATACATATCATAAGAAGGGTTTCCCTTCCCTCGCAAGTACATCTCACAAGGACATCTCACAAGTGAAAGGACATGACATGAGCATTTAGAAAGAAGGGTCTCCCTTCCCTCACAAGTAGTTTACTTTTCCAAGCATGATACAAGCATGACATGACACGGCATGACAAGCATGAGCATTTTAGGAAGAGGGGTCTCCCTTCCCTCACAAGTAGATTACTTTTCCGAACAAGCAAGCATGATACATGACATGACAAGCATGGGCATTTAGCTTCCCTCACAAGTAGTTTACTTTTCCAAGCAAGCATGACATGGCATGACACACATGACACGCATGATACGATAAGATAAGACAAACATGACAAGTTTTCAAGCACTGAAATGGTATTTTCAGTCAAGTCAAGTGCACGGTGTTTTCAAGGGTGTTATCGGCTTTTCATGAAATGCAAGCATGATTATAAATTGCCTTATTTCCTTGTTATGATATTGATGGCTCCTGCTTTATATAAGTGAAATGCTTCCTGCTTCCTATACTGCTATGGTTTTGCTATGACTATTGGTTAGTATTTAGTACCCGCTGAGTATTCCATGCTCAGCCATACTTCTCATGTCGGCAGGTTCTGAGGGAGCTGCTGCTGCATTTGATGTTAGTGCTCCTGGTCCATGGGTGGAAGAGGAGTACGTCGAGGAGCCTTTGGAGGAACCTCCCGTAGAGGGTTATTAGTAGGTGGTGTTAGATTCTGAGTGAATAGCGGTGGGTGAGATGAGAGATATACATTCATGTATTTTGGCGGGTTTTTCCGCACTTTCTTTTGGTTACTTTTTGTATAAACTTGGATTTGCGTATGTATATACATAGAGGTTTGGTAGACTTCCGCTGTGCTTTATGGTTATGTTTCCGCTATAATGTCCTCAATTGTATATGCTCTGTGGGTTTTGCAGGTTGTTTTTCAAGCAAGTCATGTAAGCCATGATTAGTCATCCAAAGTTCACTCTAACTCCTAGGGTGGGTTTTGGGTCGCGACAGAAGTGGTATCAAAGCTTAGGCTTTAGGTCTTTAGGGTCATTTAGAATCTTATACCACGGTTTGACAAGAGCATATGTTAGGAAACAAGTTAGGAAGGAAGTAAGTCGGGAGCGAGTCTGGTTCCAAGTGTAAGACTAGACTTTAGTCTGAGTCTAAAATGGTTGCTTTAACCGAGTACGGGTCCTAGGTACGCTAGAACGCTAAAGTATAAGTATAATGTGATGAATACTCTGATGACTTGATGTGATGTATATTAGTATTATACAACTAATACAAATTGAATTATTGTGAAACGACATTGAAATAAACTGTGGTTTCAAGTGAGACTCATGTGGTGCTATTGTTCTCAGGACTTTAGTCATGAGGAGGGGCACATGAGGTCGTGGACCACACACCAGAGCTTCATCTTCTTCCAGAGATGAGGATGAGCAGCCGGACCTCTCCCAGGTCTTAGGCTCTATTGCTGAGACACTCACCATACTGGCGGCTTGGCAAGCTATACCATCGTTGGCGGCACCTACTCCACCGCCCGCAGCTCCAGTACATCGTACAGCTGGAGTTGAGGCATTCCGGAGATTAAGGCCTCCATCCTTCGACGGGTGTGTGGACCCTCTTACTGCGGAGGCTTGGATCCTCCAGGTTGAGAAGATATTTGCGGTGCTCTCTCTTACAGAGGAAGAGAAAGTGGCATGGGCAATTTTTATGCTAGAGCGCGAAGCCCACCATTGGTGGTTGTCCGCATTGAGGACACGGGACTTGTATATGCAAGGTCAACCGTGGACTTGGGAGGAGTTTAAGGACACGTTCTGTAAGGGTATTATGGTCTTTTGGTCGGTTCACTCTTACCTTAAGAGTCTTGCCCGAGCCTTTAGGGCTTCATTTCGACACTTAGAGAGATTGGGAGATAAGAAGAGAGGAGAGGGCGATTCCTAAACCTAGGGTTTCCATTTTGGAGAGAAATCAAGGGGTTTGTGAACCCACACTCAACTCAAGATCATTTTTCTTCAAGATCAAGGCACAAGCTCGTGAGGAGCATCTCCTCAAGCTAGGGCAGGAACTCACGGTTGTTTTTGGAAGGGGATTTCTTCCTCACTTGATCAAGGTCGGTACTTCTTACTACCCTCCTAGTTATAGTTCCTCTTTTCCCTTGATTTCTTTTGATTTTCTTTCATTTACACATGTGCTATGAGATGGATGGTTGTGAATGGTGAATGGAGATGGAATGGGTGATTGGATGCCAAGGGTGGTGTTGTGATGATTAAAATTGGGAGGGCATTTTATCCATAATAAACACACCTTTATGATGTGAGTAAACTCACCTAGAAAAGCATGATTTAAGTTTAAATGAATAATGAATAATGAACACACCATGTTTGATGAAATGCCAAGGTAAATAAAATGAGTTGTAAATTAGGAAATGCATGCCTAATAAATTATGAATATTGCTAGGGCCTATGATAGTGTGTTTTCTTGCTTTCCCTAAATGATATGAATATTACATTGCTCAATCATTGATGTTATATGTGTTGTGAAATTACCCAAATGTCATATTTAAATTTAAATGCAAGTATGTACACGGTTCCCACGAGCACGGCATGCATGACATGATTTATCGAGGTTTTCAAGAACATGGTTAGAGGTGGGACATATCCTACGATATGTTTTACCTCGCTCTTGGCAAGGACAAGTCAATCATGCATTATCATAAGAAGGGGCTCCCTTCCCTCGCAAGCACATACATATCATAAGAAGGGTTTCCCTTTCCTCGCAAGTACATCTCACAAGGACATCTCACAAGTGAAAGGACATGACATGAGCATTTAGAAAGAAGGGTCTCCCTTCCCTCACAAGTAGTTTACTTTTCTAAGCATGATACAAGCATGACATGACACGGCATGACAAGCATGAGCATTTTAGGAAGAAGGGTCTCCCTTCCCTCACAAGTAGATTACTTTTCCGAACAAGCAAGCATGATACATGACATGACAAGCATGGGCATTTAGGAAGAAGGGTCTCCCTTCCCTCACAAGTAGTTTACTTTTCCAAGCAAGCATGACATGGCATGACACACATGACACGCATGATACGATAAGATAAGACAAACATGACAAGTTTTCAAGCACGAAAATGGTATTTTCAGTCAAGTCAAGTGCACGGTGTTTTCAAGGGTGTTATCGGCTTTTCATGAAATGCAAGCATGATTATAAATTGACTTATTTCCTTGTTATGATATTGATGGCTCCTGCTTTATATATGTGAAATGCTTCCTGCTTCCTATACTGCTATGGTTTTGCTATGACTATTGGTTAGTGTTTAGTACCCGCTGAGTATTCCATGCTCAGCCGTACTTCTCATGTCGGCAGGTTCTGAGGGAGCTGCTGCTCTATTTGATGTTTGTGCTCCTGGTCCATGGGTGGAAGAGGAGTACGTCGAGGAGCCTTTGGAGGAACCTCCCGTAGAGGGTTATCAGTAGGTGGTGTTAGATTCTGAGTGAATAGCGGTGGGTGAGATGAGAGATATACATTCATGTATTTTGGCGGGTCTGTCCGCACTTTCTTTTGGTTACTTTTTGTATAAACTTGGATTTGCGTATGTATATACATAGAGGTTTGGTAGACTTCCGCTGTGCTTTATGGTTATGTTTCCGCTATAATGTCCTCTATTGTATATGCTCTGTGGGTTTTGCAGGTTGTTTGTCAAGCAAGTCATGTAAGCCATGATTAGTCGTGCAAAGTTCACTCTAACTCCTAGGGTGGGTTTTGGGTCGCGACAATGGAAGTCTTCAAAGACTTACAGATCAACATCCCGTTCCTTACTGCTATCAAGCAGATTCCAACTTATGCTAAGTTCCTCAAGGACTTATGCACTGTCAAGCGGCGTACTCATGTACCCAAGGATGCCTTTTTGGCCGAGAAAGCCACTGCGTTCATTCAACGCAATGGCATTATAAAATTCAAGGATCCTGGAAGCCCTACCATTCTGTGTGGAATATGGAATGATTTCACCTGCACCGCCTTACTCGACTTAGGAGCCAGTGTGAATCTCCTACCTTACTCAGTCTATCAGCAGTTAGGCTTAAAGGACATGAAGCCTACTAGGGTCACATTAAAACTTGCAGACCAATCTATAAAGATCCCTAGAGGTATCATTGAGGATGTCCTAGTAAAAGTTGCAGACTTTTACTATCCGGTCGATTTCATCATTCTCGACACAGAACCATGTCCGGATAATAGGATACCTGTCATTTTGGGCAGACCTTTCCTAGCTACTGTTGATGCACACATAGGGTGTAGGGATGGGAACATGTCGATCACTTTTGGCAACCTCAAAGCCGAGGTCAACATCTTTCGCTTAATGCACCAACCTACCGATGTCGACATGGTTGAGGAAATGTGTGCTGTTGAGAGTCTAACTCAGGACTCTCCCGAAGACATACTTCGTCAGTGTCTTGAACACTTTGGGGCTGATTTTCAATCTGAAATAGCCATTTCTGAAGTCAATGATCTCTTAGAGTCTACTCCTTTGATTTCTACTCCTGCTCCACTCAATGAGTTTGAGCCTTTGATTACCTTGGATAGAGAACCACTTTCCATCCTCTCTGTATCCACTGAGATCGAATCCACTGATGCCTCAGTGCCTAAGCTTGAACTGAAACCTCTTCCTTTAGAGCTCACATATGCTTACCTTGGACCAGAGGAAACTTATCCCGTCATCATCGCATCTACTCTCTCTGAATTCCAAATAGAGAAACTTCTAAAATTGTTGAAAAAGCACAAGACCGCCATTGGTTGGACGATTGATGACATTCGTGGGATAAACCCTTCTGTTTGCCAACACCATATCTATCTGGAAGATGATTCCAGGACTTCTAGGGAGCCTCAAAGGAGGCTAAATCCTATTCTAAAGGAAGTTGTCCGGGATGAAATCCTTAAACTGCTGGATGCAGGAATCATCTATCCCATCTCGGACAGCAAATGGTTCAGTCCTATTCATGTTGTGCCCAAGAAAGCAAGATTCACAGTGGTGGAAAATGAGAAGCAGGAAATGGTCACCCAACGACTAAAGAAAGGTTGGAGAGTTTGTATTGATTATAGAAAACTCAACACCAACACTAGGAAAGACTATTTTCCGCTGCCCTTTATTGATCAGATGTTGGAAAGATTGGCTGGTCACTCCTTCTACTGCTTCTTAGATGGATACTCAGGGTACAATCAAATACCCATCGCCCCTGAGGACCAAGAGAAAACCACTTTCACCTGTCCTTTCGGCACATTTGCCTATCGTCGCATGCCCTTTGGCCTCTGCAATGCACCTGCGACTTTTCAAAGATGCATGACTAGCATTTTTAGTGACATGGTAGAGAGATTTCTTGAAGTATTCATGGACGACTTCTCTGTTTTTGGATCATCTTTTGATGAGTGTCTCCATCACCTCAGTCTGGTTTTAGAGCGGTGTCAGGACAAACGCCTTGTCCTAAATTGGGAGAAATGCCACTTCATGGTGAAGAAAGGCGTAGTTTTGGGCCATGTGATATCCGATCAAGGGATCGAGGTTGATAAGGCAAAGATAGATGTTATCTCTACTCTACCAATCCCTAAGTCTGTTCGTGACATTCGATCTTTCCTCGGACATGCTGGTTTTTATCGGAGATTTATCAAGGATTTTTCTCAAATCACTCATCCTTTGTGTAGTCTCTTGGCTAAGGATAGCCCTTTTGATTTCAACACCAAGTGTATGACTGCATTTGAGCGCCTCAAATCTGAGCTCACCTTTGCTCCTATCATTCGTCCTCCCGATTGGACCCTTCCTTTCGAAGTGATGTGTGATGCTTCCGATTATGCCTTAGGTGCAGTTCTAGGGCAGAGAGTCAACAAGCTGCCACATGTCATATACTATGCCAGCAAGACTTTAACTTCAGCACAACTGAATTATTCCACCACTGAGAAAGAGCTCTTGGCTGTAGTATCTGCCTTGGATAAATTCAGATCTTATTTACATGACACAAAGGTCATAGTCTACTCAGATCATGCAGCACTGTGCTATCTTCTTTCCAAGAAGGATACCAAACCCGGGCTGATTCGTTGGATTCTTTTATTACAAGAATTTGATCTAGAAATTCGGGACAAGAAAGGAACTGAGAATGTGGTCGCTGACCATTTATCTCGACTAACTGTAGAGTCCATCTCTGAACCTCTACCAATCCTTGAGACCTTTCCTGACGAACAACTGTTCGCAGTCTCGGATTCTCCGTGGTATGCTGACATTGTCAACTATCTCGTGACTGAAGCCATTCCTTCCCACTAGTCTAAACAAGATAAACATCAATTCTTGGCTAGGGTGAAGAACTACTCATGGGACGACCCTTATCTCTATAAGTATTGTCCAGACCAGCTCCTTTGTCTATGTGTCCCTGAGTCTGAGCAATTGAATATTCTCTCCTCTTGTCATGATCAGCCCTGTGGTGGTCATTTCAGCACTAAAAAGACTGCAGAGAAAGTTCTACAGTGTGGATTCTACTGGCCATCTCTCTTTCGAGATGCACATGTCTACTCCAAGGCCTGCCCAAATTGTCAACATCTAGGTAGAATTTCTCAGAGAAACATGATGCCCCTCACACCTATTCAGGTTGATGAGATTTTTGATATTTGGGGCATCGACTTCATGGGACCATTTCCGATCTCACATGGTTTCCAGTATATTCTCCTTGCGGTCGATTATGTCTCTAAATGGTAGAGGCAATTCCCACAAAAACCAATGACCATAGAGTTGTGGTTAGATTTCTTAAAGAGAACATCTTTGCTCGATTCGGAGCCCCCAAAGCTATCATCAGTGATGGGGGAAAACATTTCTGCAATAGGGTCTTTGAGCATCTTCTAAAAAAGTATGGGGTCACCCACAAGGTCGCCCTTGCTTATCATCCTCAGACTAGTGGTCAGGTAGAAGTCTCCAACCGTCAGATAAAGCAAATCTTAGAGAAAACAGTCAATACTACTCGTAAAGACTGGTCCACTCATCTTACTGACTCTCTTTGGGCCTACCGTACTACTTTCAAGACCCCTCTCAATATGTCTCCGTATCGATTGGTTTTTGGGAAACCATGCCACCTCCCTGTCGAGTTAGAGCATCGTGCCCTCTGGGCCATTAAAAAGCTCAATTTTGACTCAGACTCTGCAGGCAAGGAGAGGAAACTACAACTCAATGAGTTGGATGAATTACGAAATGATGCTTATAGTTTGTCGAAGCAATACAAAGAACAAATGAAAAGGATTCACGACAAGAGCATTCTTAGAAAAGAGTTCCACCCTGGACAGAAAGTACTTATGTACAACTCTAGACTCCATATCTTTCTTGGGAAATTAAAATCTAGATGGTCCGGTCCAATCATTGTCACTGAGGTTAAGTCCTATGGGGCTGTCACTGTCAAGGATCCAACGGATAATTCCACTTTCCAAGTTAATGGTCAGCGTTTCAAACATTTCAATGAACTTGATGTTTCATCCATCCAAGCTGATGAGATTGATCTAATCGATCCTGTCTATGAAGACTGATGACTCACTCAGTCCCCACGTTTCCAACTTGTTTGGGGGTGCTTTTATGTACCCCCTTTATGTCTGGCTGAAGACGTTAAACTTAGCGCTGTCGGAAAGGCAATTCCGAGATTCATGAGTTGCATGATTATTTTGGCACTATTTTTCAGATACCTACCAGTGTACATTTTTGCCAAGCTGGTAATACCCTTCCTCAACTTTTGCATATTATAGTCCACAGTCATATCTTTTTGTCTTGGTCATGAGCACCGAGGACGGTGCTATCTTTTGTTTGGGGGTGGTATTTTCCGGAACTCATGTTTTCCTTTTAAAAAAAAAAAATAATTGTTGTCTTTTGCTAAATCTTTGGACCTTTAGAGACTGTGAAAGCTTCCGGCCTGTCCCGTAGGCCGCCTAGGAGGTAGAACTCTGGGTTTTGCGGGTAAGATATATAGACTTATTTCTTTTTATAAAAAAAAAAAAAAAGTTTTTCTAGTACTTTCAAAAATGTTTTCAAGTAACTTTACAATGATGAGACCAAAACTAACTGTTAGTCTACTTATTGAAAGGGATGTCATCTTTTGAAATACAAGTTAGCACTTAGTTCAGTACTACTTTGGATTGAGATGCTTAGAAAATTCAGATTCGGCACAAATTGCACAAAATAAACATCAGAGTCATCCTAAGTTCAGATTCTCTAGAGATCCTAGAAGAATATTTGTGGAGACCTAAACCAGTGAGTTTTGAGCATTCCATCATTTCAGAGGGTTATACAAAGAATCCGAGTCACAAGTTGACTCACAATTTCTTCCAGCCCACACATATTCCTTTGAGAGATCTCATTAATTCTTGATTTGATCATTAAACTTGGAATGACATCAAACATTAGGTCATTACAAAAGAACTTTCTCTATATCCATTCGAAACATTAGACATGATAATGCAACCCTAGAAAATGATATAGGTCATGTTTGTAACATGTCAGACTTTTTGGCTTACCTAACTTTTATATCTATAGAAAACCCTTTTGAGCCTTTAATGAAAACCTTTTTTTGTCAACCCATTAACAAAAAACCCAATCCAGATAAGAAATATGACTAGCAACCCTATTTCTGAGAAGGATAAAAGAGTATGGGTACACCATGAAAGATAGAAATCAAGAAAAGAAAGAAAAACCAAGTGGGTTCGAACTGAAAAGAAAATATGGAAAGCTGAAATACAATATTGAGCAATCTCAACAAGATCGAAAAAAAAAAAAAAAAAAAAATGAAAGAAGGAAAAGAAAAAGGAACTGGTGTTACGCCCTCAGGAGAAATTGTAAAGAATATTGAGATATCCTCTCAGAACTTTGAATCCTGTGTCCCTTTCTTTTCCTAAACCGATGTCAAGCCTCAATACAACCTATTAAAGTGCTACTTGATTCTAGGTTAGCACATTCATAAAATGTGGAGAATGGAGAAAGAGAAACTATAGAGTTTGATCTAACATTCCGAGTGACATGATATTCCTATCATGAGATCTTATTTTCAATGTCCTCATTTCTAGACAATATGTGAGATATTTGCCTATTTTCATCAACATATCTCCTCACATATAACTTGAGAGAAAAGAAATAAAACCATTTTCGAGTGATTCACTTCTGAGTGGTATACAAGTGAGAATTGAGGTCAAGACATACAATCTTAGAGGTGATCTGAACATCTTTGCTACCGGATAATGATGATATTGAATACACACACACGCTGAATCTGACTTTTCTTGTGCTAAGTGTCCATCTGTATTATTATTGAAAATTATTGACTGAGTTCTAATTTGTAAATATTTTGTTACATCCTTGTAATATTTTGACAAACGAAGTTTTCTCTGAGTAATGAAAAATAGTGTGTAGCACGTGCCAAACCCTTTCAAGCTTCAATTTTTCGCACTAATTGCCAAGGACTGGCAATATGCTGGTTGGGGGTTGTGATATTCGCTTAAAAGTGTTTGTTTTTCACGATTATCCTTTGAGCATTATCGCACTCTCCTACGTAAAACTTTTATTTTTAAAACTTTTCTACGTAAGAGTTTTCTCCATTGCATAGAACACACTTCTCTGATCAAAATGGTATATTTGCATAGTTTAAACACATTTTTGAAAGTCTAGATACTGAACCATTTCGATGAAATCTCATTATGTGTTTTAACTATCTCAGGAACTCTAACTGGACAATTCTCAAGGACCGGAGACCGTAGTTAAGCATCAAAGCCCATTACCGAAGACTAAAGAGCCAATAGGCTATACCAAGTAGATGCAGGCCAAGTGTGGGCTAAGCCAAGAGATCACAGTTACGGAATGAAGCCTAGGGAGCTGAAGATTCGATTTCCAAGAAAGAGGACTTGAGTAATAAAGATCACTATACAAGACAAAGGAGAAATGCTTGCTTAGTTGGTGAAATCTATGGGAGACTGTGTTAGAGACCAGGGTTCAAAACCCTTTGCCATCATTTTCTTTTCTTTTTTTTATTTTCTCTAAAACCTAATCTCTCTCTCCTAATCCTAGCCGTCCACCTCTCTTAAACCCTAATCCTCTCCTAACCCTAGCCACCTTTTCTTGTCAAAATCCTAATTAAATCCTAGCCACCCAGTTTATCCTAACCCTAATCGCCACCCTCCATTTGCAAAACCCTAATCTACTCTTAGCCATGATCGTCCATATCATCCCTACACCTCACTTTCCTATTTCCTACTTTCCCCACTTCCTTGTATCCAACCTTCTATTCTAGCCATTAGAAATCCTTGCAAATTTCCAAAACCTTCCCTTGACTAATTCAAAAACTTCCCATTTTCATAAATATTTTCCTAGTTACTAATTCCAATACCATCCATCCCTAGGGCTTTAAATCAAAACCGTCCACTCCTAGTTACCCCCTAATCAAAACCCTAATCTAGTAAACCTTTGTTATCTCATTCCCAAATCATAGCCATCCAATTCCCTTCACATAAATCCTAGCCACCCATTTCACTAACCCTAAAACCCTAATATCTAAGAGATTAGTGGCCACACTTTCCTACTTTCCCACTTTTCATTCTTCTTGATTAATTCAAAAACTTTCTATTTTTCTAAATTCCAAAACTTTAGTAGCCACCCCTCTCCCTATATATACATATCCCACGGTTCCACAAAAAAAAAAAACTCATCCAAGCTATCTTCAATTAACCCCCTTTCTCTTCACTTCATTGTCTTGGTGTTGGTCGTACACTTCCATTCTCTCCTCATCTAGTCTATCTTCCAAGACCCCACTACCTCTCACACCTCTCTCATCTTTCTCTCATCTCTCAAGTCCCCTCTCATCTCACGGCTTCTCAACCTCATCAAGGCGGACATGTAGAACCCCGAAAATTTGGTTCACTGTTCAAGTGAATAGTGTCGAGGACACTAGTATTGTAAGGGCCAAAGGCCCTTATTATAAGTTGGGTTTGGTTAATGAGAGTGAGAGTTTCCCTCATAGCCTAAGTGCGATGTGAGTTTCAGGTTAGAATCAAGAAGTGTAAGGTGTTTTGAGAAAACATGCAAAGAGTATAAAACCATACTCAAAGCATTAAATGTATAGTGGTATGAATAATGTCGATTCAAGGGATTTGTGGCAGCCGGGGCCTCCCATGCATATGGGTTGTCCCCAATAGGTTACCTTGGTTTGGTTTAAGAACCTAGGGTCGTGAGTTATGAGAATGGAGTAAGGGTTGGATTCAAAGTAGATGGGGTATGAAAATACCCTTAGTATGTATGAAGGAACCCGGAACCGAGTTCCCTGGGCTGGGAATAGTGTCATGAATAGTGTGTGGATAGTGCCCTTGTGTGGTGTGTGTAAAGGCTTAAGGCCTTTACACTTTGTTCTTGGTAGAATGGTCCATTTGGTTCTAAGTAGTGTGGCGATTTAAATAAGGGTTTAAAGTGTGTATGTTGAGTCTCAAAATAAGAGTATAATAACACTCAAGTATTTAGGGTATAAAATACCATAAGTGTGAACGTAGAACCACGGGAAACCATTTCACAATGTTGTGAATAGTGCCATGGGCACAAGTCTTGTAAAGGCCGAGGGCCATTTATGTGACTTGGTTAAGGGGCATGATAAGAGTAGTCAAATTAGCTTAAGTGTTTATTGTTGGGTGTTTGGGATGAATAAATAAGAGTATGACATACTCTAAGTGGGTAAAAACATGGCTATGAGGTACCCTAAGTGTTAATGAGTTGCGAGTGAATAGTGTTGTTACGCGAGGCATAAAGAGACCGAGGCCTCTCATGCATGGTGGGGTGTGCCCCATGATCACCTAGGTGTGTTAAAAACCTATGGATTAATGAGTCATGAGGTGTGAATATGGTTTTGGAACCGAATGAAAAGAGTGTGAAACACTCGAAATGTTCTAAGTGTCAAGAATGGGAATGCCTTAGCATACCCTTGACTCTAAATAGCCCTAGCGTTCACACCGCTCGTCGGAATCAAGCGATTCTTGGATTTTTGGAAAGTTAATTGAACCCTCTTCGGTGTTCATGTTGATCACTTGTCTTGGTTTTGAGTTGGTGTTAGGTCAAAAGACCGAATTCTGAAGTCGGGTCGGTTTAAAATCCGGATTGACGAAACCCAATTTCGGATCAGTCAGGTTTAGGGGCAAAATGGTCCAAGAAAAAGGAAGAATTGGAAGTTGTGAAAAACATGAAAGTTGTTCTCATTCGAAAGAAGAATCCAACGCAAGTCGAATCGTGAAAATCTGACGAGCGAGTCGAAAGTTATGGCCGAAATACCAAAGCAGGAAAAATCTGAAAATCATTCTGTCAAAGCTACGATCGATCGTAGTTACGAATGATCGTAAAGTTACAGAAATGCTGAAAACTTACTGCAAGAGCTACGATCGATCGTAGGAAGCCTACGAACGATCGTAGAACTCCAGAAACTGAGCAAAACTTACTGTAAGACCTACGATCGATGGTAGGAAGCCTACGAACGATCGTAGGTTCGCGAATCAAACTCTTTAGTGCGTGTTTTTTTAGGGTTTTCACCCCTTGGCCTATAAATAGGGGATCATTTTTGGGGGTTTTGGGTTACCCTAAACCTAGAGAGAGATCTTAGAAGAGAAGGGAAGAGAGTGGAGGATTGCAAGAGGGGTTTTTGGATTTGGAGAAGAAGAGCACTAATCGAGCCTTGATCTCGCTCCTACGCGCCATTGGAGCTTTGATCTCCGACATCAAGCTTGGGTTTCGCTTATACAAGCTTCTTCAAGCCTTTTCAAGCATTGGATCAAAGGGATTTCATCCCATAAGGTAGATACACTCTACTAGGTTCTAATTTCATAAACCCTTAATGAAAAGCATGATTTTCTTGACAAGTATAGTTATATATAGCCTCTTATATGTAAAAATACACTCTTCTAGCAATTGATTTCATGAAACCCTTTCTACATCAAGATAAAATCCCATGAATGATGGTGTGAATTAAATGTGATGATGTTATGCTTTCAACCAACAAATAAAAGATGGTAATTTTTGAGTTGTTCTATATGTTAGTATCCAAGATTAAAAGCATGTTAAAAGCAACAAGTTTTGGGAAGAATAAGTAGAAAAACCTTAGTTTAAATGTGATTGGAATGGTGTGATGTTATTGTATATGGATTATGGTGATGGATGAATTATGTTGAGTATGAGACATATGACCATATGTAAAGGGTTTTCCCTAATGTCTACCATGTTATATCACAACTGCTATACGGACACATATGCATATGCATGATCGAGTTTTTCTAAATTATGGGTATCCCAAAAGAAGAAATACATGTATATAAGATGCAATACAAGAATAAGAAGAAGAAGAGTATAAGATGCAAATGAACCACACGAAAAGTATAAGATGTAAATGAACCAAATGAATAGTACAAGAAGCATAAGAAGTATAAGAAAAGTACAAGAAGTAAAAAGAGGTCTACGGAAAAGTATAAGAAGCACAAGATACATATGGAAAAGTACAAGAAGCACAAGATGTTACAAGAAATACAAGAAGATGGAAAGTATACGGAAAAAGCCGACAGGGATGCGACGATAGCAGGCCGCCTGAAAGGGAAAGGGATACTGGCATCGGACTCCGATGATAGCAGGCCGCCCGGAAGGGAGATGGATACTGGTCGTCTACCCTTAAGGTAGCCGAAGGTTAGGAGAACATTAGGCCACCCAGTTTACGTGGGTACAGGTACTAGTTGTCCTACTCCGGAGGTAGCAAATGATGAATACCAAGGTATTTTAAATACCCGTACAGGATAATAAAAGATAAAAGCCAGGGTATTTTAAATACCCGTATATGCAAAGGTATAAGATGAAAAAAAAAGATGATAAGAAGATGTAAAAGACAAAAGATGATAAGAAGATGTTTTCCGATAGTATTTTCTGAGATATATGCATATGATATGATTTTGTTTTCCGCGCTGATTTCAGAAATGCATGTGAAATGATAAACTGTGATATATGTTGGATTACTGTTTATGATATTACTATCTAGTGGTTTGTATACGCTGAGTATTCCATGCTCAGCCGTACATATTATGTCGGCAGGTCCCTTCGACATTTATGGCGAGCGTCCTGAAGAACCATGGGTCGAGGAAGAGTATGTTGAGGAGGAGGAGACTTGGGGTAGTCTTCAGCAGCAGAGGGCTCAGGAGGAGCAGAGGGCTTTTGTTAGGTGGCCCCATCATGAGTGACGAGAGGGAGAGACATGTACATATATTTTGTTGAGCGAGTATGTTCGCTCTTTATTTGGGTCATGTATAAACTGAGACATATAGTATTGATAGAAATTTTGTAGTCCGCTTCCACTACCATATATAGATTAGTATTACGCTTCCGCTATCACAGGTTTTATATGTTGTACAGGATTCATATGTTATATAGGATGGTTTGGTTATGAGTTCACGTCGCCAAAGTATCCTAACTACTAGGGGGTATTTTGGGTCGTGACAGGTTTGGTATCAGAGCTTAGGCTCTAGATTCCATCGGGCTGGGTTTGTTGTCTTAGGGTAGACATGTCTCATTCAAGTTGGGGCATGTTCAAATCTAGGCATTAAAACGGTATGGGTAGAAGTGATCCTTGAGTTAAACTTAGAGCTTGAAGTTTAGGATAATAAAAACGACAAAATAGATACAAAGTAAGGATATTAGGTCCATATAGGAAATGGTATTCCAAGTATAGACTACGTGGATACTTCTACTAACTTGAGTCCTAGTTCGCTAAGTTATTTAGGAATCCCTATTTTGGGTATACTATATGTACGGTGTCACATCATGTTTAGGAACCCTGGAAGAAAGAAATAATAATAATACTAATAAAAATAAATGAATAAATACATATGTATAATTTTTATCAAGTTCAGGGATGTTTGATGCACGCTTCTAGATACAGATGCGCATTTCTGCAGCACGTTCTAGACCCAGTGCTCAGTCCCAATTGATAAAAGATATAATTTTGAACAAGCACACGGATGTCTGCATGCACGCTTCTAGATACAGATGCACGTTCATTCTGCAGCACGTTCTAGACCCAGTGCTCGGTCCAAGTCTAGATACAGATGCGCGTTAATTCTGCAGCACGTTCTAGACCCATTGCTCCGTCCAAAATGATAAACATATTATAAAACTCCAAAGAAAATTTTCATCATACACAAGCATCATCCATATCATGAGCATCATACACAAGCATAATCTACATCATGAGCATCATCCAATTCATGAGCATCATCCAATTCATGAACATCATACATGACATGAGGACCGTACGTAGCATCACACATAGCATCATACATGGCATGGGCATCATGCATAGCATTCACCTCATACATATCATATACATAATGCACATCTCATATGCATCATACATGTCAAAATAATTTAAAGGAAATTGGTTAAATAACTCCAGGGTTGTAAACTAATCATTGTCTTAGCCATAAGTCAGTCAATGTCTTAAGTAGGTCATAGGTTAGTGTTTTAACCGTGTTTTAGAACGTAGCTTCGCTAGGAAACCAAAGGGTGTGCGATACTATTATGTGTATATCTTGATATATTGATTATACATGGCATGCTCATATAGGCAGGAATTGCTAGTTGAATAATTATATTCAAAGAGCTTGGTTTTTCCGTTAGACTCACATCTCGCTATTGCCTCAGGACTTGACCATGGGGCATGACAAGCGAGGTAGAGTTTAATAGACTAAAGGAAGTGAAGGTGATACTCCATTTGGCAATGAGCAGCCTATGCTCCCGTCAAAGTTGTGGAGCTATAAATTAGTGATAGAAATTGCTATGATTGTTATATATGTACGGACTTGCTACAATATAACTATACATGAATGTGTTGCGATGTACGAATTGTACATGCTGGGTACAAATGAAAACATTATTTAGTTTTAATATCAAAGGCACCTTGCTAGTCGGTGAGTGCCTAGTCTATGTGTTAGTCTAAATTGGATCAACACACCCTTGTGCCATGTCTAAGGTGGTCATGCCGTATACTCATATGAATATTATACCTACTTCAACGAAGTGTGATGTGTTGCCTGTATATAACATCCTATCTATATAATATATATGATTTATGTACTTGCTTGACGGTGGTTAGTCAAGGGTGCCTTGCTAATGAGCGGGTGCCTAGTTAGGTGTGGGTCGGCACCGGATTGATAAATCCTGTCATGTCTTAGGTTACTAAGTACAAAGGCTCGTTCGAGCAAAACGAAATGCGGGAAGGGTTCCCTCTCTTGTACACGTAGCATTCTAATTTCGAGGACGAAATTCCTATATGGGGGGGAGGATGTAGAACCCTGAAAATTTGGTTCACTGTTCAAGTGAATAGTGTCGAGGACACTAGTATTGTAAGGGCCAAAGGCCCTTATTATAAGTTGGGTTTGGTTAATGAGAGTGAGAGTTTCCCTCATAGCCTAAGTGCGATGTGAGTTTCATGTTAGAATCAAGAAGTGTAAGGTGTTTTGAGAAAACATGCAAAGAGTATAAAACCATACTCAAAGCATTAAATGTATAGTGGTATGAATAATGTCGATTCAAGGGATTTGTGGCAGCCGGGGCCTCCCATGCATATGGGTTGTGCCCAATAGGTTACCTTGGTTTGGTTTAAGAACCTAGGGTCGTGAGTTATGAGAATGGAGTAAGGGTTGGATTCAAAGTAGATGGGGTATGAAAATACCCTTAGTATATATGAAGGAACCCGGAACCGAGTTCCCTGGGCTGGGAATAGTGTCATGAATAGTGTGTGGATAGTGCCCTTGTGTGGTGTGTGTAAAGGCTTAAGGCCTTTACACTTTGTTCTTGGTAGAATGGTCCATTTGGTTCTAAGTAGTGTGGCGATTTAAATAAGGGTTTAAAGTGTGTATGTTGAGTCTCAAAATAAGAGTATAATAACACTCAAGTATTTAGGGTATAAAATACCATAAGTGTGAACGTAGAACCACGGGAAACCATTTCACAATGTTGTGAATAGTGCCATGGGCACAAGTCTTGTAAAGGCCAAGGGCCATTTATGTGACTTGGTTAAGGGGCATGATAAGAGTAGTCAAATTAGCTTAAGTGTTTATTGTTGGGTGTTTGGGATGAATAAATAAGAGTATGACATACTCTAAGTGGGTAAAAACATGGGTATGAGGTACCCTAAGTGTTAATGAGTTGCGAGTGAATAGTGTTGTTACGCGAGGCATAAAGAGACCGGGGCCTCTCATGCATGTTGGGGTGTGCCCCATGATCACCTAGGTGTGTTAAAAACCTATGTATTAATGATTCATGAGGTGTGAGTATGATTTTGGAACCGAATGAAAAGAGTGTGAAACACTCGAAATGTTCTAAGTGTCAAGAATGGGAATGCCTTAGCATACCCTTGACTCTAAATAGCCCTAGCGTTCACACCGCTCGTCGGAATCAAGCGATTCTTGGATTTTTGGAAAGGTAATTGAACCCTCTTTGGGGTTCATGTTGATCACTTGTCTTGGGTTTGAGTTGGTGTTAGGTCAAAAGACCGAATTCTGAAGTCGGGTCGGTTTAAAATCCGGATTGACGAAACCCAATTTCGGATCAGTCAGGTTTAGGGGCAAAATGGTCCAAGAAAAAGGAAGAATTGGAAGTTGTGAAAAACATAAAAGTTGTTTTCCTTTGAAAGAAGAATCCAACGCAAGTTGAATCATGAAAATCGAACGAGCGAGTCAAAAGTTATGGCCGAAATACCAAAGCAGGAAAAATCTGAAAATCATTCTGTCAAAGCTACGATCGATCGTAGAAGACCTACGAACGATCGTAGTTACGAACGATCGTAAAGTTACAGAAATGCTGAAAACTTACTGTAAGAGCTACGATCGATCGTAGGAAGCCTACGAACGATCGTAGAACTCCAGAAACTGAGCAAAACTTACTGTAAGACCTACGATCGATCGTAGGAAGCCTACGAACAATCGTAGGTGCGCGAATCAAACTCTTTAGTGCGTGTTTTTTTAGGGTTTTCACCCCTTGGCCTATAAATAGGGGATCATTTTTGGGGGCTTTGGGTTACCCTAAACCTAGAGAGAGATCTTAGAAGAGAAGGGAAGAGAGTGGAGGATTGCAAGAGGGGTTTTTGGATTTGGAGAAGAAGAGCACTAATCGAGCCTTGATCTCGCTCCTACGAGCCATTGGAGCTTGGATCTCCAACATCAAGCTTGGGTTTCGCTTATACAAGCTTCTTCAAGCCTTTTCAAGCATTGGATAAAAGGGATTTCATCCCATAAGGTAGATACACTCTACTAGGTTCTAATTTCATGAACCCTTAATGAAAAGCATGATTTTCTTGACAAGTATAGTTATATATAGCCTCTTATATGTAAAAATACACTCTTCTAGCAATTGATTTCATGAAACCCTTTCTACATCAAGATAAAATCCCATGAATGATGGTGTGAATTAAATGTGATGATGTTATGCTTTCAACCAACAAATAAAAGATGGTAATTTTTGAGTTGTTCTATATGTTAGTATCCAAGATGAAAAGCATGTTAAAAGCAACAAGTTTTGGGAAGAATAAGTAGAAAAACCTTATTTTAAATGTGATTGGAATGGTGTGATGTTATTGTATATGGATTATGGTGATGGATGAATTATGTTGAGTATGAGACATATGACCATATGTAAAGGGTTTTCCCTAATGTCTACCATGTTATATCACAACTGCTACACGGACACATATGCATATGCATGATCGAGTTTTTCTAAATTATAGGTATCCCAAAAGAAGAAATACATGTATATAAGATGCAATACAAGAATAAGAAGAAGAAGAGTATAAGATGCAAATGAACCACACGAAAAGTATAAGATGTAAATGAACCAAATGAATAGTACAAGAAGCATAAGAAGTATAAGAAAAGTACAAGAAGTAAAAAGAGGTCTACGGAAAAGTATAAGAAGCACAAGATACATACGGAAAAGTACAAGAAGCACAAGATGTTACAAGAAATACAAGAAGATGGAAAGTATACAGAAAAAGCCGACAGGGATGCGACGATAGCAGGCCTCCTGAAAGGGAAAGGGATACTAGCATCGGACTCCGATGATAGCAGGCCGGCCGGAAAGGAGATGGATACTGGTCGTCTACCCTTAAGGTAGCCGAAGGTGAGGAGAACATTAGGCCACCCAGTTTACGTGGGTACAGGTACTAGTTGTCCTACTCCGGAGGTAGCAAATGATGAATACCAAGGTATTTTAAATACCCGTACAGGATAATAAAAGATAAAAGCCAGGGTATTTTAAATACCCGTATATGCAAAGGTATAAGATGAAAAAAAAAGATGATAAGAAGATGTAAAAGACAAAAGATGATAAGAAGATGTTTTCCGATAGTATTTTCTGAGATATATGCACATGATATGATTTTGTTTTCCGCGCTGATTTCAGAAATGCATGTGAAATGATAAATCATGATATATGTTGGATTACTGTTTATGATATTACTATCTAGTGGTTTGTATATGTTGAGTATTCCATGCTCAGCCGTACATATTATGTCGGCAGGTCCCTTCGACATTTGTGGCGAGCGTCCTCAAGAACCATGGGTCGAGAAAGAGTATGTTGAGGAGGAGGAGACTTGGGGTAGTCTTCAACAGCAGAGGGCTCAAGAGGAGCAGAGGGCTTTTGTTAGGTGGCCCCATCATGAGTGACGAGATGGAGAGACATGTACATATATTTTGTTGAGCGAGTATGTTCGCTCTTTATTTTGGGTCATGTATAAACTGAGACATATAGTATTGATAGAAATTTTGTAGTCCGCTTCCACTACCATATATAGATTAGTATTACGCTTCCGCTATCACAGGTTTTATATGTTGTACAGGATTCATATGTTATATAGGATGGTTTGGTTATGACTTCACGTCGCCAAAGTATCCTAACTACTAGGGGGTATTTTGGGTCGTGACAGGACACATCTCCGGCAATCACCTACACCGGTGGGAGCAATACATTGTCACATTGGGCATTTTTTTTAAGGTTGTTCTTGCATTAATTTTAATTAAAGGTTTGTAGTGACTTGTGGTTTAATTAATAAATTTTTTTAATGTTGGTTAGTTTGTGCTTACATATCATTCCTTTTAATTTATGTTATTTATTTCTTTAGTAGATCTTGATAATCTCTTAAAAAAAAAAATTTGTTTTAAAAATCAATCCACCCTTCTCATCTCTCCACCATTTTAATCTTTTCTTTATTTTATTTTCTTTATTGCACTAACCTAACTAACCCCGAGTGAGGATTCGACATCCGACACAAGCCCTATACATTTCTCATATGTTTGCAGGTCTCGGATTAATTTAAGTGTTGAAATAGGGTGATTTGTTTCAACGACCGAAAAACCTTGTTTCATTTGCCTTGACAGAGGGTGATGCACTTGCATCTGATGATGTGGTGCAAGGTACGCATTTAGAGGTATTCTTTTACCTGCGATTCATGTTGTGCACTATTCCTTGTGTACGTATGTGGCGTGCTATATATATATCTCTATCTATATGTATGATGATTGATGCATGGATTGACTTAGCTAGTTAAAATTTCAGGAACCTTACTAGTCAATGAGTGTTTGGCTCGTGTGTTGATCGATACCAGGTCTACGCATTCATTTGTCTCATCGAGCTTTTCTCAAGGCTTCTCTACAGAGCCTAGTCAATTGGAATCGGAGTTGTTCATTTCGACTCCTCTCCGCAAAACAGTGGTGACAGATAGCATTTTCAGAGGCAGTGTGGTCCAAGTGGGAAGCCATGAATTGGCAGTCGACCTCATCGTCCTCGGATTCCAGGACTTTAACGTTATCTTGGGGATGGATTGGCTAACAGCTCATCATGGGCATCTAGCTTGCTTTGAGAAAATGGTACTCTTCAAGCCAGTAGAAGGAAAACCATTCCACTTTCGCGGGTTAAAAAGTAGAGATATTGCTCGTTTTACGACGTTGAGCTTAGCTAACCCCGAGGCAAACGACTCATTGACTATTCCGGTTGTGAGTGAATTCCTGGATGTATTTCCATAGGAGTTGCCAGGATTGCCTCCAGACAGGGAGATTGAGTTTGTGATTGGGCTTGCACCAGGCACAACTCCTATTTTCAGGGCTCCGTATAGAATGGCCCCTATTGAACTCAAGGAGTTGAAGACTCGGTTGGAGGAATTGCAAGGCCTTGGTTTCATTCGACCAAGTGTCTCACCGTGGGGTGCCCTGGTGTTATTTGGTAAGAAGAAAGATTGCTCGATGCGGATGTGCATCGATTATCGGCAATTGAACAAAGTCACTATAAAGAATAGGTATCCATTACCTAGAATTGATGACTTGTTCTCTCAGTTGAGGGGAGTGAGATTTTTCTCAAAGATAGATCCTCAATCGGGCTGTCACCAGTTGAAGATTAAGGCCGAGGATGTGCCCAAAACTGCTTTTCGGACTCGATATGGACACTACGAGTTCTTGGTGATGCCTTTTGGTCTCATGAACGCACCGGCAGCCTTTATGGATCTAATGAACTGGGTGTTCCGGCCATACCTAGATCGATGCGTGATCGTGTTTTTCAATGATATCTTAGTGTATTCCCAGACATGGGAAGATCACATGCAAGATCTTCACCTTGCTTTGGAAATGCTGAGAGAGCACAAGCTATACGCCAAACTTAGCAAGTGTGAGTTTTGGTTGGAAGAGGTGGCATTCCTAGGCCACGTTGTATCCGCGGAAGGCATTTCGGTGGATCCGAAGAAGATAGAGGCAGTCATGAGTTGGGTGAGGCCCAAGAGTGTCACAGAGATACGCAGTTTCCTTGGGTTGGCAAGCTATTACAGGAAATTTGTGGAGGGTTTCTCCAGCCTTGCGGCACTGCTCACTTATTTGACGAGGAAGAATGCGAAATTTGTATGGAGTGATAAGTGTGAGATCAGTTTCACGGGACTGAAGAAGAAGCTTACCACAACCCCCATCCTTACTGTACCATCCGGACCTTATGGTTATGAGGTGTATAGTGATGCCTCGCACGTTGGACTTGGGTGTGTGCTCATGCAACACAAGAAAGTCATTGCCTATGCATCGAGGCAATTGAAAGAGCATGAAAGAATTATCCCACGCATGACTTGGAGCTTGCGGCGGTCGTGTTTGCACTTAAGATTTGGCGTCATTACCTTTATGGGGTGGAGTTCTATATGTTCACGGATCACAAGAGTCTCAAGTATCTCTTTTCCCAAAAGGAGCTGAATCTAAGGCAACGACGTTGGATGAAATTTTTGAAAGACTATCATTGTACCATTCAATACCACCTAGGTAAAGCAAATGTAGTGGCTGATGCTTTGAGTAGAAGACCTCCGGGGTTATTAGCATGCATGTTGGTGCAGGAATGGAAGCTACTTGAAGATTTGGCAAATCTATACATCAGTGTGAATGACTCTGTCCGTAGTCCTATCTTGGCAAATTTCACGGTTCGGCCATACATTATAGATTTGATCTAAGAATATCAAGCCACGGATGCTGAATTGTTGGCTTATCAAGACAAGGAAATTACCAAAGGTAGTGAAGGCTTTTCTCTCACTTGTCGAGGCGTTATTACGTTTAAAGGAAGGCTGTGTGTTCCGGCCAATGCAGATCTTCGACGAGAGATCATGGATGAAGCACATCGTTCGAAGTACACAGTACATCCAGGGGGTACTAAGATGTACCGGAACCTCAAAAGTCACTTTTGGTGGCGGAATATGAAAAGGGATGTTGCGGAGTATGTGGCATGATGCTTGGTGTGCCAACAGGTGAAGGCAGAACACATGCGACCGGCAGGTCTATTGCAGTCTCTTCCTATTCCCGAATGGAAATGGGAGAACATATCCATGGATTTCATAGTTGGCTTCCCAAAGACAGCAAGGGGCTCTGATGCGATATGGGTAGTAGTGGATCGTTTGACAAAGTTCGCTCATTTCCTACCGTAACGAACTACGTTTAATTCGAGCCAGTTGGCCGCTCTGTACATCAAGGAAGTGGTTAGGCTACACGAGGTGCCAATCAGTATTGTGTCGGATCGGGATCCGAGATTCACCTCAAGATTTTGGAAAAGCTTTTAGGATGCTATGGGTTCCCGACTTGATTTCAGCATTGCTTTTCATCCACAGACGGATGGACAAACCGAGAGGGTGAACCAAGTTATAGAAGACATTCTTCGGGCTTGTATGTTGGATTTCAAGGGCAGTTGGGAAGAACACTTGCCTTTGGTAGAGTTCACCTACAACAATAGCTATCAGGCGAGTATCCAAATGGCACCATTTGATGCATTGTATGGGCAAAGCTGCAGGTCTCCTCTCTACTGGGATGAGGTAGGAGAGAGAAAAATACTTGGTCCAGAGTTAATCAAGCAAACTGCAGGTATAATCAAGATCATCCGAAATCGGTTGAAAGCTGCCCAAGATCGTCAGAAAGCTATGCTGACACTCGCCGTAGGGACTTGGAATTCCAAGTAGGGGATCAAGATTTTGTGAAGGTATCTCCTAGCAAAGGGATTATGAGATTCGGCAGGCGAGGCAAGCTTAGTCCTCAATATGTCGGCCCGTTTGAGATTATCACAAGAGTTGTGAAGTTGCTTACAGGGTAGCTCTTCCACCTCACATGGCCGCGGTCCATAACGTGTTCCACGTGTCTATGCTTCGGAAGTACATTGTGAACCCTTCGCATGTACTAGAATTGGAACCGTTAGAAATTCGAGAAGATCTCACGTTGGTTGAAAAGCCGGTTCAGATTTTGGATCGAAGAGAACAAGTGCTTCGCAACAAGGTTATTCCTTTGGTTCTTGTGCAATGGCAGCACCACGCTCGAGAAGAAGCTACATGGGAGCGTGAAGCCGAGGTTAAAGCGAACTATCCCGAGTTTTTCGAATAAGCTTGGGTATGGGGCTTGTGATTTTGTTTTGGTTTTGTAATGCATGTCCCGTCCAAATTTCAAGGATGAAATTTTTGTAAGGGGGGGAGGATGTAGAGCCCCAGAACTTTTTGCCATGTATTGGGACCCGTGCCAAGGCATGAAGCCTTTTTAATCTTCCATTTCTATGAAATGAGAAATTTTGAACAACCCTCAGTGTTAAGAAGCAGTATTCCTAAGTCGAATATATTGAAAACCCGAGTTACTGAAACCCATTTGCGGATCAGTCGAATTCAGGGGCAATTTAGTCAATAAATAAAGAAGAAATTGGAAATTTTGAAATATTAGGAATGTTCCTTTTTGAAAGACGAATCCAACGCAAGTTAAATTGTCAAAATCGGGCAAACGAGTCAAAAGTTATAGCCGAATTACCAAAGTGTGGAAAAATAGGAGAAAAACAACAAAATCTGAAGGGTGCGATCGATCGCATACAGGCGAAATGGGTCCCAAACTCTCGGGGTCATATGCGATAGATGATCCCCAGGTGCAATAGATCGCAGGGATCTACGATCGATCACAAAAGTGTGCGATCGATCGAATGCAGGGGGAAATCAGACCAGAAAGGTTCGGGTTCATGTGTGATAGATCGCATCCAGGTGCGATCGATCGCAAGGACCAGCGATCGATCGCAGATAAGTGTGCGATCGATCGCATGCGGTAGCAGATTCTGGATTTGAGAGTCTTAAACCCTTTTCTTGTTAGGGATCCTCATTTTGGGGCATTTTTAACCTAGAGGAGAGAAAAGGGGAGATAAGGGAAGAGAGGATTTTGAGGAAATCCTTCAAAGAAGGCTTGGATTGAAGATCAAGGGAAGCTCATCTTGAAGATTTTCAAGCAAAGGACCTTCCTCAAGCAACTAGAGTTCCTCAAACTCAAAGAGGGATTCTGCCTCAAGTTGGAACTACACACCAAGGGTGTTCTTCAACCCAAATCAAGGTCGGTACCCTACACTACCCTCCTAGTCCATAGTCTCTTTTATTTTATGTTTTTCCCTAAATTTCTAAGCAGGATAATGTGGGATGAATGGATGGTGGTGTGGACGTGAATGGGCGATTGGATGCCGTGGGTTGTGTTGTGATGATTAAAACGGGAAGGGCATTTCACCTCAATAATGAACATACGTGATGTGGATTGAATGAAGAATGATTCATGTAGAATAAAATGAAAGATTTAGGTGTTAACCAAAATACACATACCATGTGTTTGATGAAATGCCTCAATGGAGAAAATGACGATTTGTAGTGGAAAATGCATGTTTAAATGTTTATGGAATTGCTAGGGCTTATGATAGTGTGCTTACTTACTTTTCCTAAAATTTGAATGAATGATTACTTGCTCAAATTTTGATGTTCTATGTATTGTGAAATCCCCAAATTGTCATATTTAATTCCAAATGAAAGTATGTACACGATTCCACGAGCACAGCATGTATGACATGTTTTATCGACGGTTTTTCAAGAGTAAGCATGTTAGGGGTGGGACATATCTTACGATATGTTTTACCTCGTCTTGGAAAAGAGGACAAAAACAAGCATTTCTTAGGAGGGAGTTTACACTTCTCTCCCTTCCATGAGGGGTCTCCCCTCACTCACAAGTGCATTGCATTAAAGAAGGGTCTCCCTTCCCTCTCAAGGCATATCACGAAAGAAGGGTCTCTCTTCCCTCTCAAGGCATCTCACAATCGCATCTCACAAGTACATGAGCATGTTGAACTCCCAAGCAAGCACGCATGACAAGCATGGTACACGCATGACACGCATGATACAGGCATGACATGCATGACATGACACGACAAGACAAAACAAGACACATGACAAGACGAGTTTTAAAGCACGAAACGAAGTCAAGTCAAGTGCATGATGTTTTCAAGGGTTTTATCGATTTTTATGAAATGCAATCATGATTATAAATTTCTTTATTTTCTTGTTATGATATTAATTGTTCCTGCTTTATATATGTGAACAGATTCCTGCTTCCTATACTGCTATGGTGTGGCTATGACTGTTGGTTAGTATTTGGTACCCGCTGAGTATTCCATGCTCAGCCGTACTTCTTATGTTGGCAGGTACTGAGGGAGCTGCTGCTCCATTCGATGTCTGTGCTCCTAGCCAATGGGTGGAGGAGGAGTACGTTGAGGAGCCTATGGAGAAACCTCAGGGTGAGGGTTACTATTAGGTTGTGGTAGATTCTGAGTGGATAGCGGTGGGTGAAATGAGAGTGTATTCATGTATTTTGGCGGGCCTGTCCGCACTTTCTTTTGCGTATCTTTTGTTCAAACTTGGATCATGTATATACATAGAGGTTTGAATTGTCTTCCGCTGTGCTATGTTAGAATATGTTTCCGCTATTTATATCATCTTTATATATGCTCCAGGTCTATTGCAGGTTATTTTGGTCAAGCAAGTCATGCAAGTCATGATGAGTCGTCCAAGATTCACTCTAACTCCTAGGGTGGGTTTTGGGTCGCGACACAAAAGATACACAAAAGAAAGTGCGAACATGCCCGCCAAAATACATAAATCTAACTCTCAAGCTCACCCACAGCTATCCACTCAGAATCTACCACCACCTAATAATAACCCTCTCCCTGAGGTTCCTCCACCGGCTCCTCAACGTACTCCTCCTCCACCCAAGGGCTCGGAGCACAGACATCAAATGGAGCAACTGCTCCGCTATCACCTGCCGACATAAGAAGTATGGTTGAGCATGCAATACTCAGCGGGTACCAAATACTAACCAACAGTCATAGCATAAAATGGCAATACATACATTAGGAGCAATTCATATATGTTAAACGGGAACAATTCATGTCATATAAGGAAGTAAAGCAAATTTATAATCATGGTTGCATTTCGTAAAAAGCCGATAAAACCCTTGAAACCTTGTGCACTTGACTTGACTGAAAATACCCTTTCCGTGCTTGAAAACTTGTCATGTTTGTCTTGTCTTGATCTTGTCGAGCCTATCGTACGTGTCATGCCATGCCATGCGTGTCATGCGTGCTTGCTTGTGATCATGTAACTTGTGAGATACACTTGTGAGATATCCATGTGAGATGCACTTGAGAGGGAAGGGAGACCCTTCTTTAAGAATGCACTTGAGAGGGAAGGGAGACCCTTCTTTATGCAATGCACTTGTGAGTGAGGGGAGTCCCCTCGTGGTATGTTTGTTCTTGTTTTCTTGTGAAAAGCGAGGTAAAACATATCGTAGGATATGTCCCACCTCTAATTCCCATTCTTGAAAACCTCGGTAAATTTATGTCATGCATGTCGTGCTCGTGGAAGCGTGTACATACTTGCATTTTAAATTTAAATATGACAATTTGGTAATGTTGGACATATATGCCCTTGAAAGCCAATAAAAGACTTTTCTATGTTGATTAGACAAGCATCATATTCACACAACCAACTATAAAGGGTATTTATATTAATTACTGTCTCATATGATGATGACATAAAGTTCCATAGGTAACATTGTAGGAAAATCATGCAAAGATTGCAAGGAGATATGATTTTCCGGTTCCTTGTAAACCTAATATTGTTCGAAGCCTCTAGAGTATTGGTTGGGCGCCGTACTTCATCATGGCTTGCACATGTGTAGTTCTATGAGATAGTGTGATGAATCTCATTCTCAGAGAGTGGTGACTCTTGACTAAAATGTGAGTATATGTAGCAAGTACATAATACTGAACGGGGTCACTAGTGGATACCGTATGGAATACACTGTCAGATTGTATTAGGGTTATCCATTTGACAAATTGTCCTTAGACCTGAGAGGTTAACATCTTCTCAGACATCTGTCTATATGACTTGATGTGCCAATCGGCAATGTCCAATACACAGGACTAACTCCGGGTACGTTAGGTCATGTACACAATGTGTGGAGAAGTGTGTGAACACTCAATAAGGAATCCACAACTCCTTAATTGGAGATAATGATATCAAGGTGATACTTGTTGAATTGAACTATTAAATCCAGTACCGGTGCTTTTCGATAAAATGGTTTTTATCGAAGTTGATATTTTTAATATGGAAAATTATATATATATATATATGTGTCAGTTCTTTTCTAACGTTTCTTCAAAAGTGTTTTGGAGGTTCAGTTCAATGAAAAAGTAATCATGAGAAAGAGTTCTATTCATAAGCTAGGGACTAAGATAGTGGAATTGTTCCAATCCCGGAAACTTACAAGTGATATCGGAATGTGGAAGGATTTATTTGTTAATATATTGTGAGATGGTACTTACAAGCAAATCTCTAATTTCTAGAGGTTAATCACATTGTGTTAATGGACATTAATTGTGATTGTTGGAAGTCCAGGGATATAGATAAAATTCTATAATCCTAATGGATTGTAGGAAAGGTGTTTCCTAGTAACAATGCTTTAACCAAAATGTTGAGTACTTGGTCCCACAACCGGAAATAGGATATCCCTTTAGATCCCACACACAAGGACCTTCTTAAAGTATTTAATTTAATTATTAATTAAATTAATTAATTTCTCTAAGTAATCACTATATGGTATAGTGAAGCTCTAAAAGGTGGAATCACATTAGATGTGAAAAACCAAATGGGCAGGACCCATTGGGAATTATTATAAAAGAATAATTCAAGTGACCAAAAGGGTTTTGGAAACCCTTTGGGCGTGTGGAGTGGGACCCACCTAGGGTGGGGCGCCTACTTCAAGGAGGAATAATAATTGTTATTATTTTAATTAGTTTCTAATAACTAATATCCTTATTAGATAAGGTTAGTTAGTTAGTTACTAATTAAATATTCCCTAATTGTTAGGGATTCCATTAGTTAGTTACTAATTCAAGATTCCTTATTGGACAAGGATAAGTGTAGAGGCCTGGACTTTTTCACTGTTAATGCATGGCACTTTCATAGCCATTCTGTTTTTAATGTAGTACAATTAATAAATAAGGAGGAAATTGAAAATTACAAAATGTCAAAATAGTTCCTTTTCGAAGTACGAACCCAACGCAAGTTGAATCGTCGAAATCCTACGAGCGAGTCAAAAGATATGGCCAAAACAGTTTGGACCTGTAGGCAACCGATCACTCGGTCCATGGAGCGATCGATCGGTCCAAAACCGATCGATCGGAGGCTATCGACAGGTCGAAAAATTTGTATGGGGAAATTTTCCAGAGAGTTGATTTTTGGTCGAGAGCTCGGTCAATTCACCGATCGCTCGGTAGGCAACCGATCGATCGGTCATAAACACCGATCGCTAGGTCTTCGTGTTTTACAGAAATTTTCATTAAGGGTATTTTCATCTTTTGGGCGTTTCACTCATGCCTTAAAGGCCTTGCCCGATCATTTGAGGGTTCATTCATAACACTTAGAGTATTTTGAGAGTTAGAGGAAGAGGAGAAGGTTTTCTAAACCTGGGGTTTGCTTTGGGGAGAAATCAAAGGGGTTTCAAGACCCACAATCACCTCAAGCTTGGATTGCTTCTGTAACGCCCCAAAATACCCCCTAGGAGTTTAGGGATATTTTAGGTGTCACACTGCGAACCTATCAAACCATCCTGTAATGCACAAGATAAAATACAGTACTCATAACGATAATCAGAGCGCGGAAGCTATCATATATGCGGAAGCGTAAACAAATTTTCATTTCTTCTGATGATCCAAAATAGTATTCCAAGTTAACATAAATACAAGACATGTCTAAGCCTAAGGTGGACAGGCCCACCTATCAAAATATCAAAATACACCAAACCCTCTCATACTCTCCCCTCAACAGTAGTCGAGGTATGGCCACGCATCGAGGTCTCGGTCCGCCTGAGACTGTAATGGGATAGCCGACTCTCTCTCCTCTATATACTCTTCCTCGATCCAAGGCTCTGGGTCGAGGGCTCCCTCAGTACCTGCCGACATGAAAGTACGGCTGGGCATGGAATACTCAGCGAGTACAAGCTACTAGCAGACCATAACAATAATAAAAACACATAATAGTAATATCATACAAGCAGTAATAGAAACATCACAAAGAAACAGTATAGGGCATGACACAATACAAGCATCCTGACGTGCGTACATGAATGCGAAAATGCCGATAAAACTCATGCTTGAAAACCTTTGTCATGTCCCGGTATGCCTCGTAGAAATCATGTATGCGTGCATGCATGAATGTATGATCATTATCTTATAAACCTCCATCTTGTAAACTTGTGAGCCAGAGGCTAGCACCCGAATCTCCCTGGGCTGCCAACCTCCTTGATATGCAATGCACTTGTGAGCCAGAGGTTAGTACCCGAATCCTCCCTGGGCTACCAACCTCCTTGTTATGAAATGCACTTGTGAGCCAGAGGTTAGTACCCGAATCCTCCCTGGGCTACCAACCTCCTTGTTATGAAATGCACTTGTGAGCCAGAGGCTAGCACCCGAATGTCCCTGGGCTACCAACCTCCTTGACATGCAATATTTCTTGTTGTTTATTATATGCACATGCTCTTGAAATCACGGTTCATGCTATCATGCGTGCTCGTGTACGTGTCCATAGTGACAATCATGATAATGGAAATAACCAAATATGACATTATAATTCAATTCAAGATATGAACATGAGTAACATAAGTAGTTTGCATAACATTTGATCAATTTATCATTTATAAGGACACATGCATAAAACCCATTTCCATGTCCTTCATTGAGATCATTTATTCATAGTTTAGGCATTTTGTCAAACACTTTCATACGTTATTCCTTAGTAGTTTATCTCCTTCTTTTTTTATGCATATTTTCCATTCAATCACACAAGGGTAAGTTTGTTATTTGTACAATGCCCATCCTCCATTTTCCAATCCACATCCCACACATCATATATCACACATTCGGCATCCAATCGCCGTATCCAACCTCCATCCAAGCATCCCTACTCTTTCTTTATCTTGTTTATATTTATTATAGATGACACATTTTGCAAGGAATAAAACACACTAACAAGAATCATATTTCATAAGGAAAAACCTAGATTTATTGCTAGGGTAAGTTAGTAGGGTGTACTAACCTTAAATCAAGGCTTGATCCTTGGTAGAAACCTTGATTGAAGCTCCAACTTGAAAGAAGAACACCTTTGCTTGAAGGAGACTTGAGTTGGGGAAGAAACCCCTTTCAAAAACGTGCTTGGGTTGCTGCCCTAGCTTGGGGAATGGTTCACACACGAGCTTGAGCCTCGATTTTGAAGCAACTCGAGTTGGGGTGAGCTATGGTTCTTAAACCCCCTTTGATTTCCTTCTCAAAACCAAACCCTAGGTTAGAGCTTTCTCCTCTTCTCTCTCTATCTCTCAAAATCCCTCAAATGTTGTAAGTGAGGCCTCAAAGGGTCGAGCAAACCCTTATGGGTAAGGGTTTAACACCCAAAAGATGAAAACGCCCTTACTGAAATTTCTGCAAAAACACGAAGACCGAGCGATCGGTGGTTATGACCGATCGATCGGTTGCCTACCGAGCGATCGGTGTTTATGACCGATCGATCGGTCAAAAACTCACTCTCTGGAAAATTTCCCCATACAAAATTTCTGACCGTGCGATAGCTACCGATCGATCGGTTATGGACCGATCGATCGCTGACTGGACCGAGCGATCGGTGCTCTTTATGTCTGGACTGTTTTGACCATATCTTTTGACTCGCTCGTCGGATTTCGACAATTCAACTTGCGTTGGGTTCGTCTTTTGAAAACGCACATTTCTGACATTTCGGAATTTCCGATTTCTCCCTTATTTATTAATTAGACTACGAAAACGGCCAATTAGCTACGAAAGTGCCATTCATTAAAGATGAAAAAGTCCAGGGTGCTACATTCTCCCCCCCTTACAAAAATTTCGTCCTCGAAATTTGGACAATGCGTGCTTTACAATTTAAACAACTTAGCATAACAATTCGAAACAAAATTACAAGTTATGCCCAAAATCATTCAAACAACTCGGGGTACTTCGCCTTGACTTCGGCCTCACGTTCCCATGTAGCCTCTTCTCGAGCGTGATGTTGCCATTGCACGAGAACTAGCGGAATAGTCTTGTTGCGAAGTACTTGGTCTCTTCGATCCAAAATATGAACCGGCTTCTCAACTAAAGTGAGGTCCTCTCGGATCTCTATCGGATCAAGCTCGATGATATGAGAAGGATCCGAGATGTACTTCCGGAGCATAGAGACATGGAATACATTATGGACTGCCGCCATGTGAGCGGGCAAAGCAACACGGTAAGCCACCTCGCCAACTTGAGTAATGATCTCGAACGGACCCACATATCTCGGGCTAAGCTTGCCTCTCTTCCCGAATCGCATAACACCTTTGGTCGGTGAAATCCTTACAAACACAAAATCACCGACTCGGAATTCAAGATCCCTCCTTCGGTTGTCGGCATAGCTTTTCTGTCTATCTTGTGCGGTCTTTAACCTCTCCCGGATAAGCTTGACCCTATCCGCGGTTTGTTCAATTAACTCGGGGCCCAAAATCTTTCTTTCTCCCACTTCATCCCAATACAACGGGGATCTACAACTCCTTCCGTACAAAGCCTCGAAAGGCGCCATTTGTATGCTTTCTTGATAACTATTGTTGTAAGCGAATTCCACCAAAGGTAGGTGATCTTCCCAACTTCCCTTGAAGTCTAGCATACATGCTCGGAGCCTATCTTCAATAACCTGATTCACCCTCTCGGTTTGCCCGTCGGTCTGTGGGTGGAAAGCTGTGCTAAAGTCTAACCGGGAGCCCATTGCACCTTGAAAACTTTTCCAAAACCTGGATGTGAATCTTGGGTCTCTATCCGACACTATACTCACTGGCACCCCATGCAATCGGACTATTTCTTTGATGTATAGTTCCGCTAACTGGTTGGAGTTGAATGTAGTCCGGTATGGTAAGAAATGAGCGGACTTCGTGAGTCTATCAATAACTACCCATATAGCATCGGTCTTCTTGACCGTCTTCGGCAATCCCACGATGAAGTCCATAGAGATATGTTCCCATTTCCACTCGGGAATAGGGAGAGACTACAAAAGACCCGCCGGTCTCAAATGCTCCGCTTTCACCTGTTGGCACACCAAACACCGTGCCACATACTCCGCAACCTCCCTCTTCATGTTTCGCCACCAAAAGTGACTCTTGAGGTTCTGATACATCTTTGTCCCTCCAGGATGCACTGTATACTTAGACCGGTGAGCCTTGTCCATAATCTCTCTCCGAAGGTCTACATTGGCTGGGACACAAAATCTTCCTTTGAATGTAATAGCACCTCGGCTAGTGAGAGAGAAGTCCGTACTACCCTTGGCAACTTCCTTATCCCGGAAAGCCAACAAGTCAGTGTCTGTGGCTTGATACTCCTGGATCAAGTCTATAAGGTACGGCCGAACTGTAACATTTGCCAAAACCGGACTGCGGACAGAATCGTTCACACTGATGTCTAGATTTGCCAAATCGTCTAACAGTCTCCATTCCCGCACCAACATGTGAGCCAACAACCCCGATGGTTTCCTACTCAGAGCGTCGGCCACCACATTTGCTTTTTCCGGGTGATATTGGATAGTGCACTCGTAGTCCTTTAAGAACTCAATCCAACGCCGTTGTCGTAAGTTTAACTCTTTTTGGGAAAAGAGATACTTGAGGCTCTTGTGGTCCGTGTACACATAGAACTCCACCCCGTACAGATAATGTCGCCAAATTTTAAGTGCAAACACGACCGCCGCAAGCTCCAAGTCGTGAGTGGGGTAGTTCTTTTCATGCTCTTTCAACTACCTTGATGCATAGGCAATGACTTTCTTGTGTTGCATTAGGACACACCTGAGTCCGACGTGCGAGGCATCACTATACACCTCATACCCAAAAGGTCCAGATGGCACAGTAAGGACAGGGGCTGTGGTGAGGCGTTTCTTCAACTCTTGGAAACTTACTTCACATCAGTCACTCCAACTGAACTTTGCATTTTTCCTTGTCAAGTAGGTGAGAGGTGCAGCCAGACTGGAGAATCCCTCCACAAATCTCCGGTAGTAGCCTGCCAATCCGAGGAAACTACGTATCTCCGTGACGCTCTTGGGCCTCTCCCAACTCATGACTGCCTCAACCTTGGCTGGATCTACAGAAATGCCCTCGGCCGACACCACGTGTCCAAGAAATGCGACCTTCTCTAACCAGAACTCGCACTTACTCAATTTGGCATATAGCCTATGCTCTCTCAACATCTCCAGAGCAAGGCGGAGGTCTCGCGCGTGATCTTCCCGTGTCTGGGAATACACCAAAATGTCATCAATGAATACAATCACGCATCGATCCAAGTAAGATCGGAACACCCGGTTCATCAAATCCATGAATGCCGCCGGTGCATTCGTCAGCCCAAAAGGCATGACAAGGAACTCGTAATGCCCATACCGAGTCCTGAAGGCCGTCTTCGGAACATCTTCCGCCTTGATCCTTAATTGATGATACCCCGACTTAAGATCAATTTTGGAGAAGAATCTCGCTCCCTTCAGTTGGTCGAACAAGTCATCGATCCTTGGCAAGGGATAACGATTCTTGATAGTTACCTTGTTCAACTGATGGTAGTCTATACACATTCTCATCGACCCGTCTTTCTTCTTTACAAAAAGGACCGGAGCTCCCCACGGTGACACACTTGGTTGGATGAAACCAAGTTGTTGTAACTCCTCAATTTGCTTCTTCAATTCTTCAAGCTCTATCGGGGCTCTTGAAATTGGAGCGGTGCCCGGAGTAAGCTCTATAGCGAACTCAATCTCCCGATTCAGAGGTAACCCGGGAAGTTCCTCCGGAAACACGTCCAAGAAATCACTCACGACCGGAATGGCCGAGGAGTTTTGTGCTTCTAGGTTTGTTACACTCAAGGCTGCGAGGCGAGCAATGTCCCTCTCTCTTAATCCTCGGAAGTGAAAAGGCTTACCCCCTTCCGGCTTGAAATTCACCATCTTCTCAAAACACGCAACATGCCCGTGATGGTTTGACAACCAATCCATCCCTAAGATGACATCAAAATCCAAGTCTTGAAAATCTAGGATGATGAGATCGGCTAACAGTTCATTCTCCCCCACTTGAACCACACTATCCCCGAATATCTTGTCCGTATCAACTGACTTGCCGAGTGGAGTTGCAATGGTCAACTCCTGCTTTAACGGAGTAACCTCAGTCAAAAATATCTTTGCGAAACTAGGCGACACAAAGGAGTGAGTGGATCCTATGTCGATCAACACTCGGGCAAGACATTCGTTCACTAACAAAGCGCCTGTGCGATTAAGTGACTACTATTAGTAGATTTCAAACAACAAGCATCATACATAGGTAACCCTTAGTATAGAAACTCACAAAGCAAACCATAGAAATTTTACACAATTTAAATTCTAGAATTCGTGCGTACCTTGCACGACATCGTCGGATGCACGTGCGTCTCTCTCGGATAAGGCAAAGACTCGGCCCTGTGTGGCTGGGCGAGGAGGCCGGGTAGACTGTGATGCCCTCGAAGCCTGAGAAGAGCTAGGCTGAGATGTCTGCCTAACCGGGGGCCTGCTCCCTGAAGACTGAGTTGGCAATTGACGCCGGGGACAATCTCTGACCATGTGGCCTTGGTCACCACAATGGAAGCAACTTCCTGAAACTCTTCGGCATTCTCCCGCTGGATGCCACCTCCCACAAAGAGTGCAAACATCATGCAAATAGGAGGATGGAGCATACCCCGTAGCCTGAGTAACTGCGGGGCGAGGAGCATATGAGGTAGCCGGGCGAAAAGCCGGTGGAGCGAAAGAGCGGGGAGCCTGTGGTGCTGAATACATCCTCTGTGACTGAGCCGGGCCTGCAGACTGATACAAGCTCGTCCTTGCTCTTTTCTCCCCTGAACTACTCGACTCGGCCAATAGTGCTTTATCAACAACTTCAGAATATGTCTCATGTCTAAACATCGAGACTCGGTCCTTGAGATAGGCCTTCAACCCCCTCTCGAATTTCCGGGCCTTCATAGCCTCGGTCGCTATCATGTGTGGAGCAAATCGAGATAGCTCTGAAAATTTGGCTTCATAAGCCGCTACGGACATATTACCTTGCTCCAAGGTAATGAATTCGACTTCCATCTTTTCTTTCATCCCGACCGGAAAATACTTCTTGTTGAAAACCTCCAAGAATTCCTCCCAAGTCCAATCTTGACCTTGCCGGGTCAACTCTCGGGTCCGAAGTGCAAACTTCCACCAATGATCAGCCTCGCCTTCAAGCATAAAGGCGGCCCATGTGACCCTTTCCACTTCAGTAGGTGCTAATACCGAGAATATCTTCTCAAGTTGCCGGATCCAACCCTCGGCAACAAGAGGATCAATGCTTCCACAAAAAGTTGGAGGCCTCATCCTCCGAAAAGCTTCTATTCCGGCTTGGGCTCGGTTAGGAGGAGCCGGTATGAGTGCCGCATTAGGCGGAGTGGCCGGTTGCCTTGCCGCCAACATAGCCAAGGTCTCGGTTATGGATGCGAATGCTTGGGCAAAGTCGGGTTGATCATCACCCGATGGAGCATCACCTCCATTACCCCTCGTGTTGTACCCGCGACCCCGGGTATTGCGTCTCATGATTTCTCCTGAGAACGACAATACAACATGAGTCTAACTTGGATACGCATTTAGTACAATTTCGTAATTCACTTAATACATATTCATTAAGCACATTTAATAAGTACAACACAAATAATGTACACATGGTATATAACACAATAGCATGACATACAATCCGTGTTCCTAGCGTAGGACTCTATGTTCGGTTGAAGTTCAACCCATTTTGACTAAGACTAACTTGTTAGTCTATACTTGGAATACAACTCTCTAAGGTGATTCTAATACCTTGTTCAATCATCTAAGTGACCCTAGGGACTCTAATGCCTAGAGCTCTGATACCACTCTGTAACGCCCCAAAATACCCCCTAGGAGTTTAGGGATATTTTAGGTGTCACACTGCGAACCTATCAAACCATCCTGTAATACACAAGATAAAATACAGTACTCATAACGATAATCAGAGCGCGGAAGCTACCATATATGCGGAAGCGTAAACAAATTTTCATTTCTTCTGATGATCCAAACTAGTATTCCAAGTTAACATAAATACAAGACATGTCTAAGCCTAAGGTGGACAGGCCCACCTATCAAAATATCAAAATACACCAAACCCTCTCATACTCTCCCCTCAACAGTAGTCGAGGTATGGCCACGCATCGAGGTCTCGGTCCGCCTGAGATTGTAATGGGATAGCCGACTCTCTCTCCTCTGTATACTCTTCCTCGACCCAAGGCTCCGGGTCGAGGGCTCCCTCAGTACCTGCCGACATGAAAGTACGGCTGGGCATGGAATACTCAGCGAGTACAAGCTACTAGCAGACCATAACAATAATAAAAACACATAATAGTAATATCATACAAGCAGTAATAGAAACATCACAAAGAAACAGTATAGGGCATGACACAATACAAGCATCCTGACGTGCGTACATGAATGCGAAAATGCCGATAAAACTCATGCTTGAAAACCCTTGTCATGTCCCGGTATGCCTCGTAGAAATCATGTATGCGTGCATGCATGAATGCATGATCATCATCTTATAAACCTCCATCTTGTAAACTTGTGAGCCAGAGGCTAGCACCCGAATCTCCCTGGGCTGCCAACCTCCTTGATATGCAATGCACTTGTGAGCCAGAGGTTAGTACCCGAATCCTCCCTGGGCTACCAACCTCCTTGTTATGAAATGCACTTGTGAGCCAGAGGTTAGTACCCGAATCCTCCCTGGGCTACCAACCTCCTTGTTATGAAATGCACTTGTGAGCCAGAGGCTAGCACCCGAATGTCCCTGGGCTACCAACCTCCTTGACATGCAATATTTCTTGTTGTTTATTATATGCACATGCTCTTGAAATCACGGTTCATGCTATCATGCGTGCTCGTGTACGTGTCCATAGTGACAATCATGATAATGGAAATAACCAAATATGACATTATAATTCAATTCAAGATATGAACATGAGTAACATAAGTAGTTTGCATAACATTTGATCAATTTATCATTTATAAGGACACATGCATAAAACCCATTTCCATGTCCTTCATTGAGATCATTTATTCATAGTTTAGGCATTTTGTCAAACACTTTCATACGTTATTCCTTAGTAGTTTATCTCCTTCTTTTTTTATGCATATTTTCCATTCAATCACACAAGGGTAAGTTTGTTATTTGTACAATGCCCATCCTCCATTTTCCAATCCACATCCCACACATCATATATCACACATTCGGCATCCAATCGCCGTATCCAACCTCCATCCAAGCATCCCTACTCTTTCTTTATCTTGTTTATATTTATTATAGATGACACATTTTGCAAGGAATAAAACACACTAACAAGAATCATATTTCATAAGGAAAAACCTAGATTTATTGCTAGGGTAAGTTAGTAGGGTGTACTAACCTTAAATCAAGGCTTGATCCTTGGTAGAAACCTTGATTGAAGCTCCAACTTGAAAGAAGAACACCTTTGCTTGAAGGAGACTTGAGTTGGGGAAGAAACCCCTTTCAAAAACGTGCTTGGGTTGCTGCCCTAGCTTGGAGAATGGTTCACACACGAGCTTGAGCTTCGATTTTGAAGCAACTCGAGTTGGGGTGAGCTATGGTTCTTAAACCCCCTTTGATTTCCTTCTCAAAACCAAACCCTAGGTTAGAGCTTTCTCCTCTTCTCTCTCTATCTCTCAAAATCCCTCAAATGTTGTAAGTGAGGCCTCAAAGGGTCGAGCAAACCCTTATGGGTTAGGGTTTAACACCCAAAAGACGAAAACGCCCTTACTGAAATTTCTGCAAAAACACGAAGACCGAGCGATCGGTGGTTATGACCGATCGATCGGTTGCCTACCGAGCGATCGGTGTTTATGACCGATCGATCGGTCAAAAACTCACTCTCTGGAAAATTTCCCCGTACAAAATTTCTGACCATGCGATAGCTACCGATCGATCGGTTATGGACCGATCGATCGCTGACTGGACCGAGCGATCGGTGCTCTGTATGTCTGGACTGTTTTGACCATATCTTTTGACTCGCTCGTCGGATTTCGACGATTCAACTTGCGTTGGGTTCGTCTTTCGAAAACGCACATTTTTAACATTTCGGAATTTCCAATTTCTCCCTTATTTATTAATTAGACTATGAAAACGGCCAATTAGCTACGAAAGTGCCATTCATTAAAAATGAAAAAGTCCGGGGTGCTACAGCTTCAAGATTTCGGTTCAAGCACGCGAGGAGCAATTTCTTCAAACGAGGACAGCATCTACACGCACCTTTTGGAGGAGAGTTCCTTCCCTCATTTTTCAAGGTCGGTACTTCTTGCTACCCTCCTAGTCATAGTTCCTCTTTTCCTCCATGTTTCTTTGTTTTCCATCATCTATACTTGTACTAGGAGTTAGGATCTGTGGATGTTGTGAATGGAGATGGAATGGGCGATTGGATGCCAATGGTTGTGTTGTGATAATTGAAATGGGGAGGGCATTGTATCCATAATGAACAAACATGTATGATGGAATTATAACCCACCTAGAAAAGCATATTGTAGGGTTAACAAATAATGAACATACCATGTTTGATGGAATGCCAAGGTGAATAAAATGAGTATAAATCAAGAAAATGCATGCTAAATTACATATGTAACTTGTTAGGGATTATGCTAGCATGAGTTCTTGTTTTCCCTAAATTATCATGAATGTTTATTTGTTTAAAAAAAAAATTGCTATATGCTATACATTGTGAAATCCCCCAAATGTCATGTTTAAATTCAAATGCAAGTATGCACATGATCCCATGAGCACGGCATGCATGACATGATTTACCGAGGTTTTCAAGAACATGATTAGAGGTGGGACATGTCCTACGATATGGTTTACCTCGCTTTTCACAAGAAAACAAGAACAAACATTCCACGAGAGGTCTCCCCTCACTCACAAGTGCATAGCATAAAGAAGGGCCTCCCTTCCCTCGCAAGTACATACATATCACTAAGAAGGGTCTCCCTTCCCTTTCAAGTGCATTGCATAAAGAAGGGTCTCCCTTCCCTCTCAAATGCATCTCACAAGTGTATCTCACAAGTTACATGATCACAAGCAAGCACGCATGACATGCATGGCTTGGCATGACACGTACGACACGCTCGACAAGATCAAGCAAGACAAACTTGAAAAACTTTCAAGTACGAAAAGGATATTTCAAGTCAAGTCAAGGCACAATGATTTCAAGAGGTTTTATTGGCTTTTACGAAATTCAAGCATCATTATAAATTGCTTTACTTTCTTGGATGACATGAATTGTTCCCGTTTTATATATACGAATTGCTCCTGAATTATGTATTGCCATTTTTATGCTATGACTACTGGTTAGTATTTGGTACCCTCTAAGTATTCCATGCTCAGCCGTACTTCTTATGTCAGCAGGTGATAGCGGAGCAGCTGCGCCTTTTGATGTCTGTGCTCCTGGCCCATGGCCCATGGGTGGAGGAGGAGTACGTTGAGGAGCCTGTGGAGGAACCTCAGGGTGAGGGTTATTATTAGGTGGTGGTAGATTCTGAGTGGATAGCTATGGGTGAGTTGAGAGAGATATATCCATGTATTTTGGCGGGCATGTCCGCACTTTCTTTTGGTTGCCTTTTTGTATAAACTTGGATTCACTTAAGTATATACATAGAGGTTTGGTCAAGTCTTCCGCTGTGCTATGTTAGAGTATGTTCCCGCTGTTATATCCTCTTTGTATATGCTCTATGGATTTTTGCAGGATGGTTTGTCAAGCAAGTCATGTTAGTCATGATTAGTCGTCCAAGATTCACTCTAACTCCTAGGGTGGGTTTTGAATCGCGACAAGAAGTGGTATCAGAGCGCTTAGGCTTTAGGTATCTAGGGTCACTTAGAATCTAATACCACGGCTTGACAAGAGCATATGCCCGGAAACAAGTTAGGAAGAAAGTAAGTCGGAAGCGAGTCGTGATCCAAGTGTAAGACTAAACTTTAGTCTTAGTTTGAAATGGTTGTTTCAACCAAGTACGAGTCTTAGGAACGCTAGAACACCAAAGTATAATATCATAAATACTCGGATGACTTGATACGATGTATATTAGTATTATATTATAAAAATATTACCACTTGAATTATTGTGAAATGGAAATGCGATAAATTGTGGTTTCAAGTGAGACTCATGTGGTGTTATTGTTCTCAGGACTTTAGTCATGAGGCGGGCTCGTACCGGCCTTTATCAGTACACGTGGCCAGCACCACCTATGAGGCCATCATATGCACCTCCAGTTCCACGGCCATACATGCCTCAGGCACCGCGACCTCAGGCTCTTCCAACTCCACGGCCAGTTGCACCTCAGACGGTGAGGTATGCTCCACATCCGGCCCCTCCGACCTATACACACGAGGTCTGCACTTTGTGCGGCCGAAGGCACCCGGCAGGAGATTGTCGAAGGGCATCGGGTGGATGTTTTCATTGTGGTCGCCAGGGCCATGTGATCAGGGATTGCCCCAGTCGGCATTTACCAGGCCAGTTTCAGGGGATTAGGCCCTCAGCACGCCCAGTAGGATCATACCAAGCGTCGTCTCAGACTACCCGGTCTACACCTCCTCCTCGCCAGGCGAACCAGGGGCGAGTTTTTGCCTTGACAGAGGGTGATGCACTTGCATCTGATGATGTGGTGCAAGGTACGCGTTTAGAGTTATTCTTTTATCCGCGATTGTCATGTTATGCTTTACTCCTTGTGTACGTATGTGGCGTGCTATATATCTATCTACCTATATACAAATGATGTGATGCATGGATTGACGTAGCTAGTTGAAATTTCAAGAACCCTACTAGTCAACGAATGTTTGGCTAGAGTGTTGATTGATACCGGGTCTACTCATTCGTTTGTCTCACCGAGGTTTTCAGAAGGCTTTTCTGTGGAGCCTAGTCAGCTAGGACCGGAGTTAGCCATTTCGACTCCTCTCGGCAAAACAGTGTTGACAAACAAAGTATGTCGAAATAGTGTGGTTCAAGTGGGAAGCCACGAGTTGGCGGTTGATCTAATAGTTCTTGGATTCCAAGACTTTGACGTGATATTGGGAATGGATTGGTTGGCAACACATCACGGACATGTGGCTTGTTTTGAAAAGATGGTACTCTTCCGGCCAGTGGAAGGGAAACCATTTCATTTCTGGGGGTTGAAAAGTAGAGATATTACTCATTTTGCGGCGTTGAGCTTAGCTAACCCCTAGGCAAAGGACTCATCGACTATTCCGGTTGTGAGTGAATTGCTAGATGTATTTCCAGAGGAGTTGCCAGGGTTGCCTCCAGACAGGGAGATTGAATTTGTGATCGAACTTGCACCAGGCACAGCTCCTATTTTCAGGGCTCCGTATAGAATGACCCTTATTGAACTCAAGGAGTTGAAGACTTAGTTGGAGGAATTACAAGGCCTTGGTTTCATACTACCAAGTGTCTCACCGTGGGGTGCCCCGGTACTATACGTTAAGAAGAAGGATGGCTCGATGCGGATGTGCGTCGATTATCGGCAATTAAACAAAGTCACTATAAAGAATAGGTATCCATTGCCTAGAATTGATGACTTGTTCGATCAGTTGAAAGGAGCAAGATTTTTCTCAAAGATAGATCTTCGAATGGGCTATCACCAGTTGAAGATTAAGGCGGAAGATATTCCCAAAACTGCTTTCCGGACTCGATACGGACACTATAAGTTCTTGGTGATGCCTTTTGGTCTCACGAACGCGCCGGCAGCCTTTATGGATTTGATGAACCGAGTGTTCCAACCATGTCTTGATCAATGTGTGATCGTGTTTATCGATGACATCTTGATATATTCCCAGACACGGGAAGATCACATGCGAGACCTTCGTCTTGCTTTAGAAATACTGAGAGAGCACAAGCTATACGCCAAACTTAGCAAGTGTGAGTTTTTGCTGGAAGAGGTGGCATTCCTAGGCCACGTTGTATCCGCGGAAGGCATATCTGGGGATCCGAAGAAGATAGAGGCAGTCATGAGTTGGGCAAGGCCCAAGAGTGTCACAGAGATACGCAGCTTTCTTGGGTTAGCAGGCTACTACAGGAGATTCATAGAGGGTTTCTCCAGCCTTGCAGCACTGCTCACTTACCTGACAAGGAAGAACGCCAAGTTTGTATGGAGTGACTAGTGTGAGATCAGTTTCACGGAACTGAAGAAGAGGCTTACTACAGCCCCTGTCCTTACTGTGACATCCGGATCTTATGGGTATGAGGTGTATAGTGATGCCTCACACGTTGGACTTGGGTGTGTACTCATGCAGCACAAGAAAGTCATTGCCTATGCATCAAGGCAATTGAAGGAGCATGAGAAGAATTACCCCACGCATGACTTGGAGCTTGCCGCAGTCATGTTTGCACTCAAGATTTGGCGACACTACCTTTACGGGGTAGAATTCTATGGGTATATGGATCACAAGAGCCTCAAGTATCTCTTTTCCCAAAAAGAGTTAAATCTAAGGCAACGGTGTTGGATGGAATTTTTGAAAGATTATGATTATACCATTCAATACCACCCAGGTAAAGCAAATGTAGTGGCTGATGCTTTGAGTAGAAGACCTCCGGGGTTATTAGCACACATGTTGGTGCAGGAATGGAAGCTACTTGAAGATTTGGCAAATCTGGACATCAGTGTGAATGACTCTGTCCGTAGTCCTATCTTGGCAAATGTCACGGTTCAGCCATACATTATAGATTTGATCCAAGAATACCAAGCCACAGATGCTCAATTGTTGGCTTATCGGGACAAGGAAGTTTCCAAGAGTAGTGAGGACTTCTCTCTCACTAGCTGGGGTACTATCACATTCAAGGGAAGGCTTTGTGTTCCAGCCAATGCGGATCTTCGACGAGAGATTATGGATGAAGCCCACCGGGCAAAGTACACTGTGCATCTAGGGGGTACGAAGATGTACCGGAACCTCAAGAGTCACTTTCGGTGGCGGAATAGAAGAGGGAGGTTCCGGAGTATGTAGCAGGGTGCTTGGTGTGCCAACAGGTGAAAGCAGAACACATGCGACCCACCGGTCTATTGCAGTCTCTTCCTATTCCCGAGTGGAAATGGGAGAACATATCCATGGATTTCATAGTTGGCTTACCAAAGACAGCAAGGGGCTTAGATGCGATATGAGTAGTAGTGGATCGTTTGACAAAGTCCGCTCATTTCATACCCTACTGAACCACCTTCAATTCTAGTCAGTTGGCCGCACTATACATCAAGGAAGTGATTCGACTACACGGGGTGCCAGTCAGTATTGTGTCAGATCGGGATCCAAGATTCACGTCAAGATTCTGGAAAAGCTTTCAGGAAGCTATGGGTTCCCGACTTGATTTCAGCACTGCTTTTCATCCACAGATGGATGGAAAAACCGAGAGGGTGAACCAAGTAATAGAAGACATGCTTCGGGCTTGTATGCTGGATTTCAAAGGCAGTTGGGAAGAGCACTTGCCTTTGGTAGAGTTCGCCTACAACAATAGCTATCAGGCGAGTATTCAACTGGCTCTATTCGAGGCCTTGTATGGGCGAAGTTGCAGGTCTCCTCTCTACTGGGATGAGGTAGGAGAAAGAAAAGTACTTGGTCCAGAGTTGATTGAGTAAACTGCAAGTATAGTTAAGATCATCCGGGATCGGTTGAAAGCCGCTCAAGATCGTCAAAAGAGCTATGCGGACACGCGTCGCAGGGACTTGGAATTCCAGGTTTAGGATCAAGTCTTTGTGAAGGTATCTCCTAGCAAGGGGATTATGAGATTTGGCAGGCGAGGCAAGATTAGTCCTCGATATATTGGACCGTTTGAAATCATCACGCGAGTGGGTGAGGTTGCTTACAGGGTTTCTCTTCCACCTCACATGGCCACGGTTCACAACGTTTTCCATGTGTCTATGCTTCGGAAGTACATTGCGGATCCTTCGCATGTCATAGACTTGGAACCGTTGGAAATTCGAGAGGATCTCACTTTAGTTGAGAGGCCGGTTCATATATTGGATCGAAGAGATCAAGTCCTTTGCAACAAAACTATTCCATTGGTTCTTGTGCAATGGCAGCATCATGCTCGAGAAGAAGCTACATGGGAGCGTGAGGCCAAAGTCAAAGTGAAGTACCCGGAATTGTTTGAATGAGTTTTGTGTAGGTTTGTATGTGACTTGTAAATTTGTTTTATTTTGTAATGCATATAATCGTCTAAATTTCGAGGATGAAATTTTTGTAAGGGGGGAGGATGTAGAGCCCCGGACTTTTTCACTCTTAATGCATGGCACTTTCATAGCCATTCTATTTTTAATGTAGTACAATTAATAAATAAGTAGGAAATTGAAAATTCTGAAATGTCAAAAATATTTTTTTTCGAAGTACGAACCCAACGCAAGTTGAATCATCTAAATCCGACGAGCGAGTCAAAAGATATGGCCAAAACAGTTTAGACCTGTAAGCAACCGATCGCTTGGTCCATGGAGCGATTGATCGGAGGCTATCGACTGGTCGAAAAATTTGTATGGGGAAATTTTCCAGAGAGTTGATTTTTGGTCGAGAGCTCGGTCAATTCACCGATCGATCGGTCATAAACACCGATCACTCGGTCTTCGTGCTTTGCAGAAATTTTCATTAAGGGTATTTTGGTCTTTTGGGCATTTCAATCAAGCCTTAAAGGCCTTGCCCGAGCATTTGAGGGTTCATTCATAACACTTAGAGTATTTTGAGAGTTAGAGGAAGAGGAGAAGGGTTTCCAAACCTAGGGTTTGCTTTGGAAAGAAATCAAAGGGGTTTCAAGACCCACAATCACCTCAAGCTTGGATTGCTTCAAGATTCCGGTTCAAGCACGAAAGGAGCAATTCTTCAAACTAGGGCAGCATCTACACGCACGTTTTGGAGGAGAGTTCCTTCTCTCATTTTTCAAGGTCGGTACTTCTTGCTACCCTCCTAGTCATAGTTCCTCTTTTCCTCCATGTTTCTTTGTTTTCCTTCATCTATACTTGTACTAGGAGATGGGATGTGTGGATGTTGTGAATGGAGATGGAATGGGCGATTGGATGCTAATGGTTGTGTTGTGATAAGTGAAATGGGGAGGGCATTGTATCCATAATGAACAAACATGTATGATGGAATTATAACCCACCTAGAAAAGCATATTGTAGGGTTAACAAATAATGAACATACCATGTTTGATGGAATGCCAAGGTGAATAAAATGAGTATAAATCAAGAAAATGCATGCTAAATTACATATGTAACTTGTTAGGGATTATGCTAGCATGAGTTCTTGTTTTCCCAAAATTATCATGAATGTTTATTTGTTTAAAAAAAAATTGCTATATGCTATACATTGTGAAATCCCCCAAATGTCATGTTGAAATTCAAATGCAAGTATGCACACGATCCCACGAGCACGATATGCATGACATGATTTTCTGAGGTTTTCAAGAACATGATTAGAGGTGGGACATGTCGTACGATATGTTTTACCTCGCTTTTCACAAGAAAACAAGAACAAACATTCCACGAGGGGTCTCCACTCACTCACAAGTGCATAGCATAAAGAAGGGCCTCCCTTCCCTCGCAAGTACATACATATCACAAAGAAGGGTCTCCCTTCCCTCTCAAGTGCATTGCATAAAGAAGGGTCTCCCTTCCCTCTCAAGTGCATCTCACAAGGATATCTCACAAGTGTATCTCACAAGTTACATGATCACAAGCAAGCACGCATGACACGAATGGCATGACATGACACGTACGACACGCTCGACAAGATCAAGCAAGACAAACATGAAAAGCTTTCAAGTACGAAAAGGATATTTCAAGTTAAGTCAAGGCACAATGATTTCAAGAGGTTTTATCGGCTTTTACGAAATACATTCATGATTATAAATTGCTTTACTTTCTTGTATGACATGAATTGTTCCCGTTTTATATATACGAATTGCTCCTGAATTATGTATTGCCATTTTTATGTTATGACTACTGGTTAGTATTTGGTACCCGTTGAGTATTCCATGCTCAGCCGTACTTCTTATGTCGGTAGGTGATAGCGGAGCAGCTGCTCCTTTTGATGTCTGTGCTCCTGGCCCATGGGTGGAGGAGGAGTACGTTGAGGAGCCTGTGGAGGAACCTCAGGGTGAGGGTTATTATTAGGTGGTGGTAGATTCTGAGTGGATAGCTGTGGGTGAGTTGAGAGAGATATATCCATATATTTTGGCGGGCATGTCCGCACTTTCTTTTGGTTGCCTTTTTGTATAAACTTGGATTCACTTAAGTATATACATAGAGGTTTGGTCAAGTCTTCCGCTATGCTGTGTTAGAGTATGTTCCCGCTGTTATATCCTCTTTGTATATGCTCTGTGGGTTTTTGCAGGATAGTTTGTCAAGCAAGTCATGTAAGTCATGAATAGTACCAAGATTCACTCTAACTCCTAGGGTGGGTTTTGGGTTGCGACAATAAGAGTAGTTACTAATGGATAAGGTTAGTTTCTTTTAAGACTAATCCTAATTGGACTAGGAGAATAATCAATAAAGGAAACTATTGAGGAATCCTGATTGGATTAGGATAAGGTTAATGAATTATAATTGGATTTCAATTCAAGCAACCAAGAGGGAACTTATATAAAGGAGTGGATGCCCAGCCCATTAAGTAAGATAATTCTCCAAAAAATTTTCTTCTCTCCCTCTCCTCAAGTTTATGCCCAGCCCTCTCCCCCTTTGAGGGTGTACGGTCACCCTTCCCCTTCTTCCTTTTTGTTTGGTTTTTGATCTTGATGATTGAGAACAAGTTCTTTGAAGATCAAGATTGGATCTTGTTTGATCAGGAAAGGTTCTTGGATCAAAGAAAAGAAGAAAAGATAAAAGAGCATGGAATTTGGAAGGGCCATTAGCTTCCATTAGAGAAAGCTTTAAAGAAAAAAGAAGGTTCGTGTGAAACGACAGGAGACTTGATACTTGTGAAGTTTTGTGAGTACTATTCTTATGTGGATTTGACTTAACAATTTCAAAGTCGCAAAGGTGAATGTTATTCTAACCTTTACAGAATAAAATCAATTAGAATCTTAGTCAGATCTTGGGATTCGATGTATGTCCCCCAAGAACTGTGTTTCTAAAATTAAAAAGAGGCATACCTTCAGTGGTATCAGAGCCTTGGCTATGCTTCTCTTTGATTTTAGGGTATAATCAAATTTTAATTACATCAAGAATGCCTCCCCTATGAATTTTGGTTACCCTAACGAATCAATCTTCTAGATTCTTGATTATTGGATAATCATTTACTCGGGATAACGGATCCCTCTAGTTATTAAGGGAGTAATCAAACCCTTAGAAATTAGTGTGATACTAATTTCAGTTTTGGATGATTTCAAAACCTCTCTTAATTCTAATAGGGATAGGTATATAGAGATATAAATTTGGTTATAGCCCTTTAGGATTTAGAGATCCTTTTTATATTAAATTAAATTGTTTAATTTATTCTTGTAAGCCCCGGGCAGATTTAGACCACTTAGATACCCATTGATATTTTGGCTAGCATATATAGATGGGATTTTATTTATTAAATGTTAATTAATAAATCTCATGGTGTTATACACCCTTGCTTAAGCGTTCTTGGAAATTAAAGCTTATTTCGATTAAAATTGATTCATAGATTTTCGGATTTGTATTTGATTAGAAGAATCGGTACAGTTTCAGTATTTCGGTCATAACTTTGTGACCGGAAGTCCAATTTAGGTCCATCAGTACATCGTTTCAAAGCCGTCGAAAAGATCTACAACTTTCGTGAAGAAATTTTTTTCAGAATCAATCGTTTTGAGGGTAAAAACTTGAGTCGAAAATCTAAAGCGGGAAAAGGAGTTTTCTAAATTAATTTTCCAAAAGGCTTTCAAATTTTTCCTAAATTCCATTATTTGATTTGAGAGCATGGGATGCTATTAAATTGTTTAATGGGCTATCAATTAACTAAATAGTTTAATTATTTGATTCGAGAGCACGGGTTGAGATTTAATTAAATTGTTTAATTATCTGCTTCGAGTCCACGGGCTATCATTTAATTAAATGTTAATTATGATATCATTTATGGTTCCCTAAAAAGTTTATGGGAATAATACCATAATTATTGTAGTTGATTTGGATCAATTACATGTGCTCAGAATGACTGCCTACATAGTATTTATAAGTTTTTATTTGATTAATAGTTAATCAAGTAATTACATAAATGCCATTTGTTGAGATACAGGGTTTTATCTCAAGTGAATTTTAGTTGAGAGAGATCAATTATTTTATGGACATTTAATACTATTGTTTAGGGTATTATTTTATTTAATCGTTAAATCAAATAATCCCTAAAGCAGTTGGCCCTTATGGAAAATTTTGAAATCACCTATTATTGATTTTGAATTTATTTTGGAATCAATATAAAGTGATATTAAAAATTAGCAATTTGCTGATTTTTATTTTGGTCTTTTAATAGGTTATTAGATCAAAATAAAATGGAAGGGATTAGATCCCTAGCCTAGCCGAATTTAATATGGTGTTTTCTATTTGTTTATCAATTGAGGAATGTGAGGATGAATTTTAGGGTCAGATTAAATTTTAGAGAAATTGTTTCTCTTAATGACTTTTCAAGCATTAAAGGAAAATTGTTTTCTTTTAATGATGGTCTAAAATCCCTAAGAATTCATTCTTGACATGCTTGCTTTCTTTGCTCTAGGGTTTATCTATTAAATGTTAATAGAAGCCTTAACCATATGGGAAAGAGTTTCCATAAGGTTAGCAAAGCCCTTGTTGAGGTTATAGACTTTCTAAGTAATTTGTCATGCCATATTATTATTCATAGTTGATGAATTGTTAATATATATTCTTGTTGAGTGGTGGATGGGTTCCATAATCATGCTTTCTTCTCTCTCTATTCTCTTCTCTTTCTTCTTATGAGTTGTACTCCCCTTGAGCACCCTATTTTGGGTGGTTTCTCAAGGTTTCTTATTTTGAATATGATGTAATCTTAGTATTAGGAGTTGCTGGTTTTTCTCTATAGAGAAATCATATTGAAGATCGAAGATGATGGTGATCGCATGGAGAATAAATCTTGGAAGGTGTTCTACAAGAGTAGTTGTAGGATTTCTAAGATAGCATGATCATGTGGACCCATTGTGTGGCTATATTATGTATTTCATGTGATGATTTGTTATAGCTTTTAGTTGCTTAGAAAAGTCCATAACCCTTGTGATAATGTGATTATCATTTTTTTGTGCAAATTTTGGATAATTGGATCAAACCCCACAATATGTGTCTTGTTGAAACATAAAAAGTTTGTGTTTAAATAAAACACATTATTATAGCCCTTTTGGACGTGATGTGTAGCACCTCGTACTTTTCTATATTTAATGAATAGCACTTTCGTGCCTAATTGGTCTTTCTCGTTGTCTAATTAATAAATAAGGGAGAAATCAGAAATTCTGAAACATCAAAAATGTTCCTTTTTGAAAGACGAATCCAACGCAAGTTGAATCGTCGAAATCGGACGAGCGAGTCAAAAGATATGGTCAAAACAGTCCAAACCTGCAGAGCACCGATCGCTCGGTCCATTCAGCGATCGATCAGTAGCTATCGACTGGTCAAAAATTTTGTATGGGAAAATTTTCCAGAGAGCAGATTTTTGATCAGTCGCTAGGTCAGAACACTAATCGCTCGGTAGACAACCGATCGATCGATCATAACCACCGATCGCTCGGTCTTGGCGTTTTTACAGAAATTTTAGTAAGGGTATTTTTGTCTTTCGGGTGTTAAACCCTTACTTCATAAGGCTTGCCCGAGCCTTTAGGGCTTATCCAACATACTTAGAGGGTTTTTGAGAGTTAGAGAGAGAGGAGAAGGGGATTTGCACCTAGGGTTTCCATTGGAGAAGGAATCAAAGGGTTTGACAACCCTAGATCATCCTCAAACTTGGATTGCTTCAAGTTCAATGCTCAAGCTCGTGGGGGATCTCGTTCTTAAGCTAGGACAGCATTCTCCAAGGTATTTCAAGAGGGTTTTCTTCCCCAAGCCAAGTCTCCCTCAAGAAAAGGTTTCCTCCTTTCAAGTTGGAGCTCAAATCAAGGTTCCTACCAAAATCAAGCCTTGATCTAAGGTTAGTACACCCTACTAACTTTCCCTAACAATAACCTAGGTTTTCTATTTTAAATGGTGATTCTTTACATTATGCTTTCCTTCCCTATGAATATTATCATCTCAATAAATATAAACAAGATAAGGAAAAAGGATATGGAGGTGTATGGAATGTGGATTGAGGCGATGGGTTGCCAAATGTATGATGTGTGATATGTGTGGTGTGGGGAATGAAAAATGGAGGATGGGCATTTTACAGATAATAAACTTACCCTTATGTGATTGGATGGAAAATATGCATTAAAGAAGAATAAGATGAACTATTAATGGACATCGTATGTTATGTGTTGATAAATGCCTAACCTATGAAATGATGACTTAAAGGAATTGGATGTAAATCGTATGTAATTGTTCTTGTAAATGATGACTCGACCAAATGCTATGTTGATCACCTAAATGTCTGCATGATATGCTCTGAGTTTAAATGAAATGCAATATCTCTTTTGTTATCCTCATTCCCATGATTGTCACTATTGGCATGTACACGAGCACGTATGTTAGCATGAACCGAGCTTTCAAGAGCATGTGCATATAATAACCAACAAGAAACTATTGCATGTCAAGGAGGTTGGTAGCCTAGGGAGATTCGGGTACTAGCCTTTGGCTCACAAGAAAACCCCAAAACACGTATTTTCAAGGAGGTTGGTAGCCCAGGGAGATTCGGGCACTAGCCTCTGACTCATAAGAAAACTAAACAAGTAATAAAAATCACATATTGTCAAGGAGGTTGGTAGCCCAGGGACATTCAGGTACTAGCCTCTGGCTCGCAAGAAAACCATGTATCAAGGAGGTTAGCAGCCCAGGGAGATTCGGGTGCTAGCCTCTGGCTCACAAGTTACAAGATGCAAGTTTACAAGATGATGACAAGACATTCATGCATGCACGCATACATGATTTCCACAATGCATACCGAGATTTGAAAACGGGTTTTCAAGCATGAGTTTTATCGGCGTTTTTGCATTCATGCACATACATCAAGATGATAATATTGCTCCGTGTTTAATATTGTTTAATTCTCTGATTTTACTATTGCCTTGAATTGATAATTGGTATTTTATTACTCTTTGCGTGTTTATTATTGTTATGGTTAGCTAGTAGCTTGTACTCGCTGAGTATTCCACGCTCAGCCGTACTTTCATGTCGGCAGGTACTGAGGGAGCCCTTGACCCGGAGCCTTGGGTCGAGGAAAAATACATACAGGAGAGAGAGCCGTTTATTCCACTACAGTCTCAGGCGGACTGAGACCTCGACGTGTGGCCATACTTTGACTACTGTTGAGGGGAGAGTGCGAGGAGAGTTTTGAGTAGTTGTGACATTTTGATAGGTGGGCCTGTCCACCTTAGACTTAGACATGTTTTATATATATGTTAACTTGGAATACCATTTTGAGAACTAAAGAAGAAATGAAAAGTTAAATTATGCTTCCGCATTTATGTTTAGCTTCCGCGCTCTGATTATCATTGTTTAGTACTGTAATTATCTTGTTCATTACAGGATGGCTTGGCAGGTACGTATAGTCACACCTAAAGTATCCCTTAACTCCTAGGGGGTATTTTGGGGCGCGACATGATGCATCTAGTCCGTGTTGAAATTTTTACGTGGAATATGTTACTTGCATGATTATGAGATAATTGTGCCTTAATTGGCATAGATGTAAGCTAACAATATTCAAGATTATGGGAAGTGCTTGAGTGACACTTATAGACCCTAGTAGACATGTCTTAGAGAGTTGTTTAAAGACTCCCACAATTTTTTAGACATAGGGTTGGTGAACCCTATTGTCCTAAAAATTAATTCATAGAGAATTAAAGGGTAACATAGTCCATTTTGACTTATGGGTTTTAGTGATGCACATGGACACTTTATAATTTTTATTTTGGGCCCATGGTGCTTGGTATGACCAATGGTCCATCATATGGATGTATGAACCATTTAAAGCCCACTGATATTAAAAATGACCCTTGTACCCTTGGATTAGATCCATTAAGATTTCAGGGGCTAGTGGGAGTTCATTGGAATTAGTTTGATCTAATTAAACAGAAATTTGATTTATTATCATATGATGATATTTGTATATTATTTTATACATGTGATGCAATGATAAATATTGTGAATACTTTTGATATATGCATTAGATGTATAATTTATTCATGATATTCTGTTTTCCCTCAAGAAAAATATTAAGTGAATTAAATGGGCTAATCTATCCTACGGGATAATATTGCCCTATGACCTTCCATTATCAATAAGATTAGGAATTAATTAGCCTGAGTCTTGTCTTGCCAAAAGGTATTGACATAATTCAGTCTGAGTTAAACTCCTAGAGTCTTATTTCTATAGTAGATAGGTTTGTGTATGGCTTGATAGGGAGTGTCAACTAAAATGGAGGCACAGCCCTACTTGATCATATGACGAACCAGAATGATGGGTTTCACTTAACCAAGGAACATGGCGGCTGAAACAATGACAGTCATGTTGTCCTTGGAGGTCGCAAGAAAATTGGGAATCACTGATTTACATAAGGAGTTATGCATGAGATGCTCAGTGATGGATAGTTACTATCCACCTTATAGTGCATGTGTGGTACTATCCTAAAATGGAAGATTGCATGTGTATTATAAGGCACCCAATGCTCATCAGAAATCTGAAGTAGCATATTTCCTAATTTTATAGATTGAGGGGTCTATGAAATTTGATTGAATGATGAGCATTATCATCAAAGATTGAAAGCCCTGATCTAATGATATTATAATGTGTGAAATATTATGATGAAAGTTTTAATTGTCATGTCATTCTATAACTACCTTACCAAGACTTTAATGACAATCTCTTGACCAATTCAAAGTGTTTGGAATGGAAAAGGAATCTCAAGTTTGTGCTTACTATCTAAAGAATTGCCCAAGTTCTCACTACTAATGGTAAATGTCATTTAATATGTTTACAGAATACAATAGGGCTGCTAGGCAGTTTACTATATAAAAGGACAAGTAGACACCAAGTTGACTAGGGAAACCCAGTCACAAAGAATATGATAGAGATCATTGGATTCATAAATCCCAATTCTTGGTGCTGAGATAAATTGAAATAAATTTATGGGATAAGAGGATATGATTCTCGATAAACTCCCGGAGTCCTTTAATATGGTTATGTTGAACAAATAGGAAATCAGATTGTCTGAATTCCTACATGTTGCATATGGCTAAGAACCTTTGAAGAGTTCAATGCTACTTGCAAAGATGTTCAAAAGAGTTAGATTTTTCTAAATCCCAAGCATTTATGCAAAGGAAAGAAATCCAAGATTTTCCATTGGAAAGGTATTCTGGTAGTATGGACAAGAGCTCTTCAGAGAAGAAAGAAAAGTATAAGGATTGTGTTTCATAGTGAAGCAATTGGTCATTGGATACAAGACAAACCTTTGGAAGGATTATCCAGTTTGTATACTCATCAAGTCCAACTTAATTTTTGGAACCTCTAGCTCCTAATGCTTGGTATGATCTTGCATAAGTGCAATAGTTGCATATTTGTACAGGAGAAGGAGAAATCTAAGAAGATAAAACTTCTACTTGGAAATGAGACAAAAGTTGGATGATCATAATTATATGAATCTTCCATTAAGAGGTAGCTAACTTTATTTCACTTTCTTTGAAAAGTTCAAGGAATTCCGCATTGAAATAAGGAAACAGCTAGGTATGTCTTCCATGATTGAGAAGAGTACCTCTTAATAGAAATTTCATAATTTACTCTCATTACATCTCGTCTCAGATAATTCCCATAACAAATCATAGCATGATGGTGTTGTTAAATTAAATTATATTGGATATGATTTCATAGAAGATAAGCTTGGGATTCGCATTAGAGACATTTAGTCTCTATTTCTGGATAACAAAAGATATTTGTAAACAGGAATACAAGTTTCCTAGTAGAGAAACTGAATCTAGAATTGTCCTAGAAGCGGAAGCCCAATAGACCAATAACTATGAGAATTGATAGAGATCAACTCTCTACTCTCACTATACCTAAATAGTACACTAGAACCCATAGGTCCCAGAATCTGTAGATGGACTAACTTTTATTCTGATGAAGTAATCAAACTGTTTGATTTTCATCTAAGAATAAAAGTATCATTTGTGTGCAAATTGGTTAGTGGGAGCATAATTACTTTCCTGGCTCTATGCAGAGATAATATTCTTTTCATTGTGAATGAAGTACGGATATTATTCTTCTCTTAGATTTGATCTAACAATTTTGTAATGAAGGACAAAAAACTTTGACATCATGTTTTCTTAGTCCTAAATAGTTTAGAGACAAAAAGAAAATGATATTGTTATTCTCCCAATAACAATCATGTTTTTGTGCAAGTAAGATTCCAAGAAAAGAGTTTCTACCTTTATGGGATGGAATCTGTTTCTTTTAGATATATGATATCATGAGAAAGTATACTTGTACTAGACCGGATATTTATCACATGTTGATGTGATAAGATATTGGTCAGATTAGTCTGGAGCAATGTACAATGGTAAAGCACAAGCATGTTAACTTCTGAAAATGACTGTTGGACAGTATCATTTTTGTTTAGTGATTTTTGATAATAAATTTGCAAGAGTTACAAGTGTTATTGCATCACTACAATAGTTGTGGTAAAGCAGACATGACAGACCCATACATATTAAGTAATGTCTCAATTGGTGTTTGAGAAACATCACTGAGAAGATGGGTATTACATCTAATTGGCTTAGAGTGCAAGTGGCAGATTGTTGGACATATATGCCCTCGAAAGCCAATCAAAGACTTTTCTATGTTGATTAGACAAGCATCATATTCACACAACCAACTACAAAGGGTATTTATATTAATTACTGTCTCATATGATGATGACATAAATTTTTATAGGTAACATTATAGGAAAATCATGCAAAGGTTGCGAGGAGATATAGTTTTCCGGTTTCTTGTAAACCTAATATTGTTCGAAGCCTCTAGAGTACTGGTTGGGCGCCGTACTTCATCTTTGCTTGCACATGTGTAGTTCTATGAGATAGTGTGATGAATCTCATTCTCAGAGAGTGGTGACCTTTGACTAACATGTGAGTATATGTAGCAAGTACATAATACTGAACGGGATCACTAGTGAATACCCTATGGAATACACTGTCAGATTGTATTAGGGTTATCCATTTGACAAATTGTCCTTAGACCTGAGAGGTTAACATCTTCTCAGACATCTGTCTATATGGATTTGATGTGCCAATTGGCAATGTCCAATACACAGGACTAACTCCGAGTACGTTGGGTCATGTACACAATGTTTGGAGAAGTGTCTAAACACGCAATAAGGAATCCACAACTCCTTAATTAGAGATAATGATATCAAGTGATACTTGTTGAACTGAACTGTTAAATCCAGTACTGGTGCTTTTCGGTAAAATGGTTTTTATCGAAGTTGATATTTTTAATATGGAAAAATATATATATATATATATATATATATGTGTCAGTTCTTTTCTAATGTTTCTTCAAAATTGTTTTGGAGGTTCAGTTCAATGAAAAAGTAATCATGAGAAAGAGTTCTATTCATAAGCTAGGGACTTAGACAGTGGAAATATTCCAATCCCGGAAGCTTACAAGTGATATCGGAATGTGGAAGGATTTATTTGTAAATATATTATGAGATGATACTTACAAGCAATTCTCTAATTTCTGGAGGTTAATCACATTGTGTTAATGGACATTAATTGTGATTGGTGGAAGTCCAGGGAAATAGATAAAATTCTATAATCCTAATGGAGTGTAGGAAAGGTGTTTCCTAGTAACAATGCTTTAACCAAAAGGTTAAGCACTTGGTCCCACCACCGGAAATAGGAGATCCCTTTAGATACCACACACAAGGACCTTCTTAAAGTATTTAATTTAATTATTAATTAAATTAATTAATTTCTCTAAGTAATCACTATATGGTATAGTGAAGCTCCAAAATGTGGAATCACATTAGATATGAAAAACCAAATGGGTAGGACCCATTGGGAATTATTATAAAAGAATAATTCAAGTGACCAGAAGGGTTTTGGAAACCCTTTGGGCGTGTGGAGTGGGACCCACCTAGGGTAGGACGCCCACTTCAAGGAGGAATAATAATTTTTATTATTTTAATTAGTTTCTAATAACTAATATCCTTATTAGATAAGGTTAGTTAGTTAGTTACTAATTAAAGATTCCCTAATTGTTAGGGATTCCATTAGTTAGTTACTAATTCAAGATTCCTTATTGGATAAGGATAAGATTAGTTACTAATGGATAAGGTTAGTTTCTTTTAAGATTAATCCTAATTGGAATAGGAGAATAATTAATAAAGGAAACTATTGAGGAATCCTAATTAGATTAGGATAAGGTTTATGAATTATAATTGGATTACAATTCAAGCAACCAAGAGGGAACTTATATAAAGGAGTGGATGCCCAGCCATTTAAGTAAGATAATTCTCCAGAATTTTTTCTTCTCTCCCTCTCCTCAAGTTTACGCCTAGCCCTCTCCCCCTTGAGGGGTACGGTCACCCTTCCCCTTCTTCCTTTTTGTTTGGTTTTTGATCTTGATGATCGAGAACAAGTTCTTTGAAGATCAAGATTGGATCTTGTTTGATCAAGAAAGGTTCTTGGATCAAAGAATAGAAGAAAAGATAAAAGAGCATGGAATTTGGAAGGGCCATTTGCTTCCATTAGAGAAAGCTTTAAGGAAAAAAGAAGGTTCGTGTGAATCGACAGGAGACTTGACACTTGTGAAGTTTTGCGAGTACTATTCTTATGTGGATTTGACTTAACAATTTCAAGGTCGCAAAGGGAATGTTATTCTAACCTTCATTGAATAAAATCAATTAGAATCTTAGTCAGATTTTGGGATTCGATGTATGCCCCCCAAGAACTGTGTTTCTAAAATTAAAAAGAGGCATACTTTCAGGTAATTCACAATACACATAACATCATTAATTTGAACAAGTCAATATTAATGCAATTTAGGGAAAACAAGGAGACACACTATCATAGGCCCTAGCAACTTCCAAAATCAATTGAGCATGCATCACTTAATTTACAACTCATTTTATTCACCTTGTCATTTCATCAAATATGGGGTGTGTTCATTATTTATTAAACCTACATCATGCTTTTCTAGGTGGATTGATGTTCACATCACACATGTGTGTTCATTATGGATACAATGCCCTCCCCATTTAAATTATCACAACACAACCATTGGCATCCAATCACCCATTCCATCTCCATTCACAACATCCACACATCCCAACTCATAGCACAAGTATGATGAAGGAAAACAAAGAAACATGGAGGAAAAGAGGAACTATAACTAGGAGGGTAGCAAGAAGTACCGACCTTGATCAATGAGAAAGAAAACTCCTCTAAAAACATTCGTGAGGCGCTGCCCTAGCTTAGAACATGAGCTCCACGAGTTCTTGAGCTTGAATCTTGAAGAAAATGGGCTTAAGGTTGATCTAAGTCTTCACCCCTTTTTGATTTCTTCCCCAAATAGAAACCCTAGGTTAGAAATCTCCCTCTCCTCTTTCTCTAACTCTCAAATGTCTCTAAGTGTTGTAAATGAGCCCTAAAGGCTTGGGCAACCCTTAAGAGTGAAGAGTGAAATGCCAAAAGACTAAAACACCCTTACTGAAATTTCTGCAAAACACGATACACCGATCGATCGGTGGTCGATACCGAGCGATCGGTTGCCTACCGATCGATCGGTTGCCTACCGATCGATCGGTTTCGTAACCGAGCGATCGATTAAAAATCTACTCTCTAGAAAATTTTCCCATATAAAAATCTTGACCAGTCGATAGCTACCGATCGATCGGTTTTAGACCGATCGATCGCTCCATGGACCGAGCGATCGGTTGCTCTACAAACTTGATCCTGAGCCCATTTTTCTCACCCATTTCACTACTTAAACTGATCCTAGTTCTCTTTTGACCTTTCCTAAACATGACTAGGGTCTGTTTAAAGCTTGTATAGGTGCTTAAATAATTTATTAACTTAATTATAACATTCTTGACACAATTTTCTCAAAGTTCCAAATTTCCATTTCATGAATTTGAGATTACATAGGCTACATGCCTTGGCACACATACCAAGACATGTACGAAAAGTTCCAAGGTTCTACATCCTCCCCCCCTTACAAAATTTCGTCCTCAAAATTTGGATTGTACATGCATTACAAACCAAAACAAAATTGCAAGTCATACCCAAAATCTACACAACATTCATTCAAACAATTCTGGATACTTCGCTTTGACTTCGGCCTCACACTCCCACGTAGTCTCTTATCGAGCATGATGTTGCCACTGCACGAGAACCAACAGAATCGTTTTGTTGCGAAGGACTTGATCTCTCCAATCCAATATATGAACCAGCCTCTAAACTAAAGTGGGATCCTCTCGAATTTCCAACGGTTCCAAGTCTATGACATGCGAAGGATCCGCAATGTACTTCCGAAGTATAGACACATGGAAAATGTTGTAAACCGCGGCCATATGAGGTGGAAGAGCTACCCTATAAGCAATCACCAACTCACGTGATGATCTTAAATAGGCCCACATATCGAGGACTAAGCTTGCCTCGTCTGCCAAATCTCATAATCCCCTTACTAGGAGATACCTTTACAAAGACTTGATCCCCAACCTTGAATTCCAAGTCCCTGCGGCGTGTGTCCGCATAGCTCTTTTGATGATCTTGAGTGGCTTTCAACCAATCCCGGATGATCTTGACTATACTTGCAGTTTGCTCGATCAACTCCGGACCTAACACCTTTCTTTCTTTTACCTCATCCCAGTAGAGAGGAGACCTACAGCTTCGCCCATATAAGGCCGCAAATGGTGCCATTTGGATGCTCGCCTAATAGCTATTGTTATAGGCGAATTCAACCAAAGGCAAGTGTTCTTCCCAACTGCCCTTGAAATCCAACATACAAGCTCGAAGCATGTCTTCAATGACTTGGTTTACCCTCTCGGTTTGTCCATCCGTCTGTGGATGAAAAGCGGTGCTCAAATCAAGTAGGGAACCCATAGCTTCCTGAAAACTCTTCCAGAACCTGGACGTGAATCTCGGATCCCGATCTGACACAATACTAACTGGCACCCCGTGTAGCCTAACAACTTCCTTGATATATAGTGCAGCCAACTGACTAGAGTTGAAGGTAGTTCGATAAGGCAAGAAATGCGTGGACTTTGTTAAACGATCCACCACAACCCATATCGCATCTGAGTTCCTTGCCGTCTTTGGCAAGCCAACTATGAAGTCCATGGAGAAGTTCTCCCATTTCCACTCAGGAATAGGAAGAGACTGTAATAGACCTGCGAGCCGCATGTGCTCTGCTTTCACTAAGCTGGCACACCAAACACCGTGCGACATATTCCGCAACTTCCCTCTTCATATTCCGCCACCAACAGTGACTCTTGAGGTTCCGGTACATCTTTGTACCCCCATATGCACAGTATACTTTGATCGGTGTGCTTCATCCATAATCTCCCTTCGAAGATCTACATTGGCTGGGACACATAGCCTTCCTTTGAACGTAATGGCACCCTGGCTAGTGAGAGAGAAGTCCTCACTACCTTTGGCAACTTTCTTGTCCCGAAAAGCCAACAATTCAGCATCCGTGGCTTGGTATTCTTGGATCAAATCTACAATGTATGGTCGAACCGTGACATTTGCCAAAACAGGACCACGAACTGTATCATTCACACTAATGTCCAGATTTCCCAAATCCTCAAATAATCTCCATTCTTGCACCAACATGTGTGCTAATAATCCCGGAGGTCATCTACTCTAGGCGTGTCGCGACCCAAAACCCACCCTAGGAGTTAGAGTGAATCTTGGACGACCAATCATGACTTTCATGACTTGCTTGACCAAAATAACCTACAAAAGACGTACAGAGCATACACAAAGAGGATGTAAACAGCGGAAACATACACTAACATAGCACAGCGGAAGACTTAAACAAAATCTCTATGTGTATAAACATATACATGATCCAAGTTGGTACAAAAGAAGAATACCCAAAAGAAAGTGCGGACAGGCCCGCCAAAATACATGAATATATATATCTCTCTAAACTCACCCACAGCTACATCACTCAAAATCTACTACCATCTAATAGTAACCCTCGACCGGAGGTTCCTCTAAAGGTTCCTCAACGTACTCCTCCTCCACCCATGGGCCAGGAGCACAGACATCAAAAGGAGCAGCCGCTCCGCTATCTCCTGCCAACATAAGAAGTACGGCTGCGCATGGAATACTCAGCGTGTACTAAATGCTAACCAACAGTCATAGCATAAACATAGCAACATATGAAGCAGGAGCAATTAAAACGAGAACAATTCATGTCATACAAGTAAGTAAAGCAATTTATAATCATGCTTGCATTTCATAAAAAGCCAATAAAACCTCTTGAAATCATCCTGCACTTGACTTGACTTAAAGTACCATTTTCGTGCTTGAAAACTTGTCTTGTCTATCTTGCTTGATTCTTGTATATCGTGTCATGTCATACATGTCATGCGTGCTTGCTTGTGATCATGTAACTTGTGAGATATACTTGTAAGATGTACTTGTGAGATGCGCTTGTGAGATGCTTTGAGAGGGAAGGGAGACCCTTCTTTATGCAATGCACTTGAGAGGGAAGGGAGACCCTTCTTCATGATATGTATGTACTTGCGAGGGAAGGGAGGCCCTTCTTTATGCTATGCACTTGTGAGTGAGGGGAGACCCCTCGTGGAATGTTTGTTCTTGTTTTTTTGTGAAAAGCGAGGTAAAACATATCGTACGATATGTCCCACCTCTAAACCTCGTTCTTGAAAACCTCGGTAAATTCATGTCATGCATGTCGTGCTTGTGGAAGCGTGTACATACTTGCATTTAAATTTAAATATGACATTTAGAGAGTTAACAATACATAGAACATCAATCATTTGAGCAATTCAATATTCATGTAATTTAGGGCTATCATAACCCAAACAATTTCCATAAACTTTAAGCATGCATTTTCTTAATTTATTATTCATTTCATTCACCTTGGCATCCCATCAAACATGGTATGTTCATTATTTGTTAACCCTACAACATGCTTTTCTAGGTGGGGTATAATTCCATCATACATGTTTGTTCAATGCCCTCCCCATTTCAATTATCACAACACAACCATTGGCATCCAATCGCCCATTCCATCTTCATTCACAACATCCACACATCCCAACTCATAGCAAAAGCATAGACGAAGGAAAACAAAGAAACATAGAGGAAAAGAGGAACTATGACTAGGAGGGTAGCAAGGAGTACCAACCTTGATCAATGAGGAAGAAAAATCCTCCAAAAACGCTCGTGAGGTGCTGCCCTAGCTTGGAACACGAGCTCCACGAGTTCTTGAGATTGAATCTTGACGAAAATGGGCTTGAGGTTGATCTAAATCTTCACCCCTTTTGATTTCTTCCCCAAATGGAAACCCTATGTTAGAAATCGCCCTCTCCTCTTTCTCTAACTCTCAAATGAGTCTAAGTGTTGTAAATGAGCCCTAATGGTTCGGGCAACCCTTAAGAGCAAAGAGTGAAACGCCAAAAGACCGAAACACCCTTACTGAAATTTCTGCAAAAACACGAAGACCGAGCGATCGGTGATTATGACCGATCGATCGGTTGCCTACCAAGCGATCGGTGTGTTGACCGAGCTCTCGACCATAAATCAACTCTCTGGAAAATTTCCCCATACAAATTTTTCGACCAGTCGATAGCCTCCGATCGATCGGTTTTGGACCGATCGATCGCTCCATGGACCAAGCGATCGGTGGTCTGCAGGATTTGACACAGAGACCAATTTTCACCCATTTCCACTACTTGGACCCATTTTACTTCTATTCTAACATCTTCTAAACTTACCTAGGAAGCTTATAAGGCTATAGGTCATTATCCGTTAATGGATTTAATTAATTATAGTATCCTTGAGACGATACTCTAAGTTTTCAACAATCTCATTTCATGAAATTGGACATTACAAGGTATCATGCCTTGGCACACATTCCAAGACATGAGCAAAAGTTCCGGGGCTCTACATCCTCCCCCCTTATAAAAATTTTATCCTCGAAATTTAGACGATACTTGCATTACAAACCAAAACAAAATTACAATTCATATACAAAACCTATAAAAAACCTCATTTAAACAATTCCGGGTACTTTGCTTTTACTTCGGCCTCATGTTCCCATGTTGCCTCTTCTCGAGCATGAAGTTGCCACTTGATCTCTCCGATCCAATATATGAACCGGCCTTTCAACTAACGTGAGATCCTCTCGAATTTCCAACGGTTCCAAGTCTATGATATGCGAAGGATCTGCAATGTACTTCCGAAGCATTGACACAAGGAAAACGTTGTGAACCGTGGCCATGTGAGGTGGAAGAGCAACCCTGTAAGCAACCTCACCCACTCACGCGATGATCTCGAATGGGCCAACATATCGAGGACTAAGCTTGCCTCGCCTGCCAAATCTCATAATCGCCTTGCTAGGAGATACCTTCACAAAGACTTGATCCCCAACCTGGAATTCCAAGTCCCTGCGGCGCGTGTCCGCATTGCTCTTTTGACGATCCTGAGCGGCTTTTAACCGATCCTGGATGATCTTGACTATACTAGCAGTTTGCTCGATCAACTCCGGATCAAATACTTTTCTTTCTCCTACCTCATCCCAGTAGAGAGGAGATTTGCAACTTCGCCCATACAAGGCCTCGAACGGAGCCATTTGAATACTCGCCTGATAGCTATTATTATAGGCGAATTCAACCAAAGGCAAGTGTTCTTCCCAACTGCCCTTGAAATCCAGCATACACGCTCGAAGCATGTCTTCAATGACCTGATTCACCCTCTCAGTTTGTCCATCTGTCTGTGGATGAAAGGCGGTGCTGAAATCAAGTCGGGAACCCATAGCTTCCTGAAAAATTTTCCAGAACCTGGATGTCGCGACCCAAAACCCACCCTAGGAGTTAGAGTGAATCTTGGACGACTCAATCATGACTTACATGACTTGCTTGACAAACCAACCTGCAAAACCCCACAGAGCATATACAATAGAGGACATTATCGTGGAAACATAACTATAAAACACAGCGGAAGTCTAACAAACCTCTAAGTATATACATATGGAAATCCAAGTTTATACAAAAAGTAACCAAAAGAAGGTGCGGACAGACCCGCCAAAATACATGAATGTATATCTCTCATCTCACCCACAGCTATTCACTCAGAATCTACAACCACCTAATGGTAACCCTCTACGGGAGGTTCCTCCAAAGGCTCCTCGACGTACTCCTCCTCCACCCAAGGGCTCGGAGCACAGATATCAAATGGAGCAGCTGCTCCGCCATCACCTGCCGACATAAGAAGTACGGCTGAGCATGGAATACTCAGCGGGTACTAAGCACTAACCAACAGTCATAGCATACAGATAGTAGGGAGCAAGTTGCATATATAGAACAGGAACAATTTATATCATAACAAGGAAGTAAAGCAATTTATATTCATGCTTGCATTCAGAAAGACTGATAAAACCCTTGAAAACATCGTGCACTTAACTTGACTTGAAATACCCTTTTTTCGTGATTAGGAACTTGTTAACCGTGTCATGCTTGTCATGCTTGCATTTTCATAATTTAAACGTGTTCACATGCCTAGTTGCCGTTCATAGTCCGTCACAACTAGTACCCTATATGCAGATGGGTATGCCTAGTTGCCGTTCATAGCCCGTCGCAACTAGCATCCATGCAGAATGTGAATGCCTAGTTGCCGTTCATAGCCCGTCGCAACTAGCATCCATGCGGAATGTGAATGCCTAGTTGCCGTTCATAGCCCGTCGCAACTAGCATCCATGCAGAATGTGTGATGCTATGTTATGCGTGTCATGCCATGCTATGCTATGCGTGTCATGCGATGCTATGCATGTCATGCGAGGGGATGGGAGACCTTTCCCTATGCAATGCATGATTGTCTTGCCCTTGTCAAAAGCGAAGTGAAACATATCTTAGGATATGCCCCACCTCTACGTCCCATACTCAAAACATCGGTAAATCACGTCATTTCATGCGTGCTCGTGAGATCGTGTGCATACTTGCATTTGGAATTAAATATGACAATTTGGAGTGATTCACAAGGCATAGCATATAACAATTTAAGAAATTAATAATCTACATATTTTAAGAAATGTAAGAAACACACTATCATGAACCCTAACAAATTTCAAGAGCAATTAAACATGGGTTCCCTTAATTTATCATTTATTTTATTCACCTTGGCATTTCATCAAACATGTGGTTTGTTCATTATTCACTTAAACCTAAATCATGCTTTTCTATGTGGGTTATGCTCACATCACACTTGTATGTTCATTATTAGTACAATGCCCTTTCCCATTCATTCATCACATCATCCACACGGCATCCATTCGCCAACATCCATCTCCATTCACCATTCATACCACCAATCTCATAACACATATATAAGTGAAGGAAAACAAGAAGAAATAAAGGGAAGAGAAGCTATAACTAGGAGGGTAGTAAGAAGTACCGACCTTGACAAATGGGGGAAGAAATCCTCCACCAAACGCACTTGAGTTGCTGCCCTAGCTTGAGGAGAGTGCCCCACACGAGCTCCACACGAGCTTGAGCCGAGATCTTGAAGGAAAACGTGCTTGAGGATGATCTAGGGTCTCAAACCCCTTTGATTCCTCTTCAAAATAGAAACCCTAGATTTAGGAACCCTTTCTCCTCTCTTCTAATCTCCCAAATCTTCTAAGGGTTGAGAATGAGCCCTAAAGGCTCGGGCAATCCTATATAAGAAAGGGTATAACACCCGAATGCCGAAAATGCCCTTAGTGAAAATTCTGTAAAACGCGAGGACCGAGCGATCGGTGTTAATGACCGATCGATCGGTTGCCTACCGATCGATCGGTTTCATAACCGAGCGATCGGTTAAAATTTCACTCTCTGGAAAATTTCTCCATACAAAAATCTTGACCAGTCGATAGCCTCCGAGCGATCGGTTTTGGACCGATCGATCGCTCCATGGGCCGAGCGATCGGTGGTCTGCAGGTCCAAACTGTTTTGGCCATAACTTTTGACTCGTTCGTCCGATTTTGACGATTCAACTTGCGTTGGGTTCGTACTTCGAAAACGAACATTTCTGACGTTTCAGAATTTCCAATTTCTTCCTTATTTATTAATTGCATTACTTTAAAGGAAAAATGGCTACGAAGGGTCATGCATAAATGTGAAAAGGTCCGGGGCCTTACATCCTTCCCCCCTTACAAAAATTTCGTCCTCGAAATTTGGATGAGGCATGCATTACAGAATCAAATAATATTACAAGCTACATATACAAAACCTATACAAAATTCATTCAAACAATTCCGGGTACTTTGCTTTGACTTCGGCTTCACGCTCCCATGTAGCTTCTTCCCGAGCATGGTGTTTCCATTGCACAAGAACCAAAGGGATTGTCTTGTTGCGAAGCACTTGATCTCTCCGATCCAATATGTGAATCGGCTTCTCAACCAACGTGAGATCTTCTCGAATTTCCAACGGTTCCAATTCTAGTATATGCGAAGGGTCCGCAATGTACTTTCGAAGCATAGACACGTGGAAAACGTTGTGAACCGCGGCCATGTAAGGTGGAAGAGCTACTCGATAAGCAACTTCACCAACCCGCGTGATAATCTCAAACGGTCCAACATAGCGAGGACTAAGCTTGCCTCTTTTGCCGAATCTCATAATCCCTTTGCTAGGAGATACTTTCACAAAGACTCGGTCCCCTACTTGAAATTCCAAGTCCCTGCGGCGCGTGTCTGCATAGCTCTTTTGGCGATCTTGAGCGGCTTTCAACCGATCCCGGATGATCTTGACTATACTAGCAGTTTGCTCAATCAACTCCGGACCAAGTACTTTTCTTTCTCCTACCTCATCCCAGTAGAGAGGAGACCTGCAACTTCGTCCATACAAAGCCTCGAACGGAGCCATTTGGATACTCGCCTGATAGCTATTGTTGTAGGCGAACTCCACCAAAGGCAAGTGCTCTTCCCAACTGCCTTTGAAATCCAGCATACAAGCCCGAAGCATATCTTCTATTACTTGGTTCACCCTCTCGGTTTGTCCATCCGTTTGTGGATGAAAAGCAGTGCTGAAATCAAGTCGGGAACCCATAGCTTCCTGAAAGCTTTTCCAGAATCGTGATGTGAATCTTGGATCCCGATCCGACACAATACTAACGGGCACTCCGTGCAACCTCACCACTTCCTTGATGTACAAAGCGGCTAACTGGCTAGAGTTGAAAGTAGTTCGGTACGGTAGGAAATGAGCGGATTTCGACAAACGATCCACTACTACCCATATCGCATCTGAGCCCCTTGCCGTTTTTGGCAAGCCAACTATGAAATCCATGGATATATTCTCCCATTTCCACTCGGGAATCGGAAGGGACTGTAATAGACCGGCGGGCCGCATGTGTTCTTCTGCTTTCACCTGTTGACACACCAAGCCCCGTGCTACATATTCCGCAACCTCCCTCTTCATATCCGCCACCAAAAGTGACTCTTGAGGTTCCGGTACATCTTTGTACCCCCTGGATGCACTGTGTACTTCGAACGGTGTGCTTCGTCCAAAATCTCTCTTCGAGGTCTGCATTGGCTGGACGCACAGCCTTCCCTTGAATGTGATAGCACCCCGACTAGTGAGAGAAAAGTCTTCACTGCCCTTGGCAACTTCCCTTGTCCCGGAAGCCAACAATTCCGCATCCATGGCTTGATACTCTTGGATCAAATCTATAATGTACGGCCGAACCGTAACATTTGCCAAGGTAGGACCACGGACAGAGTTATTCACACTGATGTCCAGATTTGCCAAATCTTCTAGCAGCTTCCATTCTTGAACCAACATGTGTGCTAACAACCCCTGAGGTCTTCTACTCAAAGCATCAGCCACTACATTTGCTTTACCCGGGTGGTATTGAATGGTACAATCATAGTCCTTCAGGAATTCCATCCAACGCCGTTGCCTTAGATTCAATTCCTTTTGGGGAAAAGAGGTATTTGAGACTCTTGTGATCCGTATACACATAGAATTCCACCCCGTATAAGTAATGTCGCCAGATCTTGAGCGCAAACACGACAGCGGCAAGCTCTAAGTCGTGCGTGGGGTAATTCTTCTCATGCTCCTTCAATTGCCTCGATGCATAGGCAATGACCTTCTTGTGTTGCATAAGCACACATCCAAGTCCAACGTGTGAGGCATCACTGTACACCTCATACCCAAGAGGTCCGGATGGCACTGTAAGGACAGGAGCTGTAGTAAGCCTCTTCTTCAGTTCCGCGAAACTGATCTCACACTTGTCGCTCCAAACAAACTGCGCATTCTTCGTGTCAGGTGAGTAAGCGGTGCTGCAAGGCTAGAGAAACCCTCTACGAATCTCCTGTAGTAGCCTGCCAGCCCAAGAAAGCTGCGTATCTCAGTAACACTCTTGGGCCTCGCCCAACTCATAACAGCTTCTATCTTCTTCGGATCAACGGAGATGCCTTCCGCGGAAACAACGTGGCCTAGGAATGCCACCTCTTCCAACCAAAACTCACACTTGCTAATTTTGGCGTATAGCTTGTGCTCTCTTAACATTTCCAATGCGAGGCGAAGGTCGCGTATGTGATCTTCCCGTGTCTGGGAATAGACCAAAATGTCATCAACAAATACAATCACGCACCGATCTAGGTATAGTCGGAACACCCGGTTCATCAAATCCATAAAGGCTGCCGGTGCGTTCGTGAGTCCAAAAGGCATCACCAAGAACTCGTAATGTCCATATCGAGTCCTGAAAGCAGTTTTGGGAACATCTTCCGCCTTAATCTTCAACTGGTGATAACCCGATCGAAGATCTATCTTTGAGAAAAATCTCGCTCCCTTCAACTGATCGAACAAGTCATCAATCCTAGGCAAGGGATACCTATTCTTTATAGTGACTTTGTTCAATTGCCTGTAATCGACACACATCCGCATCGAGCCATCTTTCTTCTTAACAAACAACACCGGGGCACCCCATGGTGAGACACTTGGTCGAATGAAGCCAAGGCCTTGCAATTCCTCCAACTGAGTCTTCAACTCCTTGAGTTCAATAGGGGCCATTCTATATGGAGCTCTGAATACAGGAGCTGTGCCTGGTGCAAGCTCGATCATAAACTCAATCTCCCTGTCTGGAGGCAATCCTGGCAACTCCTCTGGAAATACATCCAGGAACTCACTCACAACCGGAATAGTCGATGAGTCCTTTGCCTCGGGGTTAGCTAAGCTCAACGCCGCAAAACGGGCAATGTCTCTACATTTTAACCCGCGAAAGTGGAATGGTTTTCCTTTTACTGGCTTGAAGAGTACCATCTTCTCAAAGCAAGCTACATGCCCTGGTGTGCTGGCTAACCAATCCATTCCCAATATAATATCAAAGATCTTTGGGACATCACAAATGGCCACGATGGGTCGAAACACCGTCCCAAACTCGGGGCCTGCCAACTTGGACCGCACTTATTTCCTTAACTTACTGCCCAAATAGTGCGTTTAGAGACACCGAGAATCGCGGAGTCGGGAGATTAATGGTAACTCGCGAGTTTTAGGCTGGACTAGGTTACCTCCATAGAAAGTAGCGTTCTGAAACAACCCCACTCCACCACGAAGAGAAAACGACCCTATGAAGTAGACGCCGGACTAAATCAATCAAACATCGAGCCAAATCTATTCACCTAGGAATAGTCCGGGTTCCCGAAAAATTTGGCTTCGTGACTGTCAATTAAGCACTCAACAGCTGTATAAACAGATAGGTACGATAGTATATATAATATAGCATTAAAATACAGGACCACAAGAGAATAAAAACATAACAAGAACCATCACGAATAAGGAAATAATCCTAACGAGTACCTGCAAGAAACATCGTCAGATGCAAGGGCATCGCCTCGTCCACGGGCACAAAAACTCGCCCTGGTCTAGCCTCTGGCGAGACTGGATGGTGGGGGACCTCGGGTACGTACTGAGATGACGCGCTGATGTGATAATTGTGGGGGTCGACTGGTTTGGAGAATGATACCCTAGAGATGGCTGGTAACAGACGGCGGACTATTGGTTGCCCCAGCCTCCGGTAAAATAGGGCGTTCCAAATACCCTGATCAGCGGGCATGGACCTGGCTGGAGACACAAAAGCCTCTGACAAAAAAATACACCCGATGATATAACATTACCGCGGTGCTCAATCCATTGCATTGCGATATCCGTGCCTATCGACGTGGAGATATCTCGACCACTCTCCAGCGGTCATAACTGCGCGAGCGCCATATGCATTGGAGCGGCCAGGGTCGCCGACTGAGACCACTCGCCCCCCAGACTGCGAATGACCAGCGTCGACCGCGTGCCGTGGCAGTTATGAGTGATTAGGGGGCAAACGCATAAAGGCGGACCCCCCCCTCACCGGTGATTGCTGGCAATGGTAAATAATGATAGCGCAAACCCAGGGCCTGGTACGAGCCGTCTCTCTGGAGGTGCTATATGGATTGGCCTCTCGCCAACCATCTCTATCTTAGCAACCGAGCTCAGATTGGATTCTAAAACAATAAGGCCACTTATCCATACTCGGGCGTATAGTGGGAAGTGACCTGAACGAACACCTTTCTCCATGATGCATCCTTGGAGCCCTATGCTCAAACCTCCTCGCCTTCATTGCCTCCCCCCCCCTGGGGCCAAGCCATATCAGTGTAGCGAAGCGTGATAGTCGAGAAGCACTTGGCTCTCATTAAAGCAACAACGACCAGCGGAACATTGCTCAAGGGATGATTCTCTCTCCTTTCCTTTTCCACGAAAAGTGCAAAGCGAATGCCAAATGACGAGATTAATACTTCTTGTATAATACCACGTATCCTTGAAATCCTCCAAGTACAAGGTGGCACCCGTTGAGGGGAGTGCAAGTCTCGTCCTGTCCTCCAATGCGGACAAACAACAATGGTGGGCTTCACCCTCGCTAGACCCGGATGAAAAAAATGCCCAGTTGCCGATGACCTCCTATCTCCTCTGTGGCCGCCGACCGAGGACTGCACAAAATCTTATCCATCTGAGAGGTCCACGCGTCTCCGCAGGCAGGCCCCAATCTCCTGAGATCAGCATCAACTACAAAGCTGTTACGACTGCCCTATGGAGCTGCGGCGGTGGATCGTAGGTGGCGCTGATGCGGTGTTAGTTTGCCGAGCCGCCAGGATGGCGAGTGTCTCAGGCCAAATAGAGCCTAAAGACCTGAGAAGAGAGGTGCGGCTGCTCAGCCATACGATCCTCGAAGAAAGCAATGAGCTCTGGATATGTGGGGAGAACTGATGGGTGGTCCACCGAACCCCGTTGGGCCCCGCCCCATGACTAAAGGCTACCTGAGCGAACAATAGCACCACATGAGTATCACTTTGAAAAACCAGTTTATTTCAAGCGTTTCACATATAATTCAGTCTTATTATTGTATAACAAATTTCATCACCAGCAAGTATCAGAGTATTCATCCACACTTATACTGATACTTTCAGGGTTCTAGCGTACTAGGACACGTACTGGTTAAAGCAAACCATTTTAGACGAAGCTAAAGTTTATCTTACACTGGAACCAGATCGCTCCCGACTCTACTTCATTCCTAACTCGTTCTCTCATGACCCATATGCTCTTGTAAACGCCGTTCGGCCTAGATCTAAGTGAACCTAGGACCTAATAGCCTAAGCTCTGATACCACTTCTGTCGGCGACCCAAAACCCACCTAGGAGTTAGAGGTGAATCGTTGGAGAATCAACCTCATCCGCACCTGACATGACTTGTCTTGACCAAACCAACCTGCAAAACCCCACAGAGCATATACATAGAGACTTATAGGGAAACAATCATAACTATAAAAAACACAGCGGAAGTATAACCAAAACTCTAAGTATAGACATATGGAAATCCAAGTTTAATACAAAACAGTAACCAACGTCCAAGAAGTGTCCGAGGACAGACCCGCCAAGATAAGGAATGTATATCTCCATCTCACCCAAGATTATCAATAAGAATCAAACCCCTATGGTAAACCCTCTACGGGAGGTTCCTCCAAGCCGCTCTCGACGTACTCCTCCTCATACCAAGGGTCTCCGTGTCTGGATCAGATATCAAATGGAGCAGCTGCTACGCCATCACCTGCCGACAATAAGAAAGTAACGGGCTTCGCGCGGACGATGGAGACTCAGCGCAACGGAGGTACTAAGCAACTAACCAGGACAGTCATACAGCCATCCACAGACCTCAGTACCGCCCGGAAAAAGACAAGGTGACTATTAATAGTACCGGAACAAGTTTTACATCATAACAAGGACAAGGCACAGTTAAAGCCATATATTCATGCTTGCATTCAGAAAGACATGCATAAAACCACCCCCTTGAACAATCGTGCACCTAAACTTGACTTGAAATACTTTTTTCGTGAATTAGGAACTTGTTAACCGGGTCTGCCTGTCATGCTTGCATTTATAATTAAAGTGTCACATGATAGTTGCCGGCATTAGTCCGTCAAACGTGTAACCCTATCTGCCCAGAGCGGTTTATGCCTAGTTGCCTTCAATAGACCGTCGCAACTAGCTCCTGCAGAATGTGAATGCTAGTTGCACGTTCATAGAACGTCGCAACTAGATCCATGCGGACATCGTGAATGCCTCGTTTGCCGTTCATAGCCCCGTCGAACTCAGCATACCATGCACGAATGTGTGATGTTATGTATGCGTGTACTCGCATGCGATGCTATGCGGTCATGCGATGCTATGCCCATGTCAGGAGAGGGGATGGGACGACCTTTCCCTATGATATGCCTGATTGTATTGCCGTGTCAACAAAGCGATTTCCAATTCCAGGCTGAATGGGCTGCCGTCTTCACCTTGCTCCTTGGGAGGGCCGTTGGATCAAACATATGTCGTATCCGTTCCCTCTTCTCTTTACAATAGAACATCAAGTTTAGCCGATACCACATGTCTTGATCCCATCAGAAGACGAAAAAAATTTGCAATTACCTTTGGGGACGTCTAGACACTCAAGACAGGCACTATCTCCACGTAGACTTATCGATTTAAGCAGGTCTTTCTATCACCCATATAGAAGAACAGAACACAGTACCTACCCGCCATTTGTCAATGAGGCCAAGATACTATCACCGGATCAGCCTGGTAAGCGCGAATCGGTATAAAAGAGATCTTGCCGCTTGCTACCGCTTCACCCTTTAGTTGGGTTACAACTTCAAGTTTGAGGACGACTCTCGTTACCTGAAGAACAGCCGTCGCAAACCAGACCCTACCCACATCTCCATACTTTCCCCGTTAGACCTCCAACCTTACCTGATACCTACACTTTTTGTACCCCGGTGCTGTAACCCTCACCCAATGCCGATCTCAGGATTCCAGGAAATCCCTGCGTACAGTGTTTACCCCTCAAACCCTCCTTGAACTTTCTGAAGTAGAGTACGACTCAAAACAGGAAGAGGAACTACCTCAGGAGATTCTGGACCTCCTGGAACACAGTGAAGGGCTACTGTAATCGAACATTGAGGACATTGAGATAGTAAACCTGGGATCCACGAATAGTCCCCAACTAGTCAAGATCGACACAACCATGAGCCTGCAACAGAGAAAAGACATGATCAGCTTCTTGAGAAGCTACAATGATGTCTTTGCTTGGTCATATGCAGACATGCCCAGTCTAGACCCGGCATTGATAGTACACATACTACCTCTGAACACAGAAGTCAGACCAGTTAAGAAAAAATTGAGACAGATGAGGCCTGATTAGTCACAAAAGTTCAAAAAAGATGTAGAGAAGCAGATTGAAGCAGACTTCCTAGTAGTAGCAACCTATCCTGAGTGGTTAGCCAAAATTGTACCGGTACCCAAGAAGGACGGCAAGGTCCAAATGTGCATTGACTACTAGAATCTGAATAAGGCAAGCCCTAAAGACAACTTCCCTCTCCCGCACATCGATAGCCTAGTCGATAATGTTGTAGGGCACAAGACACTCTCATTCATAGATGGTTTCTCCAGATACAACTAGATCAGAATGGCGGAAGAAGACATGGAGAAGATGAAAGTATGCCTCTTTTTAATTTTAGAAACACAGTTCTTGGGGGGCATACATCGAATCCCAAGATCTGACTAAGATTCTAATTGATTTTATTCAATGAAGGTTAAAATAACATTCACCTTTGCGACTTTGAAATTGTTAAATCAAATCCACATAAGAATAGTATTCGCAAAACATCACAAGTGTCAAGTCTCCTGTCGATTCACACGAACCTTCTTTTTCCTTTAAAGCTTTCTCTAATGGAAGCTAATGGCCCTTCCAAATTCTATGCTCTTTTATCTTTTCTTATTTTCTTTGATCAAAGAACCTTTCTTGATCAAACAAGATCCAATCTTGATCTTCAAAGAACTTGTTCTTGATCATCAAGATCAAAAACCAAACAAAAAGGAAGAAGGGGAAGGGTGACCGTACACCCTCAAAGGGGGAGAGGGTTGGGCGTGAACTTGAGGAGAGGGAGAGAAGAAAAAATTCTGGAGAAATTATATTATTTAAAGGGCTGGGCATCCACTCCTTTATATAAGTTCCCTCTTGGTTGCTTGAATTGTAATCCCATTATAATTCATTAACCTTATCCTAATCCAATTAGGATTCCTCAATAGTTTCCTTTATTGATTATTCTCCTATTCCAATTAGGATTAATCTTAAAAGAAACTAACCTTATCCATTAGTAACTAATCTTATCCTTATCTAATAAGGAATCTTGAATTGGTAACTAACTAATGGAATCCCTAACAATTAGGGAATCTTTAATTAGTAACTAACTAACTAATTAACTAAGGTGTTAATTAATTAGAAACTAATTAAAATAAAACTTCCTCCATGAAGTGGGCATCCCACCCTAGGTGGGTCCCACCCCACACGCCTAAAGGGTTTCCAAAACCCTCATGGTCACTTGAATTATTCTTTATAATAATTCCCAATGGGTCCTACCCATTTGGTTTTTCACATCTAATGTGATTCCACCTTTTAGAGCTTCACTATACCATATAGTGATTACTTAGAGAAATTAATTAATTTATTTAATAATTAAATTAAATACTTTAAGAAGGTCCTTGTGTGTGGGATCTAAAGGGATCTCCAATTTTCGGTTGTGGGACTAAGTACTCAACCTTTTGGTTAAAGCATTGTTACTAGGAAACACATTTCCTATATTCCATCAGGATTATAGAATTTTATCTATATCCCTGTGTCGCGCCACAAATACCCCCTAGAAGATAGGATACTTTAGCGACGTGACTTAACCTTAAATCAACCTGCAAAGAGTATACAAGGCAAGCTAAACTGTGAGCTAAAAATTTTCTTTTAATAACTCACTATATTCCAAGTGCAATTGATTACAATAATCAGATAGAAATTTAAACTATGTACATGAACGCCTTAGCTTGAGTCTCAACTCAAGTAATACAAACCTCCCCAGACACAAGAACCCAAAATACATGTCTCTCTCTCTCACTCATCCCAACCATTGGCTACATGCCAAGATTTCCTAATATCTAGGTAACCATCTGAATGACCTCCTGCTCACCCTGAGCTGCCTCGATCCAAGAAACCCGTGTACATATGTCATATAGTGTACCTGCCGACATAAAAGTACGGCTGAGTATGGAATACTCAATGAGTACAAGCTACTAGCTAACAATAGTAATAACATTAATATGTCATACATGATACAGTTCATCAAAAAGATACATAATCAGAGTGCGGAAGCTAAAAGAAATAATAATGTAAAGTAAATTATGAACAACATATTTTAACTCATGCATTGTAAACTTGTACTCAAAAGTCATGACTTATTCTTGAAAATACTTTTTGAGGTTTCCAAAACTTGCTTGCCGTATTTACAACTTATTCTTGTCTTGTTCTTGTCTCGTGGAATCACACATGCCTTGTTTTGTTCTTGTTTAGCTAGTACCCGAACTATGAAATGGACGGACGTACTAGGTTCTTGTCTTGCTTAACTAATGCCCGAACTATAACGGAACGGAATACATTAGCCTCATGTCTTGTTTGGCTAGTACTCGAACTATGACTTGGATGGTCATACTAGCCCTTGCCTTATTTTGCTAATGCCCGGACTATAATGGAACGGAACACATTAGCATCTCGCTTACTAATGCCCGGAATATGATTGAACGGAACACATTAGTATTCTTGCCTTGACTTGACTAGTGCTCGGACTATGGTGGAACGGAACACATTAGTTATTCTTGCTTGACTAATGCCCAGACTATAATGGAACAGAACACATTAGCCTCTTGACTTGCTTTACTAATGCCCGGACTATAATGAAACGGAACACACTAGTAAATTTACTTGCTTAGCTAATGCCTGGACTATGATTGAACGGAACACATTAGCATCTTCATTTCCTTGCTTATCATGTTTTCTTGTGAGCCAGGTATGACATATCCTAGGGATATGCCCTACCCTTGACATTCATGCTTGATTACTTGTGAGTCAGGTATGACATATCCTAGGGATACGCCCTACCCTTCACATTCATGCTTGATTACTTATGAGTCAGGTATGACATATCCTAGGGATATGCCCTACCCTTGACATTCATACTTGTTTCACCATTCACGTTTCTTGTTCTTGGTTCTTTCTTTTCCTATACTTGTACTTGTGTGTGACCCTTGGTGATGTCATGTTGAAGTGAGACAATAAAGCATAATAGCATCACTTATATCTTCCTAGACATGAGGGACTTCATGAAATCACATAGAGCATTTGAAGGAACATATATTATATTTAATCAAGAACTATCCAATTGGGGAAAACCCTAAATCATGATACCATGGTCTTGATTTGGTTCACTCTATTCCTCTTGTGTGCTTATGTGTGTGGCAAAAAGTCGCAATCATGATGAGATGTACAAATCAAGAGGTTGCATGTAGCATTCAAAATCCTTCCATAGACATGTGAGGAAATAGGTAATTTATGTAGGTCATTTATTCAAATTCACTCCTTAGGAAAATCATATGAATAATGCGTGCATAGTCTTGATTTAATTCCTTAAATTCTCATTGAGACAGTTTATCAAACACTTGGTATACAACTTATATAGACCCATTTATTTGAGTTCTTTGTTCATGAATTTCATCAACAATACACGTGTGTTTGTTATGTGTAAAATGCCCATCCTCCATTTTCCATCACACCTTACATTACAACATATTGCATCCAATTGCCTCCACATCCAACATTCCACATCTCATCCACCACTTAATCATCTTGTATAAATTAGGGCATTATTAGTGAAATGTAGAAATTTGGGTTTATACAAGCTCAAACCATTCTCAATTCAAGAAAACTAGGTTATTACTAAGTGAGCTAGTGAGGGTGTACTAACCTTGAAGATCAAGCTTGATCTTGGGTGGAACCCTTGATTTGGGATCTCCTTGCTTGAGGAAGAACACCACTTGAAGATGGAGGAGTCCTTGCTAGGTGAGGAATACCCACATTGATTTTGGCTCCACTTGATCTCCACAAAACCCCTCTTGAAAATCCCCAATCTTCCTTCCCTTTCTCCCTCTCAATCCCTCTCTAGGTTTAGGTTCCCCCAAAAACACCCAAAAACTCGGTTTTAAGAGCCAACTGGGCGCGAGTGCGATCTATCGCACTTGAACCCGAAAGGAATCATAAAAACACGCCTGAATGCGATCGATCGCATAAATATGCGATAGATCGCACCATTTTGCGATCGATCGCAGCTTATTTGCGATATATCGCACCCCTATTTTTTTGGATTTTGACAGATTTTACCTGGCTTTAGTATTTTGACCATAACTTTTGACTCGCCTGTCCGATTTTGACGATTCAACTTGAATTAGATTTTCCTTTCAAAGAGGAACAACTTTCATGTTTTACAAAAATCCTAATTTTGAATTTTAAAAGGTCCAAATAGGCCCACAAGTGGACTGGTCTGTAATTTCAGCAGAAAAACAACATAAAACCCACTTTTGACTTAGTGTAGACTCAAAATATGGAAAAACATTAAACATGAACCTCGAAGGGGATTCCAACATGGTTCTAATGGTTAAAGAATCACTTGATTCTAATATGAGGTGAGAGATCTAGACTACTCTCAAGTTTGAGAGATGTTCAGACATTCCTCTAGACCCTTGGTTTATTTCCATGTTCCATCTACCTTGAATCCAACCCCTACTCCATTCTTATAACTCACAATCCTAGGTTCTTAACCAACTAAGGTAACCCATGGGCACAACCCTACTCACATCAACAGTGCATGTGAAAAAATTCGGGCTCTATATCCTCCCCCCCTTATAGAAATTTCGTCCTTGAAATTTGGACGATACAAAATCAAGCAAAAACACCTTCCCTACCCTTAACCTTGAACTCAGTCGCTTAGTTACACTAAAAGACATCTCCTTCATCAAACAATCACATGACTAGGCACTTTCTTGTTTGCAAAAAGCAAAAACTTCATTACATAACAGTTATACACATAGGCAACACACTAGAATACAACATTACACCATCCTTTACAAAACAAAATTTCCATCCGAGCTCTTCACCCTACATGTTGTGATGCTTGAGCATCCAACCCCAACATGGAAACTTCTGCCCTAGCTTGCCTAGAAAGGTGACTGTGGGGGATACTGAGGCGTGCTTCCTCGAGGTTGAGCTGGAGGCGGGCGGTGAGGACAACCCTTGATCAAGTGGCGCTGATCACCACAGTGGAAGCATCCACCCTTGAACTTCCAACAATCCCCACCATGTTTTCTTCCACAATGTGCACAGACCCCAAACGTGGGTGAAGAAGATTGCACTTGTCGAGTGACTTGCGTAGTCGTGGGACGAGGAGCTTGGGGTGTAATAGGGGGACTCTGCACCTGTGTATGTCCAGAGGACTGGTATGGAGTCATTCTGGCCCTCCTCTCCGACTGTGTTGAGCCACTGGATTGGCCTCTCAACAATTCTCTCCTCTTGTAGAATTCCTCAACATTTGCTTCCGCCAACTGGGCCTTATCCACAACTTCGGCGTAGGTCTAGTGCCGGAATATGGAAACCCGGTCTAAAATGTGTGCCTGCAATCCCCTCTCGAATTTCCTGGCCTTCATTGCCTCTGTGGCTATCAGATATGGGGCGAACCTTGACAATTCGGAGAACTTGGCTTCGTATTCTGCCACTGTCATGTTCCCCTGCTCCAAGGTAATGAACTCCAGTTCTTTCTTTTCTTTAACTCCTACCAGGAAGTATTTCTTGTAGAAAACCTCTAAGAATTCTTCCCAAGTCCATTCTTGACCCGCTCGAGTCAAGTCCCTCATTCTGATGGCGGATCTCCACCAGTGATCGGCCTCACCTTCCATCATAAAGGTGGCCTATGCAACCTTCTCTGCCTCCGTAGGCATCAGGACGGAGAACAACTTCTCCAACTGCCTGACCCATGCTTCTGCAACCAATGGGTCTGTGCCACCATAAAATGCCGGGGGTCTCATCCTCTGAAATGCCTCTATCCCCATGGTATGATGTGCAGTAGCAGGAGTGGGGGTAGCGGGTTGCCTAGTTGCAAGCATCGCTAGTGTCTCTGCTATAGATCCCAAGACCTGGGGGAAGTCAGGCTACTCATCCCCCAATGGAGGAGGAGATGCTCCACCTCTCTTAGTGTGGATCCACGACCCCGATTGCCACATCTCATGATCAAATCCTGAGAACAATAGCAAAGCATGAGCCTAGTTTGGAACTCAACTTTTCTTGTCCCCAATTTCAATGATCATTTCATGTTTATACATACATAATAATACATCGAGTCATACAATAAGATAATATTAATATACAAGAAAAAAATTCCAAGCGAAGCTAAGTTCTTCCGTTCGGTGGAGGTATTAACTGATTTCCTACTTAGGACATTAACCAGTTTAAGATTAGGACTAATGGCTAGTTCATTTATTTGAGTTATTTAAGTGTAATCCTCTTAATCTGGGTGACATGTATGATGCTTCTAAGATTTACATGAAGCATGCAAGCTATGCATATGATGCTTATGATATGTGTGTGATGTTCATGCCATGAATGAAATGCGTGTCATGTATGAAAATGTATGATGTGAATGATATATATGATGCTCATGTGATGCATGATGCTTATGCGATGCATGATGCTTATGTCATGCATGGAGTGCATGCTATGTATGAGAGTGCATGATATGTAAGATGTTCATGAGGTGCATGATGATTATGCTATGTATGATGTGCATGCTATCCTTTGGAGTTTGAAATTTCTTTATTATTTTGAACTAGGCATCGGGTATAGATCGTGCTGCACAATGAACGCACATCTGTACCTAGAAGCGTACATCAAACATCCCAGAGTTAATTAATATGTTCCTACTAGTCATGGGGTATCGTGGTATGCAACTTATGCTTATTTGTGATGTAAGACACATTAAGTATAGTTTTAACAATTCAAATTACTCCGAGTTTGCATAATAATATATATATCAAAACTTGTATTCCTATTTTCACCACGACTCAATTTACACTAGACTTGTAAGACCCAAGAGCATCCTATAGCCTCTCTTGGGAAACAATTCTTACCTAGTTCTAATAACACTATGTATGGCAAGGGACCTACCATCCCCTCATCAAATAACACCTAGGCTAGACTGTAATGACCCAAAATTTTAATATAATAAAATTATGTGTTTATGGGTCCTTAATGAAGGTTAATTAGTTAATTATTTGTTAAATTAATAAGAAGGGGATTTTGCTCAGGGTTGAAGTGCACCGAGGAAATCTCAGTATCATTTGGCAAAAATCGCAGACAGTGTGCTGGTCGACTGCCGGGACACACCCCTACCGTATCGGTTCCGTCAAGTATCATTTCGCGGGACCGCGGGGCCATTATGTGTGATAAAATTGAGAAAAATGGGAAATTTTCATATTTCCAGAAATTAAGTGGGACCCAATATCTGTTGGAGATCCTAATAGAATCTGTGCGGTTAGCACTAATGCATGTCGGTCAGCCGTGGGGACTAATGTCTGTCGTCACGGCAGTTAGTTATCTCAAACGAAGAAACGGCGGCTTGTTTTGTGTTCGAAATCAGGAAATTAGTGGGTTTTACAATTTTCTTCCAGACTAAAGTGTAGCTGTCAAAACTCAGTATTTTTCCCCGAAATTTTTACAGTAGGTGTCGGACTGCTCCAAGTTCGGTCACCTAAAGTTTCGTCAAAATCGAATATCATTAAGTAGGATTACGGATGCCGTATATGCGAGAAAATACGGAATAATAGTCAAATGGTCAACCCGTTGACTTGGTCAACGGGAACCATTAATGGTGGTCATGTGCATGGCACATGACCCTTGCATTATAAATAGGAGGCAGCCCCTTTTATTATCACGTTCTTGCAACAGTGAGGGATTCTGCCATAGCATATTGTAGAGAGAGAAAGTGAGGAGAGAGAAAGGAAGAGAGAGAAAGAGGAGAGAGAAAGAAGAGAGAAGTGGGTCCTTGAGGTTTTTCGACGTCCCCGACGCGTTGGCGGCGTCCGATTTTCTCTCCAGCGTCTCGTTTTGCTTGTAGAGAGAGAGAGAGAAAAAGGTAGAGAGAGAAAGTTGCATGCGCTCTACCCCGGGGTTGATCGTCGTTGGGAACGCGTTGGTGACATCCGTTTTTGCCTACGAGGCCTCGAAACGCGTGAAACAGTAAAACTCCTCCCTTTTTCTTCACTTTTTCCGCTTATTTTGCTATATTATTTCATGTGATGTATATGCATGTCTTTTAACATGAATGAAAAAGGGGCGGAGACCCCGATGTGATGTTGTGATTTTATGTGGTCCCTCAGGGAGCCCAGATCGGGTCCCGGGTAAATTTTATCGCCACCTTAGAGTGACGAAAAGTTGTTTTGCATGTCTTGTAAGGCTATGGAGACATCCATTAGCCTGGAGACGCTCCCTAACGGGATGGTGTGTTACCGGAGTTGGTTCACGGGCGCGAGGCCCAAGTATTTCAGTTAATCAAGTGAGGCTTGGGTTAACTGGGGTTAACCTGTGGTTAGAAAATCTAACCAGGGTTCAGTATAGTCCGTGGTTCCTCTTTGACTAGGTCAGGAGAGACGGTGCCCAGTAAGGCCCGGGGTTCCTCCGTGACTGATAGTCGGGAGATGTCGGTCTGTTTGTCTAGGTCTTCTGTGGTGCCTCTTGGACTAGGTCAGGAGTGGCGGTGTCCTGCATGGCCCGGGGTTCCTCCGTGACTGATAGTCGGGAGATGTCGGTCTGTTTGTCTAGGTCGTCCGTGGTGCCTCTTGGACTAGGTCAGGAGTGGCGGTGTCCTGCATGGCCCGTGGTTCCTCCGTGACTGGTAGTCAGGAGATGTCGGAGTCCTAGGGAGTTTAAAGTGGCTAAACATCAGATAGTGTATAGTCCGGGGTTCCTCTCTGGGTGGGTTAGAAGATGTCGGCACCGTGTCTATCGTGGTCCCTTCTTGGTGGAACGTCAGGAGATGTCGGCATTGGTATAGATGTCGGGGTTCCTCCGTAGACTAGCCAGAAGATGACGGTAGGCAGGTTGGTCGGGGTTCCTTCATAACTGATACCCAGGGCGATGGCGGCGAATACACGGTAGATGTGGCCAGTCAATTGAATGGAAAAATGTTCTTATTGGGTGAATGCCCATGTTGTGTGTGTAAGCTTCGGATACGAAGTGGTCTGAGTTGGTATACTCAGAGTTGGTGTATTTGTTTGAGTTGGTGGACTCATAGTTCGGTATGGAATCATCGGATTCCAGGTGAGTTTGGTTGGTATACCCAAGGTTTTGTCATGTTCGGGTGAAAGCCGGAACAACGTGTGTGAGTCTAAATGACTCAATGTATTATGGTTATGATTTAGAGACTTTAAGCTAAACATTTGTAGGCTGTGGCCAATTAATAGAGTCTCAGGACTCGAAATGAAACATGATTGATGATCGAAACGATAATTTGGTAATATAATACATTCATAACTGAACCTCATAATTAGAAAGTAATGTGAGGTCGGGAACCTCTGTTAGGGTGACGTAACCCTAAGTGACCTTGGGTCACAATTTATTATATACTGTTCTATTTTACTGTAACATGCAAATTGAACTGCTTATTATATCATTATTGATGCGTGTTATTATGTGGAAAATAGTTTAGAAGGATTGTGGTTTTATTGGGCTTCATAGCTCACTGACTTTTTGTGTCAGCAGATCTTGGAGCTGCTGACCAGTAAGTGAAAAATCTATCTGGATATTTTGGAAGCTTGTACAAGTTGTACCTAGCGTGATAGAGACGCCTACTTTTGTAAAAAAAACTTGATGTAAATAATACAGGTATATGTTTAAATTTCCCGCCTTTTTGCGGGTAAAGTCTTCCGCTTGCATGATTTGACGAACGGACACGCGTCTCGGAACTTGATTCCCTAGGCGCGGGTTCGGGGCGTCACAATTGGTATCAGAGCCAATAGCAATAACCATCACACAAATCATACTTGAGCATAATACACCTAGGAACCGTTGGATAGGCGATCCCTTAGAGATTTATTTGATATTCCTAGTTGAGTGATTGTTGTACATGTCATGTTTCGAAATCAGACATTGATTTGGAATATGTACATGTGCAGGAATGGCAAGGACGCACCGAATTCCCACAAAGAGGGAGATAGCTCTGTTTGAATGGGCTGTGACTATGCAGAGAAGACGTCACGCCGGATGGTCGTGTTACCGCACTATACACCTAAAGGCGGTAAAACCACTCCGTAAGGGATTGACCGCACAAGCAATGCACGAATCCCTAAGAAAGAGCGAGATTGATTGGATTTTGAGAGAGGCTAGACCTGAGACAGAGGATCAGGCACCGCAGGAGGGTAGTGTAGCAGTCTCACCGATAGAGGTTGAGACGTACGAAGTATAGGATCATGGTGGAAGAGCATGGTGCATCTATATCGTTTTGGCATTTTGGAATATAATAGATGCCTATTCGATCTTTCCATCATTAGATCACTTTTTGTATGTGTACAGCTACATGATGTTTTGTATACGTTGGTGTACTATATACTGTACAGTGTTGCTTTGTATATATTAAAGATGAAGTAAATGAAATGTCTCTTTTTGGATTTCGAATTCTCAGTGCATTTTAGTTTTATTTTATTATTAAAAGTTCGTTACTTTATAATTATAGGTGAATCATGCCACCTCGACGAGCACCCGAAAATACCTTGGCTGGGGCATTCGAGGCTATTACAGCCCTAGCCAACCTAATTCAGCAACAACAGGCCCAGAATATGAATGGAAATGGGAATGGTAGTCATATCCCCATTGCTACCATGCCAGAGCATGGGAATGTGACCCGATTGAAGAAGTTTAAGAGGCTTGGACCGTCGGCCTTTTCGGGCACTACTGATCCACTGAAGGCGGAGAACTGGATTAGAAGTTTGGAAAAAATTTTAAGGGCTATGTCTTTGCCAGAAAATGACAAGCCCGAGTTCGCTATCTTTCTACTTAAAGGAGAAGCGGAACATTGGTGGACCACAGTGGAAAGGACAGTTCCACCGCATCAGAGGCCCGTTACTTGGGCAAGATTTACTGAATTGTTTTATGAGCGCTATTTTTCAGCGTCGATGAAAAAGAGGAAAGAGATGGAGTTTCTTCAGCTGACCCAAGGAAACATGTCGGTTAGCGAGTATGAACAAAAGTTTAATCAACTCTCGAGGTTCGCTGCGAGATTTTTCGAGGATGAGCAGTGGAGGGTTGAGAAATTTGAAGAAGGATTGAAGCCGGCTATCAGAGGGAAATTGGCAGCTCAACGATTTACCTCCTTTTCAGAGATATTAGATAGAGCACTCAGAGTAGAGCGAGTGCATGAAGAACTGGCACAGTCTAGTGCTGGCAAAGGCAAAGGGACATTTGGGAAGCCCTGGATAAAGGAGAATAACCGGCAGTTTACTGGGAAAAGAAAGTTCGAGGACATGAAAAACCAAGGGTCTACAGGAAGATTGGGGCTTAAGTGCGAGAAATGTGGTCAGGGCCATTTGACCAAGGACTGTAGAGCGAAGGTTTGCTTCCAGTGCGGAAAGCCTGGACACTTCAAGAAGGATTGCCCTAAGGCTCAACCACTAGCGTTGGAAGGCGGAAAAGGAAGAGTGTTTGCAATTACCTAGGAAGAGGCACAGCAGACCGAAGGTGTCATCGAAGGTAAACTTTTAGTATTTCAAGTACTTGCTTATGCTTTGATTGACACTGGTGCTACACATTCGTTTGTCTCTACTCGTTTTGCTAAACACATAAGTTACAAGCCTGATACACTCAAAAGCATGATGTCTGTATCTACACCATCAGGGAAAGTTCTGTGCACAAAAACAGTCTATGATAGGTGTCCCATACTTGTCAATAGTGTACGGATGTTAGTAGATCTGATCGTATTAGACATGAAGGATTATGATGTTATCCTAGGGATGGATTGGTTGGCTAATTACCATGCAGTGGTAGATTGTAATGCCAAGAAAGTGATATTTCGAATTCCGGATATCCCAAAGTTCGAAATGCAGGGGATTATCCGAGGTCAAGCACCCAAGCTAATATCTGCAATTAAAGCATGTCACCTTCTAGACAAGGGGTGTACTGGGTATTTAGCTGCAGTGGTGGTCGATAAAGATGAAGATGACACTTTAGGGAATACCCCAGTGGTCAGAGAGTTTCGAGATGTGTTTCCTGATGAATTACCAGGACTCCCTCCTACTAGAGAAATCGATTTTACAATCGATGTTACTCCGGGTGTAGACTCGATATCTAAAACACCGTATCGGATGGCTCCGGCTGAGTTGCAAGAACTGAAGATTCAGTTGCAAGACCTATTAGATAAGGGCTTGATCCGTCCTAGTGTTTCACCATGGGGAGCACCGGTGTTATTTGTCCGAAAGAAAGACGGCAGTCTGCGTTTGTGTATAGATTATCGTCTGCTGAATCAAGCGACGATCAAAAATAAGTATCCTCTCCCCAGGATCGATGATCTATTTGATCAGTTGCAAGGCGCCCAAGTGTTTTCAAAGATTGATTTACGGTCCGGCTATCACCAATTGAGGGTCAAAGAAGAAGATATTCAAAAGACAGCATTCCGAACTCTGTATGGTCACTACGAGTTCTTGGTGATGCCTTTTGGACTGACAAATGCACCTGCGGCCTTTATGGAGTTGATGAATCGTCTTTTCAGGCCGTACTTGGATCAGTTTATTGTGGTATTTATTGATGATATCTTGGTGTACTCACCTAGTCATGAGAAGCACGCTGAGCACTTGAGGATTACGCTATAGACATTAAGAGATAATCAGCTGTATGCTAAGTTCTCCAAGTGCGAGTTTTGGATGGAAGAAGTAGCCTTTCTTGGACATATTGTGTCAAGAAATGGAATATCTGTTGATCCTTCCAAGATTCAGGCAGTAACCGATTGGGCAAGGCCATCCACTGTTACTGAAGTTCGAAGTTTTCTGGGATTGGCTGGGTACTACCGCAGATTTGTAGAAGGTTTCTCGAAGATAGCAGCTCCATTAACGGAATTGACTAAGAAAGATGTGAAGTTCGAATGGACGGCATCTCGGGAGCGAAGCTTTCAAGAATTAAAGAAGAGATTAACAACCGCTCCAGTATTGACAACTCCCTCAGGATCTGGAGGATTTGAGGTGTATTGCGATGCTTCCAGTAAGGGACTCGGTTGTGTCTTAATGCAAAACAAAAAGGTCATTGCTTATGGTTCGAGACAACTCAAGATTCACGAATGGAATTATCCCACGCATGACCTGGAGTTAGCTGCGGTAGTATTCGCACTAAAAATTTGGAGACATTATCTTTATGGAGAGAAGTTGGTGATCTATAGTGATCACAAGAGTTTAAAGTATCTATTCTCCCAAAAGGAACTCAATATGCGACAGCGTAGATGGATGGAATTCTTGAAGGATTATGATTATGTAATCCAGTATCATCCTGGTAAGGGTAACGTGGTTGCTGATGCCCTGAGTAGAAAGACAGTTGGATCTGTAGCATATATGAGGGCCGAGCGATGGAAGATGATCGAAGAATTCAAGAGTTGGAATCTGAGTCTAGGAGTCCATGGTAATAGTGCCAAGTTGGCTAGTATTCAGGCCAAGCCAGTGTTATTACAAAAGATTCAAGAAGCACAGTTGGAAGATCAGGAGATAAAAGTTATCAGAGATAAGATTCTTCAAGGAAAAATGGGTGATTTTGAAGAATCTGAAGATGGAATACTTCGATTCAAAGGTCGAATCTGTGTGCCTAGAAATCCTGAGTTGAAGAATGAACTGCTCAATGAGGCACATCGATCTCGTTTTGCGGTGCACCCCGGAAGTACAAAGACGTATCAGGATATGAAGAATAACTACTGGTGGAACGGCATGAAGAGAGAAATTGCAGAGTATGTATCTCGATGCCTTGTTTGTCAGCAAGTCAAGGTAGAACATCAGAAACCCACTGGATTGTTAAATTCATTGCCTATTCCCGAGTGGAAATGGGAGTACATTACGATGGATTTTGTGGTGGGGTTACCAAAAACAAGAAGTGGACATGATGCCGTTTAGGTGATAGTTGATCGATTGACGAAGTCGGCTCACTTTCTTGCTATAAAGGATACCATAACCTTGGAAAATTTATCAAAGTTGTACATCAAGGAGATTGTGAAGCTGCATGGTGTGCCGGTATCTATTGTGTCAGAACGCGATCCGCGATTTACTTCCCGATTCTGGAGGAGCTTGCAAGAAGCTTTAGGTACGCAGCTAAACATGAGTACAGCTTATCATCCGCAAACCGATGGACAGTCTGAGCGCACAATACAAACTCTAGAAGATATGATGCGCACTTGCAGTCTGGACTTTCAAGGAAACTGGGATGATCACTTGCCATTGATCGAGTTTGCATATAATAACAGTTATCAGGCAAGTATTCAAATGGCTCCTTACGAGGCCTTGTATGGCAGGAGTTGTCGGTCACCAGTATGTTGGACTGAAGTAGGGGAACGTAAACTACTGGGACCTGAGTTGGTGCAAGAAACAACAAAGAAGATCGAGTTGATTCGATCGAGGTTATTATTTGCACAAAGTCGACAGAAAAGCTATGCAGATGGAAAGCGCCGAGACTTAGAGTTTCAAGTCGGCGACCATGTCTTCTTGAAAATCTCTCCATCAAAAGGTATTGTACGATTCAGAAAGCAGGGAAAGTTAAGTCCGCGATTCATTGGACCTTTTGAGATTTTGGCTAAAATAGGAGGTGTAGCCTACCGTTTGGCGTTACCACCAGAGCTGGCAAGGGTTTACAATGTATTCCACATATCCATGTGGAGAAAATATGTACATGATCCCTCGCACGTGATACGATATGAACCAATTCAAGTCAGAGAGGACTTAACTTTTGAAAAAAAGCCAGTGATAATTTTGTTCCGCAAGGAACAGGTGTTATGAAACAAAACGATTAAGCTAGTTAAAGTTTTATGGGCACACCATAGCATAGAGGAAGCCACATGGGAACTTGAAGATGTCATTAGAAGCAATCATCCTCAGTTATTTGATGACTAGTGTATATATAAATTTTGAGGACAAAATTTTTGTAAGGAGGGGAGATTGTAACGACCCAGAATTTTAATATAATAAAATTATGTGTTTATGGGTCCTTAATGAAGGTTAATTAGTTAATTATTTGTTAAATTAATAAGAAGGGGATTTTGCTCAGGGTTGAAGTGCACCGAGGAAATCTCAGTATCATTTGGCGAAAATCGCACACAGTGTGCTGGTCGACTGCCGGGACACACCCCTACCATATCGGTTCTGTCAAGTATCATTTCGCGGGACCACGGGGCCATTATGTGTGATAAAATTGAGAAAAACGGGAAATTTCCATATTTCCATAAATTAAGTGGGACCCAATATCTGTTGGAGATCCTAATAAAATCCGTGCGGTTAGCACTAATGCGTGTCTGTAGAGCCCCGGACCTTTTCACATTTAATGCATGACACTTTCGTTGCCATTTTGCCTTTAAAGAGGTATAATTAATAAATAAGGAAGAAATTGGAAATTCCGAAACCTCAGAAATGTTCGTTTTCGAAGTACGAACCCAACGCAAGTTGAATCGTCAAAATCGGACGAACGAGTCAAAAGTTATGGCCAAAATAGTTTGGACCTGCAGACCACCGATCGCTCGGTCCATGGAGCGATCGATCGGTCCAAAACCGATCGCTCGGAGGCTATCGACTGGTCAAGATTTTTGTATGGAGAAATTTTTCAGAGAGTGAAATTTTAACCGATCGCTCGGTTATGAAACCGATCGATCGGTAGGCAACCGATCGATCGGTCATTAACACCGATCGCTCGGTACTCGCGTTTTTGCAGAATTTTCACTAGGGGCATTTTCGGCATAAGGGTGTTATACTTTTTCTTATATAGGATTGCCCGAGCCTTTAGGGCTCATTCTCAACACTTAGAAGAATTGGGAGATTAGAAGAGAGGAGAAAGGGTTCCTAAACCTAGGGTTTCCATTTTTAAGAGAAATCAAAGGGGTTTGAGACCCTAGATCATCCTCAAGCACGTTTTCCTTCAAGATCTCGGCTCAAGTTCGTGTGGAGCTCGTGTTCCAAGCTAGGGCAGCAACTCACGGTCGTTTTGGAAAGGGGGATTTCTTCCCCACTTGATCAAGGTCGGTACTTTTTACTACCCTCCTAGTTATAGCCTCTCCTTTCCTTATTTCTTCTTGTTTTCCTTCATATATACATATATATTATGAGATGGGTGGTATGTATGGTAAATGGAGATGGATGTTGGCGAATGGATGCCGTGTGGATGATGTAATGAATGAATGGGGAAGGGCATTGTACTAATAATAAACATACAAGTGTGATGTGAGTATAACCCACCTAGAAAAGCATGTTGTAGGGTTAATAAATAATGAATGTACCATGTTTGATGAAATGCCAAGGTGAATAAAATGAATGATAAATTAAGAAAATGCATGTTTAAGGTTTATGGAAATTGCTAGGGTTATGATAGTGTGATTGTTCGCTTTCCCTAAATGATATCAATATTAAATTGCCCAAATCATTGATGTTATGTGTTATGAATTACTCAAATGCCATATTTAATTCCAAATGCAAGTATGCACACGACCTCACGAGCACGCATACATGACATGATTTACCGAGGTTTTCAAGAATGGGATTTAGAGGTGGGGCATATCCGACGATATGTTTTACCTCGCTTTTGGCAAGGACAAGACAATCATGCATTTTCATAAGAAAGGCCTCCCATCCCTCGCAAGTACATCTCACAAGGACATCTCACAAGTGAAAGGACATGACATGAGCATTTAGGAAGAAGGGTCTCCCTTCCCTCGCAAGTAGTTTACTTTTCCAAGCATGATACAAGCATGACATGGCACGGCATGACAAGCATGGGCATTTAGGAAGAAGGGTCTCCCTTCCCTCACAAGTAGTTTACTTTTTTCAAGCAAGCATGACAAGACATGGCATGACAAGCATAATCATTCTAGGAAGAAGGGTCTCCCTTCCCTCACAAGTAGTTTACTTTCCAAGCAAGCATGACAAGGCATGGCATGACACGCATGATACGATAAGATAAGACAAACATGAAAAGTTTTCAAGCACGGAAATGGTATTTTCAGTCAAGTCAAGTGCACGGTGATTTCAAGGGTTTTATCGGCTTTTATGAATTCAAGCATGATTATATACTCCTTTACTTTATTGTCATGATATGAATTATTCCTGCTTTATATGCTTGAATTGTTTCCTGCTTTATATATGTGAAATGCTTCCTGCTTCCTATACTGCTATGGTTTTGCTATGACTATTGGTTAGTATTTAGTACCCGCTGAGTATTCCATGCTCAGCCGTACTTCTTATGTCGGCAGGTTCTGAGGGAGCAGCTGCTCCATTTGATATTTGTGCTCCTGGTCCATGGGTGGAGGAGGAGTACGTCGAGGAACCTTTGGAGGAACCTCCCGTAGAGGGTTATCAGTAGGTGGTGTTAGATTCCGAGTGGATTAGTTGTGGGTGTGCATGAGTGATTATATCCATGTATTTTGGCGGGCATGTCCGCACTTTCTTTGTTTTGTTTTCTTTTGTATTAACTTGGACCATGTGTATATACTTAGAGGTTTGTTAGACTTCCGCTGTGTTTTATAGTATGCTTCCGCTGTTATCCTCTATTGTATATGTTCTGTGAGTTTTGCAGGCTGGTTCGTCAAGCAAGTCATGTAAGTCATGATTAAGTCGTCCAAGATTCACTCTAACTCCTAGGGTGGGTTTTGGGTCGCGACAGTGTTGGTCGGTCGTGGGGACTAATGTCTGTCGTCACGGCAGTTAGTTATCTCAAACGAAGAAACGGCGGCCTGTTTTGTGTTTGAAATTAGGAAATTGGTTTTGCAATTTTCTTCCGGACTAAAGTGTAGCCGTCAAAACTCAGTATTTTTCTCCAAAATTTTTACAGTAGGTGTCGGACTGCTCCAAGTTCAGTCACCTAAAGTTTCGTCAAAATCAGATGTCATTAAGTAGGATTACGGATGCCGTATATGCGAGAAAATAAGGAATAATAGTCAAATGGTCAACCCGTTGACTTGGTCAACGGGGACCATTAATGGTGGTCATGTGCATGGCACATGACCCTTGCATTATAAATAGGGAGCAGCCCCTTTTATTATCACGTTCTTGCAACAGTGAGGGATTCTGCCACAGCATATTGTAGAGAGAGAAAGTGAGGAGAGAGAAAGGAAGAGAGAGAAAGAGGAGAGAGAAAGAAGAGAGAGAAAGAAGAGAGAAGTGGGTCCTTGAGGTTTTTCGACGTCCCCGACGCGTTGGTGGCATCCGATTTTCTCTCCAGCGTCTCGTTTTGCGTGTAGAGAGAGAGAGAGAAAAAGGTAGAGAGAGAAAGTGGAGAGAGAAAGTTGCATGCGCTCTACCGCGGGGTTGATCGTCGTTGGGAACGCGTTGGTGACATCCGTTTTTGCCTACGAGGCCTCGAAACACGTGAAACAGTAAAACCCCTCCCTTTTCTTCACTTTTTCCGCTTATTTTGCTACATTATTTCATGTGATGTATATGCATGTCTTTTAACATGAATGAAAAAGGGGCGGAGACCCCTATGTGATGTTATGATTTTATGTGGTCCCTCAGGGAGCCCAGATCGGGTCCCGGGTAACTTGTATCGCCACCCTAGAGTGACGAAAAGTTGTTTTGCATGTCTTGTAAGGCTATGGAGACATCCATTAGCCTGGAAACGCTCCCTAACGGGACGGTGTGTTACCGGAGTTGGTTCACGGGCGCGAGGCCCAAGTATTTTAGTTAATTAAGCGAGGCTTGGGTTAACTGGGGTTAACCTATGGTTAGAAAATCTAACCAGGGTTCAGTATAGTCCGTGGTTCCTCTTTGACTAGGTCAAGAGAGACGGTGCCCAGTAAGGCCCGGGGTTCCTCCGTGACTGATAGTCGGGAGATGTTGGTTTGTTTGTCTAGGTCGTCCGTGGTGCCTCTTGGACTAGGTCAGGAGTGGCGGTGTCCTGCATGGCCCGGGGTTCCTCCGTGACTGATAGTCGGGAGATGTCGGTCTATTTGTCTAGGTCGTCCGTGGTGCCTTTTGGACTAGGTCAGGAGTGGCGGTGTCCTGCATGGCCCGTGGTTCCTCCGTGACTGGTAGTCAGGAGATGTCGGAGTCCTAGGGAATTTAAAGTGGCTAAACATCAGATAGTGTATAGTCCGGGGTTCCTCTTTGGGTGGGTTAGAAGATGTCGACACCGTGTCTATCGTGGTCCCTTCTTGGTGGAACGTCAGGAGATGTCGGCATTGGTATAGATGTCGGGGTTCCTCCGTAGACAAGCTAGAAGATGACGGTAGGCAGGTTGGTCGGGGTTCCTTCATAACTGATACCTAGGGCGATGGCGGCGAATACACGGTAGATGTGGCCAGTCAATTGAATGGAAAAATGTTCTTATTGGGTGAATGCCTATGTTGTGTGTGTAAGCTTCGGATACGAAGTGGTCTGAGTTGGTATACTCAGAGTTGGTGTATTTGTTTGAGTTGGTGGACTCATAGTTCGGTATAGAATCATCTTATTCCAGGTGAGTTCGGTTGGTATACCCAAGGTTTTGTCATGTTCGGGTGAAAGCCGGAACAGCGTGTGTGAGTCTAAATGACTCAATGTATTATGGTTATGATTTAGAGACTTTAAGCTAAACATTTGTGGGCTGTGGCCAATTAATAGAGTCTTAGGACTCGAAATGAAACATGATTGATGATCGAAACGATAATTTGGTAATATAATACATTCATAACTGAACCTCATAATTAGAAAGTAATGTGAGGTCGGGAACCTCTGTTAGGGTGACGTAACCCTAAGTGACCTTGGGTCACAATTTATTATATACTGTTCTATTTTACTATAACATGCAAATTGAACTGCTTATTATATCATTATTGATGCGTGTTATTATGTGGAAAATAGTTTAGAAGGATTGTGGTTTTATTGGGCTTCATAGCTCACTGACTTTTTGTGTCAGCAGATCTTGGAGCTGCTAACCAGTAAGTGAAAAATCTATCTGGATATTTTGGAAGCTTGTACAAGTTGTACCTGGCGTGATAGAGACGCCTACTTTTGTAAAACAAACTTGATGTAAATAATACAGGTATATGGTTTGTATGATGGCTATTGTGATAACAGATATTATTTGTTTTTTGGGAGCATCTGATAAATGTTTAAATTTCCCGCATTTTTGTGGGTAAAGTCTTCCGCTTGAATGATTTGACGAACGGACACGTGTCTCGGAACTTGATTCCCTAGGCGCGGGTTCGGGGCGTCACATAGACTCTAGCCTGAATATCACTCAACTCAATTGTCTAACTGGGAATTCGTTCATAAAGCATAGGTCTTCAATTAGCATATACATATAGTATGCACGTAAGACGTAGCTTATAATACCACATAACATCACAACACATAGTAGTATAATCACCTAAAATTTTCATTTTTTTTTCTTTTTTTCCCTAGCGAAGATAGGCACTAATTTTGGTTGAAATCAACCTATTATGGACACGGACTAAATGACTAGTCCACACTTGGAATACGACTCTTTCCTTGGACCTAATGCCTTGTATTTGTCGTGGTACCGAACTCTTAACGACCCTAGAGACCAAGAGCCTAAGCTCTAATACCACTTTTGTCGGGCCCCAAAATACCCCCTAGGAGATAGGATACTTTAGCGACGTGACTTAACCTTAAAAAAACCTGCAAAGAGTATACAAGGCAAGCTAAATTGTGAACTAAAAATTTTCTTTTAATAACTCACTATATTCCAAGTGCAATTGATTACAATAATCGGATAGAAATTTAAAACATATACATGAACGCCTTAGCTTGAGTCTCAACTCAAGGAATACAAACCTCCGCAGACACAAGAAGCCAAAATACATGTCTCTCTCTCTCTCACTCATCCCAACCATTGGCTACATGCCAAGATTTCCTAATATCTAGGTAACCATCTAAATGACCTCCTGCTCACCTTGAGCTGCCTCGATCCAAGAAACCCGTGTAAAAATGTCGTATAGTGTACCTGCCGACATAAAAGTATGGCTGAGTATGGAATACTCAGTGAGTACAAGCTACTAGCTAACAATAGTAATAACATTAATATGTCATAAATGATACAGTTCATCAAAAAGATACATAATCAGAGTACGGAAGCTAAATGAAATAATAATGTAAAGTAAATTATGAACAACATATTTTAACTCATGCATTGTAAACTCATACTCAAAATTCATGACTTATTCTTGAAAATACTTTTTGAGGTTTCCAAAACTTGCTTGCCGTATTTACAACTTATTCTTGTCTTGTTCTTGTATCGTGGAATCACACATGCCTTGTTTTGTTCTTGTTTAGCTAGTACCCGAACTATGAAATGGACGGACGTACTAGGTTCTTGTCTTGCTTAACTAATGCCCGAACTATAACAGAACGGAACACATTAGCCTCATGTCTTGTTTGGCTAGTACCCGAACTATGACTTGGACGGTCATACTAGCCCTTGCTTTACTTTGCTAATGCCCGGACTATAATGGAACGGAACACATTAGAATCTTGCTTACTAATGCCCGGACTATGATTGAACGGAACACATTAGTATTCTTGCCTTGACTTGACTAGTGCCCGGACTATGGTGGAACGGAACACACTAGTTATTCTTGCTTGACTAATACCTGGACTATAATGGAACGGAACACATTAGCCTTGACTTGCTTTACTAATGCCCGGACTATAATGAAACGGAACACACTAGTAAATTTACTTTCTTAGCTAATGCCCGAACTATGATTGAACGGAACACATTAGCATCTTCATTTCCTTGCTTATCATGTTTTCTTGTGAGCCAGGTATGACATATCCTAGGGATATGCCCTACCCTTCACATTCATGCTTGATTACTTGTGAGTCAGGTATGACATATCCTAGGGATATGCCCTATTCTTGACATTCATACTTGTTTCACCATTCACGTTTCTTGTTCTTGGTTCTTTCTTTTCCTATACTTGTACTTGTGTGTAACCCTTGGTGATTTCATGTTAACGTGAGACAATAAAGCATAATAGCATCACTTATATCTTCCTAGACATGAGGGACTTCATGAAATCACATAGAGCATTTGAAGGAACAAATATTATATTTAATCAAGAACTATCCAATTGGGGAAAACCCTAAATCATGATACCATGGTCTTGATTTGGTTCACTCTATTCCTCTTGTGTGCTTATGTGTGTGGCAAAAAGTCGCAATCATGATGAGATGTACAAATCAAGAGGTTGCATGTAGCATTCAAAATCCTTCCATAGACATGTGAGGAAATAGGTAATTTATGTAGGGCATTTAGTCAAATTCACTCCTTAGGAAAATCATATGAATAATGCGTGCATAGTCTTGATTTAATTCCTTAAATTCTCTTTGAGACATTTTATCAAACACGGTATACAACTTATTTAGACCCATTTATTTGAGTTCTTAGTTCATGCATTTCATCAACAATACACGTGTGTTTGTTATGTGTAAAATGCCCATCCTCCATTTTCCATCCCACTATACATTACAACGTATGGCATCCAATTGCCTCCACATCCAACATTCCACATCTCATCCACCACTTAATCATCTTGTATAAATTAGGACATTATTAGTGAAATGTAGAAATTTGGGTTTACACAAGCTCAAACCATTCCCAATTCAAAAAAACTAGGTTATTACTACGTAAGCTAGTGAGGGTGTACTAACCTTGAAGATCAAGCTTGATCTTGGGTGGAACCCTTGATTTGGGATCTCCTTGCTTGAGGAAGAACACCACTTGAAGATGGAGGAGTCCTTGCTAGGTGAGGAATACCCACATTGATTTTGGCTCCACTTGATCTCCTCAAAACCCCTCTTGAAAATCCCCAATCTTCCTTCCCTTTCTCCCTCTCAATACCTCTCTAGGTTTAGGTTCCCCCAAAAACCCCCAAAAACTCGGTTATGATCATCCAACTAGCTGCGAGTGCGATCGATCGCACCTTTGGTGCGATCTATCGCACTTGAACCCGAAAGGAATCAAAAAAACAAGCCTGAATGCAATCGATCGCAGAAATCTGTGATAGATCGCGCCATTTTAAGATCGATCGTAGCTTATTTGCGATAGATCGCACCCCTATTTTTTCGGATTCTGACAGATTTTACCCCGCTTTATTATTTTGACCATGACTTTTGAATCTCTTGTCCGAATTTGACGATTCAACTTGCGTTGGATTCATCTTTAAAAGGTCTAAATGGGCCCACAAGTGGACTAGTCTGCTATTTCAGCAGAAAAACAACGGAAAACCCACTTTTGACTTAGCTTAGACTCAAAATATGGAAAAACATTAAACATGAACCTCGAAGGGGATTCCAACACGGTTCTAATAGTTCAAGAATCACTAGATTCTGATAAGAGGTGAGAGAACTAGACTACTCTCAAGTTTGAGGGATGTTCAGACATTCCTCTAGACCCTTGGTTTATTTCCATATTCCATCTACCTTGAATCCAACCCCTACTCCATTCTTATAACTCACAATCCTAGGTTCTTAAACCAACTAAGGTAACCCTTGGGCACAACCCTACTCACATGAACAGTGCATGTGAAAAAATTCGGTGCTCTACACCCTGGACTTCCACCAATCACAATTAATGTCCATTAACACAATGTGATTAACCTCCAGAAATTAGAGAATTGCTTGTAAGTACCATCTCACAATATATTTACAAATAAATCCTTCCACATTCCGATATTACTTGTAAGCTTCCGGGATTGGAACAATTCCACTGTCTTAGTCCCTAGCTTATGAATAGAACCCTTTCTCATGATCACTTTTTCATTGAACTGAACCTCCAAAACACTTTTGAAGAAACATTAGAAAAGAACTGACATATATATTTATATATACTTTTCCATATTAAAAATATCAACTTAGATAAAAACCATTTTACCGAAAAGCACCAGGACTGGATTTAACAGTTCAGTTCAACAAGTATCACCTTGATATCATTATCTCTAATTAAGGAGTTGTGGATTCCTTATTGAGTGTTTACACACTTCTCCAAACATTGTGTACATGACCCAACATACCCGGAGTTAGTCTTGTGTATTGGAAATTACCGATTGGCACATCAAAGCCATATAGACAGATGTCTGAGAAGATGTTAACCTCTCAGGTCTAAGGACAATTTGTCAAATGGATAACCCTAATACAATCTGACAGTGTAGTCCATAGGGTATCCACTAGTGACCCCGTTCAGTATTATGTACTTGTTACATATACTCACATGTTAGTCATGAGTCACCACTCTCTGTGAATGAGATTCATCACACTTTCTCATAGAACTACACATGTGCAAGCCATGATGAAGTACGGCGCCCAACCAGTACTCTAGAGGCTTCGAATAATATTAGGTTTACAAGGAACCGGAAAATCATATCTCCTCGCAACCCTTGCATGATTTTCCTACAATGTTACCTATGGAACTTTATGTCTTCATCATATGAGACAGTAATTAATATAAATACCCATTATAGTTGGTTGTGTGAATATGATGCTTGTCTAATCAACATAGAAAAGTCTTTTATTGGCTTTCGAGGGCAATATATCCAACAATCTCCCACTTGCACTCTAAGCCAATTAGATGTAATGCCCATCTTCTCAGTAATGTTTCTTAAACATCAGTTCAAGCATAACTTAATATTCATGGGTCTGTCATGTCTGCTTTACCACAACTATTGTAGTGATGCAATAACACTTACAACTCTTGCAAATTTATTATCGATTAAAAGACTAAACAAAAATGATATTGTCCGACAGTCATTTTCAAAAGTTAACATGCTTGTGTTTTACCATTGTACAATGCTCCGGACTAATCTGACCAATATCTTATCACATCAACATGTGATAAATATCCGGTCTAGTGCAAGTATACTTTCTCATGATATCATATATCTAAGAGAAACAGATTCCATCCCATAAAGGTAGAAACTCTTTTCTTCAAATCTTACTTGCACGAAAACATGATTGTTATTTGGAGAATAACAATATCATTTTCCTTTTTATCTCTAAACTATTTAGGACTAAGAAAACATGATGTCAAAGTTTTTGTCATTCATTGTAAAATTGCTAGATCAAATCTAAGAGAAGAATAATATTCATACTTCATTCACAATGAAAAAAATATTATCTGTGCATAGGGCCAGGAAAGTAATTATGCTCCCACTAACCAATTTGCACAGAAATGATACTTTTATTCTTAGATGAAAATCAAACAGTTTGAATACTTCATCAGAATAAAAGTTAGTCCATCTACAGATTCTGGGACCTATGAGTTCTAGTGTACTATTTAGGTATAGTGAGAGTAGAGAGTTGTTCTCTATCAATTCTCATAGTTATTGGTCTATTAGGCTTCCGCTTCTAGAACAATTCTAGATTCAGTTTCTCTACTAGGAAACTTGTATTCCTGTTTACAAATATCTTTTGTTATCCAGGAATAGAAACTAAATGTCTCTAATGCGAATCCCAAGCTCATCTTCTATCAAATCATATCCAATATAATTTGATTTAACAACACCATCATGTTATGGTTTGTTCTGGGAATTATCTGAGACAGATGTAATGAGAGTAAATTATGAAATTTCTATTAAGAGGTACTCTTCTCAATCATGGAAGACTTACCTAACTGTTTCTTTATTTCAATGCGGAATTCCTTGAACTTTTCAAAGAAAGTGAAATAAAGTTAGCTACCTCTTAATGAAAGATTCAAATAATTATGATCATCCAACTTTTGTCCCATTCCCAAGTAGAAGTTTTATCTACTCAGATTTCTCCTTCTCCTTAACAAACATGCAACTATTGTACTTATGCAAGATCATACCAAGCATTAGGAGCTGGAGGTTCCACCAATTAAGTTGGACTTGATGAGTATACAAACTAGACAATCCTTCCAAAGGTTTGTCTTGTATCCAATGACCAATTGCTTCCCTATGAAGCACAATCCTTATACTTTCCTTTCTTCTCTGAAGAGCCCTTGTCCATACTACCAGAATACATTTCCAATGGAAAATCTTGGATTTCTTTCCTTTGCATAAATACTCGGGATTTAGAAAAATCCAACTCTTTTGAACATCTTTGCAAGTAGCATTGAACTCTTCAAAGGTTCTTAGCCATATACAACATGTAGGAATTCAGACATTCTGATTTCCTATTTGTTCAGCATAACCATATTAAAGGACTCCGGGAGTTTGTCGAGGATCATATCCTCTAATCCCATAAATTTATCTCAATTTATCTCAACACCAAGAATTGGGATTTATGAATCCAATGATCTCTATCATATTCTTTGTGACTGGGTTTCCCTAGTCAACTTGGTGTCTACATGTCCTTTTATATAGTAAACTGCCTAGCAGTCCTATTGTATTCTGTAAACATCTTAAATGACATTTACCATTAGTAATGAGAACTTGGACAATTCTTTAGATGGTAAGCATAAACTTGAGATTCATTTTCCATTCCAAACACTTTGAATTGGTCAAGAGATTCTCATTAAACTCTTGATAAGGTGGTTAAAGAATGACATGACAATAAAACATTCATCATAATATTTCACACATTATAATATCATTAGATCAGGGCTTTCGATATTTGATGATATTGCTAATCATTCAATCAAATTTCATAGACCCCTCAATCTATAAAATTAGGAAATATGTTACTTCATATTTCTGATGAGCATTGGGTGCCTTATAATACACATGCAATCTTCCATTTTAGGATAGTACCACACATGCACTACAAGGTGGATAGTAACTATCTATCACTGAGCATCTCATGCATAACTCCTTATGTAAATCAGTGATTCCCAATTTTCTTATGACCTCCAAGGACCACATGAGTGTCACTGTTTCAGCCACCATATTTCTTGGTTAAGTGAAACCCATCATTCTGGTTCGTCATATGATCAAGTAGGGCTGTGCCCCCATTTTAGTTGACACTCCCTATCAGGCCATACACAAACCTATCTACTATAGAAATAAGGCTCTAAGAGTTTAACTTAGACTAAATTATGTCAATACCTTTTAGCAAGACAAGACTCAGGCTAATTAATTCCTAGTCTTATTGATAATGGAAGGTCATAGGGCAATACTATCCCGTAGGATAAATAGGCCCATTTAATTCGCTTAATATTTTTCTTGAGGGAAAACATAATATTATGAACAAATTATACATCTAATGCATATATCAAAAGCATTCACAATATTTATCATTGTATCACATGTATAGAACAATATACAAAATCATCACATGATAATAAATCAAATTTCTGTTTAATTAAATCAAACTAATTCCAATGAACTCCCACTAGCCCCAGAAATCTTAATGGATCTAATCCAAGGGTACAAAGGTCATTTTTAACATCAATGAGCTTTAAATGGTTCAGACATCCATATGATGGACCATTGGTCATACCAAGCACCATGGACTCAAAATAACAATTATAAAGTATCCATGTGCATCACTAATACCCATAAGTCAAAATGGACTATATTACCCTTTAATTCTTTACGAATTATTTTTAGCACATTAGGGTTCACCAACCCTAAGTCTAAAAGAAATTATGAAAGTCTTTAAACAACTCTCTAAGACCTTTACTAGGATCTATAAGTGTCAATCAAGCACTTCCCATAATCGTGAATATTGTTAGCTTACAACTATGCCAATTAAGGCACAATTATCTTATAATCATGCAAGTAACATATTCCACGTAAAAATTTCAACATGGACTACATGCATCACGTCCAAAACGGTTATAATAATGTGTTTTATTTAAACACAAACTTTTTATGTTTCAACAAGACATATATTATGGGGTTTGATCCAATTATCCAAATTTGCACAAAAACGATAATCACATTATCACAAGGGTTATGGACTTTTTTAAGCAACTAAAAGCTATAGCAAATCATCACATGAAATACATAATATAGCCACACAATGGGTCCACATGATCATGCTATCTTAGAAATCCTACAACTACTCTTGTAGAACGCCTTCCAAGATTTTTTCTCCATGCGATCACCATCATCTTCGATCTTCAATTCGATTTCTCCATTGAAAAATCAGCAACTCCTAATACTAAGATTACATGATATTCAAAATAAGAAACCACCCAAAATAGGATGCGTAAGGGGAGTATAACTCATAAGAAGAAAGAGAAGAGAATAGAGAGAGAAGAAGAAGACATGATTATGGAACCCATCCACCATTCAACAAGAATATATATTAACAATTCATCAACTATGAATAATAACATGGCATGACAAATTACTTAGAAAGTTCATAACCTCAACAAGGGTTTTGTTAACCTTAGGTAAACTCTTTCCCATATGGTTAAGGCCTCTATTAACATTTAATAGATAAACCCTAGAGCAAAGAAAGCAAGCATGTCAAAAATGAATTCTTAGGGATTTTAGATCATCATTAAAAGAAAACAATTTTCTTTTAATGCTTGGAAAGTCATTAAGAGAAACAATTTCTCTAAAATTTAATCTAACCCTAAAATTCATCTTCACATTCCTCAATTGATAAACAAATAGAAAACACCATATTAAATTCGGCTAGGGTAGGGATCTAATCCCTTCCATTTTATTTTGATCTAATAACTATTAAAATACCAAAATAAAAATCAGCAAATTGCTAATTTTTTTAATATCACTTTATATTGATTCCAAAAATAAATTCAAAATCAATAATAGGTGAATTCAAAATTTTTCATAAGGGCCAACTGTTTTAGGGATTATTTGATTTAACAATCAAATAAAATAATACCCTAAACAATAGTATTAAAGGTCCATAAAATAATTGATGTCTATCAATTAAAATTCACTTGAGATAAAACGCTGTATCTCAACCAATGGCATTTATGTAATTACTTGATTAACTATTAATCAAATAAAAACTTATAAATACTATATAACGGTAATTCTGAGCATATGTAATTGATCCAAATCAACTATAATAATTATGGTATTATTCCCATAAACTTTTTAGGGAACCATAAATGATATCATAATTAACATATAATTAAATGATAGCCTGTGGACTCGAAGCAGATAATTAACCAATTTAATTAAATCTCAGCCCGTGCTCTCGAATCAAATAATTAAACTATTTAATTAATTGATAGCCCATTAAACGATTTAATAGCATCCCATGCTCTCAAATCAAATAATGGAATTTAGGAAAAATTTGAAAGCCTCTTGGAAAATTAATTTAGAAAACTCCTTTTCCCGCTTTAGATTTTCGACTCAAGTTTTGACCCTCAAAACGATTGATTCTGGAAAATTTCTTCACAAAAGTTGTAGATCTTTTCGACAGCTTCGAACCAATGTATTGACAGACCTAAATCGGACTTATGGTTGCAAAGTTATGGCCGAAATACCGAAACTGTATTGATTCTTCTAATCAAATACAAATCCGAAAATCCATGAATCAATTTTAATCGAAATAAGCTTTAATCTCCAAGAACGCTTAATCAAGGGTGTCTAACACTATGGGATTTATTAATTAACATTTAATAAATAAAATCCTATCTATATATGCTAGCCAAAATATCAATAGGTATCTAAGTGGTATATATCAAAAGGGAAAACTTGCTCTGGGCTCTCTAAAATAAATTAAACAATTTAATTTATTATACTAAAAGGATCTCTAAATCCTTAAAGGGCTTTAACCAAATTTATATCTCTGTATACCTATCCCTAATAGAATTAAGAGAGGTTTCGAAATCATCCAAAACTGAAATTAGTATCACACTAATTTCTAAGGGTTTGATTACTCCCTCAATAACTAGAGGGGGATCCCTTAAGCCTAATAATGATTATCCAATAACCAAGAATCTAGACGATTGATTCATTAGGGCTACCAAAATTCATAGGGGAGGCATTCTTGATATAAATCTTGATTAAACTCAATAAAATCAAAGAGAAGCATAGCCAAGGCTCTGATACCACAGAATGTATGCCTCTTTTTAATTTTAGAAACACAGTTCTTGGGGTACATACATCGAATCCCAAGATCTGACTAAGATTCTAATTGATTTTATTCAATGAAGGTTAGAATAACATTCACCTTTCCAACTTTGAAATTGTTAAGTCAAATCCACATAAGAATAGTACTCGCAAAACTTCACAAGTGTCAAGTCTCCTGTCGATTCACACGAACCTTCTTTTTCCTTTAAAGCTTTCTCTAATGGAAGCTAATGGCCCTTCCAAATTCCATGCTCTTTCATCTTTTCTTTGATCCAAGAACCTTTCTTGATCAAACAAGATCCAATCTTGATCTTCAAAGAACTTGTTCTTGATCATCAAGATTAAAAACCAAACAAAAAGGAAGAAGGGGAAGGGTGACCGTACACCCTCAAAGGGGGAGACGGCTGGGCGTGAACTTGAGGAGAGGGAGAGAAGAAAAAATTCTGGAGAAATTATATTATTTAAAGGGCTGGGCATCCACTCCTTTATATAAGTTCCCTCTTGGTTGCTTGAATTGTAATCCCATTATAATTCATTAACCTTATCCTAATCCAATTAGGATTCCTCAATAGTTTCCTTTATTGATTATTCTCCAATTCCAATTAGGATTAATCTTAAAAGAAACTAACCTTATCCATTAGTAACTAATCTTATCCTTATCCAATAAGGAATCTTGAATTAGTAACTAACTAATGGAATCCCTAACAATTAGGGAATCTTTAATTAGTAACTAACTAACTAACTAACTAACCTTATCCAATAAGGTGTTAATTAATTAGAAACTAATTAAAATAAAACTTACTCCATGAAGTGGGCGTCCCACCCTAGGTGGGTCCCACCCCACACGCCTAAAGGGTTTCCAAAACCCTCTTGGTCACTTGAATTATTCTTTTATAATAATTCCCAATGGGTCCTACCCATTTGGTTTTTCACATCTAATGTGATTCCACCTTTTAGAGCTTCACTATACCATATAGTGATTACTTAGAGAAATTAATTAATTTAATTAATAATTAAATTAAATACTTTAAGAAGGTCCTTGTGTGTGGGATCTAAAGGGATCTCCTATTTCCGGTTGTGGGACCAAGTACTCAACCTTTTGGTTAAACCATTGTTACTAGGAAACACCTTTCCTATACTCCATTAGGATTATAGAATTTTATCTATATCCCTGGACTTCCACCAATCACAATTAAAGTCCATTAACACAATGTGATTAACCTCCAGAAATTAGAGAATTGCTTGTAAGTGCCATCTCACAATATATTTACAAATAAATCCTTCCACATTCCGATATCACTTGTAAGCTTCCGGGATTGGAACAATTCCACTGTCTTAGTCCCTAGCTTATGAATAAAACCCTTTCTCATGATTACTTTTTCATTGAACTGAACCTCCACAACACTTTTAAAGAAACATTAGAAAAGAACTGACATATATAATTATATATATTTTTCCATATTAAAAATATCAACTTCGATAAAAACCATTTTACCGAAAAGCACCAGTACTGGATTTAACAGTTCAGTTCAACAAGTATCACCTTGATATCATTATCTCTAATTAAGGAGTTGTTGATTCCTTATTGAGTGTTTACACACTTCTCCAAACATTGTGTACATGACCCAACGTACCCGGAGTTAATCCTGTGTATTGGACATTGCCGATTGGCACATCAAAGCCATATAGACAGATATCTGAGAAGATGTTAACCTCTCAGGTCTAAGGACAATTTGTCAAATGGATAACCCTAATACAATCTGACAGTGTATTCCAAAGGGTATCCACTAGTGACCCCGTTCAGTATTATGTACTTGTTACATATACTCACATGTTAGTCAAGAGTCACCACTCTTTGTGAATGAGATTCATCACACTATCTCATAGAACTACACATGTGCAAGCCATGATGAAGTACGGTGCCCAACCAGTACTCTAGAGGCTTCGAACAATATTAGGTTTACAAGGAACCGAAAAATCATATCTCCTCGCAACCATTGCATGATTTTCCTATATACCTATGGAACTTTATGTCTTCATCATATGAGACAGTAATTAATATAAATACCCATTATAGTTGGTTGTGTGAATATGATGCTTGTCTAATCAACATAGAAAAGTCTTTTATTGGCTTTCGAGGGCATATATGTCCAACAGGAGACCTCCTTCATCACACCTTGGGACACATTCTGCTACAAGGTAATGCCCTTCAGATTTATTAACGCAGGGGTCACCTACCAGAGGGCCATTACGGCACTGTTCCACGACATGATCCACAAATCAACTGAAATCAATGTGAATGACATGATCGTTAAATCTCCAACGGCCAGGCAGAACCCTGAAGACTAGAAGAGACTCTATGAGAGACTCCAAGAGTTTGGCCTGAGACTGAGTCCTACCAAATGTGTCTTTGGAGCTTCATCAGAAAAGCTCATTGGCTTCATAGTCAGCGAAAGAAGTATCGAGATTGATCCAGCCAAAGCTAAGGCTATTATCGAAATGTCGACTCCCCATACTGAAAAGAAAATCTATGGATTCCTGGGTAGAATTCAGTGCATCAGCCAATTCATCTCTCAACTCACTCTGATATGCGAGCCGATCTTTAAACATCTCTGGAAGAATGTGCCAATAGTCTGGACAGCTGAGTGCTAGGAAGCATTTGATAGGATAAAGTAGTATCTCCTCAATCCGCCAGTACTTATTCCTTCTACACTAGGACGGCCATTGTTACTCTACATCTCAGTACAAGAAACCTCCATGAGGTACGTCCTGACACAATATGACGAGACAGGCAAAATAGAGAAAGCCAGCTACTGCATCAATAAGCGCCTGTTAGAGTACGAAGAGAGGTAGAACCCGCTCGAGAAAAATTATCTAGCATTGGTCTGGGCTACTCAGCGTCTACGATACTATCTGCTTTCCTATCTGGCAATCCTGATCTCCCGGATAGATCCACTTAAGTACCTACTAGAATAGCCAGCCACTACTAGGAGGATAGCCCGATGGCTTATGATATTGTCTGAATTTGACATCACGTACATGACTCAGAAGTCAATCAAGGGACAGGTGATTACAGATCACCTTGCCCACAGTCCAGCACAAGACTATGTTTTAGTACATGATTAGTTTCTAGACAAAATCATCCTGTATGCAGAAGCAAAAGAGCATTAGTACCTCGGTTGGGAGTTATACTTCGACAGAGCCGCTAACAGTCATGGGCATAGGGCAGGAGCAGTCGTAATCTCACCTAAGGGAGCACACCTCCTTATCTCAGTCAAACTAAAGTTCAGATGCTCAAACAACGAAGCAGAATATGAGGCATGCATAGCCGGACTGGAAGAAGACCTGAGCATCGGGATCGAGGAGGTAGTCGTCTACGGTGACTCATCTTTAGTAATCTGTCAGGCAAATGAATCTTGGGCCATTCGAGAAGCAAGGCTAGTCTCATACTTGGCCTCCCATACTTGACCTACCTTAATGTGCTAATCACTCAATTCAAAAGAATCAGCTTCAGTCACAGGTCCAGGAATCACAACAGATTCGTCGATGCATTGGCTACTCTTGCTTCCATGGTCCAGATCCCCACAGGCGTTATACTCTGGCCGATTGAGATTTAGCAGTAGGATCAGCCTACCTATTGCCTTCTGATTGAAGAGGTATCAGACAACATACCTGTAACACCCCAAAACACCCCCTAGGAGTTAGGCGATATTTGAGCTCGTTACCTACCACGACAACCATCCTGCAAGAGCATACAAGGCATGCCAAAAAGTGACACATAAAATTTCTTTAAAATAAATGTACTCCCAAGTGTTTACAAAAACGAACGACTGAATAAAATACAATAATACAGATGTACAAATGCTTGAATCACCAATTCAAGCCTACATGAAAATCCCCCCAAAAGTAAATCTCAAAATACATGTCTCTCTCACTCAACCTCCCCATAGTACCACATATCCAAGCCCCCAATGTCTGGTGACAATTCCAATCAAGCTCCTACTCTCCCTGATAACCTCGATCCACGGACCCAGAATACATAAACGTATATTGTACCTGTCAACATAAAAGTACGGCTGAGCATGGAATACTCAGCGAGTACAAGCTCCTAGCTAACCATTATAATGAGTAAATAACATATACAAGTGATGGAATAGTACAGATCATAATTATGTAAAGCAACATAATACATAAACATTTACCAAATCATAATTCTCATGAAGACAAAACCATTGTCTATGAATTATGTGAGTCCTTATGAGTTTTCCTTTCCATATTTCTTATGAGCCAGAGGTTCCTCGACCTCCTTGACAATTCATTTCTTTTCTTATGAGCCAGAGGTTAGCACCCGCACATCCCTGGGCTACCAACCTCCTTGATAGTTCCATATCTTTCTTATGAGCTAGGGGTTAGCACCTGCACAATCCTGGGCTACCAACCCCCTTGACAATTCCATTACTTTTCTTATGAGCCAGAGGTTAGTCAACCTCCTTGACAATTCAATTCTTTTCTTATGAGCCAGAGGTTAGCACCCGCATATCCCTGGGCTACCAACCTTCTTGACAGTACAATATATTTCTTATGAGCCAGGGGTTAGCACCCGCACATCCTTGGGCTACTAACCCCCTTGACAATACAATACCTTTCTTATGAGCCAGAGGTTAGCACCCGCATAATCCTGGGCTACCAACCTCCTTGATAGTTCCATATCTTTCTTATGAGCCAGGGGTTAGCACCCGCACAATCCTGGGCTACCAACCCCCTTGACAGTTCAACATATTTCTTATGAGCCAGAGGCTAGCACCCGCACATCCCTGGGCTACCAGCCTCCTTGACAGTCCAATACTTTACTTATGAGCCAGAGGTTAGCACCCTTAACCGGGGCTACCAACCTCCTTGACATTTCATTTATCAAACTTATGCATGTGAGGTCTTACTTACTTTCCTTACATTTACCTGTACTCGTTTCACTTCTTAATGCTCATTTAAAAACCTTAGTTCATTCACATCTCCGTGCTTGTGTGTAGCAAGTTGTGGAAATCATAGTGACATATTCATGCATGCATAACAATTGGTGATATCATGGTGATATAATGATAAACATCATATAGTATTACTATAATCCCAATAAGCATGTGAGTTTTCGAGGAACATGTATAACATTTCATTCAAGTTTCCCAATTGGGGTGAAACCCCTAAATCATATTTTCATTGTCTTAATTTAGTCCTCATTCATGCATTTCATCAAATATGTGATATGCAATAATTCTTTTAACCTTTAACTTGTATATTTAAATCAAGCATTTCATCAAACATGTAGTGTATGTGCATTATGGATACATTGCCCTTCCACCCTTTTCATCACACAATAATCATCACCTCTACATGGCATCCAAGCACCTCTACCATCCACATCCCATACATCCACAACCATTTAATTCATCTTGTTCATTTAGGGCATTTTATACATTATTAAGAAGAGGGAATATATACAAGATCACACACAAGCATGCTTAAAGGAAAACCTAGCTTATCACTAAGCTTAACTAGGAAGGGTGTACTAACCTTGATAAGGGGAAGAAAACCCTTGAAAAATACCATGGAAGATGCTGCCGAGCTTGGAGAACGTGCTCCTCATGTGCTTGAGCCGTAAATTGAGAGATCCAAGCGTTTGGGATGCTCTAGGGTTTCAAAACCCTTGATCTTTCTCCACTTGATGCCCTAGGAGAAAACCCCTTCTCTCCTCTCTCACTCCCTCTCAAAATATGGCTAAGGGTGTTTATGAACACCCTTGGCTCGAGCCAACCCTTAAAAATAAGGGTGGAGTAGCAAAAAGACCAAAAAACCCCTAAAAAAATTCTGAAAATCGCGTAGGACCGATAGACGACCGATCTACCGGTAGTGGACCGATCGATTGGTGCTTTTGACCGATCTCTCGGTAGTGGACCGAGCTCTCGGTATTGACTGGTGCTGCAAAACGCACTTCAGTATTTTGCTCATAACCTTTGACTCGGTTCTCCAATTTTGACGATTCAACTTGCGTTAGATTCTTATTTCGAAGAGGAACAACTTTCATGTTTTAAAGAAATTCTAATTCTTCTTTATTCATAGACCAAAATGCCCCTAAAGCTGACTGGTCTGCAATGGGTTGCGACAGCCCAGATTTGCAGCCAACCCGATCTTGGGAATCCCACTTTTGACTCGACTCCGACTCAAAATCAGGGAAAGTGATCAACATGAACCTTGAAGAGGGTTCTAATACCTTTCCAAAAATTCAGTAATCACTCGATTTTGAACAACAATGACTAAAATAGAGCCCTTTAAAGTTGAAGCAAATGCCGAGACATACCTTTTCAACACCTAGAACACCTCGAGTGTTTTCACACTCCTTTCCCTTGTGTCCAACACCCTACTCACACCTCATAAATAATTATCCATAAGTCTTTAACCCACCTCAATGATCATTAAATTCACACCGACATGCATGAGAGACACCGGCCTCTCTATGCCTCATGCACTAGCACTATGGACCAACAACCCATTGAAACACTTAGGGTATGTGTACCCTTGATTTTATCCACTTAGAGTATCTTTACACTCTCTTTTTAAGACTCAAACCATGTATCTAAAACCCTTACTTGACTAACCATAATATCAAGAACACAATGAGAGGCCTTAGGCCTTTACACACACCATATAAGGACACTATTCACTAACACTATTCATAGCATAGTGAACTCGGTTCCGGGGTTCTACAATACCTTAGTACACAGACATCAAACAATACCTCGAGGACGGGACATTCCCACTCGATCCTACAAAAACAGACCGTCGGAAAATCAGAAGACTGGTCATTCAGTTTGTCCTCTGTAGAGGAATCTTGTACAAAAGGTCATCGAACCTAATCTAGTTCAGATGCCTAGATACCAGTGAAGCAGCATAGGTAGTCGAAGAAGTTCACGGATGAACTTGCGGTCCACACATGAACGGGTTGATGCTATCTAAGAAGATACTCAGTCTGGGCTACTACTGGTCTATAATGGAATCCAACTATTTTAAGTATGTGCAAAAGTGTCACCAGTGCCAAATCTATGCCAATAGGGTCAATGCACCGCTACCCGGCTGCACAACCTTACTACTCCTTGGCCATTCTCGGCTTGGGGCATCGACGTCATCAGTCCTATAGCACCAAAAGCATCTAACGGTCATCGATTCATCTTGGTTACAATTGATTTCTTTACAAAATGGGTCAAGGTAGCATCTTATGCCAATGTCATAGCTTCTGTGGTTTAGCGTTTTCTGGAAAGAGATATCATCTACCAATATAGGGTCCCATATGAGATTGTAACAGATAATGCTCTCAACTTCTGTAACAAATGGATGACTGATCTTTGCTAGAAATTGAAAATACAACATCAAAACTCTACGCCATATAGGCCACAGACCAATGGTGCAGTTGAAGCCACCATTAAAAACATGAAGAAAATCATAGAGAAGATGGCAACCAATAATTCTGCCTGGCATGAGATGCTCCCATACGCACTCATGGCCAAAAGAACGTCCATCCGAATTTTAACTGGGGCAACACCAATTTCTCTAGCTTATGGTATGGAAGCAATCCTCCTCATCGAAGTATAAGTTCCATCACTTCGGGTGCTAATGGAAGCAGAACTCTCAGAGGCAAAATGGGCACAGACCCGGTATGAGCAGTTGAATCTGATCGAAGAACGGCGACTGAATACCATCAACCACTCTCAGGCCTATCAGAGGCATATGGCTAGGGCATTCAATAAAAAATTCAAGCCGTGAAGCATTGAGGTCGACGACCTGGTTCTTCGGAAGATGTTGCCAAACTGCCTTGACCTAAGGGCAAGTTCACTCCCAATTATGAAGGCCCATACATAGTCCGAGACAAATTCTCAGGTGACGCCCTTTAACTTGGACGTATGGATGATGAAGACCTCCCAGAGCCTATCAGTATGGATAAAGTAAAATGATACTATGCTTATGGTCTAAATCTGATAGGCTCTTTACACTTGTAGTTTCTCTGGGAAATGACAGGAGGCCATCCTTGGCACACTCCTTATCCCTAGCAAATGTAAACCCATTTTGCAAATCAATTAAATCCCCTAGTTAGCCCCTTGGGCCTAATAACCATTTCTTTATGAAACATTTTCAAGGACACCCTCCCTTGCCAACCTGTGGTATTAGCCTAAACTACCTCATGACCTGATCCTACAAAGGATACGTAGGCAGCCTGACAAATCAGGTGAGGTCACAAAAGGGAGTCACATCTCTCCCTACTTCCTCTCACGGAGTCAAATCATCTCCAGTAGAACCAAAACCTCTCCCTAATTGGGTCGACTCCCAAGGGTACAAAATTTCCACCAAAGAAAAACCCAAAATAGAAGTTAAAACATTTTCAAAGCTAGTGCAATATCACATCTATATCCTTAGTGGAAACATAGTTCCTATAAATCCTAGAGGAGCGCCACTCAGGGCAATGAAGGGAGAATACCATTTTTCCAGCAAATCGCAGGAATGAGTGAAAACCGGCAACAACCTCATTGCGCAAAAAACCACATGACCTTAGATCTAGTCTTGCGACTAGGAGCAAAAAAAGGGACAAAAATCAATTAGCTTCGCAGGCATGAGAAAACCGGCAATGACTTCATCGTGCAAAAATTATGTGAACCCCATAACTTGGTCATTCCAATGGTAAAAAAGGGATAAAAGTTGAAGAGCAGTTTAGCAACAGAATCCGACAGTAAGCAGTCTCGTCAAACACCCAACAATCCCCCACAGGTTACCTGCAGATAGCATTGAGAAACAGATACCCCTGCAGTAATCCTTAGCAGATGGAACTGAGAAACAGATTCCCGAGCAGTTTCCCCAAGCAGATAGTTGTTAGCCTTCAACAAGGTAATCCCTGTAAACACCCCAATTTTGTACACCATAGTCTCTTTACACACCTTTAAAACCCTTAAGAAAACCCTCTTTTAAAACCCTCTTTTCGCGGGCTTTGATTTCCAAAAAACACTCCTGAATAGGAGCCCAAACCATTCAAAAATACCCTAACATCAAAAAGACAAATCCTAGCATTTTAAACACGCACAATCCAAACAAAAAAAATCAAACCATCAACTACCCCTCTGGAACTACATGTGGCTTGATTCCACTAACAGTGGATACGTAGGCAACCCTGATTGGGTTAAGCTCACCTAGGATAGAGCCCCTATCCTATCCTTGTTTATTTCAACATGTACATTACTATCAATATGATATCTGCTCAGCATATGAATGAAATTTCAAGCTTCTATTATGGTTTCCCTACTTTAATTCAGACTTAGGGAGTAGGTAACCATCTCTGGATGAGAGTTTAGGGGTACCTAACACTTCCCCTAACTGAAATGAATCCTTACCTTAAACTTTAATTTCAGACCAAAGCCTTATCCAACCTTTCAAGGGACCCTATTTTCCCTAACAATCTAAATAGGTGGCGACTCACTCTTTTCAGCATTTTTAGCACTATTCCTCCTCGGGTTCAATCCTGATCGGGAGTGAGGTTAAAATCCCAGGTCTACAGCTTGGCGACTCGGCTGGGGACTCTGGTTTGGCAGACCAGCATTCGAGCCAAAACCTAAGTCTGAACTGAACAAGGGAAACCACATCAGAAACATTTACTTTCATCGATAGGCTACTACTTTTGTACATATTCTTACTTTACTATCATTCATCAAATCTCGGATATTTGTTTGCCAACTTAGCAACATGCCTAGGATTCAATTTTTTATTCATTGTTTGATCTCTATTGATGCATATTCATTCATATTCATTGCATAATAGAATAAAAACCCTTCACCTATCTAATTTGGATCTGGTAAGCTTACAATCGAGGGATGGTTATCCCCGATGCTGGAGCCCAAAGATCTGTGAAAAGCACTAGTTGTAGACCGAGAGATGGTTATCCCCGGTAAACGCAACTTGTCTTTCCTACTTGCACCAATCGTCCCATTTCAGGTATGTTCTATACCGGGGAGTCGCATATGCGGTCAAGTGCTCATCAACCTTTGAGACAAAAACCTTGTATACACCAGCATAAGCATATAGACTATAGGTCTTTGTTTGGACATAAATCAAGAACACCCCTCAGGAGGGACTACCTTATCCCTATTCTGTTACTGGTTTAAGCCGCTCCTGCATCATTTGTTTAGGTATAGGGACAATTGTATCTCTATGCCTAAACCATTTTCGGAGCTTGTGCGAGCCTTCATTGCTAGATAGGTCTAACCCTAATCCATTCTTTAGCTAGCTCAATCATGTGAGGTTTAAAAGCCTAGACTCTTAAGTGAATCATATGGAGAATCCATTGATTCATTTTGATCTTACCCCAATGGGCTCTGGCTTCCTACAACCCAGATAAGTGAAATGGACCTTTGTCTACTCACCTCATTGGATCACATGTTGAGCTGACTCATCCCTTTTTTGAGTATATTTGCGTAGTTCATTTGACTCAATTCAATTCCTTCATTTCATTTGTGTGTATCAACACCATTCAACATGCTAACAATTCAAATTTTGTGCATTAGATATCATCATTCTTTGTATTCATAGCCAGACAAGGGGCAACGCCCCATGTCAAATGCCTTTTATTAGATCATATGTCTATATCATGAATACATCCAACTTGGCATCATTCATCTAGCATCTTGTCCAAATGGCAACAGTCATGTGACCCTCCTATACATACATTTTGTATCCTCTCAATTCATAGCAGACCCTAAGCGAGTGCCCGGAAAAAAAAAAACAAAACAGCCAATTGAAGCATCTCCAGAGCCTGCCAAAGGAAGAAGGTTGAGAACCATCATGCTAAAGCAAGATCGATTGATACTAAGCCAAGTCTAGTTAGTCTAGCCTAAGCTTTCAAACCTATCATTTTAACTTTGTCAAAAAAAAAATACATTTCAAAACATTTTCAGTACAATCCTTTTCTTACAAAACTAATACTTTTTCAAAAAATTTTAGTCAAGTCTTGTACAATCATTTTTTACAAAATCAATACTTTTTCAAAACATCAACTTTCTTAAACTTGCAAAAATAGGACCATGATGATGGTTGTAGAACCCCGGAACTTTTCGTACATGTCTTGGTATGTGTGCCAAGGCATGTAGCCTATGTAATCTCAAATTCATGAAATGGAAAATTGGAACTTTGAGAAAATTGTGTTAAGAATGTTATAATTAAGTTAATAAATTATTTAAGCACCTATACAAGCTTTAAAGATACCCTAGTCATGTTTAGGAAAGGTCAAAAGAGAACTAGGATCAGTTTAAGTAGTGAAATGGATGAGAAAAATGGGCTCAGGATCAAGTTTACAAAGCAACCAATCGCTCGGTCCATGGAGCGACCTATCGGTCCAAAACCGATCGATCGGTAGCTATCGACTGGTCAAGATTTTTGTATGGGGAAATTTTTCAGAGAGTAGATTTTTAACCGATTGCTCGGTTATGAAACCGATCGATCGGTAGGCAACCGATCGCTCGGTATCGACCACCGATCGATCGGTGTATCGTGTTTTGCAGAAATTTCAGTAAGGGTGTTTTGGTCTTTTGGCGTTTCACTCTTTACTCTTAAGGGTTGCCCGAGCCTTTAGGGCTCATTTACAACACTTAGAGACATTTAAGAGTTAGAGAAAGAGGAGAGGGCGATTTCTAACCTAGGGTTTCCATTTGGGGAAGAAATTAAAAGGGGTGAAGACTTAGATCAACCTCAAGCCCATTTTCTTCAAGATTCAAGCTCAAGAACTCATGGAGCTCGTGTTCCAAGCTAGGGCAGCGCCTCACGAAGGTTTTTGGAGGAGTTTTCTTCCTCATTGATCAAGGTCGGTACTTCTTGCTACCCTCCTAGTTATAGTTCCTCTTTTCCTCCATGTTTCTTTGTTTTCCTTCAGCTATACTTGTGCTATGAGTTGGGATGTGTGGATGTTGTGAATGGAGATGGAATGGGCGATTGGATGCCAATGGTTGTGTTGTGATAATTAAAATGGGGAGGGAATTGTATCCATAATGAACACACATGTGTGATGTGAACATCAATCCACCTAGAAAAGCATGATGTAGGTTTAATAAATAATGAACACACCCCATGTTTAATGAAATGTCAAGGTGAATAAAATGAGTTGTAAATTAAGAGATGCATGCTCAATTGATTTTGGAAGTTGCTAGGGCCTATGATAGTGTGTCTCCTTGTTTTCCCTAAATTGCATGAATATTGACTTGTTCAAATTAATGATGTTATATGTATTGTGAATTACCAAATTGTCATATTTAAATTTAAATGCAAGTATGTACACGCTTCCACGAGCACGACATGCATGACATAAATTTACTGAGGTTTTCAAGAACGGGAATTAGAGGTGGGACATATCCTACGATATGTTTTACCTCGCTTTTCACAAGAAAACAAGAACAAACATACCACGAGGGGACTCCCCTCACTCACAAGTGCATTGCATAAAGAAGGGTCTCCCTTCCCTCTCAAGTGCATTGCATAAAGAAGGGTCTCCCTTCCCTCTCAAGTGCAACTCACATGGATATCTCACAAGTGTATCTCACAAGTTACATGATCACAAGCAACCATGCATGGCATGGCATGACACGTACGACACGCTCGACAAGATCAAGACAAGACAAACATGACAAGTTTTCAAGCACGGAAAGGGTATTTTCAGTCAAGTCAAGTGCACAAGGTTTCAAGGGTTTTATCAGCTTTTTACGAAATGCAAGCATGATTATAAATTTGCTTTACTTCCTTGTATGACATGAATTGTTCCCATTTAACATATATGAATTGCTCCTGATGTATGTATTGTCATTTTATGCTATGACTGTTGGTTAGTATTTGGTACCCGCTGAGTATTCCATGCTCAGTCGTACTTCTTATGTCGGTAGGTGATAGTGGAGCAGTTGCTCCATTTGATGTCTGTGCTCCGAGCCCTTGGGTAGAGGAGGAGTACGTTGAGGAGCCGGTGGAGGAACCTCCGGGAGAGGGTTATTATTAGGTGGTGGTAGATTCTGAGTGGATAGCTGTGGGTGAGCTTGAGAGTTAGATTTATGTATTTTGGCGGGCATGTTCACACTTTCTTTTGTGTAACTTGGATCACTTATGTATATACATAGAGGTTTGGTTAAGTCTTCTATTGTGCTATGTTAGAGTATGTTCCCGCTGTTATATCCACTTTGTATATGCTCTGTGGGTTTTTGCAGGATGGTTTGTCAAGCAAGTCATGTAAGTCATGATTAGTCATCCAAAGTTCACTCTAACTCCTAGGGTGGGTTCTGGGTCGCGACAAGAAGTGGTATCAAAGCCTAGGCTTTAGGTCTCTAGGGTCACTTAGAATCTAATACCATGGCTTGACAAGAGCATATGCCCGGAAACAAATTAAGAAGGAAGTAAGTCGGAAGCGAGTCATGATTCCAAGTGTAAGACTAAACTTTAGTCTAAGCCAAAATGGTTGCATCAACCAAGTACGAGTCTTAGGAACGCTAAAACGCCAAAGTATAATATCATAAATACCCTGATGACTTGATGCGATGTATATTAGTATTATATTGTACACATAATGCAGACTCATGTGGTGATATTGTTCTCAGGACTTTAGTTATGAGGCGGGGCACACAGGGTCGTGGGCCACACACCAGAGATTCATCTTCTTCTAGAGATGAGGATGAGTAGCCAGACCTCTCTCAGGTCTTAGGCTCTATTGCTGAGACACTCGCCATCCTGATGGCTTGGCAGACTATACCTTCATCAGCGGCACCTACTCCACCGCCTACGGCTCCAATAGATCGTACAACTGGGGTTGAGGCATTCAGGAGATTGAGGCCTCCATCATTCCATAGGAGTGTGGACCCTCTTGCTGCAGAGGCTTGGATCCTCCAAGTGGAGAAGATATTTGTGGTTCTCTCTTCGACAGAGGAAGAGAAAGTAGCATGGGTTGTTTTCATGCTAGAGGGTGAAGCCCACCATTAGTTGTTGTCCGCATTGATGACACGGGACTTGACCATGCAAGGTCAACCTTGGACTTGGGATGAGGTTAAGGACACTTTTTATAAGAAGTACTTTCCGATCGGAGCACGGGAAAAGAAGGAAAGAGAGTTCATCAACCTGGAGCAAGGTTCGATGACTATGGCCGCTTATGAGGCTAAGTTCTCGGAGCTATCACTCTTCGCGACTCACATGGTTGCCACCGAGGCAATGAAGACAAGAAGGTTTGAGCAAGGGCTCAAAGATGTTATCATGGAGAAGGTTTCGATTTTCAGACATGCTACCTACCTTGAGGTAGTAGACAAGGCCTTATTGGTCGAGGAAAATTCTGAAGCGGTATCTAAGAAGAGGGAGTTGGCGAGAGGCCAACCTAGTAGTTCAGCACCTCTAGAGAGGTGAGCTCGTACCGGCCCTTATCAGTATACGTGGCCAGCACCACCGATGAGGCCATCTTATGGGCCTCCAGCTCCACGACAGTATGTGCCTCAAGCACCGCGACCTCAGGCTCTTTCAGCTCCACGGCCTATTGCACCTCAGGTAGTGAGGTATGCTCCACCTCCGGCCCCTCCGACCTATATACATAAGGTCTGCACTTCGTGCGGTTGAAGGCACCCGGTAGGAGATTGTCGAAGGGCATTGGGTGGATGTTTTCATTATGGTTACTAGGGCCATGTGATCAAGGATTGCCCCCGCCGGCATTTACCAGGCCAGTCTCAGGGGATTAGGCCCCCAGCACGCCCAACAGGATCATACCAGGCGTCATCCCAGACTACCCGGTCTACACCTCCGCCTCACCAGGTGAACCAGGGGTGAGTTTTTGCCTTGACAGAGGGTGATGCATTTACATCTGATGATGTGGTGCAAGGTACGCGTTAAGAGTTATTCTTTTATCCGCGATTGTCATGTGATGCTTTTGTAACGACTCCAAAATCCTACAAGGCTAAAATAGGACTTTGGGATCGCCGCATTACTTAAACCTGCTTAAAATCCATGACATGCAAGGCACACTAACACGAGTCTCCAAAAATGAGGATAGTAAAATTTTTGACATATCAACTGTAACCAACTAAATAGCACGAGTCTATAGTCAACAAATACAACCCACTAAAACCAAAGAGTCTGATACACAACTATAAAAGTCTACTAAGCAACATCTACTCAAGTCTAATACAACTCTCTCAATCAAATGAAATAAAAACTAAGAGGTGTAGCCACCCAAGTCTCTGGCTCCCTCATCAGAAGGCTCACCTTCACCTCCTTCCTCTGCGTATGTTTCCTCAACCCACGGCTCCGCCGTGTACTCCTGCTCTAAACCTGCCAAGACAAAGTCCGGCTGAGTACAAAGGTACTCAATGTATATAAAATCCAACCAACAATAATAATATACCTGCACTTAGTCAGAAACATATCCAATTAAATAATCAGAGTGCGGAAGAACGTGTGCGCATATACATCATATCATCACCTTGACTCGTGTACTTGTGAGAATCTTAGACTTGGAAGACAATACACTTATGAGTTGCTTATGCTGATGAGACCACGTGCTTGTGAGATGCTTATGCTTATGCACTTATTCAGATCATACAATGATGTGACATGCCATTCATGGCGGATACGGACCATGCCATGCTTATGCTTATTTAGAATGTCATACGTATGCCATGCTCATGCTTGTGGTCCACATATGTGACTTGTGAGACTCTTATCTTAACATACACGTGCATATGTGCTTAAGTGTCGAAATTAACATTCGAGTTGGTAATTGCTCAGATTCCGATCTCCCACCATGGAAACTCCACTATACTGTCCCATACCAAATAGTTAGAAAATTCCCGGTTTGAGAGATGTTCCTCTAAGTTCTTACCTTCCCAACTATCAATTTCCATGCAAATAATTAGACATACTTAACAAACCATTCACTTATACATATCTTATCATAATTCATATCGCAATTCATAATCAATTTACCACCTTTTCATAAGAGTATAATAGCATTTATCCTTTCAAGCATTTTCACAAACATCTTGTGTACGCATAATATGAATCCATTTCCCCTCTATATTTTCAAGCATTCATCAAACCATAATTCATCCATACAATCAATTCACTATTCACATCCATATATTAATCTCATCCTCCATACATTTCCCATCCTCCATATATTCTATCCACATCCAATCCACATTTCCATCCACATTTCCATCAATAATTAGCTTACTTCATAGAAAATTTGGGGAAAATGCATTTAATCTCTATTCTATCATTTCCATCAAATTAATATTCACAAAACATTAAAATAGAGTTGATTAGGATAGTATATCGACCTTAGGAATCCTTTCCTTGGATTCAAAACGCTCCCGAGGAGATTTGGAGAAGCTTTGAGGACGATCTCCAAGCTTTCCTTTCAATCTTCTAGCAACCTCCTTCTTCTCCAAGCAACCCTCTCCCTCAAACCCTAGGTTTTCTCCCCCTTTTTTCCAAATTAGGTTAGAAATAGGTAGAGTATTTTAATATTTCGAGTAGGACCCCCTATTTATAGCCCCAAGGTCTGAGAACAAAAGACCAAAAAGCCCTTACTAAATTTCTGCAAAAACACGAAGGACCGAGCGATCGGTGGTTATGACCGATCGATCGGTTCTCAACCGAGCGATCGGTGCTCTTGACCGGTCGATCGGTCAAAAAAGCACTCTCTGGAAATTTTGGACCAGTCGATAGATACCGATCGATCGGTTTTGGACCGATCGATCGCTACTTCTGACCGAGCGATCGGTTGCCTATAGATTTTTGACCCGCTTTACTGTTTCGGCCAAAACTTTTGACTCGTTCGTCGGATTTTGACGATTCAACCTGCGTTGGATTCGTCTTTCGAAAAAGAACTTTTTGGCATTTTAGAATTTCTAAATTCCACTTAATTAATAAACTAAATTGTCCCCAAAGTTGACTGATCTGTATTTCCATCAAATAAAACCCACCATTGACTTGGCTTAAACTCAAAATAAGGAAAAACATTAAACATGAACTTCGAAGAGGGTTCCAACACCTTTCTAATGGTTCAAGAATCACTCAATTCCAGTAAACGGTACCAAAACTAGAGCTTCCTAAAGTTTAGGGTGTGATATGACATCCCTCCGTTACAAGTTTGATTAAGCCTAGTTTACACCACACCAAATAAATATATAATACAATAAACATCAAAACATCACAAGGACTATAATACCCCTAATACAATGAAATAAAAACATGAAAAAGATTCGGGGTCTCTACATCCTCCCCTCCTTAAAAGAATTTCGTCCTCGAAATTACGTACCTTAGGTGAATAAATGTGGGTACTTTTCGCGGACTTCGGCTTCTCTCTCCCAAGTAGCCTCTTCTCTAGAGTGATGCTCCCATTGCAAGAGCACAAGAGGAATGACTTTTGAACGTAAAACTTGCTCTTTCCGGTCCAAAATTCGAGCCGGTTGCTCCACCAGAGTCAAATCTTCCCGAATTTCCAACGATTCCAAATGAATGACATGTGAAGGATCAGCAATGTACTTCCTCAACATAGAGATGTGAAAGACATTATGCACACCTTCCATGTGAGATGGCAAGGCGACCAGATTAGCAACTTCCACGACTCGGGTGATGATCTCAAAAGGACCCACATATCTCGGACTAAGCTTGCCCCGCTTGCCGAATCTCATCACCCCCTTTCGTAGGTGAGATCTTTACAAACACAAAATCTCCGACTTGGAACTCAAGATCTCTCCTCTGAGTATCGGCATAGCTCTTTTGTCTACTCTGAGCTGCCTTCAACCTCTCCCTGATCAACTGAACTCTATCCACAGTCTGACCAACGAGCTCGGGACCCAAAAGCTTCCTCTCACCAACTTCGTCCCAACACAAAGGTGAACGACAACTCCTCCCATAAAGTGCCTCAAACGGAGCCATCTGAATGCTTGCTTGATAGCTGTTGTTGTAGGCAAACTCAACCAATGGCAAGTGATCAACCCAACTACCCTGAAAGTCTAACATGCAAGCTCGTAGCATGTCCTCTATGATCTGGTTCACTCTTTCAGTTTGCCCATCTGTCTGCGAATGAAATGCCGTACTAAAATCCAAATGGGAACCCATGGCCTACTGAAAACTCTTCCAGAATCTGGATGTAAATCTCGGATCTCGATCAGAAACAATGCTAACTGGCACTCCATGCAAACGAACTATCTCCTTGATATAGAGGTTAGCCAATTGATTGGAGTTGAAAGTGGTCCGATATGGAAGAAAGTGAGCTGATTTAGTCAATCGGTCAACCACAACCCAAATGGCATCAAAGTTCTTGGCCGTCTTTGGCAAACCAACAACAAAATCCATAGAGATATTTTCCCACTTCCATTCGGGAATAGGAAGAGACTGAAGAAGTCCTGCCGGCCTCCTGTGTTCGGCCTTCACCTCCTGACACACCAAACACTTGGATACAAAGGTAGCCACATCTTTCTTCATACCTTTCCACCAGAAATACTTCTTAAGGTTCTGGTACATCTTAGTACCTCCCGGATGCACGGTGTACTTGGACTTGTGTGCTTCATCCAGAATCTCCCTTCTTAAATCCTCATCATCTGGAACACAAAGTCTACCCTTGAAACAAACTCCACCATCCCTCCAAGAGAAATCCTCCAACCCGCTGTTAAGCGACTTATTCATAGCAGCGTCCAGTTCTCCATCATTCCACTGCAGGTCTTTAATCCTATTCAATAAGGTTGGCCTGACCATAATGTTAGCCAACAAGGCTCCAGACACTCCCACACTGAAACCTGCATCGAGGCTAGACACCTCTTCTAGTAACTTCCATTCTTGGACCATCAAGTGTGCCAAGAACCCAGTAGGTCTCCTACTTAGCGCATCTGCCACTACATTCGCTTTCCCCGGGTGGTACTGGATAGAGCAATCATAATCCTTGAGGAATTCCACCCAACGACGCTGCCTCAAATTTAGCTCTTTCTGCGAGAATAAATACTTTAGACTTTTGTGGTCGGTGAAAACTTCAAACAGCGCACCGTACAAGTAGTGTCTCCAGATCTTAAGAGCAAAAATCAAGGCTGCTAACTCCAAATCATGGGTAGGATTGTAGCACCCCGGACTTTTTCATCCTTAATGAATAGCACCTTCGTAGCTAATTGGCCGTTTTTGTAGTCTAATTAATAAATAAGGGAGAAATCGGAAATTCCGAAACGTCAAAAATGTGCGTTTTCGAAAGACGAACCCAACGCAAGTTGAATCGTCGAAATCCGACGAGCGAGTCAAAAGATATGGTCAAAACAGTCCAGACATACAGAGAACCGATCGCTCGGTCCAGTCAGCGATCGATCGGTCCATAACCGATCGATCGGTAGCTATCGCACGGTCAGAAATTTTGTATGGTGAAATTTTCCAGAGAGTGAGTTTTTGACCGGTCGATCGGTCATAAACACCGATCGCTCGGTAGGCAACCGATCGATCGGTCATAACCACCGATCGCTCGGTCTTCGCGTTTTTGCAGAAATTTCAGTAAGGGCGTTTTCGTCTTTTGGGTGTTAAACCCTTACCCATAAGGGTTTGGTCGACCCTTTGAGGCCTCACTTACAACATTTGAGGGATTTTGAGAGATAGAGAGAGAAGAGGAGAAAGCTCTAACCTAGGGTTTGGTTTTGAGAAGGAAATCAAAGGGGGTTTAAGAACCATAGCTCACCCCAACTCGAGTTGCTTCAAAATCGAGGCTCAAGCTCGTGTGTGAACCATTCTCCAAGCTAGGGCAGCAACCCAAGCACGTTTTTGAAAGGGGTTTCTTCCCCAACTCAAGTCTCCTTCAAGCAAAGGTGTTCTTCTTTCAAGTTGGAGCTTCAATCAAGGTTTCTACCAAGGATCAAGCCTTGATTTAAGGTTAGTACACCCTACTAACTTACCCTAGCAATAAATCTAGGTTTTTCCTTATGAAATATGATTCTTGTTAGTGTGTTTTATTCCTTGCAAAATGTGTCATCTATAATAAATATAAACAAGATAAAGAAAGAGTAGGGATGCTTGGATGGAGGTTGGATACGGCGATTGGATGCCGAATGTGTGATATATGATGTGTGGGATGTGGATTGGAAAATGGAGGATGGGCATTGTACAAATAACAAACTTACCCTTGTGTGATTGAATGGAAAATATGCATTAAAAAGAAGGAGATAAACTACTAAGGAATAACGTATGAAAGTGTTTGACAAAATGCCTAAACTATGAATAAATGATCTCAATGAAGGACATGGAAATGGGTTTTATGCATGTGTCCTTATAAATGATAAATTGATCAAATGTTATGCAAACTACTTATGTTACTTATGTTTATATCATGAATTGAATTATAATGTCATATTTGGTTATTTCCATTATCATGATTGTCACTATGGACACGTACACGAGCACGCATGATAGCATGAACCGTGATTTCAAGAGCATGTGCATATAATAAACAACAAAAAATATTGCATGTCAAGGAGGTTGGTAGCCCAGGGACATTCGGGTGCTAGCCTCTGGCTCACAAGTGCATTGCATAACAAGGAGGTTGGTAGCCCAGGGACATTCGGGTGCTAGCCTCTGGCTCACAAGTGCATTTCATAACAAGGAGGTTGGTAGCCCAGGGAGGATTCGGGTACTAACCTCTGGCTCACAAGTGCATTGCATATCAAGGAGGTTGGCAGCCCAGGGAGATTCGGGTGCTGGCCTCTGGCTCACAAGTTTACAAGATGGAGGTTTACAAGATGATGATCATGCATTCATGCATGCACGCATACATGATTTCTACGAGGCATACCGGGACATGACAAGGGTTTTCAAGCATGAGTTTTATCGGCATTTTTGCATATATGTACGCACGTCAGGATGCTTGTATTGTGTCATGCCCTATACTGTTTCTTTGTGATGTTTCTATTACTGCTTGTATGATATTACTATTATGTGTTTTTATTATTGTTATGGTCTGCTAGTAGCTTGTACTCGCTGAGTATTCCATGCTCAGCCGTACTTTCATGTCGGCAGGTACTGAAGGAGCCCTCGACCCGGATCCTTGGGTCGAGGAAGAGTATACAGAGGAGAGAGAGTCGGCTATCCCATTACAGTCTCAGGCGGACCGAGACCTCTATGTGTGGCCATACCTCGACTACTGTTGAGGGGAGAGTATGAGAGGGTTTGGTGTATTTTGATATTTTGATAGGTGGGCCTGTCCACCTTAGGCTTAGACATGTCTTGTATTTATGTTAACTTGGAATACTATTTTGGATCATCAGAAGAAATGAAAATTTGTTTACGCTTCCGCATATATGATAGCTTCCGCACTCTGATTATCGTTATGAGTACTGTATTTTATCTTGTGCATTACAGGATGGTTTGATAGGTTCGCAGTGTGACACCTAAAATATCCCTAAACTCCTAGGGGGTATTTTGGGGCGTTACAGAGTGGTATCAGAGCTCTAGGCATTAGAGTCCCTAGGGTCACTTAGATGATTGAACAAGGTATTAGAATCACCTTAGAGAGTTGTATTCCAAGTATAGACTAACAAGTTAGTCTTAGTCAAAATGGGTTGAACTTCAACCGAACAAAGAGTCCTACGCTAGGAACACGGATTGTATGTTATGCTATTGTGTTATATACCATGTGTACATTATTTGTGTTGTACTTATTAAATGTGCTTGACGAATATGTATTAAGTGAATTGCGAAATTGTACTAAATGTGTATCCAAGTTAGACTCATGTTGTATTGTCGTTCTTAGGAGAAATCATGAGACGCAATACCCGGGGTCGCGGGTATAACACGAGGGGTAATGGAGGTGATGCTCCATCAGGTGATGATCAACCCGACTTTGCCCAAGCATTCGCATCCATAGCCGAGACTTTGGCTATGTTGGCGGCAAGGCAACCGGCCACTCCGCCTAACGCGGCACTCATACCGGCTCCTCCTAACCGAGCCCAAGCCTGGATAGAAGCTTTTCGGAGGATGAGGCCTCCAACTTTTTGTGGAAGCATTGATCCACTTGTTGCCGAGGGTTGGATCCGGCAACTTGAGAAGATATTCTCGGTATTAGCACCTACTGAAGTGGAAAGGGTCACATGGGCCGCCTTTATGCTTGAAGGCGAGGCCGATCATTGGTGGAAGTCTGCACTTCGGACCCGAGAGTTGACCCGGCAAGGTCAAGATTGGACTTGGGAGGAATTCTTGGAGGTTTTCAACAAGAAGTATTTTCCGGTCGGGATGAAAGAAAAGATGGAAGTCGAATTCATTACCTTGGAGCAAGGTAATATGTTCGTAGCGGCTTATGAAGCCAAATTTTCGGAGCTATCTCGATTTGCTCCACACATGATAGCGACCGAGGCTATGAAGGCCCAAAAATTCGAGAGGGGGTTGAAGGCCTATCTCAAGGACCGAGTCTCGATGTTTAGACATGAGACATATTCCGAAGTTATTGATAAAGCACTATTGGCCGAGTCGAACTCCGAGGAGTTCTTCAAAAGGAGAGGAATGGAAAAAGGACAGTCGAGTAGTTCAGGGGAGAAAAGAGCAAGGACGAGCTTGTATCAGTCTGCAGGGCCGGCTCAGTCACAGAGGATGTATTCAGCACCACAGGCTCCCCGCTCTTTTGCTCCACCGGCTTTTCGCCCGGCTACCTCATATGCTTCTCGCCCCGCAGTTACTCAGGCTACGGGATATGCTCCGTCCTCCTATTTGCATGATGTTTGCACTCTTTGTGGGAGGAGGCATCCAGCGGGAGAATGCCGGAGAGTTTCAGGAAGTTGCTTCCATTGTGGTGACCAAGGCCACATGGTCAGAGATTGTCCCCGGCGTCAATTTCCAACTCAGTCTTCAGGGAGCAGGCCCCCGGTTAGGCAGACATCTCAGCCTAGCTCTTCTCAGGCTTCGAGGGCCTCACAGTCAACCCGGCCTCCTCGCCCAGCCACACAGGGCCGAGTCTTTGCCTTATCCGAGAGAGACGCACGTGCATTCGACGATGTCGTGCAAGGTACGCAACAATTCTAGAGTCTAAGTTGTGTAAAATTTCTATGATTTATTATGTGATTATTTATACTAAGGGTTACCTATATATTGTCGCGACCCAAAACCCACCCTAGGAGTTAGAGTGAATCTTGGACGACTTAATCATGACTTACATGACTTGCTTGACGAACCAACCTGCAAAACTCACAAAACATATACAACAGAGGATAACAGCGGAAGCATAGCTATAAAACACAGCGGAAGTCTAACAAACCTCTAAGTATATATACATGGTCCAAGTTAATACAAAAGAAAACAAAACAAAGAAAGTGCGGACATGCCCGCCAAAATATATGGATATAATCACTCATGCTCACCCACAGCTAATCCACTCGGAATCTAACACCACCTACTGATAACCCTCTACGGGAGGTTCCTCCAAAGGTTCCTCGACGTACTCCTCTTCCACCCATGGACTAGGAGCACAAACATCAAATGGAGCAGCTGCTCCCTCAGAACCTGCCGACATAAGAAGTACGGCTGAGTATGGAATACTCAGCGGGTACTAAATACTAACCAATAGTCATAGCGAAACCATAGCAGTATAGGAAGCAGGAAGCATTTCACATATATAAAGCAGGAAACAATTCAAGCATATAAAGCAGGAATAATTCATATCATGACAATAAAGTAAAGGAGTATATAATCATGCTTGAATTCATAAAAGCCGATAAAACCCTTGAAAACACCGTGCACTTGACTTGACTGAAAATACCATTTCCTTGCTTGGAAACTTGTCATGTTTGTCTTATCTTATCGTATCATGCGTGTCATGCCATGTCATGCTTGCTTGGAAAGTAAACTACTTGTGAGGGAAGGGAGACCCTTCTTCCTAGAATGATTATGCTTGTTATGCCATGTCTTGTCATGCTTGCTTGGAAAGTAAACTACTTGTGAGGGAAGGGAGACCCTTCTTCCTAAATGCCCATGCTTGTCATGCCGTGCCATGCCATGCTTGTATCATGCTTGGAAAAGTAAACTACTTGTGAGGGAAGGGAGACCCTTCTTCCTAAATGCTCATGTCATGTCCTTTCACTTGTGAGATGTCCTTGTGAGATGTACTTGCGAGGGAAGGGAGACCCTTCTTATGTTATGTATGCACTTGCGAGGGAAGGGAGACCCTTCTTATGAAAATGCATGATTGTCTTGTCCTTGCCAAAAGCGAGGCAAAACATATCGTACGATATGCCCCACCTCTAAATCCCATTCTTGAAAACCTCGGTAAATCATGTCATGTATGCGTGCTCGTGAGGTCGTGTGCATACTTGCATTTGGAATTAAATATGGCATTTGAGTAATTCATAACCCATAACATCAATGATTTGGGCAATTTAATATTGATATCATTTAGGGAAAGCGAACAATCACACTATCATAACCCTAGCAATTTCCATAAACCTTAAACATGCATTTTCTTAATTTATCATTCATTTTATTCACCTTGGCATTTCATCAAACATGGTACATTCATTATTTATTAACCCTACAACATGCTTTTCTAGGTGGGTTATACTCACATCACACTTGTATGTTTATTATTAGCACAATGCCCTTCCCCATTCATTCATTACATCATCCACACGGCATCCATTCACCAACATCCATCTCCATTTACCATACATACCACCCATCTCATAATATATATATATATATGAAGGAAAAACAAGAAGAAATAAGGAAAGGAGAGGCTATAACTAGGAGGGTAGTAAAAAGTACCGACCTTGATCAAGTGGGGAAGAAATCCCCCTTTCCAAAACGACCGTGAGTTGCTGCCCTAGCTTGGAACACGAGCTCCACACGAGCTTGAGCCGAGATCTTGAAGGAAAACGTGCTTGAGGATGATCTAGGGTCTCAAACCCCTTTGATTTCTCTTCAAAATGGAAACCCTAGGTTTAGGAACCCTTTCTCCTCTCTTCTAATCTCCCAATTCTTCTAAGTGTTTAGAATGAGCCCTAAAGGCTCGGGCAATCCTATATAAGAAAAGGTATAACACCCTTATGCCGAAAATGCCCCTAGTGAAAATTCTGCAAAAACGCGAGTACCGAGCGATCGGTGTTAATGACCGATCGATCGGTTGCCTACCGATCGATCGGTTTCATAACCGAGCGATCGGTTTAAAATTTCACTCTCTGGAAAATTTCTCCATACAAAAATCTTGACCAGTCGATAGCCTCCGAGCGATCGGTTTTGGACCGATCGATCGCTCCATGGACCGAGCGATCGGTGGTCTGCAGGTCCAAACTGTTTTGGCCATAACTTTTGACTCGTTCGTCCGATTTTGACGATTCAACTTGCGTTGGGTTCGTAATTCGAAAAGGAACATTTCTGACGTTTCGGAATTTCTAATTTCTTCCTTATTTATTAATTGCACTACTTTAAAGGAAAAATGGCTACGAAAGGGTCATGTATAGATGTCAAAAGTTCGGGGCTCTACATATATGATGCTTGTTGTTGTTTGAAATCTACTAATAGTAACTACTTAATCGCACAGGCGCTTTGTTAGTGAACGAGTGTCTCGCCCGAGTGTTGATCGATACAGGATCCACTCACTCCTTTGTGTCGCCTAGTTTCGCAAAGGGATTTTTGATTGAGGCTACTCCGTTAAAGCAGGAGTTGACCATTGCAACTCCACTCGGCAAGTCAGTTGATACGGACAAGATATTCGGGGATAGTATGGTTCAAGTGGGGGAGAATGAACTGTTAGCCGATCTCATCGTCCTAGATTTTCAAGACTTGGATTTTGATGTCATCTTAGGGATGGATTGGTTGTCAAACCATCACGGGCATGTTGCGTGTTTTGAGAAGATGGTGAATTTCAAGCCGGAAGGGGGTAAGCCTTTTCACTTCCGAGGATTAAGAGAGAGGGACATTGCTCGCCTCGCAGCCTTGAGTGTAACAAACCTAGAAGCACAAAACTCCTCGGCCATTCCGGTCGTGAGTGATTTCTTGGACGTGTTTCCGGAGGAACTTCCCCGGTTACCTCCGAATCGGGAGATTGAGTTCGCTATAGAGCTTACTCCGGGCACCGCTCCGATTTCAAGAGCCCCATATAGAATGGCCCCGATAGAGCTTGAAGAATTGAAGAAGCAAATTGAGGAGTTACAACAACTTGGTTTCATCCAACCAAGTGTGTCACCGTGGGGAGCTCCGGTCCTTTTTGTAAAGAAGAAAGACGGGTCGATGAGAATGTGTATAGACTACCGTCAGTTGAACAAGGTAACTATCAAGAATCGTTATCCCTTGCTAAGGATCGATGACTTGTTCGACCAACTGAAGGGAGCGAGATTCTTCTCCAAAATTGATCTTAGATCGGGGTATCATCAATTAAGGATCAAGGCGGAAGATGTTTCGAAGACGGCTTTCAGGACTCGGTATGGGCATTACGAGTTCCTTGTCATGCCTTTTGGGCTGACGAATGCACCGGCGGCATTCATGGATTTGATGAACCGGGTGTTCCGATCTTACTTGGATCGATGCGTGATTGTATTCATTGATGACATTTTGGTGTATTCCCAGACACGGGAAGATCACGCACGAGACCTCCGCCTTGCTCTGGAGATGTTGAGAGAGCATAGGCTATATGCCAAATTGAAAATTGAGTAAGTGCGAGTTCTGGTTAGAGAAGGTCGCATTTCTTGGACACGTGGTGTCGGCCGAGGGCATTTCTGTAGATCCAGCCAAGGTTGAGGCAGTCATGAGTTGGGAGAGGCCCAAGAGCGTCACGGAGATACGTAGTTTCCTCGGATTGGCAGGCTACTACCGGAGATTTGTGGAGGGATTCTCCAGTTTGGCTGCACCTCTCACCTACTTGACAAGGAAAAATGCAAAGTTCAGTTGGAGTGACCGATGTGAAGTAAGTTTCCAAGAGTTGAAGAAACGCCTCACCACAGCCCATGTCCTTACTGTGCCATCTGGACCTTTTGGGTATGAGGTGTACAGTGATGCCTCGCATGTTAGACTCGGGTGTGTCCTAATGCAACACAAGAAGGTCATTGCCTATGCATCAAGGCAGTTGAAAGAGCATGAAAAGAACTACCCCACTCACGACTTGGAGCTTGCGGCGGTCGTGTTTGCACTCAAAATTTGGCGACATTATCTGTACGGGGTGGAGTTCTATGTGTACACGGACCACAAGAGCCTCAAGTACCTCTTTTCCCAAAAAGAGCTCAATTTGCGACAACGGCGTTGGATTGAGTTCTTAAAAGACTATGAGTGCACGATCCAATATCACCCGGGAAAAGCAAATGTGGTGGCAGACGCTTTGAGTAGGAAACCATCGGGGTTGTTGGCTCACATGTTGGTGCGGGAATGGAGACTGTTAGACGATTTGGCAAATCTAGACATCAGTGTGAACGATTCTGTCCGCAGTCCGATTTTGGCAAATGTTACAGTTCGGCCGTACCTTATAGACTTGATCCAGGAGTATCAAGCCACAGACACTGACTTGTTGGCTTTCCGGGATAAGGAAGTGGCCAAGGGTAGTACGGACTTCTCTCTCACTAGCCGAGGTGCTATTACATTCAAGGGAAGACTTTGTGTCCCAGCCAATGTAGACCTTCGGAGAGAGATTATGGACGAGGCTCACCGGTCTAAGTATACGGTGCATCCCGGAGGGACAAAGATGTATCGGAACCTCAAGAGTCACTTTTGGTGGCGAAACATGAAGAGGGAGGTTGCGGAGTATGTGGCACGGTGTTTGGTGTGCCAACAGGTGAAAGCGGAGCATTTGAGACCGGCGGGTCTTTTGCAGTCCCTCCCTATTCCCGAGTGGAAATGGGAACATATCTCTATGGACTTCATCGTGGGGTTGCCGAAGACGGTTAGGAAGATTGATGCTATATGGGTAGTTGTTGATAGACTCACGAAGTCCGCTCATTTCTTACCGTACCGGACTACATTCAACTCCAATCAGTTAGCGGAGCTATACATCAAGGAAATAGTCCGATTACACGGGGTGCTAGTGAGTATTGTGTCGGATAGAGATCCAAGATTCACATCCAGGTTTTGCAAAAGTTTTCAAGGTGCAATGGGCTCCCGGTTAGACTTTAGCACAGCTTTCCACCCACAGACCGACGGGCAAACCGAGAGGGTGAATCAGGTTATTGAAGATATGCTCCGAGCATGTATGCTAGATTTCAAGGGAAGTTGGGAAGATCACCTACCTTTGGTGGAATTCGCTTACAACAACAGTTATCAAGAAAGCATACAAATGGCGCCTTTCGAGGCTTTGTACGGAAGGAGTTGTAGATCCCCGTTGTATTGGGATGAAGTGGGAGAAAGAAAGATTTTGGGCCCCGAGTTAATTGAACAAACCGCGGATAAGGTCAAGCTTATCCGGGAGAGGTTAAAGACCGCACAAGATAGACAGAAAAGCTATGCCGACAACCGAAGGAGGGATCTTGAATTCCGAGTCGGTGATTTTGTGTTTGTAAGGATTTCACCGACCAAAGGTGTTATGCGATTCGGGAAGAGAGGCAAGCTTAGCCCGAGATATGTGGGTCCGTTCGAGATCATTACTTGAGTTGGCGAGGTGGCTTACCGTGTTGCTTTGCCGGCTCACATGGCGGCGGTCCATAATGTATTCCATGTCTCTATGCTCCGGAAGTACATCTCAGATCCTTCTCATGTCATCGAGCTTGATCCGATTGAGATCCGAGAGGACCTCACTTTAGTTGAGAAGCCGGTTCATATTTTTGGATAGGAGAGATCAAGTGCTTCGCAATAAGACTATTCCGCTAGTCCTCGTGCAATGGCAACATCATGCCCGAGAAGAAGCCACGTGGGAGCGTGAAGCCGAAGTCACAGCAAAGTATCCCGAGTTGTTTGAATAGACTTGTGCATATGGCTTGTAATTTTGTTTTGATTTTGTGCATGTATGTATCGTCCAAATTTCGGGGATGAAATTTTTGTATGGGGGGGAGAATGTAGCACCCCGGACTTTTTCATCCTTAATGAATAGCACCTTCGTAGCTAATTGGCCATTTTTGTAGTCTAATTAATAAATAAGGGAGAAATCGGAAATTCTGAAACGTCAGAAATGTGCGTTTTCGAAAGACGAACCCAACGCAAGTTGAATCGTCGAAATCCGACGAGCGAGTCAAAAGATATGGTCAAAACAGTCCAGACATACAGAGAACCGATCGCTCGGTCCAGTCAGCGATCGATCGGTCCATAACCGATCGATCGGTAGCTATCGCACGGTCAGAAATTTTGTATGGTGAAATTTTCCAGAGAGTGAGTTTTTGACCGGTCGATCGGTCATAAACACCGATCGCTCGGTAGGCAACCGATCGATCGGTCATAACCACCGATCGCTCGGTCTTCGCGTTTTTGCAGAAATTTCAGTAAGGGCGTTTTCGTCTTTTGGGTGTTAAACCCTTACCCATAAGGGTTTGCTCGACCCTTTGAGGCCTCACTTACAACATTTGAGGGATTTTGAGAGATAGAGAGAGAAGAGGAGAAAGCTCTAACCTAGGGTTTGGTTTTGAGAAGGAAATCAAAGGGGGTTTAAGAACCATAGCTCACCCCAACTCGAGTTGCTTCAAAATCGAGGCTCAAGCTCGTGTGTGAACCATTCTCCAAGCTAGGGCAGCAACCCAAGCACGTTTTTGAAAGGGGTTTCTTCCCCAACTCAAGTCTCCTTCAAGCAAAGGTGTTCTTCTTTCAAGTTGGAGCTTCAATCAAGGTTTCTACCAAGGATCAAGCCTTGATTTAAGGTTAGTACACCCTACTAACTTACCCTAGCAATAAATCTAGGTTTTTCCTTATGAAATATGATTCTTGTTAGTGTGTTTTATTCCTTGCAAAATGTGTCATCTATAATAAATATAAACAAGATAAAGAAAGAGTAGGGATGCTTGGATGGAGGTTGGATACGGCGATTGGATGCCGAATGTGTGATATATGATGTGTGGGATGTGGATTGGAAAATGGAGGATGGGCATTGTACAAATAACAAACTTACCCTTGTGTGATTGAATGGAAAATATGCATTAAAAAGAAGGAGATAAACTACTAAGGAATAACGTATGAAAGTGTTTGACAAAATGCCTAAACTATGAATAAATGATCTCAATGAAGGACATGGAAATGGGTTTTATGCATGTGTCCTTATAAATGATAAATTGATCAAATGTTATGCAAACTACTTATGTTACTTATGTTTATATCATGAATTGAATTATAATGTCATATTTGGTTATTTCCATTATCATGATTGTCACTATGGACACGTACACGAGCACGCATGATAGCATGAACCGTGATTTCAAGAGCATGTGCATATAATAAACAACAAAAAATATTGCATGTCAAGGAGGTTGGTAGCCCAGGGACATTCGGGTGCTAGCCTCTGGCTCACAAGTGCATTGCATAACAAGGAGGTTGGTAGCCCAGGGACATTCGGGTGCTAGCCTCTGGCTCACAAGTGCATTTCATAACAAGGAGGTTGGTAGCCCAGGGAGGATTCGGGTACTAACCTCTGGCTCACAAGTGCATTGCATATCAAGGAGGTTGGCAGCCCAGGGAGATTCGGGTGCTAGCCTCTGGCTCACAAGTTTACAAGATGGAGGCTTACAAGATGATGATCATGCATTCATGCATGCACGCATACATGATTTCTACGAGGCATACCGGGACATGACAAGGGTTTTCAAGCATGAGTTTTATCGGCATTTTCGCATATATGTACGCACGTCAGGATGCTTGTATTGTGTCATGCCCTATACTGTTTCTTTGTGATGTTTCTATTACTGCTTGTATGATATTACTATTATGTGTTTTTATTATTGTTATGGTCTGCTAGTAGCTTGTACTCGCTGAGTATTCCATGCTCAGCCGTACTTTCATGTCGGCAGGTACTGAAGGAGCCCTCGACCCGGAGCCTTGGGTCGAGGAAGAGTATACAGAGGAGAGAGAGTCGGCTATCCCATTACAGTCTCAGGCGGACCGAGACCTCTATGCGTGGCCATACCTCGACTACTGTTGAGGGGAGAGTATGAGAGGGTTTGGTGTATTTTGATATTTTGATAGGTGGGCCTGTCCACCTTAGGCTTAGACATGTCTTGTATTTATGTTAACTTGGAATACTATTTTGGATCATCAGAAGAAATGAAAATTTGTTTACGCTTCCGCATATATGATAGCTTCCGCGCTCTGATTATCGTTATGAGTATTGTATTTTATCTTGTGCATTACAGGATGGTTTGATAGGTTCGCAGTGTGACACCTAAAATATCCCTAAACTCGTAAGGGGTATTTTGGGGCGTTACAAGGATAGTTCTTCTCGTGGTCTTTCAACTGCCGAGAAGCATAGGCAATCACCTTCCCGTGTTGCATAAGAACACAACCTAACCCAACGAGTGAGGCATCACTACACACTACAAAATCTTCACTACCCGATGGAATAGTCAAGATCGGAGCGGTGGTGAGACGCTTCTTCAACTCAAGAAAACTCTTCTCACATTTCTCATTCCACTCGAATCTAGCGTTCTTTCGAGTTAGATGAGTAAGCGGAGCTGTCAAACTGGAAAATCCTTCTACAAATCTTCGATAATATCCAGCTAGGCCCAAGAAACTTCGAACCTCTGTAACACTCTTTGGCCTTCCCCATCCTTCCACTGCTTCTATCTTAGCAGGGTCAGTTGAAATCCCCTCTTCTGACACCACATGGCCTAGAAATGCTACTTTTTCTAGCCAAAACTCGCACTTGTTAAGCTTAGCATATAGCCTATGCTCACGGAGTGTCTTCAGGGTGATCCGGAGATGCATCTCATGCTCCTTCTGTGTCCTGGAGTACACTAAAATGTCATCCACAAACACGATCACAAAGCGGTCCAGAGTCGGCTTGAAGATCCTGTTCATGAGATCCATGAATGCTGCCGGGACGTTTGTCAAACCGAACGGCATGACTAAGAATTCAAAATGCCCATATCTGGTCCTGAAAGCAGACTTAGGCACATCTTCCACCTTTATCTTTAGCTGATGGTAGCCCGACCTCAAATCAATCTTGGAGAAATACTTAGCTCCTTGCAACTGATCAAACAAGTCATCGATCCTAGGTAAAGGATATTTGTTCTTGATAGTGACCTTGTTCAGTTGCCGATAGTCGATGCACATCCTCATCGAACCATCCTTCTTCTTCACAAACAACACTGGAGCTCCCCAAGGTGATACACTTGGGCGGATAAATCCAAGACCAAACAATTCGTCAATCTGCTCCTTAAGCTCTTTCAACTCTGCTGGAGCCATCCTATGTGGCGCTTTAGAGATGGGTGCCCTACCCGGAGCCAACTCAATTGCAAACTCTACTTCTCTATCTGGTGGCAAACCCGGTAAGTCTTTAGGAAAAAAATCCATGAATTCCTCTACAATAGGGATACTTGAGAAATCTGGTGCTTCCAAGGTAGTAAGACTCAATGCCGCGAAACGAGCTAAGTCCTTCTTCAACCCTTGGAAACGAAAAGAAGGCTCACTGATTGGTCTAAAGTTGACCACTTTCCCAAAACAGTCGACATGCCCATGGTATTTGGAAAGCCAATCCATGCCTAAAATGACGTCAAAGTCTTGGAACTCAAGGAAAATCAGATCAGCCGGCATCTCTCTCTGACCTACTTGAATGTCGCAATCTCGATAGACCTTATCAGTGATGACTGATTTACAGACAGGAGTAGTGATAGAAAATTAACGATCTAACAGACTTGGCTCCATCGGAAACTCTCGTGCAAAACTAGGTGTAACGAAGGAGTGAGTGGAACCAGTATCGATCAAAACATGAGCGAGGAAATCATTTATCAACAATGAGCCTGAATTAATACACAGCTAATTTGTCAAATCATGAATACATACATGCATCTTATATCATATCACATAACATTTAATATCACACATAGCATCAAAAAAATATTTTAATTGACTAAAACACAATTAAATATACCCTGCACAACGTCGTCGGACGCCTGTGCATCCCGCTCCGAGGTAGCAAACACTCGACCCTGAGCTGGCTGGTGAGGCTGCTGAGGTCTAGGACCCTGTGGTGGCCTCTGCTGTGTGGACTGCCTACCTGGGGGCCTGACTCCCTGTGGCTGAGTCGACTGAATCCCCTGCTGAATGCGGAGTGGGCAATCTCGGATCCGGTGTGAGACCTCTCCACAATGGAAACAACCTCCTGTAATTGGCCTACACTCTCCCACTCTATGCCTCTTTCCGCACTGGCTGCATGCATCATACAACTGGGTACTAGCAGTAGGCGGAGCCACCTGAGATGCTCGAGGGGCTGCCTGAGTAGGCCTCTGATACGGGGTAGGCCTAGCAATGGGCATAGGACCAGCTATCCTCGACCTCTTGTCCTGGGGGACAAACCTGCTTGCTTGCATCTTCTCCCTCTTCTTCAAAAATTCCTGTGAATTCTTCTCAGCTATCAAGGCACGCTGATACACCTCCCTACATGTTTCGAGTTGAAGTATCGAAACCTTCTCCCGGATAAAATCCTTCAAGCCTCGCTCAAACCTCTTTGCCTTCATTCTCTCCGTAGCAATCAAGTGAGGAGCGAACCTAGAAAGCTCTACAAACTTGGCCTCATACTCGGCCACTGACATCCTCCCTTGCTCCAAGGTAGAGAATTCAATCTCCTTCTGATCTCTCACAAACACCGGGAAGTATCTCTCATAGAAGATATCGAGGAACTCTCCCCAAGTCCACTCTTGTCCGGCTCGCACCTCATTCCTCTGCCTAGATGCGGCCCTCCACCAATGTTCAGCCTCGCCTTCCATGATGAAGGAGGCCCATTTCACCCTCTGCTCATCGGTAGCCTCAAGCACGGTGAAAATCTTCTCTAGTTGCATGATCCACAATTCGGCAACTGAGGGATCCGTACTACCATAGAAGGCTGGAGGACTCATCCTCCTAAAAGCTTCCACTCCGTTGTGACGGGGTGGGTGAACATCAATCTGTCTCTCTTGCCTAGCTTGACCAGCAGCTAGTAATGCAGTTTGCTGAGCCAAAATTTCAGCCTGCCTCTCTATGGCTGCAGCAATAGCTTCCATGGCCCGACCCATATTTGGCTGGGGGGTACCGTCTGGAGTATCCCCATCAGTCACACTGCCTCCTCCATTCCTATTATTTCTTCCACCCCTTCTCATGCTTACAATCCTGAGAAGAAGAAAACAATCTATTTAGAACACACTCACATAAATTCCTAAGTCTATGCTTAATCAAAACTCAATCCTCAACAATTTTAAAGTCCTGAACTTGATGTTGCTTCCCTAAGGTTCACATCTTCCTATACCCTACACTTAATACCTTAGCCCTAAGGACTCTAATGCCTTGAGCTCTGATACCACCTCTGCAACGACCCCAAAATCCTACAAGGCTAAAATAGGACTTTGGGATCGCCGCATTACTTAAACCTGCTTAAAATCCATGACATGCAAGGCACACTAACACGAGTCTCCAAAAATGAGGATAATAAATTTTTTGATATATCAACTGTAACCAACTAAATAGCACGAGTCTATAGTCAACAAATACAACCCACTAAAACCAAAGAGTCTGATACACAACTATAAAAGTCTACTAAGCAACATCTACTCAAGTCTAATACAACTTTCTCAATCAAATGAAATAAAAACTAAGAGGTGTAGCCACCCAAGTCTCTGGCTCCCTCATCAGAAGGCTCACCTTCACCTCCTTCCTCTACGTATGTTTCCTCAACCCACGGCTCCGCCATGTACTCCTGCTCTAAACCTGCCAAGACAAAGTCCGGCTGAGTACAAAGGTACTCAGTGTATATAAAATCCAACCAACAATAATAATATACCTGCACTTAGTCAGAAACATATCCAATAACATAATCAGAGTGCGGAAGAACGTGTGCGCATATACATCATATCATCACCTTGACTCGTGTACTTGTGAGAATCTTAGACTTGGAAGACAATACACTTATGAGTTGCTTATGCTTATGAGACCACGTGCTTGTGAGATGCTTATGCTTATGCACTTATTCAGATCATACAATGATGTGACATGCCGTTCTAGGCGGATACGGGCCATGCCTATGAATCAAATGTAATTGACATGCCATTCTTGGCGGATACGGACCATGCCATGCTTATGCTTATTCAAAATGTCATACGTATGCCATGCTCATGCTTGTGGTCCACATGTGTGACTTGTGAGACTCTTATCTTAACATACACGTGCATATGTGCTTAAGTGTCGAAATTAACATTCGAGTTGGTAATTGCTTAGATTCCGATCTCCCACCATGGAAACTCCACTATACTGTCCCATACCAAATAGTTAGAAAATTCCCGGTTTGAGAGATGTTCCTCTAAGTTCTTACCTTCCCGACTATCAATTTCCATGCAAATAATTAGACATACTTAACAAACCATTCACATATACATATCTTATCATAATTCATATCACAATTCATAATCAATTTACCACCTTTTCATAAGAGTATAATAGCATTTATCCTTTCAAGCATTTTCACAAACATCTTGTGTACGCATAATATGAATCTATTTCCCCTCTATATTTTCAAGCATTCATCAAACCATAATTCATCCATACAATCAATTCACTATTCACATCCACATATTAATCTCATCCTCCATACATTTCCCATCCTCCATATATTCTATCCACATCCAATCCACATTTCCATCCTCATTTCCATCAATAATTAGCTTACTTCATAGAAAATTTGGGGAAAATGCATTTAATCTCTATTCTATCATTTCTATCAAATTAATATACACAAAACATTAAAATAGAGTTGATTAGGATAGTATATCGACCTTAGGAATCCTTCCCTTGGATTCAAAACGCTCCCGAGGAGATTTGGAGAAGCTTTGAGGACGATCTCCAAGCTTTCCTTTCAATCTTCTAGCAACCTCCTTCTTCTCCAAGCAACCCTCTCCCTCAAACCCTAGGTTTTCTCACCCTTTTTGCCAAATTAGGTTAGAAATAGGTAGAGTATTTTAATATTTCGAGTAGGACCCCCTATTTATAGCCCCAAGGTCTGAGAACAAAAGACCAAAAAGCCCTTACTAAATTTCTGCAAAAACACGAAGGACCGAGCGATCGGTGGTTATGACTGATCGATCGGTTCTCAATCGAGCGATCGGTGCTCTTGACCGGTCGATCGGTCAAAAAAGCACTCTCTGGAAATTTTCCCCATACAAAATTCTGGACCAGTCGATAGATACCGATCGATCGGTTTTGGACCGATCGATCGCTACTTCTGACCGAGCGATCGGTTGCCTATAGATTTTTGACCCGCTTTACTGTTTCAGCCATAACTTTTGACTCGTTCGTCGGATTTTGGCGATTCAACCTGCGTTGGATTCATCTTTCGAAAATGAACATTTCTGGCATTTTAGAATTTCTAAATTCCACTTAATTAATAGACTAAATTATCCCCAAAGTTGACTGATCTGCATTTCCATCAAATAAAACCCACCATTGACTTGGCTTAAACTCAAAATAAAGAAAAACATTAAACATGAACTTCGAAGAGGATTCCAACACCTTTCTAATGGTTCAAGAATCACTCAATTCCAGTAAACGGTACCAAAACTAGAGCTTCCTAAAGTTTAGGGTGTGATATGACATCCCTCCGTTACAAGTTTGATTAAGCCTAGTTTACACCACACCAAATAAATATATAATACAATAAACATCAAAACATCACAAGGACTATAATACCCCTAATACAATGAAATAAAAACATGAAAAAGATTCGGGGTCTCTACAGCTTTACTCTTTGTGTATGTATGTGGCGTGCTATATATCTATCTACCTATATACATATGATGTGATGCATGGATTGACGTAGCTAGTTGAAATTTCAGGAACCCTACTAGTCAACGAATGTTTGGCTAGAGTGTTGATTGATACCGGGTCAACTCATTCATTTATCTCGCCGAGCTTTTCAGAAGGCTTTTCTGTGGAGCCTAGTCAGCTAGAACTAGAGTTAGCCATTTTGACTCCTCTCAACAAAAAAGTATTGACAGATAAAGTGTGTCGAAATAGTGTGGTTCAAGTGGGAAGCCACGAGTTGGTGGTTGATCTAATAGTTCTTGGATTCCAAGACTTTGACGTTATATTGGGAATGGATTGGTTAGCAGCACATCACGGGCATATAGCTTGCTTTGAGAAAATGGTACTCTTCAAGCCGGTAGAAGGAAAAGCATTCCACTTTCGAGGGTTGAAAGGTAGAGGTATTGCTCGCTTTGCGGCGTTGAGCTTAGCTAAACCCGAGGCAAAGGACTCTTCGACTATTCCCTTCGTGAGTGAATTCCTGGATGTATTTCCAGAGGAGTTGCCAGGATTGCCTCCAGACAGGGAGATTGAGTTTGTGATCGAGCTTGCACTAGACACAGCTCCCATTTTCAAGGCTCCGTATAGAATGGCCCTTATTGAACTCAAGGAGTTGAAGACACAGTTGGAGGAATTGCAAGGCCTTGGTTTCATTCGACCAAGTGTCTCACCGGGGGGTGTCCCAGTGTTATTTGTTAAGAAGAAGGATGGCTCGATGCGGATGTGCATCGATTACCGACAGTTGAACAAAGTCACTATGAAGAATAGGTACCCATTACCTAGGATTGATGACTAGTTCGATCAGTTAAAGGGGGCGAAATTTTTCTCTAAGATTGATATTAGGTCGGGTTACCACCAGTTAAAGATTAAGGCTGAAGATGTTCCCAAAACTGCCTTCAGGACTCAATACGGGCACTATGAGTTCTTGGTGATGCCTTTTGGTCTCACACATGAGCCGACAGCTTTTATGGATTTAATGAACCGGGTGTTCCGGCCATATCTAGATCGATGCGTGATCGTGTTTGTCGACAATATCTTAGTGTATTCCTAGACACGGGAAGATCACATGCGAGATCTTCGCTTTGCTTTGGAAATGCTGAGAGAGCACAAGCTGTACGCTAAACTTAGCAAATGTGAGTTTTGGTTAGAAGAGGTGGCATTCCTAGGCCACGTCGTTTCTGCGGAAGGCATATCGGTGGATCCGAAGAAGATAGAGGCAGTCATGAGTTGGGCAAGGCCCAAGAGTGTCACAGAGATACGCAATTTTCTTGGGTTGGAAGGCTACTACAGGAGATTCGTAGAGGGTTTCTCCAGCTTTGCAGCACCGCTCACTTACCTGACAAGGAAGAATGCGAAATCTGTATGGAGTGATAAGTGTGAGATCAGTTTCACGGAACTGAAGAAGAGGCTTACCACGGCCCCCATCCTTACAATGCCATTCGTACATGGTGGTTACGAGGTGTACAGTGATGCCTCGCATGTTGCACTTGGGTGTGTGCTCATGCAACACAAGAAAGTCATTGCCTATGCATCGAGGCAATTGAAAGAGCATGATAAGAATTATCCCACACACGACTTGGAGCTTGCGGCGGTCGTGTTTGCACTTAAGATTTGCATCATTACCTTTATGGGGTGGAGTTCTATGTGTTCACGGATCACAAGAGTCTCAAGTATCTCTTTTCCCAAAAGGAGCTGAATCTAAGGCACCGGCGTTGGATGAAATTTTTGAAAGACTATGACTGCACAATCCAATACCACCCGGGCAAAGCAAACATTGTAGCAGACGCCTTGTAGGGCCCCAGAACTTTTTCTCATGTCTTGGAATGTGTGCCAAGGCATGATACCTTGTCATGCCCAATTTCATGAAATGAGATTGTTGAAAACTTCGAGTATCGTCTCAAGGATGCTATAATTAATTAAATCCATAATCGGATAATGACCTATAGCCTTACAAGCTTCCTAGGCAAGTTTAGAAGATGCTAGAATAGAAGTAAAATGGGTCCAAGTAGTGGAAATGGGTGAAAATTGGTCTCTATGTGAAAACCTGTAGACCACCGATCGCTCGGTCCATGGAGCGATCGATCGATCCAAAATTGATCGATCGGAGGCTATCGATTGGTCGAAAAATTTGTATGGGGAAATTTTCTAGAGAGTTGATTTTTGGTCGAGAGCTCGGTCAACACACCGTTCGCTCGGTAGGCAACCGATCGATCGGTCATAATCACCGATCGCTCGGTCTTCGTGTTTTTGAAGAAATTTCAGTAAGGGTGTTCGGTCTTTTGGCGTTTCACTCTTTACTCTTAAGGGTTGCCCGAACCTTTAGGGCTCATTTACAACACTTAGACTCATTTGAAAGTTAGAGAAAGAGGAGAGGACGATTTCTAACCTAGGGTTTACATTTGGGGAAGAAATCAAAAGGGGTGAAGATTTAGATCAACCTCAAGCCCATTTTCATCAAGATTCAAGCTCAAGAACTCGTGGAGCTCGTGTTCCAGGCTAGGGCAGCGCCTCACGAGCATTTTTGGAGGAGTTTTCTTCCTCATTGATCAAGGTCGGTACTTCTTGCTACCCTCCTAGTATAGTTCCTCTTTTCATCCATGTTTCTTCGTTTTCCTTCATCTATGCTTGTGCTATGAGTTGGGATGTGTGAATGTTGTGAATGGAGATGGAATGGGCGATTGGATGCCAATGGTTGTGTTGTGATAATTGAAATGGGGAGGGCATTGTATCCATAATAAACAAACATGTATGATGGAATTATAACCCACCTAGAAAAGCATGTTGTAGGGTTAACAAATAATGAACATACCATGTTTGATGGAATGCCAAGGTGAATGAAATGAATAATAAGTTAAGAAAATGCATGCTTAAAGTTTATGGAAATTGTTTGGGTTATGATAGTGTGCCTTCTTGTTTTCCCTAAATTACATGAATATTGAATTGCTCAAATGATTGATGTTCTATGTATTGTTAACTCTCTAAATGTCATATTTAAATTTAAATGCAAGTATGTACACGCTTCCACAAGCACGACATGCATGACATGAATTTACCGAGGTTGTCAAGAACGAGGTTTAGAGGTGGGACATATCCTACGATATGTTTTACCTCGCTTTTCACAAGAAAACAAGAACAAACATTCCACGAGGGGTCTCCCCTCACTCACAAGTGCATAGCATAAAGAAGGGCCTCCCTTCCCTCACAAGTACATACATATCATGAAGAAGGGTCTCCCTTCCCTCTCAAGGCATCTCACAAGCGTATCTCACAATTACATCTTACAAGTGTATCTCACAAGTTACATGATCACAAGCAAGCACGCATGACATCCATGACATGACACGATATACAAGAATCAAGCAAGATAGACAAGACGAGTTTTCAAGCACGAAAATGGTACTTTAAGTCAAGTCAAGTGCACGATGATTTCAAGAGGTTTTATCGGCTTTTTACGAAATACAAGCATGATTATAAATTGCTTTACTTCCTTGTATGACATGAATTGTTCTCGTTTTAATTGCTCCTGCTTCATATATTGCTATGTTTATGTTATGACTGTTGGTTAGCATTTGGTACACGCTGAGTATTCCATGCTCAGCCGTACTTCTTATGTCGGCAGGTGATAGCGGAGCGGCTGCTCCTTTTAATGTCTGTGCTCCTGGCCCATGGGTGGAGGAGGAGTACGTTGAGGAACCTTTAGAGGAACCTCCGGTCGAGGGTTACTATTAGATGGTAGTAGATTCTGAGTGATGTAGCTGTGGGTGAGTTGAGAGAGATATATATATTCATGTATTTTGGCGGGCCTGTCCACACTTTCTTTTGGGTATTCTTCTTTTGTACCAACTTGGATCATGTATATGTTTATACACATAGAGGTTTTGTTTAAGTCTTCCGTTGTGCTATGTTAGTGTATGTTTCCGCTGTTTACATCCTCTTTGCGTATGCTCTGTGGATCTTTTGCAAGTTATTTTGGTCAAGCAAGTCACGAAAGTCATGATTGGTCATCCAAGATTCACTCTAACTCCTAGGGTGCGTTTTGGGTCGCGACAGAAGTGGTATCAGAGCCTAGGCTTTAGGTCTTTAGAGTCACTTAGAATCTAGTACCACAGCTTGACAAGAGCATATGCCCGGAAATAAGTTAGGAAGGAAGTGATTCGGAAGCAAGTCATGATCCAAGTGTAAGACTAAACTTTAGTCTTAGTCAAAATGGTCATTTCAACCAAGTATGGGTCTTAGAGTCGCTAGAACACCAAAGTATAATATGATAAATACTCTAATGACTTGATGTGATGTATGCTAGTGCTATACAATTTGTGCAATTGGATTATGATGAATTGAACCAATACGATAAATTGTGGTTTCAGGTTAGACTCATGTGGTGCTATTATTCTCAGGACTTTAGTCATGAGGCGGGGCAAACGGGGTTGTGGACCACACACCTGAGCTTTATCTTCTTCTAGAGATGAGGATGAGCAGCCGGACCTCTCTCAGGTCTAAGGCTCTATTGCTGAGACACTCGCCATACTGTCGGCTAGGCAAACTATACCATCATCAACGGCACCTACTCCACCGCATATGGCTCCAGTACATCGAACAGCTGGGGTTGAGGCATTCAGGAGTTTGAGGCCTCCATCATTCCATGGGAGTGTGGACCCTCTTGCTGCGGAGGCTTGGATCCTCCAAGTGGAGAAGATATTTGCGGTTCTCTCTTTGACAGAGGAAGAGAAAGTAGCATGGGCTGTTTTCATGCTAGAGGGCGAAGCCCACCATTGGTGATTGTAAGGCCCCGGACCTTTTCACATTTATGCATGACCCTTCATAGCCATTTTTCCTTTAAAGTAATGCAATTAATAAATAAGGAAGAAATTGGAAATTCTGAAACGTCAGAAATGTTCGTTTTCGAAGTACGAACCCAACGCAAGTTGAATCGTCAAAATCGGACGAACGAGTCAAAAGTTATGGCCAAAACAGTTTGGACCTGCAGACCACCGATCGCTCGGTCCATGGAGCGATCGATCGGTCCAAAACCGATCGCTCGGAGGCTATCGACTGGTCAAGATTTTTGTATGGAGAAATTTTCCAGAGAGTGAAATTTTAACCGATCGCTCGGTTATGAAACCGATCGATCGGTAGGCAACCGATCGATCGGTCATTAACACCGATCGCTCGGTCCTCGCGTTTTGCAGAATTTTCACTAAGGGCATTTTCGGCATTCGGGTGTTATACCCTTTCTTATATAGGATTGCCCGAGCCTTTAGGGCTCATTCTCAACCCTTAGAAGAATTGGGAGATTAGAGAGAAAGGAGAAGGTTTTCCAAAACCTAGGTTTCCATTTTGGAGAGGAATCAAAGGGGTTTGAGACCCTAGATCATCCTCAAGCACGTTTTCCTTCAAGATCTCGGCTCAAGCTCGTGTGGGGCTCGTGTTCCAAGCTAGGGCAGCAACTCACGGTCGTTTTGGAAAGGGGGATTTCTCCCCACTTGATCAAGGTCGGTACTTCTTACTACCCTCCTAGTTATAGCTTCCCTTTTTCCTTTATTTCTTCTTGTTTTCTTTCACCTATATATGTGTTATGAGATTGGTGGTATGAGTGGTGAATGAAGATGGATGTTGGCGAAGGGATGCCGTGTGGATGATGTGATGAACGAATGGGAAAGGGCATTGTACTAATAATGAACATACAAGTGTGATGTGAGCATAACCCACATAGAAAAGCATGATTTAGGTTTAAGTGAATAATGAACACACCACATGTTTGATGAAATGCCAAGGTGAATGAAATAAATGATAAATTAAGGGAACCCATGTTTAATTGCTCTTGAAATTTGTTAGGGTTCATGATAGTGTGTTTCTTGCATTTCTTAAAATGTGTAGATTATTAATTGCTTAAATTGTTATATGCTATGCCTTGTGAATCACTCCAAATTGTCATATTTAATTCCAAATGCAAGTATGCACACGATCTCACGAGCACGCATGAAATGACGTGATTTACCGATGTTTTGAGTATGGGACATAGAGGTGGGGCATATCCTAAGATATGTTTCATTCCGCTTCTGACAAGGGCAAGACAATCATGCATTGCATAGGGAAAGGTCTCCCATCCCCTCGCATGACATGCATAGCATCGCATGACACGCATAGCATAGCATGGCATGACACGCATAACATAGCATCACACATTCTGCATGGATGCTAGTTGCGACGGGCTATGAACGGCAATTCGGCATTCACATTCTGCATGGATGCTAGTTGCGACGGGCTATGAACGGCAACTAGGCATACCCATCTGCATATAGGGTACTAGTTGTGACGGACTATGAACGGCAACTAGGCATGTGAACATGTTTAAATTATGAACAAGCAAGCATGATAACCGCATGACACGCATGACATGACATGACACGCATGATATGACAAGATAAGACAACATAATAAGTTTCAAGCACGGAAATGGTATTTTCAAGTCAAGTCAAGTGCACGATGTTTTCAAGAGGTTTCATCGGCTTTCTACGAAATACAAGCATGATTATAAATTGTTTTGCTTCCTTGTATGATATAAATTGTTCATGTTCTATATATGCAACTTGCTTCCTCCTTTATGTATGCTATCCGTATGCTATGACTATTGGTTAGTGCTTAGTACCCGCTGAGTATTCCATGCTCAGCCGTACTTCTTATGTCGGCAGGTGACGGCGGAGCAGCTGCTCCATTTGATATCTGTGCTCCGAGTCCATGGGTGGAGGAGGAGTACGTCGAGGAGCCTTTTGAGGAACCTCTAGTAGAGGGTTACCATTAGGTGGTTGTAGATTCTGAGTAGATTAGCTGTGGGTGAGATGAGAGATTTTATCCATGTATTTTGGCGGGTCTGTCCGCACTTTCTTTTGGTTACCTTTTTTGTATAAACTTGGACCATATGTATATACTTAGAGGTTTGTTAGACTTCCGCTGTGTTTTATAGTTATGTTTCCGCGATAATGTCCTCTATTGTATATGCTCTATGGGGTTTTGCAGGTTGGTTTGTCAAGCAAGTTATGTAAGTCATGATTGAGTCGTCCAAGATTCACTCTAACTCCTAGGGTGGGTTTTGGGTCGCGACAGAAGTGGTATCAGAGCCTAGGCTTTAGGTCTCTAGGGTCACTTAGAATCTTATACCACGGCTTGACAAGAGCATATGTTAGGAAACAAGTTAGGAAGGGAGTGAGTCGGGAACGAGTCTGGTTCCAAGTTTAAGACTAAACTTTAGTCTTAGTCTAAAATGGTTGCTTTAACCAAGTACGGGTCCTAGGTACGCTAGAACACTAAAGTATAAGTATAATGTGATGAATACTCTGATGACTTGATGTGATGTATATTAGTATTATACCACTAATACAAATTGAATTATTGTGAAATGACATTGAAATAAACTGTGGTTTTAGTGAGACTCATGTGGTGCTATTGTTCTCAGGACTTTAGTCATGAGGCGGGGCACACGGGGTCGTGGACCACACACCAGAGCTTCATCTTCTTCCAGAGATGAGGATGAGCAGCCGGACCTCTCCCAGGTCTTAGGCTCTATTGCTGAGACACTCGCCATCCTGGCGGCTCGGCAAACTATACCGGCATCAGCGGCACCTACTCCACCGCCCGCAGCTCCAGTACATCGTACGGCTGGAGTTGAGGCATTCAGGAGATTGAGGCCTCCATCCTTCCATGGGAGTGTGGACCCTCTCGCAGCGGAGGCGTGGATCCTCCAGATGGAGAAGATTTTTGCAGTCCTCTCGCTTACAGAGGAGGATAGAGTAGCATGGGCAGTTTTCATGCTAGAGGGTGAAGCCCACCATTGGTGGTTGTCCGCATTGAGGACGCGAGACTTGACCATGCAGGGTCAACCTTGGACTTGGGAGGAGTTCAAGGATACTTTTTACAAGAAGTATTTTCCGATCGGTGCACGGGAAAAGAAAGAGAGAGAATTCATCAACCTTGAGCAAGGTTCGATGTCTGTGGCTGCTTATGAGGCCAAGTTCTCGGAGCTATCACGCTTCGCGACACATATGATTGCCACCGAGGCAATGAAGGCGAGGAGGTTTGAGCAAGGGCTCAAGGATGTCATCATGGAGAAAGTGTCGGTTTTCAGGCATGCCACTTACGCCGAAGTAGTGGATAAGGCCTTATTGGTTGAGGCCAATTCTGAAGCAGTGTCTAAGAAGAGAGAGTTGGCGAGAGGCCAAGCCAGTAGTTCAGCACCTCCAGAGAGGCGGAATCGTACCGGACCTTATCAGTATACATGGCCAGCACCACCGATGAGGCCGACTTATGCGGCCCCAGCACCACGGCAGTACGTGCCACAGGCACCTCGACCTCAGGCTCTCCCGGCCCCATGGCCAGTTGTACCTCAGGTGGCGAGATATGCTCCACCTCAGGCCCCTCCTACCCGCACGCACGAGCCCTGCCCTTCATGCGGCCGAAGGCACCCAGCAGGGGATTGCCTAAGAGCATCGGGTGGATGTTTTCACTGTGGTCGCCAGGGCCACGTGATCAGGGATTGCCCTACCCGGCATTTACCAGGCCAGTCTCAGGGGATCAGGCCACCAGCACGCCCAGCAGGATCATATCAGGCGTCATCTCAGACTACCCGGTCTACACCTCAGTCTCGCCAGGCGAACCAGGGGCGAGTTTTTGCCTTGACAGAGGGTGATGCACTTGCATCTGACGATGTGGTGCAAGGTACGCGTTAGGAGTTATTTTCCTTATTCGTGATTGTTGTGTTATGTTTTATTCCTTGTGTACGTAGTTGGTATGCTATATATATATTTACTTACGTGTATACACTGTTGAGGCTTGAATTGACGTAACTAGCAAAAATTTCAGGAACCCTACTAGTCAATGAGTATTTGGCTCGAGTGTTGATTGATACCGGGTCTACTCATTCATTTGTCTCGCCGAGTTTTTCAGAAGGTTTTTCTGGGGAGCCAAGTCAGCTAGAACCGGAGTTAGCCATTTCGACTCCTCTTGGCAAAACAGTATTGGCAGATAAAGTGTATAGAAATGGTGTGGTCCAAGTTGGAAGCCACGAGTTGGCGGTTGATCTCATCGTCCTTGGATTCCAAGACTTTGATGTTATATTGGGAATGGATTGGTTAGCAGCACATCATGGGCATGTAGCTTGCTTTGAGAAAATGGTACTCTTCAAGCCAGTAGAAGGAAAACCATTCCACTTTCGCGGGTTGAAAAGCAGATCGATTGCTCGTTTTGCGGCGTTGGGCGTAGCTAACCCCGAGGCAAAGGACTCATCAACTATGCCGGTTGTGAGTGAGTTCCTGGATGTATTTCCAGAGGAGTTGCCAGGATTGCCTCCAGACAGGGAGATTGAGTTTATGATCGAGCTTGCACCAGGCACAGCTCCTGTTTGCAGGGCTCCGTATAGAATGGCCCCTATTGAACTCAAAGAGTTAAAGGCTCAGTTGGAAGAATTACAAGCCTTGGCTTCATTCGACCAAGTGTCTCACCATGGGGTGCCCCGGTGTTGTTTGTTAAGAAGAAAGATGGCTCGATGCGGATGTGTGTCGATTACAGGCAATTGAACAAAGTCACTATAAAGAATAGGTATCCATTGCCTAGGATTGACGACTTGTTCGATCAGTTGAAGGGAGCAAGATTTTTCTCAAAGATAGATCTTCGATCGGGTTATCACCAGTTGAAGATTAAGGTGGAAGATGTTCCCAAAACTGCTTTCAGGACTCGATATGGACATTACGAGTTCTTGGTGATGCCTTTTGGACTCACGAACGCGCCGGCAGCCTTTATGGATTTGATGAACCGGGTGTTCCGGCCATATCTTGATAGGTGCGTGATTGTATTTGTTGATGACATTTTGGTTTATTCCCAGACACGGGAAGATCACACACGCGACCTGCGCCTTGCTTTGGAAATGCTAAGAGAGCACAAGCTATACGCCAAACTTAGCAAGTGTGAGTTTTGGTTGGAAGAGGTGGCATTCCTAGGCCACGTTGTATCGGCGGAAGGCATTTCGGTGGATCCAAAGAAGATAGAGGCAGTCATGAATTGGGCGAGGCCCAAGAGTGTCACGGAGATACGCAGTTTTCTTGGGTTGGCAGGCTACTACAGGAGATTCGTAGAGGGTTTCTCCAGCCTTGCAGCACCGCTCACTCACCTGACACGGGAAGAATGCGCAGTTTGTTTGGAGCGACAAGTGTGAGATCAGTTTCACGGAACTGAAGAAGAGGCTTACTACAGCTCCTGTCCTTACAGTGCCATCCGGACCTCTTGGGTATGAGGTGTACAGTGATGCCTCACACGTTGGACTTGGATGTGTGCTTATGCAACACAAGAAGGTCATTGCCTATGCATCGAGGCAATTGAAGGAGCATGAGAAGAATTACCCCACGCACGACTTAGAGCTTGCCGCTGTCGTGTTTGCGCTCAAGATCTGGCGACATTACTTATACGGGGTGGAATTCTATGTGTATACGGATCACAAGAGTCTCAAATACCTCTTTTCCCAAAAGGAATTGAATCTAAGGCACGGCGTTGGATGGAATTCCTGAAGGACTATGATTGTACCATTCAATACCACCCGGGTAAAGCAAATGTAGTGGCTGATGCTTTGAGTAGAAGACCTCAGGGGTTGTTAGCACACATGTTGGTTCAAGAATGGAAGCTACTAGAAGATTTGGCAAATCTGGACATCAGTGTGAATAACTCTGTCCGTGGTCCTACCTTGGCAAATGTTACGGTTCGGCCGTACATTATAGATTTGATCCAAGAATATCAAGCCATGGATGCGGAATTGTTGGCTTTCCGGGACAAGGAAGTTGCCAAGGGCAGTGAAGACTTTTCTCTCACTAGTCGGGGTGCTATCACGTTCAAGGGAAGGCTGTGCGTCCCAGCCAATGCAGATCTTCGAAGAGAGATTTTGGATGAAGCACACCGTTCGAAGTACACAGTGCATCCAGGGGGTACAAAGATGTACCGGAACCTCAAGAGTCACTTTTGGTGGCGGAACATGAAGAGGGAGGTTGCGGAATATGTAGCACGGTGCTTGGTGTGTCAACAGGTGAAAGCAGAACACATGCGGCCCGCCGGTCTATTACAGTCCCTTCCGATTCCCGAGTGGAAATGGGAGAATATATCCATGGATTTCATAGTTGGCTTGCCAAAGACGGCAAGGGGCTCAGATGCGATATGGGTAGTAGTGGATCGTTTGTCGAAATCCGCTCATTTCCTACCGTACCGAACTACTTTCAACTCTAGCCAGTTAGCCGCTTTGTACATCAAGGAAGTGGTGAGGTTGCACGGGTAGTACCCGTTAGTATTGTGTCAGATCGGGATCCAAGATTCACATCGCGATTCTGGAAAAAGCTTTCCGGAAGCTATGGGTTCCCGACTTGATTTCAGCACTGCTTTTCATCCACCAACGGATGGACAAACCGAGAGGGTGAACCACGTCCG